>CM038052.1:8365000-9565000 GCA_021397845.1 Areca catechu
TTAACCTGTACATAAATAACTTATATTTCAATTTCATTCTAGGCATTCATCACACATCCAAATATAAATCAAAATATATAATACATTACAATTTAATATTAGTTTGTTACACATATGTCTGTTTAACAAAATTAAAAAATATATGAAAATACATGGTGTGAAATAACAAAACAGACAAGGTCAATGATCTGCAGGAGATAGATCGTCATCCGGTCCATGTGGATCTGATGCTCTAGAAGCCCATATAAAAAGTATTTAAAAAATTTAATTTACGAAACAATTAATGACAATATATTATATAAATTATTGATTTAACATAAAAATATATATTTAAATTCATATATATATACCTGATGTGGAACAAATATTTGTATGACAGATGTAAGCCACTCAATGTGCTGTCTCATACTATCCATTGCTGCTTTATCGGCATGAGATCTCTGTCGTATCTCGTCTACCTCAGCACGGCTCCGTCGAATCTCCTCTGCATTAGCTGTACGACTCCGTCGCATGTCCTCTATCTCCTCCTCGAGTCCGCGAACACGTCTATCTTAAGCACTATCAACAGCCTCACGTGTATGTGTACTGACCACAGATAACTGAGTGGGAGTGACTCCAACTTCATATTCTCTCACTCGATTGTAATGCTTCGGGCCCATCAACTCTGTAAATATCTAGGCCTCGATGTGACTACTCTGCGAGATGCTGGAGAATCATCAACACGCTCGGCAATAAGAGTTTTAGCTCTTTCCTGTATTAATTTAAAAAAATTAGTTAGGTCTTAAAGACCAACAAAATACAATTTAAATCATTGGATGAATTAAATTTTAATAACTTATATATATATATATATCCCTCGACTCATCTCTGGCAAAAGTGCTGTCACGATGAGTATGAGTCATCCGGTAAAACTCCACCTGACCGGGTTCCCTCCCATGCTCATCGGCCAACAAGAAATATTATAATTTTAAGCAAATAACTCAAACTATTTTAAAAATTATTTAAGTATCAAGATATATATATATCGCGATACATCGTCCGCGATACATCGTCCGCGATACATATACATGTCCCGCGACACATATACATGTACCGCGATACATAAATGTACCGTTCTAAGATATAAATATATGAATAGTTCCATATAGGTTGAAGTGAGTTTAACCTAAGAAATTTTAGGCAACCAAGGAGCTTATAAAGACATATCAAGAAAAATTAAAAATATTAAAAGATGACTAGAACAGTGCATATAATGGGCATTTACTTTTTTTATTATCCTAGCACATTTAAATCCAGAGCCTATTGGCAAAATAGGAAGCATTTAGGTAACTTGATTGTTGGGTTCGTGAAACCAGTGCGGAAGCGTGGATTTCAAAAATTTATAAAACCAGGTCCGAACCATAATCCCAAAACTCCTTATTAGCAATTAAAAACTATGACTACATGCATGTCCAAATTTAAACATTGTTTAAATACTAACCTCAGATCGCTATTACCAGTCTGATGCAGAAATGAACTCCAAATTGAGTAGCCTCTTGAACACACCAGGCGTCCACTTGTCCGCCCTCCGATGGTGATCCACACGGGCAGATGATCAAGACACTGACTCCTTAATTGGGTTCCTTCCAATCAAGTTCTACCCCAAGAACTTGATATATGGGCTATTGGCTAGGACTCCTCTAGCCAAACTGGGACTAAACCTTCTCTCTTACCCTTCTCCTTGTCTTCTAGCAACTTTGGCCCCTTAAGACACTCTTGTCTTAAGAATAAACCATTGTCCTAAAATGAGACAAGGCTTGTCTTGGTGGGAGAAGAAAATTAAGACAAGATTGTCTTAATGTAAGAAAGAAAGGAGAGGCGCATTCTTCCTTTACCGTTGGAGAGTTTCTCTCTGACTCTCCTTCTGTTCTGAGATTCGACAGAGCCAAGGCTCTGTAAAGGAATCAAAGAGGAAAGAGAGGAGGGGGAAACAATCTTCTGGAGAGGGAGAAGAAAAAAAAAAAAAAAAAAGGCAAGGCTTCGCTGTAGAAAAACTAGAATAATTTTTTACGGTGAAGTCTTCTCCTTAAATAGGCGACAGAGAGGCGCCTACCCATCTGTAATCATCCTCTCATGCCCCTCTCTCCCTTCTCATGTCCTTTCCCTTCATCTCACGGCCCTTGAATTAATCTCACGGCCTTTGGGATGGGAAGACGCAAGAAAGAGTCACGAAAAACACAGAAGGGCGTGCGCAGAAGAGAAGAGTCGCGCCCCTTCGGTGTTTTTTTTTTTTTTTTTTCATGGTAATCCCATTTTTGAAGAGTCCACGCCTAGGTGGACTCTCTTCCATGCCCCTTCATCCAAAACGCCGACCCTTTTTCTTTTTCTCACGCAAAAACGCCGCTTGGAGAGAGTCCACGCGCGCGTGGACTCTTCTCCTTGCGCGCGCGCGTGGGAAGAGAGGGGAAGGGGCTTAGGCGATGTGGGAAAGGGGTTTAGCCTCTTAGGTTAGCCCAATTGCTAGCCTACTATTATCCCAATGGCTTGAATCTTCAATTAGATTCAAACCGGAATGAATTTGGATCTAAAAAAGACCAAATCGGAATCCTAACTCGAATCCGATTCAAGTAGAAGCCATGGTTTGCAACACATGCTAGTGTGTTCATCTGCAAACGAGATTTAATTCCAAATTAAATCCTTGATTATCTGTCCTAAGTGTGTGACCCATTGGGTTCCATACCTAGCCAGCAGTGGGTCCGAGTGCAAGTTGACCTAATTTGATCAGAACTCATTCAAATCGATTTAGGTCAAATCGAGCTAACTCGAGTTAGTCAATTAGGACTCCTCCTAATTAGTGATCCAATTAAACCATTTAATTTGATCAACCCACAAGACAAGATTGACGTCTAGCAACGTGTCATGTCTACCCGGAAGATATGGAAATTCTGGTGAAATTCCAAAACTACCCTTCAGTGGAAAGTTCCCGTACAATTCGATCCTTCAATCATCTTGCATCCCGAATATAACTATGGATATGGAAACATGTCAAAACCAGCTTATACTCATTCTCAGCTCGGTCATACACTAATGATTCAATTAATTCGATATTAGAAATCATTTCTAATATCTGTACTTTGATCAAAGATTTCCTGAATCATCATCTGACCTAATTTGGCTGGATGCAATCTCCTCCTACTAGGAGTGATTAATTTCTTGTTGACCTACTCATTACCTTCATATACAATTCACCATACCCAGCATCAACCTCGTGCATGACCCAATGTCATGATTGAGATTGAACCAAAGCATGGGTTCATGTACATAAGGTATTATGGCAGTCTCAGGTCATAGGACTACTTGTACAGCTCCCACTATGAGAAAAATCTATTGACATGCAGCTAAGGCTCCATTAGATGTTCTCAAACTGGATCTATTCAGTGAACCCATTCGCTAATGAGCACCCACATCCTTGTATTAGTGTCCCACACAAGTGACTGTGAGAGCAGTCACCTTTTTTCAGCATACATAGGATGTGCCAGTCTAACCGGAAACCTTGATCCCCAACTCAGGGTTCCTATGACTAGGAATATTCTAGATTAGGGTTTTAAGGCCTTAGATCTCACTAGTATGATCTCATCATAGCCCTAGGACCATAGCCCTAATCTATGGGGTTCATCATATAATGACACAGCGAATGATGGAAAAATATTGCCTTTATTAACTTGTCAATTTACAATGGTCTGGGAGATACAAATATTGGCTTATAGGGCATAAACCTTTCATTGATGTTGTCATCAAGTGATCTGTTGCAATACTAGGAGAAAATTATCAAATATCCTGTAAAGGACTTGACAAGAACTACTTTATATCACATAGATTAAGGGAATAGTTTAAGAAACTTATAAACTCCTGTCTGACTCTCACATAACTCTTGGATCTCGATGTGTGGGGAACAGGCTGAGATGCTCATGCAGCTCTACCAATATCAGAATATGTCTGCAAAATCAAAAAGAGAACTTATATCCAGAAAGCAATGTATATATATATAATGTACCATATTTCTTAATAAACTTGCTTCAAATAAATTAGAAGATACCTGTCCCTTGTCAGAAAACCAATAATGAACCAACTCCACCCACTGATGAGGGGGTACATCAGGAGGACAGGTACCAACTACCTGCTCCTCTGTCATACCCGGCAACTTATACTTCGTCTTCAACTAGGCTTTATATTCTTTCCATTTCCGGTTGAGAGATTTTAGTACAAAGTCATGGGAGGATGGAGGAAGTACAAACTTACCCTACAAAACAAAATAATTAATAATAATATAAAACATACCATAATATTTGAACTATGCAAGATAATAAATAATTTAATATAAATTTTTTACTTGTATAACTCGAAGAATCTCTATTTTATATATCGAAAGCATATCATTCCACTTAGCATAACTAAGTGGACAAAGCTGATGTCTCCGTACAACCGTCCCCAAAAAAAAGCTCAATAAGCTGACGATTTTTTTAATTGGCTGCCCCAGCTCATTGCACTCAATCACTATCCTCTCACCGTCAGACATCTGCCAAACATCCGTACGACTGTAGGCCTACGCCTATGTCTAACACTCCCCGATCCATCTGCACAGAAATAGAAAAAAGTAAGCTATAATAAAAAGTGTAATCAAATTTAGAGTTACTAAGGATATTGGAATAAATTATCCTGAATATGTATCTCATCATCTGCTGGATCGACGGGAGGGTCATGATGCCCGGAGGATGATGGAGCTGTAGTAGTATGGTGTGTCGAAGGAGAGGAAGGTCGGCATGAACATCCTCTGCTGAAGTACTGGCCTCAGCATGCTGTCCCGAAGAACTGCCGGCCTCTGTCCAGGAGTGCTGGAACTACACCCCAAGAAAGCGTCGCCCGCGAGGCATAATGTCACCTATCATTTACATCAAAGATAGAATTAGTGAAGATAAATAGTAATTTAACATAATAATTACTACAAATTGCAAACATTATAAAATTTAATAAATCAAGCATTAGCATTTTCTTCAACTTCTATCCTAACTAAGGGTATTATAACATGTACGTCATCAACTGGTATAAAATTGAATGGCATGGAATGCATATAAGTATCATCATCTTCATTATCTTCCAGTTATTTTTCCATGTCATATAAATCCCAAGATTTTATCTTAATAACAATAGCCCAATCTTTGTCCTTTGCATCTTGTATGAAAAATACTTGACGAGCTTGAGAAGAAAAGATAAATGGATCATCCTTCAATAAGACACTAGTATGTATCAATCTTGTAAAATTTATAAGTGTAAATCCATTTGCATCTTTTTTCAAACCCCTTTATAAATTTATATCTACCCAATCACATCTAAATAATATGACTTTAAAAATTTTGTAGTAATCTAACTCGTATATATCTTTAAGTGTACCATAATAAGTCTTTCCATCAGCTTCTACCATAACACCACTATTCTGTACTTTTTTAAATTTCTCGTGATCTTTAGTATAAAATTTAAATCCATTGATTATGAAACCATTATATCTGATGACAATTTTGTTCGGTCCTTGAGCCAGGGCTATTAATTCATTTAAACAATTCCTCTCCATCATTGTTGATATCTAAAAAATTATAAAAAATGTTAACAAGTTATTCGATGATAAATCTATACATATATTCTTTAAATATATGTTAAACCTATTTTGAAAGTCTTGTAGGAAATAACTCGACTAACCATCGCTGCTCAATCCTTGGATTAGGTCGAGTACTATGACTAGCATGTCGTTGAGACATTAAAAATTCATTGCATAAAATTTATAATTATTAAAATAGTTTAAAAAATAATATATGATATTTAATACCATTGAAATACATTAAATATGATAACCTTCGATAATCAGATATTATTTCACTATGAAGTAACACATAATGGTGTGATTGTGCAATTGATTTATGATCCAATACAATACTTTCACCTTTTTTCATTAATCTTCCTGCAGTTAAAAACTTATACAACTCTGCATTGGCTACGAAATTACTATACCGTTGAGGTCTGTTAAATACAGTATCTACACCTTGAAGATATCTTGAACAAAATATCAGACACTCTTCAGCAATATATCCTTCCGTAATAGAGCCCTCTGGATAGGCTCTGTTTCGTACATAATCTTTCAATCGTACAAGATACCTACAATATTTAAAAATTTTATTTATACATCATCATGACACTACTTTTATTATAAATTATCTAGAGATTAAAAATTAATAATAATACCTTTCAATATGATACATCCATCTGTAGTGTACCGGTCCACCAAGCTTGACTTCCGAAACTAAGTGAATGAGTAGATGTACCATAATAGTAAAAAATTCAGGTGAAAAAATCTTCTCCATCTGACAAAGTGTACCTACAATTTTTGACTTCATCCGATCAAGCTCTCCAGGATCAATAACCTTTGAATATAATGACTTAAAGAACGATGATAACTGGATTATAACTGTAAGAACTTGTTTAGACACTAATGATCTTGAAGCTATTGGAAAGATATCTTGCATCAATATGTGACCATCATGACTTTTGAGATTGAAAATTTTTCAGTCTTTAAGATGCACGCACCTTGAAATATTAGATGCATATCCATCAGGTACTTTAATATTTTTCAATACTGTAAAAAAATTATCTTTTTCTTGTGCAGACATGGTATAAGATGCAGGAGGCAAATAAATTCTATCATTAGCAAGCATTTTGGGATGAAGATCATGTCGGATACCCAATTCTTGTAAATCCAATCATGCCTTCATGTTATCTTTGGTCTTTCCATCAAGATTCAACAATGTTCCAAGTAGATTATCACATACATTCTTCTCTATGTGCATGACATCAAGATTATGCCGAATCAGATTATGTTTCCAATAAGGTAAGTCAATGAAGATATTTCTTTGCTTCCATAAATGTTTGCTGGGCCGAGTTGTAGATGCTATCTTTACATCTTCCTCATTTTCATTTTCAAAAAAATTATCAAGATCTTCAAATACCTGTGCATCCACCGTAGCAGTAGTCATTTCTTCTGGCAAACCTTCTTAATCATCCCTTCCTCTTTTTTTATTAGACTTTGAGAATTTACCATATATGTAACTGATGGAATATATTTGTCTAAGAAAATTAATTCCAGAAGGTGGAATAGGTGCACATCTAATTTCTATGGTACCATCAAATAAATCTTGCTGAAAATGAAATGGATAATTTGGTTCTAACCATCGACGATGCGCCATATAACAGGATTTTTCTCTATGTTTTAATCAAATTGAATGTATCAAATCTGCACAACAAGGACATGCAACCCGTCCTTTTGTACTTCAGCCAGATAAATTGGCATGTGCTGGAAAATCATTAATAGTCCATAACAAAGCTGCCCATAGTTTGAATGTTTCACCATTGGAAGCATCAACTATATCGACACCTTCCTATAACTGTTTCAATTCCTCTATTAAAGGTTGTAGAAAAATATCTATATCATTTCCGGGACCCTTATCACCTGGAATAACCATTGATAAGATAAGTGAGGATTGTTTCATGCATAACCATGATGGTAAATTGTATGGTATCAGAATAACTGGTCAAGTGCTGTATGTAGAATTTAGAGTATGGAAAGGATTGAAGCCATCTGAAGCTAAGCCCAACCGAACATTACGAATATCAGAGGCAAAATCAAAATGCCTAGCATTAAATGCTTTCCATGCTAAACTATCTGCTGGATGTCTCAACATCCTATCCTTCGTATGCCTTTCATGATACCATCTCATAAATGAAGCTATTTTTGATGATGAATATAGCCTTCTCAATCGAGGAATAAGTAGAAAGTAACGCAATACCTTCGCCAGTTTCTTTATACGCCGCTGTGTATCTGTTGCATTCACTACATCATCCTCATCTCCTTCATGAGTTGTCCATCGTGAAAATCCGCAAACATTGCATGACTCTCGATCAGCATTTTTACCATGATATAATATGCAATCTTTCGGACAACTATGAATCTTTTGATATCCAAGATCCAGATTGTTGACAACTTTCTTTGCTTCATAATAAGAGGATGGTAAACCATTACCTTCTAGAAATGCATCCTTTAATAATCTCAGAAGCATAGTAAAACTCTTACCCAACCATCCATTCATATATTTTATATGGAATAAATGTATAAGAAAAGAGATCTTCGAAAATTTTAAACAGCTCGGATATAATTATTCATCTGCTTCTTTCATTAAATTATGATACCGAGCTGACTCAGAAGTTGATGGTTGCATCTGCTCATCGATATATGTTTGTTCATTGAATGAAGAACTTTCACACATTTCCGTTGTTTCAGTGTACCACTTGAACCTACAAAGTTTTGAACACCATGTCGAAAAGCATCTGTGATCAAACCTGATATGGCAGGATCGTTGACGTGGAGCACCTGTCAGAAGCCACGTCAGAGAAGGCCGCCACATCGGATACTCTACTCGGACTCCTTCGCTGGGCTGAGCTCCCTCAGAACATCGGGGTCGCCTGCCAAAGTCAAGCTCCGTCCTCCGCCAGGTCGGTCCCTGCAAGGTCAGGATGCTTAGGATGGAGCCGAGCGGCATCCCACAGAGCGAGTCCCTCGAGGTCGAGCCCCATGGTCCAAAGTTGAGCTCAACCCTCCTCTGCCATGCGGAGCCCCTCTGAGGTCGAGTCCTCTGGGCTGGAGCCACGCTCTACCCTCCTCCGTTAGGTCGAGCTCGCCCGAAGTCGAGCTCCTTTGGTCCGGAGTCGAGCTCAGCTCTCCTCCACCAAGTAAAGCCACTTCGAGGCCAGCCCCTCGGAGTCGAGCCCTGCCTCTCCAGCTCGGGTGAAGACACCAGCAAGCGAAGGGGCGACACCGCCATCCCTGGACACCGGCAAGCCTCTCGAGGGCTATAAAGAGATGGCCACCAGGCCGTAATAACTACCCGCGGCTACCACTTATACCAGAAAAGGGAGAAGCTCTATGATTGAGGTGCCATGCTCTTCACCAACCGCCTAAATGACTTGAAAAAGGAAGTCAACCAGGAGATTCGAATCCCGGGGGTGGCGGCCCTCAAATCGAGGTACTGCCAAGTTTCCCGGAACGGAGCAACCGGGAGGAATGTTAGAGTGCACGGCAGGTTCTCCTATCGCGAATCAGAAAAGACATCCCGTCCATGGCATGGGACACCGCTGCACGTGCCTGCCAGCATGGGAGAGATCCCGAGATAGGCGTCCAACAATCACCAAGGCTTAAAAGAACCATCGGCACCCCCAGTGGGGAGGTAACCCAAACAAACTCGAGCAAACTCAACAAAAACAATCCAAAACTCATGCAAGCAAAGGAGATGGGGTCACACAAGAGAACCATCTCTGATCCACCTCGGCCGTCCTAGCATGCTTGCATTCTACTCTCACATCATTTACTCCTCCTAGCATGGAGTCCATCAAGAGGGGCTCGACCAGGAGGATCTGTTCCCCTGGATCATCACTGACTTGACCGTCGGAGTGCCCCCACCGGAATCCCCGGCCTGAATCACTAACCTCTGTTTTACAGGCCCAGAATAGCAGGACAGTCCAGTAACAAAGAGAGCACAATCCGATATCGATAGTAGCTATGGGCCACGACGATCTTGGCGGCAACAGATTAGCAAGCCAGGAAGGGGGCACAAGACGATCTTTGATCCAACCTAAACCCCTTACAAGTAGCTCACCAGGAGAATGGTGATGACCCGGGCGAGAGAGGTCTCCACTAGCCGTGCGGAAGACCCCCCTTCACATGGGGGCCCGTACAGTCCAGAAGGAGAGCACCCCGCTCCAGCTCAACCACCTCCACCAGAGGTCCAGCTGGCCGCACTCACTCAGCAGATGTAGATCCTTACTATGGCAGTGCGCCAGCTTCAGCACCAGCACCGGTCCTTGGCTACTCACTAGCAGCCAGGGACTCCTGTGGCTCTTGCCACGGCACCCCGCGACAGCTTGCATTCCTTCTAAGGAAGGCCTTTGTAGCCGCGGGCCATCACCGACAACCGGGATAGCCATCAGACTTCGACAAAGAGACAACGGGCCAGATCTGTTGACAGGGAGAGCCGCTCACCGAACCTTAAACGGGTGATGTCCAAGCCCTGCCAAGACAAAAAGAGCAAGACCCCCTGCTATGGACACCGTGCATCCATGTCACCTTCACCGTCTCTTTCGGTGGAGGGGTCTATTGACGAAGCCATCAAGCGCATGGCGAAGAAGCGCCTGGAGGAGCATGATCGCAAGCTGGCAGAGTTATCCCGCCGGTTTGCTAATCTACCGAGCTCCATTAGCAAGCCAGTGGGCTATGATGCCTGTCCCCCTTTCTCCTGAGAAGTCCAAGAGGAACCGATCCTATATCGGTTCCGTATGCCGTACGTGGATCCTTATGATGGGACCACTGACTCCCTAGACCACCTGGAAAGCTATAAGGCCCTCATGAGGGTCCAGGAGGCCATCGACACCCTCCTCTACGTCGCCTTCCCTGCTACTCTCTGGAAGGCAGCCCGGGTGTGGTTCACCCGTCTGGAGTCGGAGAGCATCAACTCTTTTGCTCAGCTAGGGTAGAAGTTCGTGGCCCACTTCAACGCTTATCGGAAGATGCCACGAGAGGCGGACAGCCTCTTCTCCATTAGGCAGCAGGACCGCGAGCCCCTGCGAGACTACATGGCCCGTTTCAAGGCTGCCACGTTAGAGATCTACAATCTTGAGAAGCCAGTTGCTGTGCTGGCACTGAAACAAGGGCTTAGGACTTCCCACCTGACCTACTCGCTCGACAAGAAGCCCCCGAAGACCTACTCTGAGCTCCTCCTCTGAGCTCGGAAGTACATTCGCATCGAGGAGGCGGATCGTACGAGGTAGGAGCTCGATGGAAAGCCGCTGAAGAAGCCAACCCCCGCCGAGGCATCCGGGACGCGGAAGTCGGGGCCCCTAACTTCGAGCTTCCAACAGGGGCTGAGACGAAAAAGCGCTTCCATTCCCGAGGAAAGGTACACCCCTCTTCTCATCCCGAGGATGAAGATCCTCATGGAGATCGAAGGTGAGCCCTACCTGAAGCGCCCACCTCCGATGAAGCCGTCCATTGGTCGTGACAAAATAAAGTATTGTCGCTTCCACCGCGACCACGGCCACGACACCAAGGAATGCTGCAACCTCAAGAGGGAGATAGAGAAACTCATCAAGAGGGGCTACCTCGGATGGTTCGTGGGGGGCAGACCTCACGCAGAACCTCAGGCGCTCGTTGCTCTCTCGCTAGTTCCAGCAGTCGACAACCACCCTACCGAGAAGTCAGTGGGGATGATATGCTGGGGAGCTGAGCACGCATCCAAGAAGGCCCGGGGGGCAGGGCATTCTGAAAATGTACTTCCCTTTATGAGGGAAGGGGGAGATGGAGGAGAAATATAAATAATGATACCATGGTCGTCGAGATGATGATCGCGAAGCATCCTGTAAAATGCATCATAGTTGATAGTGGAAGCTCCATAGATATGCTTTTCTACGATACTTTCTCTAGGATGAATCTTTCTCCTACTCAACTTAGACCTTTGCACACACCCCTCGTTGGTTTCACAGGCGATTTTGTAAGGGTTGAGGGAGAAATACTCTCCCAGTCACTGCCGGGACCCCACCTTGGTAGAGCACTGTCATGATAACTTTCATGGTTGTCAGGCTCCCTTCAGCCTACAACATGATTCTTGGCCGACCCAGGCTCAACCTGCTCGACACCGTCGTCTCCACCAAGAGACTACTTGTGCAGTTCCCAACTCCTCACGGCATCGGGGAGATGAGGGGGGCACCACAGCCGGTGCAACACTATTTCCAAACTCTCTCTAGGGCCAAGGTCCCCGAGGATGACCCCAGAGCGGACGATCTTGACCAAAGGGCTCAAGACCACAGGGGAGGCACGGTTGAGCGCTTGCTCTCCATCCACTCGGAGACGACCCGATAAAGATGGTGCAGATTGGGACCCAACCGTAGGACGAGGAGAGGGCCAACCTGTTGGAGTTCTTGAGGGCGAATGTAGATGTGTTCGCCTGGACGGCGGTGGACATGCCAGGTATCCCTCCTGACATCATCATCCATAAGCTGAGTATTAACCCAAAGTACAGGCCAGTTCGGTAGAAGAAGAGAAGTTTCACCCTGGAGAGGCAAGCAGCGATCAACGAGGAGGTTGACAAGCTCCTCGCCACCGGCTTCGTCCACGAGGTGCAGTATCCGAGTTGGCTGGTGAATATGGTGATGGTGAAGAAAAGCAACGGCAAATGAAGGATCTGTGTAGACTATACCGACCTCAACAAGGCATGCCCGAAGGACAGCTTTTCCTTGTCGAAGATCGATCAGTTGGTGGATACCACCTAAGGGCACCGACTGCTCTCCTTCATGGATGCATTCTCCGGATATAAATAGATCCAGATGCACCCGGAGGATGAGGAGCACATCGCCTTCGTCACCGACCAAGGGACGTACTGCTACAAGATGATGCCCTTTGGCCTAAAAAATGCTGGGGCCACGTACCATCATCTGGTCAACAAGGTCTTCAAAGACTAGATTGGCCGGAACATGCAAGTATACGTGGACGGCATGCTGGTCATGAGCAAGCCGAGCTAGGACCACGTTGTCGACCTCGTCGAAGCCTTCCACAGCCTCAAGAAATACCAGATGAAGCTGAATCCAGCAAAATGCGCCTTTGGAGTGGTGACATGAAAATTCCTTGATTTCATGGTTACCCAGAGAGGCATCGAAGTGAACTTGAAGAAGGTCCAGTCAATCATCGACATGGAGCATCCGACATCCAAGAAGCAGGTCTAGCGCTTAATGGGGTGGATCGCAGCTTTGAGTTGGTTCATCTCGAGATCGACCGATCGCTGCCTTTTCTTCTTCAAGGCACTGCGCAAGATGCACGACTTCGCCTGGACGGAGGAGCGCAGAAAAGCTTTTGAAGAGTTGAAGGAGTTCCTGGCCTCTCCACCGCTACTTTTCAGACTGAAAGAAGGAGAGGAACTCCTACTTCACGTGGCGATCATACCTGGAGCCGTTAGCTCGGTCCTCGTTCGTGCAGACGAGGGCGGATCCCATAAGCCAGTGTACTATGCCAGCAAAATCTTGCGTGATGCGGAGATCAGGTATACTCTCTTTGAGAAACTCATTTTTGCTCTAATAATGTCTACTAAGCACCTCAAGCCCTACTTCCAAGCACACCCCATCGCGGTCATGATGGATCAGCCACTGAGGACCATACTCAATCGCCCCGAGATCTCCGGGAGGCTGGCCAAGTGGTCCCTGACGCTGAGCAAGTTTGACATAGCATATCGATCGAGGTCGTCGCAGAAGGTCCAAGTCCTAGCTGACTTCATGGTCGAGTGCACGGGACTCATCGAGGAGCCAGAGTAGACAACAGTGGAGCATCAAACTGAGCTCGGAATAGAGGAGGAGCCCTGGATCCTCCACGTGGATGGCGCATCCAACTCTAGCGGGAGCGGAGCTGGCCTCATCCTCGCTAACAGCGATAGGGTGGTAACAAAATGTGCTCTTCGCTTCAAGTTTGCCATGACAAACAACCAGGCAGAGTACAAGGCACTCCTTATGGGCTTGAAAGTCTCCCACGAGCTGGGTGCGCAGAGCTTGAAAGTCTTTTCCAACTCCCAACTGGTTGCCGGACAAGTCTCCGGAGAATATGAGGCCAGAGATCCCTAAATGATGAAGTACCTCGAATGAGTCTACTCGAGCACAGCAGGCTTTCGATGCTTCAGCATTTTCGACATCCCTCATGGGGAGAATGCTCGCACGAATGTGCTGTCAAGACTCGTGACCCTGCCGGACTCGTCACTAGGATGCACCTACATCGAGTACCTCAAAAGTCCAAGCTACAAAGGCCCCGAGGAGGTGCAGCAAGTCACCCCGGAGTCGAGCTGGATGGACAGGTATGTCGGGTACATCACTGATGGCACCTTGCTGGAGGACAGCGTGGAGGCCGGCCTTATCAAGAAGAAGGCCTCCCGGTTTGTTCTAATGGAAGGCCGGCTCTACCGCCAATCTCACTCCTACCCACTCTTGAAGTGCCTCAGGCCTGTAGAGGCAACCTTCGTGCTCCAGGAGATACACGAAGGCCTCTATGGAAACCATATGGGAGGAAGGACACTGGCATACAAAGCTCTTCGCTAGGGGTACTTCTGGGAGCCCATGAGGGAGGACACCACTGACTTCATCAAGAGGTGTAACAAGTGCCAGTGCCATGCCCATATACAGCGCTAGCCAGCGGCGCCGATCTCCTAGCTCTCATCCCCTTGGCCCTTTGTCCAGTGGGAAATGGAATCCTAGGGCCATTTCCCTTAGCACCGGGGCAACGAAGGTTCTTGCTGGTGGCGATCGACTACTTCACTAAGTAGGTTGAGGCTGAGCCCCTAGCTCGGATCACAGAGATCAATGTCCACCAATTCTTCTGGAAGTCAATCATCTGCCACTTCAGAGTCCCCCACTGTATCATCACCGACAACGGATGATAATTTGACAATCGGGAGTTCGAAGGGTTTTGCACCGAGCACGGTATCCAACACCGGTTCATCTCGGTAGCTCACCCCTAAAAGAACTGGGAGGCCGAGGTGACTAATCGGACCATTCTTCAAGGACTCAGAACCAGGTTGGACCAGGCCAAAGGTAGATGGGCAGAAGAACTCTCAAGTGTTTTATGGGCCTACTACACAACGCCCAGAACGGCGACAGACGAAATGCCCTTCAACCTTGTCTTCGGTGCCGAGGCAGTCATCCCAGTTGAGCTCGGCGTGCCCATGCTATGGGTGCAGCAATATGACGAAGCACACAACTCGGTGCACCTTCTACTCAACTTGTACCTCCTCGAAGAAATGAGGGACAAAGCTTGGCTTCGGATGGTGGCGTACCGGCAACGAGTGGATCAATACTACAATGCATGGGTAAGGCCAAAGATCTTCAGACCCGGCGACCTGGTGCTACGCCGAGCCGAAGCATCTCAATCTAGGAAATGCAGCAAGCTCTCACCGAACTGGGAAGGCCCATACAAGATGGCCGAAGCCCTCTCACTTGGGGCCTACTATCTCGAGGATCTGGATGGTACCAGATTCTCTCGAACATGGAATGCCTGCAACCTAAGAAGATATTATCAGTAATGTAAGGCCTCTTTCCAATAATAATAAAGATTTTCTTTTTGCACAAATGGCTCTCTGCCTTGCAAGGATATCACTACCCGGTCCAAGGTCCAGCACGATCAAAGTCCAGAGCCAAGCTCTTCGACCATTAAAGCCCTGAGCCCATCTCTCAGGCAATCAAGGTACGGGGCCCAGCTCTCCGGCCACCAAGTCTTCGAGCCCAGCTTCGAGACATCAAAGTACGGAGCCCAGCTCTCTGGCCAACAAGTCTTCGAGCCTAGCTCCAAGACATTAAAGCCCTGAGCCCAGCTCTCAGACAATCAAAGCCCGGAGCCCAGCTCTTCGGCCACCAAGTCTTCGAGCCCAGCTCCGAGACATCAAAGCATGGAGCCCAGCTCTCCGACCAACAAGTCTTCGAGCCTAGCTCCAAGACATCAAAGCCCTGACCCAGCTCTCAGGCAATCAAAGCACGGAGCCCAGCTCTCTGGCCAACAAGTCTTCGAGCCCAGCTCCAAGACATTAAAACCCTGAGCCCAGCTCTCAGGCCATCAAAGCCCAGAGCCCAGCTCTCCGGCCACCAAGTCATCGAGCCCAACTCCAAGATATCAAAGCCTGGAGCCAAGCTCTTTGACCATCAAAGCCCGGATCCCATGACTCTCCGGCACCAAGTCCCCGAGCCCAGCTCTAGGACATCAAAGCCTTGAGCCCAGCTCTCAGGCCATCAAAGTCCGGAGCCAAGCTCTCCGGCCACCAGGTCTTCGAGCCTAGCTCCGAGACATTTAAGCCCGGGGCCCAGCTCTCCAACACTGAAGCTTAAAGACCAATTCTCAGGTAAAGTGAAGCCTTCCTCTCTAATCCCACTACATGCAAAAAAAAAAAAGAAAAAGAAAGAAGAAGAGAAGAAAAGAGAGAGAGGGAGGCAAAAGATATTTCGAGCCAAGTTGTTTGAAAAGCTCCACTTCATTAAAAACCTATGGTTCATTACAAGTGCTCCCGGCCACTCGACATGCCGGGCAGCCCAGGTCAAAAACAAAGAAAAAGATAGAAGGAAAAAAAATCTACGCCAGTTATGCAGCCTCATGGGCAGGGCTGTGCGACTGTAAAGCTTCATCCCCCGGACCTCGGGTTGTGCAGCTCCAGCCTCGGCAACCTCTACCAATGGGGAAGGTTCGGAGGTGGAGACCAACTCCTCTGCAGTGCCTAAATCCGGGCCTGGCTCCTTATCCGAAGCTCGGGGATAAGTGAGACAGCTGTGGCCCTCGTCAGGGACGAACCCCTCAACTTGGTTACGAAGGTACATGAAGTCTTTGAAGAAGGAGTCCGACGCCGTGTCCTGGAACTTGACGACGAACTCCTCCGAGGCCCTATACCTCCCAACGGCCTCTTCCACCTCCTTCTTCACCTTGGCGATTTGTTCCCTTGCCACCTCCACCGACTTGGACGCCTCCGCTGCCTCCTTCTCAGCCATGGCCAGCTTCTCCTTCACCACGTCCAACTCGATCTACAGGGATCGAGCAATCCCCTTCTGCCGGGCTACCTCAGCGTTGAACGAGGTCATCCTCTTCTCAGTGGCCGTGAGCTCCTTGGCCTTGTTCCTTGGCCAGCCCTGTTCCTGGTCAAGGCTCTCTTGGAGCTCCTTTGCATGCCCCTCAGCACTGGCAAGCCATCCCTCGAGCTCCTTAACCTTCAGGCCAAGCACCCCATTGGTGTCAGTCCTCTCCTTCAGATTGGCTCTCAGAGACTCGACCTCCGCTGCTCGCTACTGATCGTTCTTCAGCCAGTTTTGGCAGCAGTCCCTGATCAGGAGGACCTCGACACCGATCTGCATCATACAAGATATCAGATACCAATGTAAAAGAAAAAGAAAGTCAAGAAGGCGAAGTCACTTACCGAGAAAAGCTAGGAGAAGATGCTGCTAATCGCATCCCCCAGTCGCTGTCCGGCCATCTCCTGCCGGTCGCATGATTGGATCAAGAAACCCATCATGCGCTCTGCTAGTGCCTGGTTCCGGAGTAGAGAGCTCTCCGGTCCCAGTTTGAACGGGACCCGGCGGTGGTCCCTTTCCCTCCTGCTTGCTCCGGGGGTCGAATCGCTTGTCCCTTCAGTGGAAGGGCCCTTGGGGGCAGGGTGGGAGCTCGGCACCCCTTCAGGCGGCACCTCGGGTGCCGACTCAGCTTCCCCTCACACCTCCTCCTCGATCTCGATGACAACAGGCCCCGGGGGAGGAGGGGACATTACGGCAATGGCGACGGCCGCGGCCCTGACCCGGACGACCACCTCAGGCTCCGAGGTGGGGACTGGTCCTTGTTGCCTCGACTGCTCTGGCACCTTCCTAACTGCCCTCTGACTCAGCCCCAGCGCCGCGGACACCGTCCTCCCTCCTTGTGCGGGAATGGCCTCGGTCTCCCTCCTACTCGGCTCGGCCGACGTAACGGGAGCGGCTGCCAACGCGCTCTCATCCCGAGCCCGTTTCGAGGAAGGCTCCTCAACCAGTCCAGACGGCGGCCTCTTTCTGGTGATCGCAAGTAGGTCGCTCTCTGAGAACCTCATGCCTGCATACAGATTACGTAACGTTAGTTCCAAGCTCAGAAGGGACAGAGTGAAAGGCACAGAAGAAAGAAAAGCTTCAACCGAACTCACCCAACCCCCTCGTTGGGTCGACCCCGGCATCGAAGAGGTTCTGCTCTGACAACAGAACCTCAAGGAATGGAATCTGGGTGGTGCGGAGCTGCTCGTAGTCATCTAGGTCAGCCACCTCAATCGCAGAGTTTCGGTTAGGGGATTGATTTGGGTCACTCCAGACCCAATCAACCCCCTCGACCATTGTGAAGAAAAATTTGCTCTTCCATCCCTTGATGGAAGAGGGGAGCTCGGACCTGATGCCCTTCAGGTAAGAAGACAGGGACCACCACTCGCTCTCAATAGGGTGGCACTTCAAGGTGAAGAATGCCCTGAACAAGGAGAACTGGGCGACGAACCCGTGGAAGTGACAAAGTACTATGAAAGAGAAGATGACCCTAATGGCATTTGAGACAAGTTGAGCAGGAACGAGGCGGTAGTTGCTCAACACAGACATGAAGAAGAGATAAAAAGGGAAGCGGAGCCCTCCTGAGAAGGTCTCCTCATAAAAGGCTATTCGGCCCGGGCTACTGGAAGTGACCTGGTCCCTTGGTCGGGGGATTAAAAGCCGAATAGAGTATGGGATGTCATAGACATCATGAATAGTCCCCAGCTCCTCGGCGGAGATCGTCGAAGCAATTCCACCAGGACCTATTAACCGGACAGACTCGGGGGCCGATTTAGCCGAAGGAGGAGGATGAGAGGGACCATACCCAGGCTCCCTAATAGCTACGGAACCGAGGGGACGCCTTCTGCTGAACTCAAAATGTGCCCCCTCCCCCTCCTCATTAGAGAAAGAAGATGGTAGCCTCAGCACAGAGGGACTGGCCTCACCCTGATTAGTGGAAGGATGAAAGCCCGGATCAAAATGGGATATCTATGGAAGTGGAAGAAGCAAGAATCTCAAGAAGAAGAAGGGGACGGACTCAGTTTGAAGAGGGCCCTAACCTTTGAAGAAGAACCTTGGTCTGATGAGGGGAGGAAGAAGAAGAAGACTAACCTTGTTCCTTAGAGGGTCTGAGGCAATCAGGAAGAAGAGGAAGCCTGGGTACGGCGACGGGCACGAAGAATTCAAAAGAATAGATGTTTTGGATAAAAATTGTCTTTCATTTCGAAGTGACCCGGCACATCCGTACCGTTACAACCCCTCCGCTAGCAGATTCATGCCACGTGCCGGCCATCGGCGAGTGAGACGCCCTTGCCACTCTGAATTCCGTGCTGGCAATAACTACTTCTTGGATGTGGCTATGTGGCATCTCCGCAATGGCTCGGGGAACTATTTCACGAAGCGCCGACGATCATGGTCATTATTGCACCAGATCTTTACGTTTCTACGTCAGCACCGCAATTACTCCCTTTGACCCGAGCACCGTGCACTAACGAGCCTCGGGAGTGGGGGCAAATGATGTGGCAGGATCGCTGATATGGAGCACCTGCTAGATGCTATGTCGGAGAAGGCCGCCACATCAGATACTCTACTCGGACTCCTTCACCGGGCTAAGTTCTCTCAAAACATCGGGACCGCCTGCCGAAGCCGAGCGGCATCCCCCAAAGTGAGTCCCTCGAGGTCGAGCCCCGTGGTTCGGAGTCGAGCTCAGCCCTCCTCTGCCATGCAAAGCCCCTCCGAGGTCGAGTCCTCTGGGCTGGAGCCACGCTCTGCCCTCCTCCGTCAGGTCGAGCTCGCCCGAAGTTGAGCTCCTTTGGTCCAGAGTCGAGCTCAACTCTCCTCCGCAAAGTGGTGCCACTTTGAGGCCGAGCCCCTTATAGTCGAGCCCTGCCTCTCCAACTCGGCCTCCAGCTCGGGCGAAGACACCAGCAAGCGAAGGGGTGACACCGCCATCCCTGGATGCCGGCGAGCTTCCCGAGGGCCACAAAGAGATGCCCACCAGGCTGCAATAACTACCCGCGGCTACCACTTACACCAGAAAAGGGAGAAGCTATATGATCGAGGTGCCATGCTCTTCACCAACTGCCTGAACCACCCGAAAAAGGAAGTCAACCAGGAGATTCGAATCCCGGGGATGGAGGCCCTTAGATCGAGGTACTGCCAAGTTTCTCAGAACGGAGCGACCGGGAGGAATGTCAGAGCGCACGGCAAGGTCTCTTATCACTAATTGGGAAAGACGTCCCGTCCACAGCATGGGACACCACCGCACGTGCCTGCCAGCATGAGGGAGATCTCGAGATAGGCATCTAACAATCACCAAGGCTTAAAAGAACCATCGGCACCCCCAGTGGGGAGGTAACCCAAACAAACTCAAGCAAACTCAATAAAAACAATCCAAAACTCATGCAAGCAAAGGAGACGGGGTCACATAGGAGAACCATCTCCGATCCACCTCAGCCGTCCTAGCATGCTTGCATTCTACTCTCACATCATTTACTCCTCCTAGCATGGAGTCCATCAAGAAGGGCTCGACCAGGAGGATCTGTTTCCCTGGATCGTCACTGACTTGACCGTCGAAGTGCCCCCGCCAGAATCCCCGGCCCGGGTTACTAACCTCTGTTTTGCAGGCCCAGAATAGCAGGACAGTCCAGCAACGAAGAGAGCGCAATCCGACGTCGACAGCAGCTACGGGCATGATGATCTTGGTGGCAACAAAATCTCTTATATCATCATCTCCTACTGGTTCTCTTACATATTACTGGATCCAAGATCAAACGATGGTTGATTACTTGATTCTGGCAACATAAGTTCTCCATGAAAAACCCACTAAGTATAACCCCTTGCAAAACCATTCCATATCAAATGTTCTTCAATTATTTATGGATCTAGATAGGAACTGTTAACACATCGTCGACATGGATATAAAATCTTTCCATTCAAACTACTTCTGTCCATATCGAATTTAATGAAATCACGAACTCCAACTAAATATTCGTTGGTATTTCTTGGTTTATTTATCCAGCTTTTATCCATTTTAAGATAAAATGATCCAACTTTCAAGTTATCTAAATACAAAAAAAAAAAATTTAGTTAATAACAATGCACTAAGTAAATTTTTGTTTAAAATATGTAAAAAAGTTATAGATTAACTAATAAATGTACCCTATCATCAACTAATAGGTAAAGAGGTCATATCCCATTCAAGAATTATATTAATTATATAGATTATTTATAGTAACAAAATGATACGCAATAGAAGCTCCAAAAAAATTTCGGCAGCATTTCTGTTTAGTTCTCCCCATACAACTAAAAATGTATGAGGAGAACTAAAAGAAAATGCTATCCAAAATATATCTGAAACTCTATCCATATCACTTGATTATTGTAAGCACCTATAAAATTATTTGCATTTCTCAAACTGTCTAAACTGGACAATCAATTGACCACTGTACATATTTCTCCCATCCCTACAAAAATAAAATAAATGTACGGATGTTGTAGAATATGTACTTTAATCAATTGACGAGTCTATGTTTCTATACAATGCAAGTTTTGTTAAAAATATTTTGAAAACCATTATTGATCACAACAAAGCTATTGATGGTATTGAAATGAAAGCTATGCAATACTGAACAAATCTTAAAGCATAACATATTCAATAAAATGCAGCTATATACCAAGAAATTTATAAAGAAACATAAATAATCTACTAAAAAATAAATAAATAAATAAATAAAAATAACTAGGAGGCTCAGATCTACTATTTAATCCACAACTAAATCAAAATGACTACAATCGGTTGCCTGCAAAAGAAGGCCATCCAAGATTGCAGCCATTAGAAATTGTTGAATCAGCAAAACATACATCCAACAACTAAATCAAAATGACTACAATGGATTGTCTATAAAAGAAGGCCATCCAAGATTGCAGTCATTAGAAATTGTTGAATCAGCAAAACATACATCCAAAATCATCATAGCCTCCATATACAAAACTTAAACCAATTTCAAAATAGGGTAGAAAGCCTCTTTACCCTCGAAGCAATCAAGCACCTGATAACAAAAAGATAACAAAATAGGTAAAGCATATTTGGGCTATGGATGGGGATAAACCTTACATATTGTCTGACAAACTAATACATGAAGCATGTACTATTTTCATGCATGTACATATAGTTTCCAGTTTGGCAAAATATATGGCCAGGTTAAACTTCTTTGTTGAATTATTTGATGTCTTGGACCTCTTATGAATATGAAAGTTACAAAAGCTATTTTCTAGGGTGGGATTTTTCATGGTTCTCTTAATATAAATGGACTCTCTTCCCATTTCTTTCTACAGTCACTTACACGGCATCCTTTTAAATCCACCACTACTCCAAACTCAATTTGACCATGGTCCATCGAGTTGTTACCTCAGAACTCGATCATCAAAAGGGAGTTAGATGGATGGTTTTGGAGGATTATGTGTCAAGTTCATGAACCTATTCTGGCAGGCCTTGGCTTTATTGGTCTAGTAGTCTGGCATGGTTCATAAATTGAGAATGAGATACATGGAGGGAGATATCTTTGTTAACTATCATCCTCTAAAATTAACTGGATCCGTTGTGGTTCATTTCTGGCTCAACAAAGGTAACAGACGGTCTATAATCTTTAGGTTCATCGGTACTTAAGATTCCTGATCAAGGTCCGGTGCTTAACAGTAATATGGGTGATAGGGGCCATATTGTATCGTGTGGACTTTTAAATTTTGAATCATGTTTTATTTGGACAACTTGTAGAATTAGGTATACCATGTTTTATTCATTTGGAGATAATATTTAGGTTACGAACCGAATCTAAACTAACTAAATTTTTTTGAGCCACCTTACACCATACCCAACCTACTCGAAGCCCGAACCAGTACTATTGAAATCGGAGTTTTAAAATTAAGTCTGATGCTACTATAGATTAATTAATGTTCAAGTTTCACACCTTAAGCCATGCTTGAAAGTGAGAATCGTACATGTGCTCCACGGTTCCAATGGATGTGAAACCTGAGTTCAAATCAACGGTATAGACGAACGAGGGAGTTGTCAGACTGTTGCGATCCTTTTCACTCTAAATAAATATGTATAAAATTCATATGTCACTAGTTAATTAGTTCTTTTAATGGAAGAAACATAACCCCTGCTATCATATTCAACAAATAATAATAATAATAATAATTTATATTCCTCGATTTTATCATTCAATAATTATGATTTCATTAGGCTTCATTTAACTCTGTGCCTTATGTTATACAAATTTATATGCTCAAATTAATGAGCAAATCAAGGATTATCAAAGGTCACATGGCTTTCAAAATGAGGAACTTCAAAAAAAAAAAAAAAAAAAGCTTGATTGTCCCTCATCATCAAATTGTAACAGAGAACAGAAGTTAGTTTTCTCATTGCTAGTCTTGATTGAATGTAATGCAATTAAACATGTTCAATTGCTTATATCTTGAATCATGATTTTGTGTCTTCATGCTCATAATTAATTTATTTGAGCATGAAGACACAAAATCATGATTCAAGATATAAGCAATTGAACATGTTTAATTGCCCCACCCAAGAGGGGCTCATACCCCCTCTCTCACAGTTTCTCACTTTACCGTGAGACTCCAAACTGCACACCCCACTTCTTAATATAGCACATGGGGCAGTTTCTTGATTAGTTGGGCTGCATCACATGGGCTTCAACCACTTCTTGGGTGGTTACAACCCTCACATGGTTGGACTAAGATTTTTTGATCTTCTTGGTCTTTTTGGTCCAATAACAAACTGATTAGGACTCCTCATATGGTTAGGTTCCCAATTGGTTACAACCAATCAATTAGATTAGGATCCTGGTGGTTGGGCTAACCAACCAACCAACCAACTAACCAATTAAGCTAACCTTCTAATCAACTTAACAAACATGGACCCAAACCCCATGATCCATAAACCGGATTATGTTACAATCTCTCAAAAAAAACTTTTTCCTAAGAAATCAATGTACCCTAGGTCAAGCCCCCTTGACCTAACATGAGACAACACTGAAACTTAGAGCATCCCTGGAATACCTCCAGGACCCGCTTGGGATATGCCCCCAGGCTTGTGAAACCCGGGCTAATTTGGGCCAAAGTCGGCAAGCCCAACCGACTTCAGTCCAAGTCACAGAAAAAAAATTTGGGCAGAGGAGTCGAAATAGGAGAAGTGTTCACCCCTTATCCAGCCGGGAATGTCGTCGAAGGAGTCAGGGAAAGAGCCATGGAGGGAAGGGGAGTGGTCGAAATAGGGGAAGTGTTCACCCCTTATCCAGCCGGGAATGTCGTCGAAGGAGTCAGGGAAAGAGCCGTGGAGGGGAGGGGAGTGGTCGACAACAAGTTTGGGTTATGTTGGAGTTCCGATCGGGTGGTTTTCCTTTCCTAAATGGTAGTGAAATCCATCGGTAGGTTTCCTTTAAATTCCTCCTCACTGCCACCGAACTGAGCCTCATCGGGCTCCTTCCACGCGACGTCCTCCTCTTCGGCCAGCGGCGAAGAGCTCTTCAAGCACAGGTGAGTCGGTTGCTTTTATTTAATTTGTTTAAGGAGGATTTAACTGAGTTTACTTTGGTTTATCTTTGGTTTGCTTAGGACTGTGCAACACTGGAGGCCCCACCTCTGCCTGCCTTCGGTCCGTCGAGCCTCTCCGACAACCACTCCCTTGGTTGCCAGAAACCATGGGGAGTCTCAGTTGGGTCGAGCCGAGGGGAGGCAGGGAGAGTTTGAGAGAAGATGAGAAAAAATTACCTAAGAGTTCATTATCAAGATGGTTTTCGATGGCTGGAGCTGTCGCCGGTGGCTCAGCCATGGGGTCCCTCGCCATCGTGGGCGAGGAAGAAGAGAGAAGGGAGGAGAGAAAAATCGATTCGGGAGAAGAAAAGAAAGAAGGAAGAGAAGAAGAAAAAAAGAAAGAAGGAAAGAAAAGAAAATGGAAAAAGGGAAAAAGGGAAAAAGAGAAAAAAAAGAAAAGATACCTACCTAGGACTTGAGTTGCTGGTATGTTTTTTCTGGTTGCTAGAGTTATCGTTGGTGGCTCATCCAAGGCTCTTTCCATTATCATGAGAGAGAAATAAGAGGAGAGAGAAAGAAGAGAGAGAAAGAAAAAGATAGAAAGAGGAGAGCAAAGAGGAAGAGGAGAGAGAAAGAGGAGATAGAAAGAATTGAGAGAAAGAGGAGAGAGAAAGATGAATGGAGAGAGAAAGAGAGAGAGATAAAGGAGAGATAATATGAGGAGAGAGAAAATCAGGGGAAAAACTTTCTTTCTCGAAATTCATGAAACTAGGGTTTGGTTTGAATAAAAATTATTTGTTATTTAAGGGGCAACCTTCTGAATAGAAGGACCTTGTGCATGTTTTGAGTACGGACTGATATTAGATATGTTAGTTATCGCCAGTGAGGTAAGGATTCTGGATATGATCACCAGTTCTACATATTATTTTACATGACATGGTTTTGATCCGAGTACATGAGTATTGGCATGCATGACTTGTTGTTGCATGATGTAGTTGAGTCTTCATGATGGACAATATGACTATGATTATTATTATTTATATTTCTGGATACTATGTTTATCAAACAAAATTACTTTTGATGGTTTGGACCGTGATGCCGATCATTGAAAGATTTGAGATTTCATGGCTTGATATCATGATATGGTGTGACATCATGATATGATTTGACATGATAATGTGGACGGATAATATGTTAACGGTGTCTGGACTAGCCATGCCACGGGATCGTGGATACTGAGGTTGCCTGAGCCACGGGCTTTGTACGTGGAATAGCCGGCCATGGGTGGTTAAAACGTAGGACAGCTAGAGCCACGAGCTTTGTACGTGAGCTAGCCTAGCCACGGGCTAAGAATACATGGTCGATTATGAGATTGCCAGTTATGGACTGGAGCATGATCATGGTTAATCCAGAACCTTAAAGAAGATGGATGATTAAAATAAAAATATAAAAAGGAGACATGATTTTGCAAAAAGGTTTTGTTATATGTGACACTTGAACTTTTGATTGCATGACATGATATACTCTTACATCCTTGTTATTTCCAAATATTATTATTATTATTGGTGATTGTTTTGAGACCTTACTGGATTGTAAAGCTCACAACCCCCTATTTGTTTTTCTTTTCAGAGTTGTGTAGGATCTTCAAGCTTTGTAGTGGATTGGATTCATGAAAAAATAAGGAATAGCTAGAGAGTCATTACAATCATTTGGATGACTAAAGGATGACCGAAGTTATAATTATACGTGTTGTATTATTTTCTTTGTGATAGGTATTTCCTTATAAATTATGATCAATTATAGTATGGAGGATTGAAGTTATAGTAAAATTTTTTTTTGGCCTTCTAGACCTCTAGGATAAAACCTAGGATTTGTGTGGCCGGTCACGTAGCCGATTCCGGTGCTGAATTTGGAGCGTGATAGAGTGGTATCAGAGCATAGGTTATGATCATTTGGGATGGTGATACAAGTGGTTAAAAAAAAATAACATGATAGTTATTAGTATATGACAAGAATAGTGTCAGAGCTTAGGTTATGATGACTTGGGACTGTGGTATAAGTAATTATAATAGATATGAGTGGTATTGAATTCAGGTCATGATTGTTTGAAACTATGATATAAGAGTTTAAGAAATTAACATAATGATTAGTAACACATGAAAGAATGGTATCAGAGTTTGACTTATGATCATTTGGGATAGTGGTACAAGTAGTTAGGAAATAATGTGGTGATTATTAGGACATGGCAGAATAATATCAAAACCTCGGTTATGATTACTTAGAACTATGACACAAGTGATCAGGACATAATTGAGGAATATTGAAGCTTAGCTCATGTTTATTAACGATTGTAACATAAGTGATTAAGACATGATATGAATGATGTTGAAGCCTAAGTAGTTTAAACATGATATGAATCATATTGAAGCCAGAGTATGATCCCTTAGGATTGTGATATAAGTGATCATGATATGATTTGAATATTAAAATTTGGGATAATGATCATTATGGATTATGACTTAGTACATGATCAGTAGAGACATGATAAAAATTACAAGAATGAACTTGAAGTTGGATTTCTGTATTATACATAGAATATGACATATGATTGTGCAAGGAAGGAACACGATTTTTGGTCTATAATATATGTAATGG
Organism: Areca catechu; assembly: GCA_021397845.1. Taxonomy (NCBI): domain Eukaryota; kingdom Viridiplantae; phylum Streptophyta; class Magnoliopsida; order Arecales; family Arecaceae; genus Areca; species Areca catechu. The sequence continues at coordinate 8,391,875 of CM038052.1, forward strand.
GATTGATCTAAGATAAATATAAAAGGCTGGAAGATTTGTACATTTTGATCATTATAAGTAAGTACATGATGGATATTGAGAAGCTAGATGGGGTGTGCCTTTATTTTTGATAAGGGGGTTTGACCCAAGCATCAAAAGTACTGACATGAAATTTAGTGTGTTATGTTAATGGGTCATGCTGAATATGTATGTTAAATTATTAATTAAATAATTTTGGAAATCCTAAACTTGATAAGGATGCAGATCATGATAACATGCTAGTTCTGTTATTAATTATCGGATTATAAATTTTGAAATTTTTGTAAGAAGATGTTTAGTGTGTAGGATATGCATGAGTTAATATTATTAGAAAGGATAATAAACCTTTACGTGGATTATTGTTGGAAATATATAGGGGAATTGTGGTTGGGATGATTTATAGCTTAGTAGCTCTCTATTGATAGATTAGATTCTATTATGTTCACATGATATATATATTTTGATAGAATCTTGATAGTTTATGTTAGCAATTTTGGATTGGATTACTAGATCTATCTTGGGGATTATTGGGTGTGTCTAACTTAAGTCAAATTTAAGATCTATGAGAAGATTTTAGTTACCCTACTACTGATATTGTATTGAGCGAAGAAATTGATATCGGAAGATTTATATGGGCGTAGCTTATAATGGACAATATTTTAAGACTGATGCTAAGAGTTAAAATAAAATAGTTCTATGAACGATAGGATGATTGACTCTTGTTATAATAGCATTGATTGAAAGTCATTTATCTCATTAGAGTTAATGATAACTTTTTAAGAGAAAAGTTGATCTAGATTGTCTATTTGAATTATCAAGAAAAGTATGATTAATCCAGACTTGAATTAGAGGTATTGGTATCTTAAAAAGGATGGTGAAATTTATGCAAGGACCTCCAATATGGAAATTGGTTTAGGGTAACTCTTGAAAGGATATGCCTAAGGTAGGGACATGATAAAGAGATGCAAAAGCTTTACTTTAGTAACTTGAGATCTTCCTGGTACGAATGTAAGATAAATTTGGAGGGATTCATTTAGTGAACCTAGATAGTTTAGTGAATTTTATCAGAGTGCGCAGTAGAAGCGTAGTGGTTTAAGTTATCCTGAAATCAGTTATGAATGTAACTTTAACTTTAGAAGTATTATGATGGGAGCACTGATTTGAATTTCAGTAACAAGATTTTAGTAATAAATGAAAAAATAATGTTACTAATCCTTGGGCTAGTCTATAGATGCTGCCATGAAATTTTTCATCAGTAGGTTTAATGTAGAGGACTCTAGTATAAATTTTGGATATCTCTGAATCTGAAATAAGGAGTTATGATTCTGGTACCTGGTTAGGATCGGGGATATTGTGACATCAAGCTCCTTTAGTTAAAACATTATGACATCTCTATTTAAGAAGTGCTTAAGGTTTTCATAAGCTAAAAGACAATTGTATAATCATGGAGAAGGTCAAGAGAAGAGAGAATGCTAAGGATCATTGCAAGTGTCTAGTTATTGATTAAGAATACATTGGATCGATTATGATTTCCAATAGAGTTAATTAAGAGAAATAAATTTCAGGGGTAAAGAATTATGTATTTAATTCGAGGTTGAGACGTTCATGATCATTTGGAAGAGATTAAGAAAATTCAGTATATACCTTAAATTATAAGAAGCACGAATTGAGATGTGATATAATATTCTGAGAAAGGGATCGTGTGGAAGCTTGAAGATGATGTTAGGGTTGTGTATTTCTAAAATTTGGATTACATGATGTGCTTGTAAGGTTAATTAAGAATAATTAATCGCATCAAAAGGGTTAGTATTCTTTTGGAAGAGCTCAAGAAAACTCGATATGTATTGTAAATGGAAAAGATCAAGTTTTGAATGTTATAATTTTACTATGTTAAGATGTTGAAAATAAGTAAACTAATTGAGAGTTTGAAAGTGGCATGAGAGTTGGTTATTTTTTTTAGATTTAAAATCTCAATGAATCTAATTTTGAGGATGAAATTATTTTAACTGGGGGAGAATGTGAAACCTTGGCTGATTTGGGCCGAAGTCGGCAAGCCTAGCCGACTTCAGCCCAAGTCGCAGAAAAAAAAATTTGGGCAGAGGAGTCGGAACAGGGGAAGTGTTTCACCCCTTATCCGGCCGGGAATGTCACTGGAGGAGTCGGGAAAAGAGCCGTGGAGGGGAGAGGGGTGGTCGATGACAAGTTTGGGTTGAGTTGGAGTTCCGATCGGGCGGTTTTCCTTTCCCAAATAGCAGTGAAACCCATCAGTAGGTTTCCTTTAAATTCCTCCTCACCGCCACCGAACTGAGCCTCATCGGGCTCCTTCCACGTGACGTCCTCCTCTCCGGCCAGCGGTGATGAGCTCTTCAAGCGTAGGTGAGCCGGTTGCTTTTATTTAATTTGTTTAAGGAGGATTTAACCGAGTTTACTTTGGTTTATCTTTGGTTTGCTTAGGACCATGCACCATCGGAGGCCCCGTCGCCGCCTGCCTTTAGTCCGTCGAGCCTCTCCGACAACCACTCCCTTGGTTGCCGGCAATCGTGGGGAGTCTCGATTGGGTCGAGCCGAGGGGGGGCAGGGAGAGTTCGGGAGAAGATGAAAAAAAAACTAAGAGTTTGTCGTCGGGGATGGTTTCCGGTGGCTGGAGCTATCGCCGATGGCTCAGCCATGGGGTCCCTCGCCATCATGGGCGAGGAAGAAGAGAGAAGGGAGGGGAGAAGAATCATTTCGGGAGAAGAAAAGAAAGAAGGAAGAGAAAAAGAAAAAAAAAAGAAGGAAAGAAAAGAAAATGGAAAAAGGGAAAAAGAGAAAAAAAAAGATACCTACCTAGGAGTTAAGTCGCCGGTATATTTTTTCCGGTTGCTAGAGCTATCGTTGGTGGCTCACCCTAGGCTCTTTCCGTTATCATGAGAGAGAAATAAGAGGAGAGAGAAAGAAGAGAGAGAAAGAGGAGAGAGAAAGAAAAGAGAGAAGAGGAGAGCATAGAGGAAGAGGAGAGAGAAAAAGAGAGAGAAAGAGGAGAGAGAGAAAGGAGAGAGAATATGAGGAGAGAAAAAATTAGGAAAAAAACTTTCTTTCTCGAAACTCGTGAAACTAGGGTTTGGTTTGAATAAAAATTATTTGTTATTATAAGGGGTAGCCTTCTGAATAGAAGGACCTTGTGCGGGTTTTGAGTGTGGACCGATATCAGATATGTTAGTTATCGCCAGTGAGGTAAGGATTCTGGACATGATCACTAGTTCTACATATTATTTTACATGGCAGGTTTTAATCAGAGTACATGAGCATTAGCATGCATGATTTGTTGTTGCATGGTGTAGTTGAGTTTTCATGATGGACAATATGACTATGATTGTTATTATTTATATTTCCGGATACTTTGTTTATCAAACAAAATTACTTTTGATGGTTTGGACGGTGATGCCGGTCATTGAAAGATTTGAGATTTCATGGCTTGACATCATGATGTAGTGTGACATCATGATATGATTTGACATGATAATATGAAAGGATAATATGTTAATGGTGTCTGGACTAGCCATGCCACGGGATCATGGATACTGAGGTTGCCTGAGCCACGGGCTTTGTACGTGGCATAGCTGGCCACAGGCGGTTAAAACATGGGACAGCCAAAGCCACGGGCTTTGTACATGAGCTAGTCTAGCCATGGGCTAGGAATATATGATCGATTATAAGGTTGACAGTCATGGACTGGAGCACGACCATGGTTAATTCAGAACCCTAAAGAAGATGGATGATTAAAATGAAAATATAAAAAGGAGACATGATTTTGTAAAAAGGTTTTGTTGTATGTGATACTTGAGCTATTTGATTGTATGACATGATATACTCTTACATCCTTGTTATTTCCAAATTATTATTATTATTATTATTGGTGACTATTTGGAGACCTTACTGGGCTGTAAATCTCACAACCCCCTATTTATTTTTCTTTTTAGAGTTGTGCAGGATCTTCAAGCCTTGTAGTGGATTGGATTCATGAAGAAATAAAGAATAGCTAGAGTCATTACAATCATTTGGATGACTAAAGGATGACCAAAGTTATAATTATATGTGTTGTATTATTTCCTTTGTGATAGGTATTTCCTTATAAATTATGATCAATTGTAGTATGGAGGATTGAAGTTATAGTGAAAGTTTTTTTTGGCCTTGTATGACCTCTAGGATAACATCTAGGATTTATGCGGCCGGTCGCGTAACCAATTCTGATACTGGATTTGGAACGTGACTAGGTCCCAGGGATTGTCCCCAGCATTCCTGCCATGGTCTTCCAAGTCTCTCCAAAGCTTGGGAGTACCACGCAAATCCCTACAATACATTTGTGCAAAAATAGGACACTTGGAGGAAATAATAAAGCTCCATGTTCATTAAAGGAGAAAACAAGAATCAAAAGATAGGGAAGTCTGGTATGCAGAACTATAGAATCTGGAATTATTCTTATCCATAATATTTGTAAAGATATGAAATTAAAATTAGATTTTTATAAACAAGAAAGAAACCTATATTTCATTAATTTATATTTGGTATCTTATGGGTGGCCAGTCCTGGCCATATGTAAGCCATGATACTATAATATCTTAACTCCTAAAAAACCTATTATGCCTTATTTTAGCCTAGCACTGAAAAGCCCTTGATATCTTGCCCAAAATGGGCCAATAGGTGCATCTAAATCCAATACATCAAATATATATACAAACATATATACTTATATATGGATATATGTATATGTATATGTATAGTGTAAATGTATATGTACAATGTATAATGTATATGTATACATTTGTACAAAGGCAGGATACTTAGAGGAAATAAAAAAGGCTCCATGTTCATTAAAGGAGCAAATATGATTCGAAAGATAGGAAGATCTGATATGCATAATTATATATAGAATCTAGATTTATTCTAATTCACGATATTTACAGAGATGTGAAATTAAAGTTAGATTTTTTTAAATAAGAAAAATTTAGATTTCATTAATTCATTTTTGGTATCTTGTGGATGGCCATTCCTGACCACATATTAGCCATGATACTATAATATCTTAACTCCTATGAAACCAATTAAGCCTTTGTTTTTGCCTAGCACCAGAAAGCCCTTGATATCTTGACCAAAATGAGCTAGTAGGTACATCCAGATCTAATACATCAAATATATATATACATACATATATCTATATATGTACACATATATGCATAATGTATAACGTATATCATATAATATATACCGTGTACTATATACCATATAACATACCGTATATTGTATACCATATACCATGTAATATATATCATACAATATATACCATATATCAAATATATATATGCATGCATGCATGCATGCATGCATGCATACATACATACATACATACATATATATATATATATATATATATATATATATTATCATATAATGTATACCGTATTACATATACCATTATATTTATATAAATCACATGAAAACACTCCCTATCTTCGCTTGTGGACATATGCCAAAGGCTATAGATCGTTGTATTTATTTTCTATGCATCTTGTTGTTATTTTTCATTTCATTCTAATTAACAAATAATCTTGTAACGTTAACAGTAATGTTGCCTATTACTCAAGTTCGTATAAAGCATAGTAATTTCTTTGGAAAGCATTAAAAGTCCAGAATAAGACACAAGAACATTTGCTAGATGCTAAATGATTAAGTGCTTGTTTGAATCTACATCTCTATAAGGAGTATGAAATGGAAGTCACAAGCCAAACATTACAAGAAAATTATTTTTGAGAGAATCTTTTCACAAGTTTATAGCTACTTGCACATTCACACCAAAATAAACTCACTAGCAATTTATAACATGAAAATGGTTTAGATTGTGATCCTTTATTTAATATCTTCGAAATGTTTACATTGCCCTTAGGCTTAAACAATTTTCCTATAAAATAAACTCTGACGCACTTTAAGATTTCACTTTAGAGAGGAGCATCTACAATATAATCCACACTGGGTCAAAAGTTCACATATTAAGTATAATTTGCTTTAGAGAAGAGTAGGTTCCCATGATTGCAATGACTAAACCAGTTAGCATAACAACTAGTACGATTACTAACTCAAATCTCCATCCCAGAGTATTCTTAAAGACCTTGAGATAGCATGCACATGGTAGGAGCATTGTAGCTGTGCAACTTAAAAATGATCCTGTAAATGCCATGATATTTGATGTTTGGTCAGAGCTTGAAATCTCAGGTGACATTAAATCTTCCTGTGGAAAAGTTGAGCTCAAAGATTACAATTTACACAACTCTTATCAATCCATTCATGAAGTATGCACCGGTAGTTACACCCATAGCAAATTCAATCGAAGATTGGTTCCAAAGTCTCCAATAATAGGTTTATTTGCATTTTCATCAAAACAATTTTGATGGTCTGACCATTTACGCTGCCGAAACTATGTGTCTTGACAACACCGTGCAGATATCCTCAGCTCTGGCAACATGCTTTAGCTGTTAAATTCACCTGGAGGCCTTTGGGATGACCGCCTCCATAGCTGAAAACCCTTGCTTGTATCCTGGCACCATCGATTGTAGCCTTCCTTCTGCATGGCAGCTGTATCAGTCTATTCTTGGACTTCCTTGGAGAGAACTTAGCGAACTTGAACTGGCACTCGCTGTAACTAGAACTCTACCTGATACAATCTTCTCAGAGCCATGCCAATCTCCGCACACTCTGCTCCACCTGGCTAAGTGCACCTCTGGCGCTCGTGCTAGGATATAGTCATCCCTGCACCTCCCGCTCTAAACTCGTATCGAATCCTGCTCCAACCCGTGAAGTTACCTCTCATTGGTGCTCCACCTGAGATTGAAGTCCCCCTAACGTCACAGAAAGAAACCCCGAGATCAGCAACTCAATGCTACCCTACTGAGCCTGCACCTATACCTCGTACCCAGTTGCTGCCTCATCGGACCCTTTGCATCACCGCGGATCCTTCGAGACCATTTTAAATACACTGCAACCCTGCAGGAACCTCCGAAACCCAGGAGCTCATCCCAACTCCTCTAAGCCAGCGACTGAACCCATCAACCAACTCCACCTGGCTGCTACATCATATCCTAGCATGTCTCCCAGCTGCATGATATCCCTGGCACTCCCTGAGACCTATCCATGGGTCTCCCTGAGCTGCCAGCCCCATCAGCTCCAGTCTCTGTCCCTAGGCCAATGCCACCATACCGGGATACTTTGGACTGCCCGATACCCCTGGCACTCCTTGAGACTGTCTTCCTGAGCTGCCTCTGGCATCGTCTCTGCTAATGTACTCCAATGAACCTGAGAAACTTGGGCTTTCCTTTCTCCATCCCTGACAAGCTCTCGTGTGACCGTCCGCACCCTCATGCTGTCTCCAAAACTAACATCTTCCCATCAAAGCCACCTCGCTTCCCTAGCTGGAACATCAACCCGTGCTCCATAGCTCTTGAGACTCGTGCTCCATCGTACTCCTAACCTCGAACTGATGTCTACCTACTCTGTGCCTGTGACTACAACACCAACTCGTGCTTCTGCAATACACCCAGATAGCTATGCAAACCTAATGCTAATGTTAGATCTCTTCTCCATCCACGCGGGATACCACATCCACGTACAACTCCACCTACCTCGATGCACTCCTTAAATCCTCCTCTTCCACATTCAAACCAACGGCTCTGAAACCGTTTCGCTTCCACTCGAACCAGATGCTCTGATACCACTTGTTGAAAAATTTTAGGTACTATCCGGACTAGTGCCTATACGTAGTGGATAATTGCAGAAGCAACATGGAAGGACACAGTCTAAACAACACGTTCTTCGGATTCATTATCATTCAATAATGGAGATATAGAGAATATATGTAGGGGAAAAAAGAAAGATTGCTTTCATTAATTTTTTTGGAGAAGAATCTTTGATACAATGAAGACATAACCCCACACATGGGCAATACCTCACGTATGTATCCCTTCTCCAAAGACTCGTGATGTACCCTCATGGTCCAAGAAGCATCCACGGTCCAAGAAGCATCCACGATCCAAGAAGCATCCACGGTCCAAGAACTCCAAGAAGTTATCCGCACCGACTCTCTCACGTGCTCCCTTCTCTCTTGGAATCGACTCTCTAAAGCCCTCCACGCCCCATGGGCATCACACCCAAGAGGGGCTCATGCCTCCTCTCTCACGATTTCTCACTTTACCGTGAGACTCCAAACCGCACACCCCACTTCTTAATATAGCACATGGGGTGGTTTCTTAATTAGTTGGGCTGCATCACATGGGCTTCAACCACTTCTTGAGTGGTTACAACTTCTCACATGATTGGACTAGAATTTTTTGATCTTTTTGGTCTAATAACAAACTGATTAGGACTTCTCACATGGTTAGGTTCCGAATTGGTTACAACCAACTAATTCGGTTAGGATCTTGGATGGTTGGACCAACCAACCAACCAACTAACCAACTAAGCTAACCTCTTAACCAACTTAACAAACATGGACCCAAACCCCATAATCCATAAACCGGGTTATGTTACAATCTCTAAAAAAACTTCTCCCTAAGAATTCAATATACCACAACTAACCAACTAAGCTAACCTCTTAACCAACTTAACAAACATGGACCCAAACCCCATAATCCATAAACCGGGTTATGTTACAATCTCTAAAAAAAACTTCTCCCTAAGAATTCAATATACCCTGAGTCAAGCCCCCTTGACCTAACATGAGACAACACTGAAACTTAGAGCATCCATGGAACACCCCCAGTCCCAAGGGATCGCCTTCAGCATCCCTACCATGATCTTCCAAGTCTCTCCAAAGCTTGGGAGCACCATCCAAATCCCTACAATACATTTGTGCAAAAATAGGATACTTGGAGGAAAAAATAAAGCTCCATGTTCATTAAAGGAGAAAACAAGAATCAAAAGATAGGGAAGTCTGGTATGCAGAACTATAGAATCTGGAATTATTCTAATCCATAATATTTGCAAAGATATGAAATTAAAATTAGATTTTTATAAACAAGAAAGAAACCTATATTTCATTAATTTATATTTGGTATCTTATGGGTGGCCATTCCTGGCCATATGTAAGCCATGATACTATAATATCTTAACTCCTAAAAAACCTATTATGCCTTATTTTAGCCTAGCATCGAAAAGCCCTTGATATCTTGCCCAAAAGGAGCCAATTGGTGCATCTAGATCCAATACATCATATATATATATACAAACATATATACTTATATATGGATATATGTATATATATATGTGTAGTGTAAATGTATAAGTACAATGTATAATGTATAATGTATACGTATATGTATACATTTGTACAAAGGCAGGATACTTAGAGGAAATAAAAAAGGCTCCATGTTCATTAAAGGAGCAAATATGATTCGAAAGATAGGAAGATCTGATATACGGAATTATATATAGAATCTAGATTTATTCTAATTCACGATATTTGCAGAGATGTGAAATTAAAGTTAGATTTTTTTAAATAAAAAAAAAACCTAGATTTCATTAATTCATTTTTGGTATTTTGTGGATGGCCATTCTTCACATATTAGCCATGATACTATAATATCTTAACTCCTATGAAACTAATTAAGCCTTTGTTTTAGCCTAGCACTAGAAAGCCCTTGATATCTTGACCAAAATGAGCTAGCAGGTACATCCAGATCTAATACATCAAATATATATATATACATACATATATCTATATATATACACATATATGCATAATGTATAACGTATATCATATAATATATACCGTGTACCATATACCATATAACATATATTGTTTACCATATACCATGTAATATATATCATACAATATATACCATATATCAAATATATATATATGCATACATACATACATACATACATACATACATACATACATACATACATATATATATACATAAAATATCATATAATGTATACCGTATTATATATATCATTATATTTATATAAATCACACGAAAACACTCCATACGCTTGTGGACATATGCCAAAGGCTATAAATCGTTGTATTTATTTTCTGTGCATAATTTCTTGCTGTTATTTTTCATTTTATTCTAATTAACAAATAATCTTGTAACGTTAACAGTAATGTTATCTATAACTTAAGTTCGTATAAAGCATAATAATTTCTTTGGAAAGCTTTAAAAGTCCAAAATAAGACACAAGAATATTTGCTAGATGCTAAATGATTAAGTGCTCGTTTGAATCTGCATCTCTGCAAGGTGCAAGGAGTATGAAATGAAAGTCACAAGCCAACCATTGCAAGAAAATTATTTTTGAGAGAATCTTTTCACAAGTTTATAGCACATTCACACCAAAATAAACTCACTAGCAATTTATAATATGGAAATGGTTTAGATTGTGATCCTTTATTTAATATCTTCAAAATGTTTACATTGCCCTTAGGCTTAAACAATTTTCCTATAAAATAAACTCCGACGTACTTTAAGATTTCACTTTAGAGAGGAGCATCTACAATATAATCCACATTGGGTCAAAAGTTCATATATTAAGTATAATTTGCTTTAAGGAAGAGTAGGTTCCCATGATTGCAATTACTAAACCAGTTAGTATAACAGCTAATATGATTACTAACTCAAATCCCCATCTCAGAGTATTCTTAAAGACCTTGAGATAGCATGCACATGGTAGGAGCATTGTAGCTGTGCAACTTAAAAATGATCCCGTAAATGCCATGATATATCCAAAAAATGGAACAATAATGGCCACAACCACAGTGCTAACCATCAAAATTGTTCTGATGAAAATGCAAATAAACCTATTCTTGGAGACTTGGAACCAATCTTCGACTGAATTTGCTATGGGTGTAACTACCAATGCATACTTTGTGAATGGATTGATAAGAGTTGTGTAAATTGCAATCTTTGAGCTCAACTTTTCCATAGGAAGATTTAATGTCACCTGAGACTTCAAACTCTGACCAAACATCAAATATCCCAGAACTGCCATAAGTCCATAATTCAGAAAACAGAGCCCAAAACAAAGGAATAGCACCTGCAATAAGAATATATCAGAATCAATTTTGCATCAAAAATAAAAATCTATCAGAGCCAATTCATCTCGAAGCCTTCATCTTAGAGTCCTGGAGATGAGCTAATATTGTCTTGTTTAAGAGATATCCTAAATGATATTAGCATTACATGACTATAGGGCATTATTTATTGAAAATAATAAGTCTATGAGGAGCAGATACATATATAGGTTGAGATCTATTGGTGTATTTATGCCCAAAATAAATAAAACTATAGGTGAATGCTTAAAAAAAAAGGCTTGCAAAAATAACACAGGCAATTGTTACCCAAAAAATTAGATTATAGGTAATGAAACCTTGGCACTACCCCTGTAATTTTTTTCAATCTTTTTTTTTTTTTTGAGAAGAAGATTTTGCTAAGATTTATGACTATATGTTTGCAGAAAAAATAATCTTTTGAAGAACCAAAACTGAAAAGATCCATCTGTATATTTTTGCCAGGACTTGGGTCCATTGGTAGGAACCCCACAACTGAGACAGTGAAAAAGAAAACGAAAAACGTTTTAACAACAAAGAATCTAATGACTAAATTAACTTGTACTAATGAAATATCTCAAGGGAAAATCTAATTAATAAGCTTGCAAAGTAAAGGCCATCACTGAATATAATGATCTTGCTAAAACCTTAGTAAGGAAATTTTCGAAGCCCTTTTGTCTTACTCTAGAAAACATTGCTCTATCTCTCATGGCGGTATATATGGTTGGGAAGACTGCATGCCCACTAAAGCAGAAGGCATATAAGCTTACAGCCGTAGGAATTCCACTCCATCTTAGAAGGACTCCTCTTTCATGAAACCCAACCCCATCAACTGCTCCCGACCATAGAACAGAGGCCACCACAATGAGACAAGCCAAGACACCACCAAGAGAAACAAACGCAAGCATGCTCAAGCTTCGTAGCCATGTCGTCGGCAAAATTACCAAGGCTGCAAGCAGAACGAACCCTTGTTTACCTCCAATCTTCCATGTCCCCATATTGAACTTCGTGTATGGAAACAACTTTTCCAAGTTATCACCTTCTAATATCAAGAACTCAATCGCCACTAGATACAACTCAAGGTACATGAAGGTTGCCACCATGAGCCTCCCCTTGCGGCCAAAAGCCAACTCCCCTATGTCAGGATAGGTCTTAACGAGTACATTCGAATCCATGCACCGTTGCAAGAGTAGCCCTGTGTAGCAACAGATGACCGCCGTTACAAAAAGAAGTATCAAGCTTAGCCATCCTCCTTGTGACACAGCATATGGAATTGATAGTATTCCGAATCCTGAAAAACATAAAAATAATACATAAATTTTAAGTCTAGACCATACCCGCGTTTCATATTTCTGGAGCATGGAAGATGAAGATAGATAAATAGAGTTTCATTGCACTCTCTATCACTATGTTAAATGATGAAACGTAGGTGAAAAACCTTTATTCGCAAATACCACGGTATGGAATTCGCTGGGGTGGCGATAGATTGAAGAAGTTGGAGGATTTTGAACTTCGGAAATTAAGAACATGAAAGAGAGATGGCCATGTCATGTGTTGTTTGTGAACACAGAAAAAGAGAGTAGAGGGATGATGAGACCTGCGAGAGCATTGACGCCATTGAAACAGGTCTTGAAGAAGGTGGTGCCTGTCTTCGAGGCTACATGGCGCTCCATTTTTGTTCCTTCCAAAAAGGTAAAGGCCCTTGGACTGGTGAAGCTGATGAGTAGGGGGCTTATTAAGAGAACTAAAGGCGGGATGGTCTGGTTGAAAAATGACATCAAATATATGTTTTTTAGCGTTGACGAACAGGAATGATAATTTTTATCGGTTCAATTGGATATTCGGTTTGATCCGATTTTAATAGATCTGATAAAATCTAACCCATCTAATTTATAAATGAATATAGATTATATAAAAAAAATCTGATTCGGATTCTGGTCAAGTACGGATAATAATATGCCCCTACCCGAACCTGATCCATTTATATATAAAAAAAATATATTTATAAAATATTTAAATAAATTGGATATGGGATAGATATATCCGATCCGATTCGATCTGATCCATTTAGATTTTAAGTAAACTAGATTTTATGAGATCGGGTATACCCGATTCGATTCGATCCAAACGTGATTTTTTTATATCCGATCCGATCCGATCCGATCTAAGACGGGTATGGAACGGATATGGGATGGATAATTTTTTAAATATAAATTTTGAGTGATCCGATCTAAATCTGATCCATTGCCATCCTTATTAATAATGAGGTAAAACGTAAATGAAAAAAAGGGAGAGTAAAAAGAATTCATGCTCGTGAACCATGTCTAGCTTTTTGGTTCCGAACAGCTTGAAGTCTTCAATGCTCTCCGTGGAGGCTTCCTTTCTTTATTGGTGTAAAGTAGGCGAGACTTGCACCTCCCAATTTTCTTTTTTTTTTGAAAAAAAAAAAGGAAAAGAAAAAGGAGCTTGAAAAAAAAAAAGGAAAAGAAAAAGGAGCTTGTGAACGTGCTTTCGATACTCGTAGATCCCACAAAATATTTTAGAAGAAAACCAGTCTCAACCAGAGCATTTGTCATGTTGGCCAGCTCATTTGGGTTAGAGGAGAATGAGTGAATAATGGCCAATTGAAATTCTAACTTTTGAAGGATGAATTTATTAAGGGATGGGTGGACACGGGACGGAGTTAATGCTCCAAGGTGGCATCCACTAGGAGGCGATGTTGCAAGTAGATCTACTCGAATGACGGGCTGCGCATCCTGTCCGTCCAAACCCGGCTCAACAAAATTAGACTTGGGCCTCTATTTTCAGACTAAGCTCTAAAATCCAATTCGAGTTATGAAACGGGCTAGACATAGATTTAGGCCGACCTAGCTCGGACTCATATGAAATCCATAAAATTCCAACTTTTCTGGTCGATGGCCTCCTCAGTCCCCAATTCTTCAAATCCCAACTGCCCGACCCTAACCCTAGCCTTGCCCCTCTCCGTCACAACCTTCTTGCGAGTCACCGACATGCCTCCTTCTCAGCCTTCCTATCATTGCCTTTTTGCCGATCGTCACCTTGTCAGCTTGCTCGACAACTTGCCTCCATAGCTCCTCCTTGCACCTTCGCACCTCCATGCCTCCTCGTGTCGCCACACCTCCTCTTTGTGCCTCCACACCTTTGGACTATGAGAGATCAGCTAGTTTGTATCCCCTCTCCCCCCTCAACTCTTCCCTTCTTCTCGAGTGACCTCCCTTCCTCCTTATATTGCCCAGCTTTCGCACCACCCCCTCGCCATCTCACAACCTTGTCACCACCTTCTCTTCATCTAGGGAAGCTCGAGTTTCGACTTGGAAGCCCGAAGCTTGGGATAAAGTGAGCTTGGGCCTAGGAAGAAGGCCTGAAGGCTGGGCCAGGCAGGGCTTAGGCCTGGCATAGTATTGTTATCCCCTGGATTGAGCCTGGCCCAAATATGGCTCGGGTAACCCGATATGTAGGTCTAGTTACTAGAACAACTGTGCAAGCATCAAGGTCAGGTCATTTTATAGGCAAAATTTGTTGGGAAAGAACATCTCGATTCGGCTCAGAAGAAGCCTAGAGCAAAGCCCAGGCCCAGCCTAGGAAGAAACCATACTAGGCTAGGCTCATAGTTGCATGTGGCCCAGGCCAGCACGAAACAACATGCATGCATGCCCAGCGATCGAGGTTCATTGCAGTTCATGGGGAGGCACGGTCCATAGGTGTTTTGTCCTGGTTCACAAAGGGGTATCACAGTCTATGGAGTATTTATCATGGTCTATAGCCAAGCAAATGCACGATTTATGCAATCGAATGGCCAACTACACTTCTCAACATGATTGGATGGCCAAGAAACGTCTTCGACTTTGATTGGACCTATTCAGCGATGATTGCGGTACAATGGATAGCAATCGAATGACCAATGGGTCAAATCAGAGTGAGACAAAGTATAAAAGTCCTTTTCCAATGCAGTTTGAGCCACCAGACTTCTATCGAAGTGCTCTTCGATAAGAAGATACCTCAAAAGCTATAAAAGAATGACAGATAGGTCATGACCAAAGTGTGAAGATCCAAAGAGCTTTCAGGAAGTATAGTAACAGTAAAAAAAGCTTGTAGGGACTAGAGGGTCTCTTTGAAAGGTGAGAGCTTGTAAGAGAAATTTTTTGGACTTCTTGTTGAGAAAAATTATGTGCAATTAAGAGTGTAAGTTCTTATCTTGTAAGTAATTATTTTTCTTATAGTGAAGTATAAATATCCTATTGATTGTATCTTTTATTTTATTTCCTATTCTTCCTCTTGCAGCATCAACAACAACATCGTAGTCTTGAAAATAGAGATCCATATTCTACACAAGGGATTCTCCAATAAATGATATTAGTGTAGGTGGTACCACGATAACGAGTATCAGATTTCTAGATTATTCGTATTGATCGAGATTGAAGAAGATGGCAAGGACAATCAAAGTTGACATCAACAGGTTTGATGAAAAGGATAATTTCTTCTTCTGACAAGTAAGGGTAAAAGACATGCTTATCCAGTAATGATTGATCGATGCTTCCATATACAATGAGAGGTCAATCACCATAGAGGACAAGATTTGAAAACGGCTCCAGATGAAGGCGGTGAGTATGATCTACTTATATTTGACGGATATATGATGATCTATATGCTGAGCGAGACTTTCTTAACAGTAATATAGGCGAAGCTCAAGAAAATGTACATGGCGAAATTACTCACTAACGCTCTCTTCCTTTAAAAGTAATTTTACCAACTATAGATAAATAAGGGGCAGAGCGTGCAGAAGTATCTAAGCAACTTTCAAAAGATCCTCACTGATTTTTTCAATATTGATAAGAAGGTTGAAGAAAAGACTAGGACATTGATCTTGCTATCATCACTTTCACACTCTTTTAAGTCCTTGGTGGCTACTCTTCTAGTGGGAAAGAGCACCATCAAGATGAAAGATGTCACTTTGGCACTACTCAAAAATGAGGTTCTCAAGTGAAAGAACCAAACTTCAAGCAAGAACTCAGCGTTGGCAGTTTTTGGAAGAGCTAACGACATAGGGCAAAGTAATAGAGGATTGTGAGGTGGGTGGTCCAGGTCAAAAGATGCAAGCAAGATCAAGTACTATCGGTACGATAAGTTGAGGTATCGTATCAAAGATTGCCCACAACTCAAGAATTAGATAAAAACTACTTGGGATGGCCGATTGTAGTGATGGTGATGGATACAGTAATACATACATGATATCCAACATGGTATCCCTCTTTCTAGTAATGAATTCTAAATTTTATATATTTCCATCATATTATTGCAGAAAGGAGCTATTCGACTCTTTAGAGAGTAGAGAGGGTACTATCCATTTACTGGATGGATTAAGTTATGTGATGGAGGGTGAAAGGATAGTCATCTTAGAACTTCATAATGAAATATCAAGAAAAATTGGACGATATTCGATATATACCCAGCTTTAGCAAGAATATAATCTTACTGAGTAAATTGGATCCAAACAATTACACATAGAGATTAAGTATAGAATTTTAAAGGTTATCTGCGATAGTAGGATTGTTTTACAAGGAAAGAAGCATGAAGAATACTACCTCTTAATAGGAAGTCTAGTGGAAGGTAAAGTCCTTGATGCAGATAGAAGTCCAGTATGAGGTAAAGCTTCAGGAGCAGGTGGATGGGATACAAGATGAGAGACTCGTGAGAATGACAAGCGATGTAGCATGTTAAAGTTTCTATTACTGTAGGAGACTTTCTCGAGCGATCTTAGATCAAGGTGAATATAGCACACAACGGAGATGGGATCGAGTAGCCTGGCTTGACTCCCATGTTTGTCCATCCATAAACAGCAGGCATTTGCCCTAGAGCATGGGATGAGATCCTTCAAGAGTTTTCAAAGTTAGATAAAGAAGCCGAATATCGACTCGAGGTGAAGATTATTGAAAAAAAATACCTTGATTCAGCCCGAAAGAAGCCCAGAATAAGGCCCATACCCATACCTAGAAGAAACCAGGCTAAGTTTGGCTCGCAAGCATGCATGGCCTAGGCCAATACTACCCATCATTCTAATGCACGGGCATGTGCACCCAACAATCATGGTTCACCATAGTCCAAGGGAAGGCATGGTCCACAGGTATTTCGTTGTGGTTTACAAAGGGTGTCATGTTCTGTGGAGTATTTATTATGGTTTACAGGCGAGCAAGCATGCGATTTGCACAATCGGATGGTCCAGTGCACTCCTTGATGCAATTGGATAGCCAAGAAACGTCTTCAACTTTGATTGGGCCTAATCAGTGGTGATTGAAACTCGATGGATGGTGATCGGATGGCCAATGGGTCAAATAAGAGTTGGACAAAGTACAAGAATCCTTTTTCAATGTGGTTTGGGTCACTCGAAGTGCTATTTAATAGGAAGACATCCCAGAGACTATAAAAGAGGGGCAAATGAGTTAACATGACAGTGTGAGGATTCAGTGAGCTTTCAGGAGGTATGGTAGCAGAAGAAAAAGTCTATAAAGGCTAGAGGGTTTCCTTCAAAGATGAGAGTTTGTGAAAGAGATTTTTTAGACTTCTTGTTAAGAAAAATTATACGGGATTGAAAGTGTGAGTTCTTATCTTGTAAATAATTATTTTTATCATAGTAAAATCTTGCATACCTTATTGATTGTATCTTTTATTTTATTTTCTCTTATTCCTTCCTAGCATCAACAACGATATTGTGATCTTAGAAACAAAGATCTATATTCTGTACAAAAAACTTCTTAATAAATGATATTAGTACAACTGGTACCATAATAAAAATGAAATTAAACCAAATTAAATCAATTTTCAAAATCAAAATAAAAACTAAATTGATGATACATAGCAATCGAAACTGAGCTAAGAATAATGATGGAAGCCACGTATCATGTGCTTTTGAGTGCTTTTTGTATGTCACATTTATCTATGATGGTTGAAGTCGAAGGTAGCGATCTCCATTTTTAGTTAAGTCAAACTCCTAGCAAACTGAAAATGGTGATTGAACATTGAAGACAATTTATTTGAGCAACCTTGGATTTTGATAATGTTTTTTTTCTTCGCTAAAAGAAGGAAATGAGAGGGTCTGACAATTCCCACCTAGATCTTTGGATATCAATAATGATTTAAAGGGAAGATCCAAGCAAACTATAGGGATTTTGTGGTACTTCCAAGCCTTGAAGAGATTTAGAAGGCCATGGCAGGGATGTTCGAGGATCCCTGGGGCTTGGGGGCTTGTCCCATGCAAATCCTGGAGGTGTTCCAGGGATACTCTGAGTCTGAGGTTGAGATAATATATGAGTCATGTTGGGTCAGGGGGCTTGACCCAGGTTTGAGTGTTTTCTCATATAACTCATGGGAGAGTTTTTGAGAGATCGTAACATAACCCAGTTGGGTTATGGGGTTTAGGTCTAGAGGTGTAGTTGGTTGTCCCTTTGGTGTAAAAGGGATTTGAGGCTAGGTAGTTAGTTGGTTAGTTAGTTAGCATGTAGCTAGTTGGTTAGTCGGTAGGTGGTTGAGTCCTAACCTCCCTGTAGGATCGACGCCCCAACCAACTATTTAAATGGAACGTTCTTATTTAGAAGTGGTGGTTTATCTCTCTTAAAGCAGGCAACGCAGCAACCCCGGGATGCATAAGTCGACTCCCCGCCGAGCCTCGCAAGACCAACCCAACGGTCCTTATCCGAGCCATCTCAAGGGGACGAGGGAGCTGACCTTGACCCCAGCCCACCAAGTCGGTGACTATGTTGCGAGGACCCAGACCCCCTCGGGGGCGTGAGCTGGTACTAGTCCAACAATCCCCCCTAGCGAAAATGCCCGAGAGTTTCCACCTGCGGTGATTCGAACTCGTGACCTCGACTATGATACCAACAAATAAACCTTCACTATTCACAGGCACTAACTATAGTTATTGAAAAATTCGTATAAAAATTTATATTCAAGCTATAGATTTTAAATTATGAAAAATAATCTTAAGAAAACCTTCCACTCCCATGATAAATATTGATGGCATAAACATTCCAAAACCGGAATTGAATTGGAATGTTTATGAAGTGCAAATGAGAGAGTTGAATGCAAGAGCAATGAACCTCTTGTATTGTGCTTTGGATGCTAATGAGTTTAACTAGATTTCTACTTGCACCTTTGCAAAAGAAATTTGGGATAAACTTGAAATCACTCATGAAGGCACAACACAAATTAAAAATTCTAAGATCAATATGCTCATGCATGATTTTGAAATGTTTAAAATGGAACCTCATGACTCTATTTCTGAAATGTTTTTGAGGTTTATTAACATTACTAATAATTTAAAAAGTTTTGGCAGAATGTGCTCTAATGTAGATATGGTTCAAAAGATTCTTCGATCTTTGCCAAGAATTTATGATCTTAAAATAACTGCAATTCAAGAGGCAAAAAATCTAAATAATCTACCATTAGAAGAGCTTCTTGGATCACTCATCACTTATGAACTCACAATGAAGTGATGGAGTGAAGAAGAGGAAAAGAAAAAGAAAACAATTGTACTCAAGGCGACTATTGAAGAAAATGAAGAAGAGTTCACAAGTTCATCATCCGAAGAGAAGCAAGATGAAGATGAATTAGCCCTGGTTATGAAAAAGTTTAGAAAATTTATAGATAAGGGTAGATTTAGAAAAAAGAAGTATAAGGCTAAGGGGGAGCCATACAAAGAGAAAGAAAAGAAAAAGAAGGCATTGGCAGCCACTTGGAGCGACAGCAAAGATTCAAGCTCAAGTGATAATGTAAAGCAATCAAAAACTACCAACACATGCTTTATGATTCTTCAAAATGAGATAAATTATGTACCTAACTCAGAATTTACATTTGATCATCTTAATAATGCTTTTCATGATTTAATATCTGAATATAAAAATTTAGGAACTAAGCATCAAATCTTAAAACAATCATATGATATGTTTCAAAATAAAAGAAATGATGCTTTGAAAAAATATCATATTTTGCAAATTGAATTAAATTCTATTTCTAAAAATTGTAAAACTCTTCAAAAAGAAAAGATTGAATATCTTGAAAAGAATGAAGTATTACATGAAGAAAATCAAAGGTTGCAAAAAGAAGATAAGAAACTTAAGCTTTTAGTTGATAAATTGACTTTAAATTCAGATAAGCTTGAGTTATTATTAAACAATCAAAGAATTTCAAGTAGTAGAGCTGAAATTGTTTGTAATTTAAATTTCAATCTTGTTGAAAGAAAGATTTCAGCTCAAAATAAACTTCAAAAATCTAATGTTATTTGTTTTTGTTGTAAAAGAGTTGGGCATAAAGCTTATCTTTATAATTTCAGAAAGAAAAAGAAAAATGATGTAAAGAAAGTTTGGATTCCAAAAGGAACTACATGTACTAACTCCAATGGATCCAAAAAGATTTAGGTACCAAAGGTGTTCACTTAGCTATTTTGTAGGTTTGTCTTGCAGCCCACATAAGATAAAAAAGATTGCAATTATAAAATGGCTGTGTAAGGCATGAAGTAGGGTGGAAGAGCAAGTTTTCATTCTAAAGTTAGGGCAAGTGGACTAATGGTTTGTAGAAATAATGGCACATGGAAGATTATTCATATTGGTATAATTTACTCAAACCCTTCCTTACTTTTTGATATATGTAATGCTAGTCATTTACTTGAAGCAATTTGTTATGTTTATTATATTTGATGCTTCAAGATAAGTTAAATATCAACTATGCAAAAGTTACTAGTATTCTTGATCATGTGAAATTCATTGAACTTTGACTTGAAATATTTTGAATGTTTGAGATAAGTTAAATATCAACTATGCAAAAGTTACTAGTATTCTTGATCATGTGAAATTCATTGAACTTTGACTTGAAACATTTTGAATGTTTGAGGTATGTTTGATATTCAAGTCTTGTGGCAATGAACCATGAAATCAAGAGTTCTAGCTTACTCTAGCATAGATAATTTGAGATGTGCTAGCATACTTAATGTTTTAAATTGATCATGAGTATAGATTGATTTTGATAATTTTTATAAACTCATGACTTAATTCTTCTATTGATATGTATTTATTTTTACTGATACCATGTTTTACATTACTCTCTTGCATGAATGCTTAGAATGAATGTGAAAGAGAGAGCAGTGTATATGTTAGATAAAAGAAGAATTAAGAATCATGATACCCCCAACTATTAGTATTTGTAACAATTGATAACATAAAGAAAGGAGAAGAAAAAGAGAAATTATTGACAAGAATATGAAGAAAACATAAAATTATCTCAAAACATCATAATATTCTTGTGATATTATAAAATTATTAATTAGTATCCTCTTAAAGAATGATTAAGAATATTTTTTGTTGATGTCAAAAAGGGGGAGAGATATAAGGTGTCATGAAAAAGAACATTTAAAAAGAGAGAAATTATTGATAAATTAAGGAGAAGCTTATTGCTTATATGATACTTGTTAATTTACTTGAAATACAATCTTTTATGGAGTTAATTTTGTGCTAAAATTCTTTTTCATGCCCAATATGTTATCGTCATTAAAAAGGGGGAGATTGTTGACCCTAGGATTGATTTTGATGATTACAAAACATTGATGCATGATATGTTACAAATTATCTTTGTAAATATTATTTTTTTGTAGAGTATCATAGGTTTAGAAAATGTTTGAAGTGATTTGGAAGATGTTGGAAGAAGTTTGGAGATTTTTGGAAGCCTTTTGGACAAAGCTCGCTCGAGCCGACTCGCTGAGAATTCGAGCCGACTCTTCCAGAGTGGCTGAAATTGAGTTATGAATAGAGCTGACTCCAGAATGGTAGAACTATAATTATTCCAAAAATCCGAGCTGACTCAATTGAAAAGAGCCGACTCGACCAGAGTGAAGGTTCTGGAGTACTGAAAATCTGAGTCGACTCGAGTGACTATTCCAGAATAGTTGTTCGGCTAGTTTTCTACTCTTCTCCAACGGCCACAAACGGTTAGATTTTGATTCCCAAGGGACTCCAATGGTCAAAAGAACATGGAAACACTTCCAAAATATATATACGATGGATCAAATTCAAAAGAAAAAGAGAGAGGGAGGAATGAATTAGATTTGAAGTTAGAGAAGAAAAAGTGAGTTTCAAAGAAATATCTTTTAGGGAATCAAGTGAGCTTTATTTTCCACACTCAAGAGGGATTCAAGATCAATCTACTGTAACTCTTGAGGCATCTCTTGAAGAAGAGGAAGAGCTTTGAAGAGCATATCTTGAAGCTTTAGAGCTACTCCAGTACGAGCTAAAGCGGCAACCATCTACTCTTTGGGAGTTTGTATTTTGTGTTGCATTGTTTGCTTATTTTATTTTAGTTTGGGTTCTTGGTAAGCCCGGTGTAAAACTAAGAGTGGATTTTTGGTGAGCCCGTATAAAACCAAGTTTGGGTTCTTGGTAAGCTCGGTGTAAAACCAAGAGTGAGTTTTTGGTGAGCCCGTGTAAAACCAAGTTTGGGTTCTTGGTGATCCCGATATAAAACCAAGAGTGGATTTTTGGTGAGCCTGTATAAAACCAAGTGTGGATTTGGATTGTGAACTCGTGAAAACAATCCGGCTGTATTCCATTGTGAATATAATGAAAATCCTAAGTGGTACCTTGGGTAGTGGATGTAGAAGCCGTGGGTTACTCTGAACCACGATAAATTATGGTGTTTGTGATTGCTTTCATTGTATTTATTTACTTGCTTCCGCATTGCATACTTAATTTTCACTCACCATAATAAGAATTCTTAAAAGGGCACATTCTTTCCTTAAATTCTTAAATACCCAATTCACCCTCCCTCTCAGGTAAGCCACCTAAGCAACACTCCCTCATGGTCTAACTAACTAGAAGCCTAACCAACTAAGGATCCTAACTACATAGGGATCCTAACCATCTTGAACCTAATATCCAAGCCCAAGAATTAGTTGGTTGGTTGCAACCAACTAGGAAGTCCCAAAACCGCCCACTGGTTTGTGAAGGGTGTGGAGAAACCGTGAGATAAGAGGGGTGTGCGTGATCTCTCTTTCTTACCATGAGGAATTAACACGAGGGTTACATCACACGGAAGAAGGGCTTAGGACGTGGGTGTTGCATGGGCTTGGAGAAGGGAACCGAGCATGAAGGAGTCTACAGGTTTGGAAGTTTCTTCCTGGATTTCAGAGAGGAGGCTGGTGTCTTATGTCCTGTATCAAGATCTTCTCCAAGGATAATAATATAATCTCTTTTCTTCTAATCTCTTCTATATCTTCTCCTACTTCTTGGTTTAAAAGAAGGCTGCCATCATCTCGTCATGGTCTCTCTCACATTGCTTTTGCGGCATATACTCTAATCCGGAGATTTTCAACAAGTGGTATCAGAGCGAGTTTGAGCGTGGGAGAGGAGTTTTCTATCCCGGGATCCTATTGAGGTGTTCTTAATCAAGGTATTTTTTGGATCAAGTTTCTCTAGGATTTTGAAGAACGGTTCAGATCTAGGATTTCTTCAATGTGTTGAGAGGAAGGATAAGATCTGGGGCAACTGTCTACACCCTCTTTACATCAGGTATCTTTTTCAAGACTTTTGTCAATCTTTCACTATTTGTGATTGTTTTGGATCATAGAAGGATGCGGGATGAAGATTGGTATGGAAAAGTTTGATGGAAAAGGGAGTTTCACTATGTGGAAGGTTAGGATGGAAGACTTGTTAGTTCAGATGGGAATAGATTTGGCTTTGGAAGATAGGCCAGGAGGTATGAATGACAAGGAGTGGATGTCCTTAGAGAAAAGGACATGTGCTATAATTAGGACTTCCTACCCAGAAATGGAACCCAAGAGGGGGGTGAATTAGGTCTTTGAAAAATTAAAACAATTATGTGCTGGCCTTGAAGTGTTTGTGAAATAAAATGATTAGCTCTAAGAGATATGCAGTGGATAACAGCAAATTAAATACAAGTAATAAAGAGCAAGTAGGAAAGAGAGCAATCACATACAAATACAATATTTTATAGTGGTTCGGTGCACATCAAGCACCTACGTCCACTCCCCAAGCTTCTCCTTGGAAATTTCACTATAATCTCTTCAAGATTACAGCCAACTTATTTTTCAAGGCTCACAAGAAAAAACATAAGTTGGTTTTATCACCTAGGCTCACCAACAACCTTTACAACTTGTTTTGTTTTCGGGCTCATAAGTCAAACCCTAGTTGATTTTATCCTTTGGCTCACCAACAATCTTTACAACCTAGTTTCAAAAACCTTGAAACCTAGGTCAACAAAACAAGAACAAGAATATAATAAATAGCACAATAAAAGCTCCTAGAATGAGCTGAAATGAAGATTGTTGAAGCTCTCTTGATTGCTTGAGTTGACTTCTTCTTGGAATCTCTTGAATGCAGAATTATAGCCAAGCACTTGAAACCTTAACAGCTCAAAAATAGAAGGCTTTTGCAAGGGAATCTCTTTAAACACACTCTTCTCATCTTTTCAAATGATTGGAGTTTTTCTCATGTGAACTCACTCTTCCTTGTTGGCTTTATGAGGTTTGGTGAGTGTTAAATACCTCAAATCCACTGAAAAGACCATTGAAGACTGTTAGAATTTGAAAAATAGATGTTTGGAACCGTTTGGAAGCAAGTCTAAAATTTTGAAAAACTAGCTGTTAGACCTTGAGTCGACACTTGGTTCATGAGTCAACCTCATGAGTCGACACTTGATGCAAAAACCAAAAAACTTGAAGTTCTATCCCAGAAAGTTTCTCAGGCGATGAGTCAACCTCATGAGTTGACCTTGGTGCATGAGTCAACCTCATGAGTCAATAGTTGGGTGTGCCACTTCAGATTTGCGTGCTGGTCTTCTGAAACTCCGAATTTTTCTTCATGAGTCGACCTTGTGAATCGATACTTGCTTATGTGCCATCCAAAAAAGCATGCCAAACTTGATTCCTTAAGGATTTGTCCATGAATCCATTTGATCATTCTTCATAAAGTCCAAAAAAATTGTTTTGACGATGTTCCAAGATGAAAAACTCAATCAACCATAAGAAACTTTTTGCTCTCAAAATTTTAAACTTATTACCTTCTTGTTGGAGAAATTGATGTACCTAAGGCCTAAAATTCATACTCCAATTGAAACATTAGTTCAAACATATACTCGGTGTTTTGTTATTCATCAAAATTAAGGAGCCAAAGCCAACAATCTCCTCCTTTTTGATGATGACAAAATCTTGAGTATATAAACAAATAAATTTTAAAGATTGATAAGTATGGTATCAAGAATTTTGGAAATATATGAATTTATCAAAGTATGTTCACATTTGACAACAAACAAGGTTCATGCACTTATTTTAGTGAGAAAAGATCAGATTTTCAGTTCATATATCAAAGTTTCAAGGAGTTTCAAGGTATGAGAGAACAAAAGTCTTCCCCTATCAAAAGTAATCTGTGAAACATTAAAAAATTTTGAAATTTTTTTTTTATTGTTTGCTTT
Source organism: Areca catechu (assembly GCA_021397845.1). NCBI lineage: Eukaryota > Viridiplantae > Streptophyta > Magnoliopsida > Arecales > Arecaceae > Areca > Areca catechu. Next base: position 8,417,457 of record CM038052.1, read on the forward strand.
ATTATCTTTTATCTTCCTTACTCCCCCTTTTTGTTAATATCAAGCATTAAAAAAGGAGTAATCTCCCACTGAATTAATGCATTAAGGTAAACAAAATAGGTTAGAGGCTAATATTAGCAAACAACAGTTAGTATCAAAGCAAATAGACAAGAGAAGAGTAATAAGAGCAAGTTTTCATATATAATGAGTGAATTTCAATACAAAATTGTTGATACAGTAGACACTGAAATAAGTCAATCATTTGATACAGTAAAGACAAACTAATACATAAAAAAACATAACAAGATAAATATCTGTGAGGCTACTCCTCATCAAAAGGAAGAACAAGAAAAAAGGGAGCACTGATCCTAGTCTTAGATGCAAGGGCTCTAGGGGTCTTATAGATGCTCTGGCTCCTAGTCCTAAGGGCAGGTCTAGAACGGGAATAAACCCTAGGGAACCTAGAGGAAGGAGTAGGCAAAGACTCTGCTGGAGTCACAAAAGCAGGTGCAATCGAAATCTGAGCATCAGAAGGATCAGCTGGAAGAGCAACTAGACTCTGGATCTCTCGGCTAACTATCTCGTAGTCTCCTGCTTTGTCATCACTATCACCAGAACTATCTGTATCTCTCCCAGCCTCATCGCCACCATCACCACCATCATGAGTATCATCATGTCGATCTGGGTGGTCGTCGTCACCATCTGCTGGCAGAGGAGGAGGTGGACCTGAAGGTGCTACTGGAGGTAAAAGTGATCTCAATAGATCTCTGATCTCAGTAAAGCCTGCCTCCATGGTCTGTCGAAAGCCTAAGAGCTGAGAGTCAATATGAGCTCTCAATCCCTCAATCTCAATCCTGAGATGGGTAGACCTGACTGCCAGACCCAAGATCTCACTCCTAACCTCAGTGAACTCCTGCCTAACATGCTCCTCGAAAGATGTCTTTGTAGCTGAAGGAGCAGCAATATGTGAAACAGCTGGTGCTAGTGTGACAGGCTCAAACTTAGATGCTGCTGCTGGTGCCAGTCTAAGAGGTGTAGGATAATCAGAAGGCCTGGATGGCCCTGCCTCTACTGCTCGAAACTCATCCTCCTCATCTGGCTCCTGGCCAGACTCTCTATGCACCCACCGACCACTGATCTGTCTGAATCCCATCCTATGAAGAGATCTATCTCCATACATGTCTGTATGGAGGATCTCTTTGGAGGGCTCCCCCTCCAATGGAACTCTGAAATCTCTGAAAACCTAGGTCAGTGCCATGCCATAAGGCAAACATAATCTCCGCTAGGTGGCAACCTCACCCATCTAATGGATCATAATCATCAGCAAGTTGATGGGGTTCTACTGTCTCAGAGCCACCATCAAAAACAACTCTCTCTAGGTAATAAAATCGATTCACTCATTCTTCGGAATCAGAATCCAAGCAATGATATGATGAAGTACTCACATCTCGACCGAGAGCTGGTTCGTCGAAACAACTGAAATGCCAACCACATCATCCCGCTCTAGAGTACATAGAAAGGCTGCCTCTCGATTTCCAACATAGTTTGCGGCTCTACCGCGGAGTGGGATCTGCCATATCCTGCTAATCACCTCAAGGGTCACCTGTATCTCAACTCCCCTGACTACAGCTATCCAATGAAGGCCATCAGTAGCCATACTACCATAAAACTCTCTGATAAGCTGAGGATAGTAGCGCTCTCGTATAGTACAGAAGTGTATAAGGCCAGCTTCTCTCAGTAAATCTTCAATGATAAAGCTCTGTGAATCCCAGAAATGAATATCTTCTCACCTACCACAAGCAATGGTCTTCCCCATGACTCTAGCTGCTCCAGGGGAAGAAGGAGAAGACTGCTTTTGAGTAGCATGCCCTATCTGCTCAATCAGATCCTGACAAGCCTTAGTTCTCCTCTCTCTGTTACACTGTCCCTGCTCAGATCTTATTTTTTGGTAAGCCAATTGCTTTCGGGGAGCCATACCTCACAGAGACAACAAGGAAGAATAGCAAGAAGAAGGAAACTGGAGTGGCTAAGAGGGAGGAAGGAAATGTCGACCAAGAGGAAGGGAAGAGAAAAGAAACAATGGACCGAGAGAGAGAACCAAAGAAGGGGAAAAGAAATGAGGAAGAAACCATGAAAAAGAAGGGGAATAAGGGAAGAAATGGATCAAATCCAACAAGAAACAAAGAAATTGGGCCAAAATATGGAAAGCTTGGGTCAACCAAAAGCAAGAACGAAAAGAGAGTGAAGAACACACGGTTCGACCGTAAAAATCCAAGAAAAAGTGGAGGAAAATATCTAAAATCGAAAGGTTAGAAGAGGGATTCCACTGTTCTTGGAGGCTCGGATGGTTTTTGGGGACCACATGACTCCAAGAGAAGGAAAAAAATTAGGTTAAAAAGTGGTTACAGAAGTCCTAAAAATCTCAGTCCCGATATCATGAGTCGATACTTCGAAAATGCTCAAGTGTCGACACTTCACATGGTTGACACTTGGCAATTTTTCGAGTATCAACACTTGATCCAGGAAAAGCAAAATTAATTCTAGAAAAAAATTTAAAAAAATCTAGGAAAAGACTTAGGAGAAATTTTGGGGATTTTAAAACATTTTGAAGGATTTTAACAAGAATTTGAAGGGGTTTAGGCAAAAGGATCAATGACACCAAGCTCCTTTCTAATCATGCAAAATCTATCTTCACTAAAAGGTTTTGTAAAAATATCTGCTAATTGATTATCAGTACACACAAAATCAAGCGTTACATTACCATTTTGCACATGATTTCTTATGAAATGATGTCTTATTTCAATGTGTTTGCTTCTTGAATATTGCACATGATTCTTAGTTAAATTGATTGCACTAGTATTGCCACATCTTATGGGTGTCTTAATTAGTTTAATACCAAAATCCTCGAGTTGTTGTTTGATCCATAGGATTTGAGCACAATAGCTTCTAGCTACTATATATTCGACTTCCACCATAGATAGAGCAACTGAATTCTGTTTCTTGCTACTCCATGAAATCAAATTAACTCTAAAGAACTGACAAGTTCCACTAGTACTTTTTTTATCAAGTTTACACCCGCAAAATCAGCATCTAAATAAGCAATCAATTCAAATGAAGAATCTTTAGAGTACCATAGACCAATATTAATAGAGCCAGACAGATATCTAAGTATGCATTTAACAGCCAAAAGATGAGACTCTTTAGGGGCAGACTCATATCTTGCACACATACAAATACTGAACATAACATCTGGCCTACTAGTAGTTAGATAAAGCAATGAACCAATTATGCCTCTATATAATTTTTGGTCTACAGATTTACCTGATTCATCTTTGTCAAGTCTACAAGAGGAGTTCATAGGCGTACCTAATGGCTTGGTCCTCTCCATCCCAAACTTTTTTAATATTTCTTTTATGTACTTGGTTTGGTTGATGAAGATCCCCTCTTTTGTTTGCTTTATTTGGAGTCCGAGAAAGAAGTTAAGCTCTCTCATCATGCTTATCTCGAGCTCTCCCTGCATTAACTTTGCAAACTCTTGACAAAGACATTCGTTAGTAGCACCAAATATGATACATCCACATAAACTTGTACTACTGAAAGATCATCATTCTTCTTTTTCAAAAACAAAGTAGTGTCCACATTTTCTCTAGAAAAATTATTTTTAAGCAAGAAAAAGCTTAATCTATCATACCAAGCTCTTAGAGCTTGTTTCAAACCATACAAAGCTTTATGAAGTTTAAAAACATGATCCAAAAATTCATGATTTTCAAAATCGGGGGTTGTTCAACATAAACTTCTTCTTCGACAAGACTATTCAAAAAGACACTTTTGACATCCATTTGAAACAGTTTAAAATCCATAAAACATGTAAATGCCAATAATAGCCTAATTGCCTCAAGTCTAGCAACAAAAGCAAAGATTTTATCAAAATCAATTCCTTCCTCCTGATTGTAGCATTTGGCAACTAGCCTAGCTTATTCCTAGTGACCAAACCATTTTCATCAAGCTTATTTCTAAAAATGCATTTTATATCAATTATTGAAACATTAGTAGGTCTTTCAACTGAAGTCCAAACATTATTTCTAAATTGATTTAGTTCATCTTGCATAGCATTCATCCAATTACAATCAGATTTAGGATTTTCAATATATTTAGGTTCTACTTGGAAAATAAAAGCTAGATAATCACATATATTTTTAAGAGATGAATGAGTACTTATCTCTTTCAATGGATCACCAATTATAAGTTCTTTGGGGTGTCCATGAGCATACCTCCATTATTTAGAAAATGGATTTTATGTTGAGGATACTTCAACTCCTTGTACTTGTTCTCCTTTATTGTCCTGATTATCATCTTGCTCCTTGGAAGGTTCTTCATTGTTGTTCACTTTTTCAGATCTTTGCATACCTGTTTCATCATCAACAATATCTTCTTTTCTAGAAGATTTTTGATCAATCTCATCAAAAACTACATGAATGGATTCTTCAATTAGAAGTGTTCTTCTGTTGAAGACCATGTATGCCTTGCTAGAAGTAGAGTATCCTAAGAAGATACCCTCATCTGACTTGGCTTCAAATTTGCTGAGATATCTTTACCATTATTTAGAATGAAACAACGGCATCCAAAAACATGAAAATATTTAATAGTAGGTTTTCTGTTTTTCCAAAATTCATAAGGTGTTTTCTTTAGAATATGACGGATTAAAATACGATTTAAAACATAGCAAGCAGTGTTTATGGCTTCCGTCCAAAAATATCTTGGCAAATCATTTTTGCAAAGCATAGTGCGTGCCATTTCTTCAAGAGTTCTATTTTTTCTTTTTACTACCCCATTTTGTTGAGGTGTTCTAGGTGCAGAAAAGTTGTGATGAATACCATTTTCACTACAAAACTTTTCAAAATCATGATTTTCAAATTCTGTACCATGATCACTTTTTAAAGAAATAATTGAAACACCTTTTTATTTGAAACTCTTTCATGAAATTTAATGAATGCAGAAAAAGTTTCATCTTTATGAGCTAAACACATGACCTATGTAACTTGTGAGAAATCATCTATAATAACTATACCATACTTCTTACCTCCCAAACTAGATATTCTAGTTGATCCAAAGAGGTCAATATAAAGTAATTCTAAGGGTCTAGATGTAGAGACTACTCCTTTAGGTTTAAAAGATGATTTAGTTTGTTTTCCAAGTTGGCAAGTAGTACAAATCTTATCCTTTTCAAAACTAAGTTTTGGCAAATCTTTTATTAAACTCTTTTTGCAAAGTTTTGAAAGCAAATGCATTCTAGCATGTTCTAGTCTATGATGCCAAAGCTAACTAGTTTCATTGATCTTGGCTTTTAAGCCACTAGGCATTGACCATTTTGAACTAGAAGATCATCAAGATCAACCATATAAATATTGCCATGCCTATGACCAATAAACTTGATACCATTGTATCAATACTAGAAACAATAAACATGAAAGATTCGAAAATAACTTTGAAATCTTTGTCACAAAACTGACGATGCTAAGTAAATTATGCTTTAAACTATCAACATAAAGAATATTATCTATATAAGTAGAAGGGGTGATATAGACTTTACCAATTTCAACAATCTTGCATTTTTTATTATCACCGAAGGTCATATTTTCATCATTTTGATATTCAAGTAAAGAAAACTGCCCCACATCTCCAATCATGTGCCTTGAGCAACTGCTATCGAGGTACAACATTCTTCTTTTGTTGGTTGCAAGGCACACCTACAACAACAAATCAGGTAGAGATTTTAGATACCCAAGTCATCTGGGTCCTTTAAGGTTAATAGTTATGGTTCCTTTTGGAACCCAAACTTTTTTAACTTTTAATTTTCTTCTATTGCATAGATATGATTAATGTCCTTTATTCCCATAAGAATAATAGATAATAGAAGATGAAGCAGGCACAAAGAAGTTCTTGAAAAGCTTTTGTTGTTTTTGAGTTTTGAAGCCTAATCCAGTTTTGTTGAAAACAGCTCTTTGATTATTTAAAAGCATGTTAAGTTTTTTAGAACTATAAGTAAATTTCTCCATAAAAGATTTTAGTTTTTCAAGCTCATCCTTGTACTTCTTGTTTTCATGCAAAAGCTCTTTATTTTGTTTAGTAAAATTTTCATTTGAAACAAAAGAATTTATCTTTTTCAAATCTTCCTTTTCCTTTTCTAAAAAAATAATTTTAGCATTTAGCTTTTTATTTTCTTGGAGCAAACAACCATTTTCAATCAAATACTTATCATTTGTTTTAAGCAAATCCAGATTTTACTTTCTTAGTTCCTTGTGTTTTATTTTAAGTTTTTAAAATTCAACTACTAATTCATCAAAAACTTCATGCAATTCTTCAAAAGTAAATTTTTCTTCAGGTTCAGACATTACCTCATCACTGTTGGCTATTAAACAGAAATTTGCAACCTCTTGCCATTTTTCATCGAAACTTGAGTCCTCGTTGTCACTCCAGGTTGCCATCATTGCTTTCTTTCTTAATCTTCTTCTGCTCTTTTTGAGTAGGGGGCAGTCCAACTTGAAATGGCCGGGTTTCTTGCACTCAAAGCATATGGGCTGCTCTTTTTCTTTCTCTTTGCTAGGCTCTCCCTTTTGAGGTTTCTTCTTAAAATTGTATTTCTTCTTTCTCATAAACCTTCTAAACTTTCTTGCTATGAGAGCCGTCTCATCTTCATCATTTTCTTCTTCAGATTCATCACTTGACTCTTCTTTTGTAGTGGACTTGAAAGCAATTACTTTCTTCTTCTTATCATTGTCCATGGTCTTTTATTTCAAAGAGAGCTCATAAGTCATTAATGAGCCCAAAAGCTGCTCGAGAGGAAGTGCGTTGACATCTTTTGCTTCTTCTATGGTAGTGACTTTAGATTCCCATGAAGCCGGAAGAGACCTAAGTAGTTTACTCACAAGTTCACCATTAGAAATAACCTTACCTAAACTTCTTATACCATTTACAATATTAGTGAATCTGGTGTACATTTCACTAATAGATTCAGAAGGTTCCATTCTAAACATTTTATAGGTATGAATAAGCATGTTCACTTTGGTAGTCTTCACTTGATACGTACCCTCATGGATAACTTCAAGCATGTCCCATATTTTTTTGACGGAGAGACAATTTGAAATTCTATTAAATTCACCATGGTCAAGTGCACAAAATAATAAGTTCATAACTTTAGCATTGATTTCAGCTTGCTTAATGTCATTCTCATCCTAATCTTCTTCAAGTTTAGGAGTGAGAATGCCATTAACCAAGTGAGTGGGCTGATGAGGCCCTTTAACTATAATTCTCCATATATTGTAATCAATAGCTTGTAAATAAATGTATATGCGTGTCTTCCAGTATGTGTAATTTGTGCCATTAAACAATGGGGGATGGTTGAGGCTTGTCCTTCTACAACATCCATATCAATTGGGGCTACCATGATCTTTCACTCAAGATCGTTGGACATACAAGTAGAGTATCGATGCTCTGATAGCACTTGTTGCCCAGAAATAGAGCCCAAGAGGGGAGGTGAATTGGATCTTTAAAAAATTAAAATAATTATGTGCTGGCATTGAAGTGTTTGTGAAACAAAATGATTAGCTCTAAAAGATATGCAGCGGATAACAGTAAATTAAATACAAGTAATAAAGAGCAAGTAGGAAAGAGAGCAATCACACACAAACACAATGTTTTATAGTGGTTCGGTGCACACCAAGCACCTACGTCCTCTTTCCAAGTTTTTCCTTGGAAATTTTACTATAATCTCTTCAAGATTACTGCTGACTTGTTTTCCAAGACTCACAAGTCAAAATCTAAGTTGGTTTTTTCATCTAGGCTCACCAATAACCTTTACAACTTATTTTGTCTTCAGGCTCACAAGTCAAACCCTGGTTGGTTTTATCCTTTGGTTCACAACAACTTTTACAACCTAGTTTTAAAAATCTTGAAATCTAGGTCAACAAAGCAAGAACAAGAATATAATAAAGAGCACAATAAAAGCTCCTAGAATGAGTTAAAATGAAGATTGTTGAAGCTTTCTTGATTGCTTGAGCTAACTTCTTCTTGGAATCTCTTGAATGCACAATTATGGCCAAGCACTTGAAACCTTAACAACTCAAAAATAGAAGGCTTTTGCAAGGAAATCTCTTTAAACACACTCTTCTTATCTTTTCAAATGATTGAAGTTTTTCTCATGTGAATTCACTCTTTCTTGTTGACTTTATGATGTTTGGTGAGTGTTAAATATCTCAAATCCACTGAAAAGATCGTTGAAAATCGTTATAATTCGAAAAATAGCCATTTGGAACCGTTTGGAAGCAAGTCTGAAATTTTGAAAAACTAGCCATTCGACCTTGAGTCGACCTCATGAGTCGACACTTGGTTCATGAGTCACCTCATGAGTCGACACTTGATGCAGAAACCAGAAAACTTGAAGTTTTGTCCCAAAAGTTTTCTCAGGCGATAAGTCGATCTCATGAGTTAACACTTGGCACGTGAGTCGACCTCATGAGTCGACACTTAGGCATGCCACTTTAGATTTGCATGTCGGTCTTCTGAAACTCTGAGTTTTTCTTCATGAGTCGACCTTATGAGTCGACACTTGCTTCAATGCCATCCAAAAAAGCATGCCAAACTTGAATTCCTTAAGAATTTGTCCATGATTCCATTTGATCATTCTTCATAAAGTCCAAAGAGATTATTTTGACGATGTTCCAAGGTGAAAAACACAATCAACCATAAAAAACTTCTTGCTCTCAAAATTTTAAACTAGTTACTATCTTGTTGAAGAAATTAATATACCTAAGGCCTGAAATTAATACTCCAATTGAAACATTAGTTCAAACATATACTCAGTGTTTTGTTATTCATCAAAATTAAGGAGCCAAAGCTAACAGGACTTGTCTGGTGGATGAAGTTTTGTATGGCGTGTTAGAGGAGAAGACACCCAAGGGATTGTGATCAAGGTTGCACACCATGTACATGGGGAAGAATGTGTAACAAGTTGGTGCTGAAGAAGCAACTGTTAGCCTTCAGATGCAAGAGGGTGAGGATGTTGCAGGACACATTCAGCGGTTCAACTGGATGAGCATGGATTTGCTCAACATTAGGATAGATTTAGAAGAGGAAGATAAAAGTCTACTATTTTTATATTCACTACCCGGGAGCTTGATCCTTTGGTGACTACACTGCTCTATAGAAAGGAGATGCTGGTGTATGAGAAGATTATATCAGTGTTAAGGTCCAATGAGTAGCGAGAACGGATGACAAAGTGGGAGGTCTTCCAGGAGGGTTTGGCTGTGTCAGAGAGGCTAAGAAAATGGAAGAAGAAAGGTGAACAGGTGGGACAGGTTCAGTCCAAGAAAGGCAGCATGGCAAGCAAGTGCTACAGGTGTGGTGTATCAAGGCACTTTAAGCGGGAGTGTCCGCTTAGGAAGAAGTGCAAGGATGGAGAAAAGGAAAGCCCAGATTTCTCAGGTCAGTTGCTAGATCAAAGGAAGAGTCGGATGAGCTCTTGGTTTCGAAGGAGCTTGCAGGAAGCAGTGTATCTGAAACAGTCTTGAAGGGGTTAGCGAAATGCAGAGGGTCTGAAGAGGCAGCGATGAGGCTCGAGGTGCAGGGGCAGGCTGAGCAGGGCAACATTGAGTTGCTGGCCTCAGGATTTCATTCTGTGGCATCAAGGGGACTTCAGTCTTAGGTGGAGCACCGAGAAGAGGTGGCTTCATGGGTGGAGCAAGATTCGACATGAGGTCAGAGCGGAAGGGTGTATAGGAAGGAGTCACATCCCAGCACCAACGCCAGGGGTGCACCGAGGTAGGTGGAGCAGCGTGCACAGGTAGTCAGGCATGGCTCTGAGGAGATGGTGTCAAGTAGAGCTCCAGTTGCAGTGAGTGCTAGTTCAGGTTTGCTGGGTTCTCTCTAGGGAAGTCCAATAAAAAATTTGATGTAGCTACCAGGTAGAAGGAAGGTTACAATGGTGCTACTAGGGTACAAGTAAGGATTTTCAGCTATGGAGACGGTAATCCCAAAGGCCTCCAAGGATGCACAATAGTTGAAGGATGTTGGCAGAGGCAAGGAGATCCTCACAAAAGGCTATCAGGACATGCAGTTACAGCGGGGATGTGTAGGAGGACATTACCGGGTTTGCCAAGGCTTAGGGGTACCAAGGTGGAGATTATAGGAATTTTGTGGTGCTCCCAAGCCTTGAAGAGACTTGGAAGGCCATGGCAGGGATGCTCGAGGATCCTTAGGGCTTGAGAATGTGTCCCAAGCGGGTCCTGGAGATGTTCTAGGGATACTCTAAGTCTGAGGTTGAGAGAACATGTGAGTCATATTGGGTCAGGAGGCTTGATCCAGTTTTGAGTGTTTTCTCATGTGACATAGGGGGAGTTTTTGAGAGATTGTAACATAACCCAGTTGGGTTATAGGGTTTAGGTCTAGAGGTGTAGTTGGTTGTCCCTTTGGTGTAAAAGGGGTTTGAAGCTGGGTAGTTAGTTAGTTAGCATATGGCTAGTTGGTTAGTCGGTTAGGTGGTTGAGTCCTAACCTCCCTCATGGTCTAACTAACTAAAAGCCTAACCAAGGATCCTAACTACCTAAGGGTCCTAACCACCTTGAACCTAATGTCCAAACCCAAGAATTAGTTGGTTGGTTGCAACCAACTAGGAAGTCCCAAAACCGTCCACTTGTTTGTGAGGGGCATGGAGAAACTGTGAGATAAGAGGGGTGTGCATGATATCTCTCTCTCACCGTGAAAAATCAGCATGATGGTTTCATTACGCGGAAGAAGGGCTTGGGACGTGGGTGTTCCACGGGCTTGGAGAAGGAAACCGAGCATGAGGGAGTCCGCAGGTTTGGGAGTTTCTTCCTGGGTTTCAGAGAGGAGGCTAGTGTCTTGTATCCTATATCAAGATCTTCTCCAAGGATAATAATACAATCTCTTTTCTCCTAATCTCTTCGATATCTTCTCCTACTTCTTGGTTTAAAAGAAGTCTGCCATCATCTCGTCAGGGTCTCTCTCACATTGCTTCCATGACATATACTCTGATCTGGGATTTTCTAACACAAACAAGCTTCACAAACTAGCAATAACTAGATCTTCTCAACTTGATACAACGAACCTAAAATTAGATCTTCTTAACCAGATAAATTGAACTGAAACCAAACTAAAACTATTGTGCCAATTAATGACAATGTCCATTTTCCTTTCAAAAGCATTCTCTTTATCATCGACCAAGCGCTTGATTCCTTGAAGCTTGGCTTATTGATTGATTGCTACCCTAGTGGAGCACTACCATTTTGCTTAACAAAAGTGGCACAGTCATCAAGCATCATGCCAATCCAATGTAATGAAGGTACTTCAAGATGAATAGAGATTTGGCAGATCAATAAACACATACTTCCTACAGAAAAAACCTATCCATATGCCAAGAACAAGCATGGTTGCTCAATTAGTTAATATATATAACTCGTGGCTATTATAAGACCTTGGTTTCTTATTCAATTGATTGCTCGAGTATAGAAATGGGAGGATTGTTTCCTTCAGCTAAGAAAGCCATGGCTATGGATTTTGTTTTTGATTTCTCCATGTGTAATATTTAGATCTCTGGGCTGAAGTCGGCAGGCCCAGCCGACTTCGACCCAGCCCAAAAAAAAAAAAAAAAGAGGCAGAGACGGGATGGAAACCAGAACAGGGGAGCGAGGTTTTGCCCTTGCCGGCCGGAGTCTTCGTCGGGAATCTCGGTGGGAGAGTCATGAGAGGTGTGGGAGGAGGTCGGCGACGGGTCCGTATGGGTTTGGGACTCGGTGGTAGGGTTTTAAACGGTGAGGGAACACTCGATATTTTTTATAAAAAATCCCTCACCGCCGCCTCTCAAGCCACCTCCATGCACCTTCTCTCTCTCCGACGAGCGACCGTGAATCCCAGACGCCCGCCGGTAAGTCCTTTCCCATTTAATTCCATTTTTTGGGAGAGTTTTGATGTTTTCCTTAGGTTTCCGTTTTGGTTTTTGGGGTCATTCACCATCCGACGCCGTCGCCGTCCGCCGAGCTCCTCACGGTGAACTCCTCCTTGGCCGTCGACAATTTGGGGGGGGGGGGAAGGCCGGATCGACCGGACCAAAGGAGAGCAGGGGGGGAGTCGTTCGGGTGAAAAGAAAAGAAAAGAGAAGGAAGAAGGAGAGTTTGGCTCGATCCAAGGGAAAAAAAGAAGAAGAGAGAGAACGTAAAAAAAAAAAGGAGAGAGAAGATGATGAGAGAGAAGATGAGGAGAGAAGAGAGGGAATAAATATTATAATAATAATATATTAATACAGGAGAGAGAGGATCGGGAAGTTTTTCTTAAAATTCGTGCAACTAGAGATTTGATTTGAATAAATTTATGAAATTGTAGGAAATCAACCCTTTGAGCAGGAAAACGTTGTACAAATTTCGGGTACTGACTAATATCGGATATATTAGGAATAGCACGTTAAGGTAAGGAATTTTGTATTGATCATTCCTTTATGCATGAATTTATTATGGCCCAGCTTGATCTAAGCATATACGTTATATGTATTTGCACGTGTGGTACTATATGACATGGCATAGTTGTTTTCTTGTGATAGACATTGTGGTTTTATCATTTTTATTGTCGGTATTTCATGCATGATGTTATAAAGAAAAATGATATCCGGATGGGTTGGACCATGATACCGGATTGCTAAATAGGTTGAACCATGAAACCGGATATCAAGTGGGTTGGACCACGATATCGGTTATTAAAATGGGTTGGACCATGACATCGGTTATCGAGTGGGTTGGACCACAATACCGGTTATCGAGAGGTCATAAAAGATATGTTTTGACAAGTATTAATGAAGTAAATACGGTATTTGGTCTGGCCATGCTACGGTAGCACCGTGGTTATACAGCCTGAGCCATGGGCTTTGTATGTGGGAGCCGGTCACGGACGGATAGTACGTGGGACAGCCGAGCCACGGGCTTAGTACGTGAGCAGGACCGACCATAGTATGCATGGTCGCTTTGCAGTTGGCAGTCATGGGCTGGTACATGACCGTGGCTAATCCAGAATCCTAAAGATAAAGGTTAAATAATGAGAATTCTAAAGAAAAAATGTAAAGTTATCAAGGTTTTATAATACATGATGTTTAAATCATTTGATTGCATGACATAACATACTGGTACTTTATTGTTTCAGAAATTTATATTATTATTTGATGTGATCATATGGAGACCTTACTGGGCTGTATATCTTACTTCCTATCTTTTGATTTTTTTTAGAGACTCAGGATGCGTAGCAAGATTTGTTTGGGCTGGACGTGAGATGGAGTTTCATATATACTGAGTTAGTTAGTTAGTTAGTTTAGTTTCGGTTACTGATGTTGTGAATCAGTAGACCAATTAATAATATCGACTTAATAAATGGATTGTACAATTGTTACTTGATTGTTTATATAATATTAGTTTTAATTTGATATGGTTGACTTTTGTGTACCTAGGCCTTGCATGATTTCTAGGATAAAATCTAGAGTTTGTGCGGTCGGTCGCATAATCGATTCCGGTGCTGGATTCGGGGTATGATACCATAGTCCGTATAACACTTAGCATATTAAAAAAAAAAGATAAAAAAGAAAAAAAAAAAAAAAGAAGAAAAGAAGGCCACTGAGTGGGAGACAAAAAGAAGAAGAAGAAAAGGAGGGCATTCTAGTGGAGAATGTTCCCCTTATGGTACCCAGCTTTTATATTTATTATATATACATAAGTTTGTGCAATCTATTTGAGTGGTTGTGCCACTTAAATTTCCGTCTCACCTGCTTCCACACCCAAAAAAGTTAATGTTCTTCTGAGCTTGGACCACCGACATAAACGAACCTCACAAGCACCATATATTTGAAGAATGCCAATTTGAAAGCGTCCTAATGTCTTAGGAAAGCAAAATAAAAATTACTAAATCCCGTCATTAGCCAAAAGACAGGTTCACTAAACCTAACCCTGTTGAACATTTTCGAATCACATCAAGGTCCAAGGTAGAAATTTGGAGATGTACTTACTAGTAGAGTAGATTTGGAACATATGAGACTTCAATATATATATATATATATGGTATGGTTGATGCCACTGTCACTACGCTGATCCCTATAAAAGAGCCAATGAGGGGGTTGATGAGCTCAACCAGTCCTCGGAGCTTTTGTTATTGATGCTATTACCAATCATAATTTAAGAATGCATAAATTGTAATTTCCAGCTCAAATTCTCTAAAAGAATATTCAGCATCGCTCGGGACATCAAGCCTTGGCAAAAAATTAGATATCCCAGAGTTGCCATTAATCTATACTAGGAGGAACAAAAATCATATGGGGCAAACACGAGAGAAAGAAATATTAGGTGAACTTTTTATTTTACCATATTTTTCCTAGTCCCAATCTTAATGAAGAAACCCAAAAATCAAGGACTACTTCTATTAATGAAGGAAAAACCTATGGGAAGCATCCTCATTCTGCCTCATCAAGTCACTACCTCTATTTTTTTCCTCGTCGAGACATCTCTCTTGTACATGAGATCTTCCTTCTTCTTTCCAAGTTCCTTTCTCCCTCAATTTTTTCTCTTTTTTTGGATCTTTGTACCTAAAAGTTCATAAAATTTATGGAATTGTATGTATAATTTTTTTTATTTGACAAATCTAGGAAATTATATATTGTATTGATATGGCCGTTACGCTGACGTGGCGTGTCACAAGTTCCGCCGGGCGTGGTCCGAACCACGTAGATTTTTTCGGCGGAACGGGATCAGCGAGCGAGCCCGGATACGGGTCCACCTCGGCCGAAGTCGAGCACTCCTCTGCCGCTCCGCCAAGTATCCGCCCAGAAGGGGTCCACCTCGGCCGAAGCCGGCTGCCCCTTGCTCCCTCGCCAGGTGGCGCCCGGAGACGGTTCTACCTCGGCCGAGGTCGAGCCGGGCCTTCCTGCTCCTTCGCCAGATGGCACCCAGATACGGGTCCACCTCGGCCGAAGTCAAGCACTCCTCTGCCGCTCCGCCAGGTGTCCGCCCAGGAGGGATCCACCTCGGCCAAAACCACCTACCCCTTGCTCCCTCGCCAGGTGGCGCCCGGAGACGGTTCCACCTCGGCCGAAGTCGAGCCGGGCCTTCCTGCTCCTTCGCCAGATGGCACCCGGATACGGGTCCACCTCGGCCGAAGTCGAGCACTCCTCTGCCGCTCCGCCAGGTGTCCGCCTAGGAGGGGTCCACCTCGGCCAAAGCCGGCTGCCCCTTGCTCCCTCGCCAGGTGGCGCCCGGAGACGGTTCCACCTCGGCCGAGGTCGAGCCGGGCCTTCCTGCTCCTTCACCAGATAGCACCCGGATACGGGTCCACCTCGGTCGAAGTCGAGCACTCCTCTGCCGCTCCGCCAGGTGTCCGCCCAGGAGGGGTCCACCTAGGCCAAAGCCGGCTGCCCCTTGCTCCCTCGCTAGGTGGCGCCCGGAGACGGTTCCACCTCGGTCGAGCCGGGCCTTCCTGCTCCTTCGCCAGATGGCACCCAGATACGGGTCCATCTCGGCCGAAGTCGAGCACTCCTCTGCCGCTCCGCCAGGTGTCCGCCCAGGAGGGGACCACCTCAGCCAAAGCCGGCTGCCCCTTGCTCCCTCGCCAGGTGGCGCCCGTAGACGGTTCCACCTCGGCCGAGATCGAGCTGGGCCTTCCTGCTCCTTCGCCAGATGGCGCCCGGATACGGGCCCACCTCGGTCGAAGTCGAGCGCTCCTCTGTCGCTCCGCCAGGTGTCAACCCTGGAGGGGTCCACCTCGGCCGAAGCCGGCCCTGCGTGATGAGGCCTCCAGGAAGCAGGGGCACGAGTTTCGAAACCACCACTCAGGCAGCCGCACCGTATCTCGCGAGGAGCGCCGGTACGGTCGGCAGTGATGCGTGAAACCTCGTTTACATCGGCCCGACGGGTTCCGCAACCGAGAAGCGAAGTCCTGGCAGACAGGAGCCAGCAACGAACGTCGTCAACGCCTGGGAAGGAGAGCGCTCACGCTCAGCCCGAGGCCTGGACAGTGTCTTCCGTCTTCCCTTTTCTCGCTGGGCTCAGCAAGCAAGACAAGGAGGCCACCGGGTTCCTGGACCCGAAGGGGAAAGGGAAAAAAGAGGGAGAGAGGAAAAGGTGAAAGCGGAGAGGAAGCCTCCCGGGGGCGGGAGGTCGGAGGCAATGTGATGGGATAAAAGGATGGGAAGAGCGGATAAAAGGATGGGAAGAGCGGATAACTAGGTAAGTGGAAAAAAGGCTGGGAGAAAGAAAGGCACCAAGAGTAGGATCCAAGATTCCGAGAGGGGTCCCTCGGTGCAAGCTCGGTGAAGGAGCTCGGCCCAATTTCCACTCTTCCAAAGACCTCTTTTGCTAAAATCTTCTCTAAGTCTGGGACTCCTTCAGGGACCCACCTTAGGGATTCTGTTCCATCTCGTCATTTTCTAACTTGACTGTCGGAGCTCCCTCGCCGGGACCCCCGGCCAGGGTTTCTGACCTTGTTTTGCAGGATCGGAAGCTCAGAGACCTCGAGGTGAGACGATCCGAGTCCGGTACCAGCTCTGAAGCTACAGGCCGCGGCGGTGAGATCAGCAACATGTATATTGGTATTGATGAACACCGTATTTTAAAAACTGTGTATTGCTTTATCTAAAAATATATAGTGGCTTATTAGATGACTAATTTATTTAGTATATATTATCTAACTATATAGTATATACTAATAAAAAGTATATTCTATAAATTGTATACGATTTATTTGAAAGTGTACATTAAAATAGCTTGCAGTTTATATTTGAAAATCAATAAGCATGTATTACCAAATCATGCAGTATGTTTAAAATCTGTATATCAATTTACTTGAACATGTATATTGAATTAATAGATGACTAATTTATTAAATATATACTACCTGATCATGTACTATACGTTAACGAGCATCATATTCTAGAAAATAGTATATCGATTTATTTAGATGTATGCATTAGCTTGCTAAATAATTAATTTGCTTGGTGTGTATCATCGGGAAATATAGTATACATCAATTAAAAATATATTTCAGAAATAAAAGAGTTAGAGGATGCCACGTGTGATTTTTTTTAAAATTTTTAATCATGGAAATGATGATTTCATTAGTGGGAGTCCCTGATTTTTGGATTTCTTCTTAAAGATAGGCACCAAGAGACATGTAGCAAATTAGGAAGCCAACCTTATATTATCTTCTTTGGTGCTCACCCACAGCAAAAACAAACAAATTAACGTTGTAATAAGAAATTATAATGAGAATCAGTTCACAAAGTGCTTCGATGCTAAAATTAAGTTACCCTATTATTTAAAAGGAATCATCATGAACAGCATCAATAGGTATTATTATTTTAGGATAGGCATCTACTCATTTATTTTTTTTTTGATAAACCGAATGATTTATATTACTCTAGAAAAAAAAATATCCATGGAATCAGAAAATGAAATGTCACAAAACTGAATCGGAAGAATATCCATATTTATCAAATCGTAGATCCCGTATGATATGCCACATATAAAAGCATCCAATCATCAGTACTATTCACTTCTCTATAAATATATAATACTGAAGAAGATAATAGTGATCGCAACAATCTTCAACAATCATGTAAAAGAGGATGGAGCCTATCTACATCAATATATGAGTTCGAAGCCATTTAATAATAATCATTGAGTCACCTTCCAGATAAATATGTGAAGCTCGAAGTATATGAACAGCATAATACAATCCCTTCCAAGTTGCCCGTAACTATACTTTCGAAACTATTATATCATAAATAATAACACCGGCTGCTATAAAAAAACTGGTACCATCTCAAATTACAAAAGCTATACCTCTCATACCATCTCACTCAAGAAACCATCGTCAAAATTAATCTTGAGAAAATAGAGGGATGGTAGCTCACAAGAAAGATATAATTTTTGAGAAGATACAAAAATCGCAAAATGAGCCACAGATTACTCCTATCAATGATCCTTTAACAATGGACTGATAGACCTGAACATAAGCTTTTAAAATAATGAATCTTGCACTTTGTTCAACATTTTGAAAGATATGTCTACCCATTTATTTAAAGCTAGGACATATAGAACAGTAAGGCTCATGGTATCAAATAACATAATTACAATGAATGCATGGCTACTGACGCCTTGCATGGCAAGCTACGGAGAAGGCCAATGTCCACCACCTACTATTGCAACCATGCAAATTCAAGAACTAGCATTCCTAATTTGCTCATAATTTGTGTGAACTAGATATCAATGTGTTCATAAAGATTCTCCAATCCAATAAAAGCATCTCTTTTAAGATGACAAAAGTTAGAAGACCAATATATAGAACGCATCTTTCTTTCTTAATGATTTTTTCCTCACCCTTAACACAAGTATGCAAGGCTAGGGAGCATGTTGGATCAATGAAAAATTTTAACACATGTAACAAGAGGGACCATTATAAGACCTTACATTTTGGAGGTCATCTTCATTTCTTCTTTCCCATTGATGAGGGGCTTTATAAAAGGAAGACTATGATTGAACTGATTGCCCATGTTTGGTGGTGGACTATGATTGAACTGATTAACCTGTTGGAATCTCTCTTTGTAGTACTGCTTTATTTTAAAGCAGCGGGAAAAGAGGAAAAGAGAAGGACAACTTGGGAGAGAACAATTTAAACCGGGCACGGGACCGCAGGATCTTCTGCTGGATTGGAACAAACTTTTGTTAAGATTTATACTACTATATATATATATATATATATATATATATATATATATAGAACTTGGATGTGAGTGTTCAACTGCATCTCATGCAGATACTCGCATCAGAATGACATTGTGATCAGATATCCCTTGAGAAAGGTTTGGAGGCTTTTATTCACTCGCAAAAGAAAAAGAGAAAGGATTGAGACAACAGGATCTTCTTATTTTGATAAAGAATATTAGTGGGATCTTCAAGGGACAGAATTTCCAAAAGACTAGAATCTGACACTATCTAAGCTGAACCTATCATCTTTTGTTTGTTCAGGAAAAAAAACATTAACACGATGTCTTTTTGTGGTAAAGAAAATAAAGTATTTTTTTTATCGGATGAAGACATGCTTCCTTCCAAGTGCATTGCATGAGCCAAGATCTAGTTTTGTGAGAGCTTTCTTTTTTTTTGTTATGTGATGTCTCATTGCAATAAGAGACCGGCTCTTGGAGGTTTTAAAAAAAAAAAAATCATGCTTACACTCGTCGACCAATTCCAGCTCTGTCTGCATTGAAACCATCACTGTACCATATCTGCATACTCGAGACATGATGCATTCTCTGGTCTCCACATTTAGTTGAGATGGTTGGTGAACAGGAAGTGGTACAGTAGATTCCACTAACATTAATGCAAGTTAGGTACGGTTTGGCCTGAAACTAGATGGGAAGGAAGGCTCTCCCCAGATAAGCATGGGGTGAATAAAGGCGGGCTATGTGTTCTCAAAAGATTGGCCAAACCTCTGCCTAAATTGATCTCAAGACTTTTGAGGGCCAAACAAAGTCAACTCATTGTCATCCTCTAGCTTCTCTAAAACATGCTGCTGCATTCTGATCGATCATACTTGCCAAATCATAGACCTCAGATTATCAATAGCTATTGCAGGAACACACACCTTAGTATCGTAGATTCGAGGTTCATGCACTGTAGAAAATTGATTCCAGCAATACAAAAAGGGGATTTTCCTTGGTTTTATGGGAGTCTTTTAGATTAAAATTATGTAGAACACCAGCAAAGTTATGTATTTCTTTTATAATATCATGATAACATCGATAAGGTTTTTTTTTAAAAAAAAAAAAAAAAACTTAGGTTATTTGTTGGAAATATTTTCTAGTATTGGTTGACTTTTTAATTGTTAATGCAAAATCTCAAAAAGAAAATAAGCAATTTTCGAAATAATCAGAGGGATTCATTGCCATTAGATCCTGAAACATCTATAACAGAACAGAGAAAGATTAACAAATCAGAGTGCCCTTGATTGCACGTGCCTATCCTCATCTTACTTCAGTCTTCTTTCATTTGTTTCCAACTTCTTTGTTCATTTGCATTAGTTGATGAATCACCTATTGGTTGTCAGTGACTTCAATCGTCTCATCAAATCAGAATATCAGAGAAGTGTTCTCCATGATATTTCCTTCCAGGATTTCTCACATGCGCAGCTTAATTCTTCACAGAGAAATAGATTTTCAAAGACATGGGCATCAAGGGGAAGTAGTTCTTTAGAATTTAAGCATTATAAAAGAATGTATACATGCATCAATCCTTCAAGAAAGAATCTTATCTAAAAAACCAAAATTTGACATATGATATCAGTTTCAAACTAAAATCGCTGTCCTCTGTTTTTAGGCTAGCTTACTCTGAATATATTTTAAGCCCATCAACTGCTTGAGGTTTGAACGTATAATGTATTTGCTTCAAGCCATGGCCATGTCTATAAATTCCAGTGTAGCGATGTGCTGATGGTAGAGGTGGTATTGCTGTATGAAGAATGAACACAGCAAGACCTCTAGCCAAGTTATGAGCTCCAACCTAGTCACTTACCAGTACGTGGATGCTACCTCCAGATCATCTCACCCATAAATCTTAAGTCAGGGACACCCCTGATCTCCGCATCAACTAATGGTGCTTGGATTTGCTTCAGGCCCTTGAGTTCTGGATCATTTATGATAATTTCAAGTGCATGCATTTGATCCTGAAATGAAAGAGCAAAATTGTAATATGTGGGCTTGGGCAGAAGTCGGCAGGCCCAGCCGACTTCAACCTAAACCAGTGAAAAAAAAAAAGAAGAAGAAAAGATGTTGAAGAAGAGTCCGGAACAGAAGAAATTTGATCTCCCTGATCCGGTAGGAGTTATCGCCGGAAAACTCGCGAGGGATAGTCTTGGAGGAGAGGGATACTGGTGGCGATAGGGATAGAGTGGGTTTAGGACTCCGGTGACGCGATTTCCTTTCTCCAAACGACGAGGAGTCCGTCGGTGGGTTTTTCCTTAAATTTTCCAAGCCGCCGCCAAATTGGTCCTTCCAAGCATCTCCTCCCTCTCCAACGAGTGACCGGGAGCTCTCCAACGCCGGTCGGTGAGTCTTTTCCCCTTATTCTATTTTTAGGGAGGATTTTGGGATGGATTTTATTTGGATTTCCGTTCGATTATTTGGGGCCGTTCATCGCCGGTGGCCACGCCACCATTTTTCTCCGGGCCGCCAAGCCTTCTTCCTTGCAATCTCTTCTCATGGCCGTTGCCGGCAGCCATGGGAAGGCCGAGGAAGGCCGCAAGGGATGAGTTCGAGAGAGAAGAAAAGAAAAAGAAAGAAGGAAGGGAAGAAAAGAAGAGAGGAAAAAAAAAAAAGGGAGGGGGTTCTGTACGGTTAAAAAAAAAGAGAGAGAGATGAGAGAGAAAGAGAGGAGAGAGGAAGAAAAGAGAATAAAGGGATTTTCTCGAGATTCGTAAAAAATTGAAAATTTAGATTTTTAATAAAATTATTTATTAATGTAGGGAATCAGTCTTCGAGTACGGACTAGTTCAGGTGTAGACAGTTGATTCTTGAGAGGTAAGGATCTCTGGACCTGATCACCGGTATATATATATATATATATATATATACATACATACATACATATATATATATACATACATACATACATATATATATATACATACATACATACATATATATATATATATACATACATACATACATATATATATACATACATACATACATATATATATATACATACATATATATATGTTTGTTTCGACATGATTTGATCCGTGCATATGCGCATCGACATACATGACTGGTTTTGCATGGAATAATTTGACATTTTTCTGTGGGACATCATGATTTTTAATGTTACTAGCTATGTTCTGGTATACCATGTGTTATCAATGATATGTTATTTGTGTGGGTTGGACCATGAATGATGTGTTATTTGTATGGGTTAAACCATGATACAGTTATTGGAAAGCTATGAATGTTATGATTTGTTAAGATGATGTGGATGGATAAAGTGATAACGGTGTCTAGACTAGCCATGGATCTGAAGTTGCCGGAGCCACGGGCTTCGTACATCGAATAGCCAGCCATGGGCGTTTAAAATATGTGACAACCATAGTGACGGGCTTTGTACGTGAGCTAGCATGGCCATGGGCTTAAAATACATGGTTAATTATGAGGTTGCCAGTCATGGACGTTGTATGACAATGGCTAGTACAGAACCCTAAAGAAAAAGGAAAACTAATGAAAACATATAAAGAAAATAAAATGTTATGAAAGGTTTTTGATATACTTGATATATGTGATTGGTTTTGGTTGCGTGACAAAAAAATTTATCGTTTTCCGTTATATGATTATATGATCTTGCTGCTTTCAGTTTTTATATTAGTACTGGTATAATTGTAAAAGAACCTTACTGGGCTACAGAGCTCACGCCCTACTTCTTGTTTTTTTTTTTTTCAGAGACTCAAGATGCTTAGCAACGATTGGGCTGGACATGAGATGGAACACATCAACATTTAGTTTTGTTTAGTTAGTTAATATTCTAGTTACTGATACTTATTGTGAATCAGTAGACCAATTAGTGGTTTGACTTTATAAATGGATAGTTTAATTGTTATTCAAATATTTTATATAGTTTTGATTTTATGATTGACTCTTGTGTACCTAGGCCTTGCATAATCTCTAGGATAAAACCTAGAGTTTGTGCGGCCGGTCGCGTAGCCGATTCCGGTGCTGGATTTGAGGTGTGACAAAAATAAAACTTGAATCTTTGATAATTCAGATTGAGGAAGATATTTTACAATGTTCTCAAAAAATAACTATGGAAATTTTACTTAGTTTAGAAAAGAATAGCAATGACTAGCAAGTCATAAAAGTAGGTTTTAAAATTGGTTCTGTTGTATCACCATCATGCAGTCAGAGTTTTCAAGGTTGTTTGTCAGATAGAGGTGAAGGGAATAGAAACAAATCAAGAAGAGTGACTACTTTGTACTTCTGAAACTTAGGGGCTTTACCTTCCTTTTCATTGCACAAAACTTGCAGTCCGATGCAGGTGGTGGTAGAATCTGGTTAATGATAAGCCTCTTGACAGGCACGTTTTCTTTCTTCAAGGAAGTACACAGTCTTGATGACTCACTAATTGCCATGACCTTAGAAAATTCAAACATTGAACTTAGTTAAAAGCATTACACATTTACATGTATGCATCAGATATCAGGTGCATCCATGACAAACCATGTACCAGAGATCAGTTACTATTTCCAACAGTGTTAATTTTGCAAAAACATACACAAGAAGATATGTGCAACCGAAAAAAAATAGTAAAACACAAGCTTGGCAACCAATTTGAAGTTCAAATTAGAACCGAAAAAGAAAATAGTAAAACACAAGCTTGGCCTTGCCTCTTGGTTCAACTCTTCTTCAGGGCAGATTTAACAGCAGTTCTTATGAAAGAATGAAATCATCAAGCACAATATAGAGGCAAGGCCAGTATGTAAGTTTTTTTTATCAGAGTCTTTTCCTGCTTGAATAATAGAATCCATCATTCTAAGCAAAAATAAGAGTATAAGTTGATTCATAATTTCATCCAATATAACTGATTACAACAGGAAGACCTGTTTTCTGAATATCATATGCCTGTCCATGCACTTCTATGAGGACCTTACTATCCATTTCAAACTAGGAAAACCATTTCACCTGCCAAATAATCTAGAAGCCTGATTTAAAGCTTACTGAAATGCTTTAGTAAATGAGATTGATTAAAAAAGGGCCAGCTAACATGGTCGAATGAAGCTTCGTTACATAAACATTGAATTAAAGCATTCTGCTCATCAATAATCTTACTTCTAGAGATAATCTCCAAACCACCTTCCATTATATCCTCTTAGATGCAATTGACAGTTATCAATATTCCCTCATGACGCTTCAAATTTTCCAAGCCAACAACAAGGCATCTCTTGTTGAAGTTTCTTTCATATTGGAATCTAGGCCTCATTAGATTTGAATGTCTTTCTTCTTTCACTTTGATAGGTACACGTTAACTGATTTTTCCTTAAACATTCTATCTAGAGAAAAGAATCTAACACTTAGGGCTGTTTGACATTGCTTTTATTTCTTTTTTTAAATTCTTAAAAGCAAAATTACAGAAATCAAGACAAAAACACATTTGGTACTGCCACATTTATTCTCTACTTTTTTAAAAGTCACTTCCATTATAGAAGAAAAGAAACAAAAGTAAAAACAATCCTTACTTTCAATATTTTCAAAAACAAAAAACTCATCACTTTTACCACTACCAACAACAACGCCACCCCTACCCTTGACTGCCACCATTGTTACCACTGTTACCAACCTCGTCATTACCTCTAGCATCACCACCATAGCCATTACCATTTTCACCATCGTTGCCATATCGCTGATGCCTCTACCACCACTACCATGCCATCACTACCTCCACCACACCACTGCCAGCATTGCCATCACCTCCGTCACATTGTTACCCTCACCACCACTACCGCCACCGCTATTGCCACCACCTCCACCACGCCAATGCCATCATCATCACTGTCCCCACCACACCACTGCCTGTCATCATCACTGTCCCCACAACACCACCATCATACCTACTATCAGCACAATCACTGTTTTCACTACCTTTGCTGCAACACCATCATGCCTATACCATCAATATATTTACTCAAAAAAAAAAAAAGAGTATACAAAACATAGTTATGTTTTTACAAATAAAAAAAGAAACAATTTTTATTTTCTATTTCTAAAAATAGAAAGAAAAAAAAAAAACTGAAAGTGATGCCAAATGACACCTTATTCTTCTCCATGCTAGAATAAATTAGCATACCCCAATTTGGTCATGACACTACCTACAACAAGCTTTTGTTCATAATTTCCCAAACAACACTTTTCCACAATTTTTTTCATTTTCTTTCCCCCTCTGCTAACATTATCCCTTACTGAATTAGTTCCTTATAAACAGGAACCCATTTTGCTATGTCAGAAAGTGTATGTCTGTATTTCATGAGCATTCAGGGGGCAATATAAAATGTCAGCTTCATGACCCTTGTCAATATTTTTCAGAAAGACAAAATCAGGAATTTCTGCAACAATTAGGTTTGATTAAGGTCTAAAGCCATGATTCAAAGAACTTCACAAGTTTAATCCTGTAAGCATATTGAAGCAAACAAAGCACTGCTATGCAATTTAATTGGAAAGTAAGCACTGCTATGCAGTTTAATTGGAAAGTCTGCTAGAATAAACTAGACTCTTTCCCCAAATTTCTACATATGCAGTGGTGCAACAGAGATGTAGACATGCAATAGGATGCATGCATGCACAGAAGAGGCAGCCATGCAGAAAGACGGGAGAGGGGACATAAGATGGAAAGAAAGAAAAAGAGTAAAAACTGTTAGAACCTAGTATTTACCATAGGAATTGTGACAATGATGAATTCAGTTGATTCAGTGTCCCGGAAAAGCTCCCTAACTTTGATCATTCTGTTCCTTAGTTGCTCTAGTTTGTCTGACTAGACAAGTGAGAAAAATAAACAGTTAGCAGATTTATTATCCACAATTTTTGTCCCCAGCAAACTTGACTCACCGCATCCTGTCTTGGTCCTTCTTGCCCAAAAATAGATTTAAGGGCTGATGTTGCCAAAGCTAACTTCTGTCTTAGCTGGAATTGACAAAACACAACAAAAAAACATTATTATGCCAATCTGCAATTTATAGAAAACTATACAGTGTTAAGCAAGGTTTTAAATCCCATAGGACGGAGCTATTCTAGTTTTTTCATGGAATGGGACACACCAGCGGCCTGCCTTGTCCCGATACTTGGGATAGTGGATGTTCCAAGACATCTTGATTGAGACACTAAGATGCTAGCGGGACATCTTGTCCCAGCACATGGAATGGTACACCATCCTAGTATCTTGCAGGACATCCCACCAGAACCTGAATCTTTAGTTTTAAGTAATTTCATGCTCATCATATTAAAAAGGCTCTGATAGTACAAATATATATATATATATAATATCAAGATTATCATAAGATCCAGCATCGAAAAAATGCATCACTATGTTGACATAGAAGAAAATTTCTTTCTGATAATGGGTTGCAAAAGCCACTAGGTGAAATACAGAAAGTGTCACCAAATTACTGCCAGCCAGTTCCATTTGCCCCCTCAAACCACATACCAAAACCAATTTTCCACCTGTAATACAGTTACACAATCTATGTCCACCGATATAAAGTTTGCACATATATGGAATTTTATGAACTACTTGTGCCAAGTTACATTAAACCAATGTTTTTCAAGTATGATAACAAAAGAAAGCAAAATCATTCATGAAGATGTCAGCTTTCACATTCTATGGATCAAAAGCCTGGGTAAAAAAGGATTGGTATGTTAAGATTTTTAACAGCAAGCTAATTCATGGAAAAAGCCTAGTTATGTTTTTTTCTTTCTTCAGCAAATTATTTCTACTTTTCTAACTTCTGTAAAGATCTAACAAATGAACAAGTTTATGCTGCAACAAATTAGTAAGCATTTTGCTATGTCTCCCAGTTATGTTTCCTATTTATACTTTCAGCCATCTTAAGTTAAACATTCAACAACATGCAAAAAAAAATAGTGAATTCACATATATTTATGGCTGTTTACACTTAAGCATATAATAAGAAAGACATGAGACAGACAGCACCACAAGCAAGCACAAAGGAAAAGAAGACAAAGTCCTAATATGATGAGTTAATACTGCTAACTAGGGTGTCATTTATGTCAAGTATGGAATTTATTTACTTAAACAACAAAAATATTTCAAAGATAGCCTTTCTGGCTCGCAGGGGAGAAGCATTTGAATTACATAAATTTTGTTTGTTGATGTAGGTTTGATCAAAAATGAAGCCAACCAAGAATCATAGATAAATATACTTGAAAATGGCAAAAAAAAAAAAAAGAGGACCATGGAGGATGTGAAATACTCAAACAAATGAAAAAAAAAAAAGCACACCTTAATGATCTTGCTGATGGAAGCATCCAAGAAGTCTGGCAAAGACAAAAGTCGGAGAGTATGCCCCTAAAAGTAGATGAAAATGGAATCGTATAAAGAGTGACTAAAGAGCATAACAAGCATAAGAACTTCTAAACAGAAAGCAAATGGATAATCTATTACAGAGTGCTTACTGTTGGAGCAGTATCAAATACTATACGGCTAAACATACTATACTCTTGTGCTTCAACAAATTGCATGACCTGGTAAAAGTGCATGGATCAAGAATTACACAAAATAAAGAGCAAACAAGGGTATTAAAAAGAAATAGCTAGTACCCACTGTTACAAATTCAGATATATAGCTTTGAAATTGCAATAGCTTCATCGAGTCCTGGAGGAGGTGCATCTAGCAACTCTCCAAGTTTTAGCTCTCCTAGCTTAATCATAAAAAGGAAATCAGAAAGTAAAGGATGAACATTAAATCAAAAAGATTCACCGTTCACAAACAGTAGGCTGCTTAAGCAAGACATATCTTATAAACATGGAAAAAAAAATGCAAAAAAAATGCATTATTTTGGCATAGGGTAGACATTGCCATACCTTCTTCAAGTTCTAGTATTTCTGATGTCATTAAAGTGAAGGCATTGCTGTAAGGAGTAACTCAAGAACTTTTAATGACAAGCAAGGAATATACATAACTCCTTCAAAGGCATTGCTATGATCTTCTTTAAAGTGAAGGCATTGCTATACCCATTAAGTGCAAATCATGTTTCTTTACTTGTTCTTTTAATTTTTAAAAATGAAATTCAACCTTTTCTTTCCTTTTTTTTTTTGTGGCCCGGTGGGGGGGGGAGGGGATGAATGGTAAATTCTACTTCCATATTATTAGACATGATTTGGAAGTCTCTGTTTCCATTATCGAAATATGTCATCTAGAAAATCATGAAAAAAAACAAAGAACAAAGAAGCAATACAGATTTAAAATTCTTGCATTACCTTGCCCTAATACCACGGAAAAGAAAGAGGAAACTAGTCACAGAAGGCCTTGTGATGAAACAACAGATATTGGCATAAAATATGGATTAGCCTCCTAAAGGAATGAACAACAACTTTGCCGGTCTCTAGATAAATCACTTAACAAATTCGTGAGTTACCTCATGCACCCTTGCAGTCCGAAAACTGCTAAGAGTTCACAAGAAGGGGTAATAAATTAAGAAAACACTATGATAGTGTAATGTTGTTTTTGTGAAAACAGCAACTCTCCCGTCAATGAAGTAAAAAAAAAAGAAAAAAAGACAAAAAAAAACTGGTTCAGTCATCTAGTATGCAGGGAATCACATAAAAGTTTCGATTATTTCTTGAACAAATTGGTTAATGTTTCCTTATGATTAAAGAAAATTCTAATGAGAATAAAAGACAAAAAAGAAGGATCCACTTCTTTCAGAATAACTATGGAGCTAAGCCATACCGAAAAATCCAGCCAAACTTTTAGACCCTGCCTCATCCAATCAAAGGTCAGACAAGCCAAAAAAAAAATAGCTGGCATGGAGATCAGAATTTAGCTTTGCAAAGATGATGTCTGAGTTGCACGAACCACAAGACCATGCATTTTTTTCGCATGGATCAACATGCAAATAGGCAGACAAACATCTTCAAATACTTGGGACTGAGAACAATTAGAACACCTAGTTGTATACTTACCTACAGATTTAGAAGCATATTCATGATTCTGTGGAAGAAACCAGAACAAGATATTACTGTAAACTTCACTACTACTAGTGAAAATTTACAACTTTTTAGGCAATACCTGTTCAGCAAGCATTCCAAGACCCATACTGTCCATAAAATCTTTAACCCCGCTCCCTCCACTTCTTTGACTTGCACTGCGAAATTCTTCCCTTGTCTTCTCGGGATTTTTCTGCAAAAGAAATTTCACTGGTTGATGATTTATACCTAGCATGTCAACTAGGAGAAGCAAATGACTTTGCTGAAAGAATTGGAAAAAGATTGCAGAAACTGAGAATCCTTGTAGAAGCAACTCCAAATATGAGCACTCTTACCTCTAGTGCAGACAGAGGAGAATCCAGCCCATCAACTGGCACCAACGTTCCTCCACTCAAATCCTAGAGACAACGCAATTAGAAAACACAGCCCAATTGAGATTCCTGTTTGTGTTTTGCTGCAAAATAGGGTCCTATACAGCAAACTCGTATTCCTAAGCTATTAAGCTTTGGTAAGCCATAAATGGAAAATTTACAAAATTTTTCAACAAAGGAATTACCCGCAACATATATAGCCATATACCTGTGCAAAAGAATCGCTTAAAGAGTGTGCAGGGTCCGTTGAGACAACAAGAGTAGGATGACCATTATTTGCAAACTTAACAGCCAGAGATGCAGCACAGCTCGTTTTCCCAACCCCACCTTTGCCACCAAGCATGTAAAACTTCCACATCTCATCAAACCCTGCTGTAGCTTCTGCAAGGGTAGCAAATGATCTCACTGCAAAAAGCAACATAATTTTCAGAAAAACTCTAAAGCTTTAGGAGTTAGGTTGCTACCAGAGATTGCACACAAGAATTATAGCGACAAGCTTCTCCAAAATCTAATCTTTAGTGAGGCTGTATACAAGATTGACTAATTATATTATGAATCCATCAATCGCAATGAACCATCTAAAACTATTTCCTCAAAAGTATAACCACAATCACACTTCTACGTCCCTAGTAAATTAAGGAAACGGCATTGACACATTAAGAAGTTGAACAAAAGAAGGAGAGCAAGGAAACATAGCTCGCAACAGAACTCAGCACTATTCACTACCGTGTTAAGTAGATGGAGCATGAATAGCAGATTAGGGGAAGCACTCCTAACAAACTCTTTCCATGCTCAAACCTAGACTCCATTGCTGACCTCTGTTATCAGGATGATCTCGATAATGGGAGTCTCCAAAATTTGATCTTTAATATTTTTTTAATAGATTTAGTATTATTATGACTTCACCGGTTCACAACAGGCAATCTTAACCTTTGGCCCACCGATGGAAGTGATTATTTCGAGTAATAACAAACTATCAAGGGCGAACAAAAAAGGGAGCCAGAAAACAAAAACCCGCACCATAAACTCACCATCTGCCACCATAATGACAACCATCTGAAGGAGAAACAGCAACTAGAGAGCGAGAACTCGTAGCAAGTTCGCACACCTTTCTCGAACCGTAGGCCCTGTGACTGACTTCTGATAGCGGACCGATCTCAAAGAGCAAACTGCTCTGACCTAAATCCAACCACAACCTCTTCCTCGATTAAACCCACTACCTTTTCGATCGTCTAGAGAGGGGAAGATAGGGACGAAGACAAACCTCGGAGGGTCCGGTGGACGGTGAGGGATAGCACCGAGCGAGTGGCGGCGAGTGGCAACGGGCATGGCGAGAGGTGGTGGGAGGCGGCGAGGAATAGGCGGCGGACGAGGTGGGAGGAGGGAGTGAGCAACATGGCGGAACACAGGGAAAGGAGGCTTCCACGTTAGACTAGGGTGTAGGTTTTGATCCGATGGATTTTAAAATAGAAGGTTTCAAAAGTGGTTAAAATAATTGTACCCAAAAAAAAAAAAAAAAGGGAGTTTAAAATAATTTCGAAGTCTGCTTGAGAACTTGGAGCCAATTTTCTTTTTTTTTTTTTTTCCGGTTTTGGGAGGGGGGGGGGGGGGGGGGGGGGGGGGGGTAGGGGCTTCGAGATTTAACACATTGTTTATACAACCCCAAAAAAAAAATCAAGAGAAAAAAAATGGTAGGGGATGAAGTGGGAGAGAAGAGGAAAGTTGAATTGACGAACATCATTTAAACCTTTACTATTGATTAAAAAATTATATTTTACTATATCCGAAGTCAATCCAATATATGTCTGCATCATCATCGAGGGCCATTTTAAGAACAGCAAAACTACTGTTATATTGCACTATGTCTAATATCAGTATAAATCTATGTCACCCTATCAGCAGCCATGTAATCCAAGTGCCCTTAATATTCTCCATGAGCTTTAGTAAAGGGATTGTCCAAGAACTCTTGAAGAAACTGAAGTCCTCTAAGTCCAATGGCCAAACAGGTTTTGACTACCATAACAGACCATATTATCTTGATGTTGACCATTAATTGAACCAGATTTGCTAGGAGAATGAGCATAGATAATGTCTAAAGAGAAATTTTGAAAGAATAGGAGAGCGAAAATAGAGTAGTCTATCGAAAGCGGTTGAGGCATTCTAGTTATTTACAAATAGTCACCAATAGCACCATGGGATAGGTAAATAGAAGGGTCATATTGCAATAGAAAAAAAAAAAAAAAGCAAATTGTAGGACTAATTTGGCACTTTTAGAGAGGAGGGTCCAAGTGTAACAAGGGGCAAACTTTAAGATTCTTTTATATTTTAATTAACATACGATAAGAATTTCACAAGATAGATATTTACTGGATGTCTAATGGACTTCAGTAATGAAATATAATGTGATTAATGATTCTTAGATTTTTTGAATCTAAAAATCTAGTGATTCCCTCTCTTCTTTTCTTTTTAAATAATTGGAATTTCGCATCCTAATTTATAGATTTCATTCTAGACTAGATCAATTTAAAATTTTAAAAAATGTTCAAACTTCAAAAATGGGCCGATCATTTTTATTTTTGTGTTAAACCAAAAAAAAAAGGAAAAAAAAAATGTAAGTCCCATTTGGCAATGCTTTTGGAGACCCAAAAAGTACCTCCTAAAACATGCCTTTTTTTTTTTTTTTTTTAAATTTTGAGATATTTAATAAAATTTTTGGAACAATTCTTTTGCTCCTCCAAAAATTATAAAGTTTTAATAGGAAAAAACTTCAATTTGGAGTTTTCTGGCAAAAGTTCTACTTGAGATGAATAAGATTTTTTTTTTTTTTTTGGAAGGGATAAAGTTCATTTAAAAAATCTAATTTTAGTTTTAGATGATATATTTTTTATATAATATACTTATATAATCATGATATTTATATTTTAATTATTTTATAAAAGATTTTCATTAAATGAATTTAAAAAAATATTAAAACAAACTCAATACTATAAATAAATTTTATTGAAGGTACTAATTATACATGAAAATTTATTAAATAATAATTTTTATGCTATTTGTTTTACTTTTTTTTTAAAAAAAATAAGCATGAGATCTATAAATTTTATTTTATTTTTATTTTTTATACTAAATATGATAATATAAAATATGATTTACTTTTCCAGGTTATCTCCAACCAAGCGGCCCGCGAGGGAATTTGGCTTAGTTCAAAACTAAAACTATAATTTATATCTGATAAAAAAATATAATTTATTTAAAATAAAATTATGTGCCGGTCCCTAAGCCAAACATAACTTAACTTTTGAACACATCTACTTTGAGTTCATTGGGGCCCGTCTCCATCGCCGAGGTTCTCGATGCGCGAGTATCCAGGGCTCGGAAGCCATCGAATCCGCCCCTATAAAACACTAAAGCCCAAGATTGTCCCTCCCCGGCGGCCGCGGCGGTGCATGGTGATCGGGGAGGCGCCGGCGAGGGGACCAAACCCTAGAAGAACCCCAACACCTCTCCCTCCTCCCCCCGCCCCCCAAAACCCTAGAATTCTTGACGATCAAACCCTATATCTCGATCTCGCCTCTTAGTTTGATGCGCCGAGCGAATGCCCGGCCCCCGGCATTCGATCCCGACTCGGCGAGCAACATGGACAAGCCCAAGCCCCAGCTCCGCCCTCCCCCAGCTCGCCTCTCCTTCGCCTCCCGGATCTCTTCCCCCGGCCCCGAGAACCACCGCACCGGCATCCGGATCTTCCTCGCCGCGGCCGCCGTCGTGGCCGTACTCCTCTGCGTCTTCCACGTATCGAGGAGTTCCAGGTCTTCGAAATTCGGGATTATTATAGATGGCGGGAGTACCGGTTCTCGGATCCATGTCTTCAGGTATACCAACAGGCGGGGGGCGTTGCCAGTGCTTGATTTTGGGGTGATGGCGTCGGTGAAGGTGAGCCCGGGGCTCTCGGCTTACTTGGGTGATCCGGAGGGCGCGGGGAGATCGCTGGTGGAGCTGCTGGAATTTGGGAAGGGAAGAGTGCCGAGGGTTCAGTGGGGCGAGACTGAAATTAGGCTCATGGCCACGGCAGGCTTGCGGTTGCTTGATGTTGGAGTTGCGGAGAGGATTCTGGACTCTTGCCGGAAGGTTCTGAGGTTGTCGGGATTTCAATTCCAGGATGATTGGGCCACTGTGATCTCAGGCAGGTGATTTATATCTCAGTTTCTTTTCAACTTTGTTTTAGGTTTCTGTTTTTTGCCGGTGGTTAACGATGAGAAAGGTCAGCTGGAATTTCTTAAAAAATGAGATTTTGAATTGGTGATGCTGGTGTTTGAATGTTGGTATCAGAATTTACCACTTTTTGGATATAACGATATAAGTATTTTAGATGCTTGTATGAGTAACGTAAATGGGTTGTTGCATGGTGGTTACTATGGTTAACCACTGCCAATCATGTCCTTTAGGAGTTATGTGGTGCTTATAGGGTGTAGTTGTAAAAGTGAAATGAGTATAATTTCATCTTCATCTAGTGTTATATTGCTAAAAAGAGACCAAATCTTCCTATTATCTCATTTGCTGGAGATGTTTCAAATTCCAACCATTGCCGATGGTTTCCTTTTTGAGCTATCATGTACATGATTTTATCTCTTACAACCTTGGGTAATTTGAGGTGTAAACATCCCATCCTCCATAACTTGTCTGGACGAAGCAGGATAAACACTTCAAGAGACCATCATAGCAAAGATTTGGAACTCAGTTTCAATTTTGAGGGAGCAAAAATCTTAGTTTCAGTTGCGACAGCTTCCCTTTAGTTTTAGCAGTTTCAGCCAAAAAACTGAAAATTTCAAAAGCAGTAAAGTTTGAGGAAATATTAAACAATAAAAAAATGAGTCAAGAAACTACGTGTTTTAAAATTTAACCCTTTTTTGTGATCAATAGTCACACAGTTTAAGTGGTCTTATGCTGAAATAACCAAAATATAATATTTTCTTTAAAAATCCAAACTACATTTCACATCATCTGTGTGTTATATATCAATGTATAATTTAATTACAATTTAATGCATAAGAAATACTCCTATGAGATTTAATCTTTAGGATTGTCAAACTTATATAAAAAATTGCTTGACTGTGTAATGCAAATTCAGTATTACAACATTTCCAAATCTTGAAACTAGCAAATTCAGTTTAATTTTAGGAAAATGCTTATGAGAAAATCAAAGAAATGAAGATATGGCAAAAGAATGGCACAGATCACTGATATACACTAGATTTGACCCTTTTAGTCAAATTTGGGCTAGTCTATCAGGTGAGACTCCAAAACCAACCCCCGTTTCAAGTTAGCTCTAGGCAAAACAAAATGTTTCATTATTGGTTTTAAACTTCAGTTGAAACATCATGATCCTATCCTTTCATGTAGTCCTGGAATCAAGCTTAGCAAAATTCAACAAGACCAACCTTCCATATATTGAATTTCCTGCCTTGTTTACTTTGAGAAGTTTAATAGTCTTCATTTACTTGAATTTTAGTTGCTTTGTCAATCCTAGGTGGCTATCTACTATTATTGCTCAACTGTGCGTGGGAATATTGTTACAGGCTCTGATGAAGGCATCTATGCTTGGGTTGCTGCAAACTATGCCTTGGGTTCCTTAGGAGGTGATCCAGAAAAAACTACAGGGATAGTTGAGCTGGGTGGGGCTTCAGCTCAGGTTTCATTTTGCCCTTTGATGTCTTACTTTATCCATCTACAAAAGGTCTCATCTTTTAAAGTGATTTTTCTGGTCATCACTATTAGTTAATGAGACTTGATTTGTTTATCTGGGAATTATCTTTGAATTTTTTTACAAAACTGTCCTTTTTTTTCTATAAATGAGCAGGAACTGGATAACCAAGTAGGTCAGTCGAACTATGTAGGTTTAATCTCAAGCCACGAAACCCCTTTCTTGTCCACAAATGCCTTTTTTATGACTTATTACCGATTCCAAAGGATTTACGTTAGGTTAAAAATTGGTTATATTACATTATCAAATTTAATGGACTATTTCTAAAGGTGCCCCTTTTGCTAGAGATATGGCTTAGTGGTTAATCTACAATAACAATGTTACCTTTTCTTGGTTCCTAAAACCATTAAGTTGCTGTAATTTTATGCAATTAAAAACAGATGAGATGAAACCCTAGTAATTCTGGCAGTAACTATTTGATTAAGAATTAAGATACCTACGAGTAGAACCTACTTCATAGACTTTGATCCATGGGGGATGATACGTTGAAGGGGTTTAACAATGATTTACTTAATACGCTATGGATCTTATTTGTGAGAAAGTAGGGATTCTTTCTGGTGGTTAATAATGCATCACTTTGTGGTAGTGATTCTGGGGAGTGAAACTTGATTTCTCATGGTAAAGCCTTCTTGGGTGTTTAGGGTTCTTTTTAGGTATGCAAATACATATTCAAAATCAGCTCGACATGGAGAGGTAAGGAATGATAGATTCATAGGTTCATATTAGGTTTGATCTTTGGCATGGAGGTCTTCTTTTAAGGTCCAATTACCCAAGGTTTTAAATTTCGTGGGACAGGGATGTCTCAATTTTTTATGAAACAGGACGTATTGGTGTCCCATCCCGTTTCGACACTCAAGATAGAGGATGTCCCAAGACGTCCCGATTGGGATGCCGGGACACTGGTGGGACATCCTGTCCCAACACATGGGATGGTACCCCGTCTCGGTGTTCCATGGGACGTTCCACCGGGACTTGAATCCTTGCAATTACCTATGCACTTTTAAGTTTTCTTTAGATGGTTTGTAATTTGTTTTTTAAGAGTCTCTATGAGTTTGGTCTAGGCTTCATTGTTGTTTTGGAATAATTAGAGTTAAAGATGGGGAAGTTCCTTTGCCTTTTGGATACACTACAGTAGAGGAAGTTTTATAAGAAAATGTCATCATTAAATGTGTTCATGTGAGTAGTGGATTGGTTTTTTTTAACTTTTCTTTCCTTAATGCTGTTTTTCTTTGTCCTACACCAAAATTAGGATCAAGCTAGGAAATTTTTTACCGCTTCTAGTATTATCTTTGTTAGAATCTGGTAGTAATCTGATCATTTTTCTTGCTTGAAAACTATCCTAACACGTCATTGGTGGCTATACTTTCAGTTTATGCACATTACAATAGCTGATAGCTTCCTCATTTTTTGTATTGAGACGATTCTTTGGTGGTTGGTCTTTTGGCCATTGTTTGTGCATACTATATAATTAATGAATGCGCAAACTACCGAGATTAATTGGATAGTATGGTATCGATGTGATTGTTCACTAGCAACTTGGATGCATGCAAATAAAGTGTTTTTATTAGGGTCCACATTGATGAGCCATATGGGTTGAAATGCTGTCATACATTTGTCACGGTTCTCTATGTCACCATATCCAACATCTTGTGGTTTCAAAGCTCCTAGACCAAATGAGCACCATTCTAGGTTCAAACTTATAAAGAAATTCAAAAATGCCAACTAAATTAAGAAAAATCTAAAAAAAAAAACAACCATAACTATCAATCCTTGTCCCAATTATTTGGGGTCAGCTAACCAAATTAAAGAAAAGATGAAAAAATTAAAGCATTCAAGAGTACCAAATAACATGGATTCCATAATTATATATTATACAGTTTAGGACCTTTAGATGTATTCTTTCAATAGATTCACTTTCACATTGAAACAATTCAAAGATTGTTTTTAACGATAATGTTATTTAAAAGTTTATGTTTATAATGCACTATATTATTATTACCTTTAACATATGATGATAGATGTCTAAAATTGAGTTCTAGGATAGCTAGACCTACACCATTACTTTTCCTCTGAATCTCTATAGTCTAACATCATAGTGCTGTCAGATGTTCTGAAATCCTGGAAGGTACTAAGCCTTGTCTAGAGAAAATGCTTCGAAAAATTTGATGAAGCATAGATTTAAAACAAGCAAGTAACAACCATGCATATATGACATCTAGGCCTTTCACTTTGAGGCAAACCCTGCTTTCAGATTGGATTTTTGGTTCTAGATGTTCAGGTTAAATATCGTACTATTTGTGTTATACGAGTATAAAACTTGTCTACCAAGGCACTTAGGGTATATTTGGTTGGGTGGTGTTGGACTTTGGAATGAGAATGATAATGAATGATTCTTATTCTAGCCATTTGGTTAGAGGCAGTCCATTCCCATTCCGGTTCCAGAAGAGAATGAGAATGCCCCAATCCCCCAAAACCTAATCCCTACTCTCCTCTAGTATTCAAATTCCATTCCAATTCTGATTCTATTTCTAGAAATGAACCAAACATGTTAGGGGATATGTGAATTCCAATCTTGATTCCCATCCATTTGATTCCAGTCATGGACCAAACACACCCTTATTTCCCTGTCTTCATGTTCATTGGCACCCCAAATTTGCTTATGTGGAAAGTCAATACATGCAAACCATCCATGATCTGGTAGTAATAAGGCATACCTAGAGTTTTCAATGAAACCAGAAAAATATTTTCCAGTGGGTTCATTGCTTGTGCCAATCTTGATGATGTCTTTGTTGGTCGTGATGTTCATTTTATCTTAATTTTCTGTTATTTGAGGATATTGCAATTACTGATTATCCAGTTTATATGGTTATGCTAATTTGTAGTTGTTAAGATAGCTGTTCTCCACTGGGGCTGCTATTTTCCCTTCTTGTTTGACTTTCCTGTGCATAACTTTATGTTGCAAGTGCATTGTTATGATGTTCAATATTAAGATTGTTGCCTTTATTTAATGTTTTTGATTTTGTGATTAACTCTCCTTCATTTAAGGTAACATTTGTTTCAAGTGAACCTCTGCCTCCAGAGTTATTACATGTGCTTAAGTTTGGGGAAACCACATACAATCTGTATAGCCACAGCTTTCTCCATCTTGGTCAAGTGAGTTTCCCTTCAAGTGACCATCAGGCTAAAATTTTGTGCACATTTGAGCATTCTATGTATTTGCATATGAAGTCACCTTACTACTCTACCGTTGGTCCACTGTAGCTTAATCTGTCTCTCATATAAATTCATTATCCAAGGATGCCAACTCTTTGAGTTGGTAAAAGTCACAGTATGGTGGATACCGGTGAGCTGGCTTCATTGCCACCCTCACCTTGATTTAGGCAGGCTTCCTTATAAGTAAATGCTAATTCATCATGTATGGTAGTTTGTTGTTAGGAGAAAAGCTTAGTGAAACTTAGACAATGCTTTAAAATTGTGTTGCAACAAATTGAAATTCTTCAATGATTGAATTAGCTATAGGAATTAGGACATATGAGTCAATGTTGGGACAATTAATCATTTTTGTTTTTGTTTTTGTTTGTTTTTTTTTTGTATGGGGGGCGGAGGACTTGACATGACTAGAAAAGAATAAACACTTCTTCAACAATGGAATTAAGGAAGGCACTCATGATTAAATCTACAACTTGAAATAAATCTATTCACATTCTTGTGTCTTTCATTTGCAAAAAGATTCTAAAATTTATCTCGTACTCAGGGAACTCATCATGTAAAGCAATTCTCATACATATCTTGCAAAGGAAGGAATTTAATTTGATGATAATCAACTTGGAATTGTTGATAAATGAATCAAATTCAGTCCTCACACTTATATCTTTCCCAAGTCTGCGAATACAGTCAAAAGAGGATGGTACCAGTGGTATTATACCAACCGTGCTGGTCTTCTTTATCGGTTGCTTCTGTTTCATTCTGGTTCTTTTGGTCTTGGTATGAACAAACCATACTGGTACTGTATTGATACTTTATCATTCCAACTGAAAACCGGTATATGGTTTGGAACCAGCATTTAAGACATTTTTTCTTTCCGCTATGTTTTTTTGTGTTTTCATGAAATAAAATAACCAACCAAGGATATAAAAGATGCGCATAGATGTGTGTCATCTCTTTTTGAACAAGAATAAGAAGTGTCTATTTACCCAACAAAGGATCAAGAAGTCTTAATAGGTTTCCACCTTAAGAACTTCAGGATACTTCATCAGCAAGGATTTGCTAGAGTCAAATTCACAGCAACAAGCATTATTAGAATCTCCAGTTTTACTGATCTGTAATTAATACATTATCAAAAGCATACAATTTTCCTTTTGTGTGAAGCTTATTTGCAGAGGTAAACCTAATATTACAGCAAATTTAAACATCAAGGGAATAATTTTGTATCATACCGAATAGTTTAATAAAACTCAGAACAATGCTGTGACGCACTTGTCTCCCAACACAAGTTAGAGACTTCTCCATCCAAAAATTCAAGTCAATTAGGCTCTCTGTCTCAGTTCCTGGGTGATCTATGGCTGGATCTCCGATGCAACTTTATAAGTTACCTTATTTTTGGGGGAATTGTCAACCATCTTAATAACTATATACCCATATGTAAATCCAGTTCATCTGATTTTAGATGAATTGGAGATCATTGATCACGCGTCTCATCCAGATGGTCTGGTTATAAAATTATTTTTATATTCTATAATGCAGTGATTTTTTTTCACAATTTTACACCTTGAAACCAATAGCTGCTATGTACTGGGTTGTGAACTTGTGATGTCTTGGCTCCCTCCTTTTAAGTCTCCCGTTTACAAATCCCAACTTGTGGAATTCAGCTTATCCTTACTTGTTTGAGTGACACAGACTATATCTTTAATTGTGTATGTTCTTAAGTAGATTTGTGTGTTTTCAGCATCAGCAAAGCATCTAAAAGATATTATGGAGTTTCACTCTGCAGTTCTTGAAAGTTATGTTTCTTCATGGATTTGCAATTCAATGTCACTCTCTAAGACTATGATTCATTTAAGTCTTCTGCATGGACGTTACTAATCCATAATTTTATCCACTCAGTCGGTATTACAATATGTCTATGTTTGAATTATGTACATTGTGTATCTTCATCAAAATCTCATATTTGGTAGTGTTATAATTTGTGTCATTTTGCAGAATGTGGCATACGAGTCACTTCATGAATTGCTTAGCTCAAGAATCCTGAAATCATGTAAGTTGTTTCTTTTCTTTGTGTTTTTTGGGAGAAAGATATAAGCCATTTCTTCGTTTGGTATTATTCTCGATAAAAGTTAAATGAAATTGGTTCATTGGCTACATGAGCAACCATGGACGACCAATTTTGAAATTAGTTATTTTTCTCTTGTTCTTAATTGTTCAACATAATCTTATATAATATTGCTTAATGTCTATGCTCAATAGTTCAAATTTAAAGCTGTGCCTCCTTGATAATTCTAAGATGGCTATCATGATTTATAGAAATTTAAAATATTGCTAGAAGCTGTAACTTTTGAAGCAATGGTTTCCATATGGATTCGGGTTGTATCTTTTGTGCGAAAGAATGATTGATCTTCTTTCATGACCTCAACCATTGGATTGCATTTTTCCTACCTTTCAAAGCACGATGGGCCACTTCCATCCACAAACATATCACAAAGGCGACATCGTGCTTTGAAAGCTATGCGAAGCATGATCCAACGGTTAAGGTTGTGAAAGAAGATCAATCATTCTTTCATGTGACAGATACGACATAAACCCTTTCCATATTAGAGTTTCTCTTATGGCATGACGTGAACTTCACAATGGTAGTGTGACTGATTAAATTTCTGAAGTGATTAGCTGGTCTTGAGATAAAATTCGGGTTAATGAGAATGAATGGGAGCTCTTCTTTGTTAGAGGAATTTCAACTTCTGATTGCCCTTATGAGTATGGATATAGTTCAAAAACATCAGCAAATTAGGTTATGCATTAAGCTAATAAGATTGAGAAAAATATCTATGGTTGGAAATTGATCCCTATGTTTGATGCTGTTAGGTTGCAAGCACTGGAAGAATTGTGCGGTTGTAAGTGACTCACCAGGTTACTAAATTTAAATCCTTATGAACTCTTGGTAGTCGTAATCATAGCTACATGGTTTACATTGTTTTGCCACCTGAAACTTGCATGTTTTAGTAGAGAATAATTAATTGATTAACAAGTCTATTATACTTGATAATTAATGGTTTTGCAAAAAGGTTCATTCAAACAATTTTTCTCTAAAATGTATTTGACATTATTCAAGTCCCTAAAAGATCATGAAATCACATGACTATGGATTTGACAATCCATATGTTCTTAATGGTCATGCGATGACTCCAAATTGCAGCATATGGCTTATGCAGGAATAAAAGACCATTGGTTTCATCCTAGCTTATTCGCTAATGGGATATGGGCACCACATCCCCATGTTAGTCCATGTTGCTAATATATGACTGTGAACCAGAAATGCAGGAGTTTGGTAAAGGAACCTAAGTTGACTTATGTCAGTATGTATTGTTCTAGCATGTGCAACCTGTCTCCGATTATCAATTAGAATGGTATTCTAATCAAGTATTCTTTTAGTTATTAACTAATTGAAAGTTCTGACTAGAGCCTTAATTGACATATAAATTGGGTCTGGTTGAGCCCACTCGGATTAGGTTAAGTCCAGTCAAGCAAGGATTGGACTTTGATCAAGTCTAATCCATATTTTACAAGGTTTAGAAGAAGTGGGTGGCCTCTTTCCTTGGTGGGCTGCCTCTCCCCTTTTATCCTCCAAGTACAGAAACCGAAGTCCTTGTAGGGAGTTCAAGTCCTAAGAGGAGAGGCACCCAAGTAAGCAACACCTCCCTCCTCTAGTGTCCTAGTTGAACAAGAACATCAACTTGGCACCCCAAGTTATGGGAAGCCACCAAACCCTAGGCTATTGGGAAATTCATGAGAGAAAAAGAAAGGAGGGGGGATGGCATACTCCAAGAAAATGAGAGCAAGAGAGAGAAAGGTTTAGACCTAAAGTAATAAATCTATTCCTTGTGGCGAAGCATCCCCTTGGCTCGCATTTAGCTGGAGATTGGATACCAAGAAAGGCAAGGATCATGCTTGTGGACCAACATGGCTCTAGATAGTAAAGCTTCTACAATCATGTGCTTTCATGGTCTTGACATCTCCCGGTATGATAAATTCAACTTCAGCATCACATCATGGCACAATGAAGTTTCTTTAAAACCTCTAATTACGTTTTTGTGTATAGATTTATCATGAACAAGGTCTTAAACTTCCACGAT
The DNA here is from genome assembly GCA_021397845.1 of Areca catechu. Classification (NCBI taxonomy): domain Eukaryota; kingdom Viridiplantae; phylum Streptophyta; class Magnoliopsida; order Arecales; family Arecaceae; genus Areca; species Areca catechu. Next base: position 8,459,697 of record CM038052.1, read on the forward strand.
GTTCTTCTTGATGGATCCCTATATCCATCAATATATTCTAGGGAGGAATTGTCATTGCTTGCAATGCCCATGTATCATAAGTAGGACAGGATGAAAGCATGAAGTTATAACTTGGATGAATAGGATGCCTTTGATTTATGAAATGAAAGGAATAATAATTTTTTGTAGGTAGGGATCAGAAAGTATATGGAGAAAGGGTAGATCATATGAGAGGGCAATTGGAAGAAGGCAGAGATCTGATCATGATATGCGATGCAACACTGAAATTTGTTATTACTTCTAATCTAGTAGTAGCAACTGCGTAAGGAAAGACTGTTACTTAGTGCACCCGCAGAGTGCATCAAGCTTGTCATGTGATGTTTCAACGATGCGAGCAACCCTGCACTTAACATTACCATATTTCGTCAGCCTGTATATGTGTTCCATATGCAGACTGTATATGACATTGTACATTTTAACAATGCCATCTATTATGAACTCAAGCTTTTCAGTCGGTTTATTAGGGCTTTGTGCTCGCTCTGTGAAGCTGAAGAAGAGATATCAAAATATGATGGTAGATGTGTCTTTTACCAAATCAGGCAACAAGTGTTCGTCTCCTGTTTATATATTGTAGATTTATGGACTTTGTAATGGGATGAACTTGGGGAGTTATTTAACGGTTTTTTGGTGAGAACAAACTTAATTTTAGTAGGAGGTTGAGGCGTCACATATGTTGGGGCAAGTTTCTCAAGGCGAAGAAGCAGGGAATTATTGTTCTTTTTCTGTATGGTGGGCTGTTTAGAGAGGGAAATATTTTTCTTTTTTTTCTAAAGATGTCTAAGAATGGTGGCAGCAAATCTCTTTGCAGCATGGTGTACTTCTAGGTCTAAAAAATGTAAGCTTCGGATTTTGTTATTTTATTATTTTTGACTTCATCTTCAAGTTATTTCCCTTTTCAGTGATTGAAGAAAAAAATTCAGTGGGGTTTTTTGAAACAACCCTGTTTGGCATAGCTGCCAGTTTTCATTTTCTGTTTTTTGTTTTCAAAATCAGAATAATTGATGCTTAAAAATTGTTTGGGTGGTGAGTTTATGTATCCAAAATTTCAAAACTATTGTCTTGTTTTTGAAAAACTGAAGGTTTAGAATCCTGAGTTCCACATTTTTTTTGTTTTGAAAAATAGAAAATGGTTGTCTTTTACCCTTGCTGCTGGCCTCTGCTGCCACCACTGTTGCCGCCATCGCCTTTGTCGCCATCATCCCTGCAGCTGCCACTGCCACCACCCAATGCCTATCAAACAGGATTTAGGTTTTCAGTTTTCAGAAAGAAAAAACAGAAGCTATGTTTCAGCTTTTAAAATTCTGAAACTGAAACAGGCTGCCATGCCAAATGCTACTTAAGGAAATTGTTAACCAAAATGCATGCACTGATAAATAAAATTACAAGAACAAGCTGCATGCTGCTGAGCATGCCAATAGAAAAACATGATGCATTTTGTTAACTATTGTTACTATGGTTATTGTCAGCACTCAGCACTCGTGTTGGCAAAAGAGGAATATGCAGCTTTATAAGTTAGATTTGTTCAGATACACTAAATTTTATGATGTTCAAACCAGGTCTCTGTAGATATGTTTCGATGCAATTTAAAATCTTGGCACATTTTTCAATGCAGCTGCAGAATCTGGCCAGGAGCCAATATATAGAGATCCTTGCACTCCTAGAGGATATTCACAATGTGTGGAATCACCGAAGCTCTCTGCTGCTGTTCTCAATTCAAAGACTGAATATCGGCCTGTTGCCTATGCTACTGGTAACTTTTCTGATTGTAGATCGGCTTCATTGGAGCTGCTACAGAAGGAAAAAGGTAGCGTATGTGCTCTTGTTGCCTTCAGCACTACATATTGGCTTTGTGTCATTGAACTGCTTATGTTTTTCCTTTATTCCTTTTCTCGTTATTGTGTATAACCATGTGCTTTTAATAATCGATCATGAATTGCCTTTTCTTCTAAGGGTATTTTTGCTTCCAAGAAAATTTATAAAAAAGAAAAAGAAATCTAAGACTTTTCTATGAAAATAGAAAATTTTTCTAGGAAACTAGTTAGTTTCTAGTAACACGAACAAATGAAAAACTAGATTTTCCACAAAAAATAAGTTTGCCACACAGTTTTCATTGCATCCGGACATATGCTAAGTTTGGTAATAGCATGCGGTTGATTCTTGATAACATGCCATGACTTGATGAGCAACCTCATATGCAAGGTTCAGAATATCAGTAACAGTACCTATACTAGTCTGGTGTTAGTATGGTATTGGTACTGGAGTATGATATTGGTATCGGTATGGAGTGCATTGTATGGACTCAGAGTTCGGTACTTGGGTCATAGAAAAGGTGACATCAACTACCATGTATGTTTGGTGTAGTACCATGGGTGTACCAACTAGCAACCATGACCAGCATGGTATGTTAGGGCTAGTATAGACCAGTAAAGCACGTCACCTAATTCCTTGCTCATATGTGAAGTTTTGAAAACATATGCTTCAGCTTTTTTCCACTCTTCTGCATGTTGTTTTTATTCTTGAAATAAATAAGCAACATTTTGTGATAATATAGTCTTTGTAGGTGATGCAGTCCATGTTAAACAAGCAAAATTCAGTGACATGGAGGATAGATATTTAATTTTGACATCCACCATGAAAGTGTAGGTTTTGTAGTATTTTGGACCACTTAAAATATGCTATCTACATTTTCCTATAGTAGAATCTTAAGATTTGCCTCATGGGTTTCCCAAAGCATGCATGCATCATACAAGGGCTTGCCTTTTTCATGTGAAAATCTTCAGACTTAGACATCCCATTTTACCTATTGCAGTTGCAAGTGCCTATGTTGTTTGGTTTAAATCTCTGGTATGGGGACATGTATGATGTATGCATCAAAACTAAGGTTGTTGATAAATTCACTTGCCTCTATTGTCCAATGATTAGACTATCGTGTGCCACCCTTATGCCTGTTGTGGGTTGGCAAAATATGAAGTTGTACTATATCGTGCCATGTGGTGCTATTTTGCCAAGGCTCAATGAAACAAAAAGAGAAATATCATTGTTGACAGACATGCACCAACAGACTAGTAGGCATGATCCAGTGGTATGTACCTCCTGTAGGGCTGGAAGTGGGCTCAGGCCGGCCCGATGGGCTTCGGGTCGGGCTTCAGGCTAGGCCCGAAGCAAATCAGGCCTGGCTTGGGCCTTATAATAAAACCCATAATTTTCGGGCCGGGCTCGGGCTTGTCTTTGGCCTGGCTCGGCCCGACCCGAAAATAAGTTTTGTGAAAAGAAATGGGACCAACTTCATGGTATATGAGAGAGCATTTTATGTGAATTGGTGAAATTTTTACTGGTTACAGTATCAAGCTGTAGAGGAATTTAGCAGGCCTAGGGTCAGGAAAATGTTTCAAACTACTGTAAAGATGGATCTTATTGTCCGTAGAACTTGGGCCTTTAATGATGGTGTCCACAATGCCCTGCAAGTTTCTCTCGGCCATTTCGATGAAAAGGTCTTTAAGGTATCAAATTCAGATCACCTTTCTTTCCCTCATGATTACAATAGTATTATACATTTGTCCTTCTGAAGGATCATACATCTTATATTTATACAAAATGGAATGAGCACTATTTTGTGGAGTTATTCTTTTTAATCTTTTGTGGAAAAAAATAGCAATTATCTGGTCACATGCATATGAAGAACATCCATATAATCACATCAGCATTCCTTTGGCTACACTAAAGTTGGATTTCGGACTCCTCAATTTAATTCATAGAAGAATTAATTCATTTCCTATATCTTAAATGTCTCTAATTCGGGCCGGTCCGAATCGGGCCTTAGTTCGGGTTGGCTCAATTCGGGCTTTAATTCAGGTTGATTCGGACTTTAATTCGGGCCGGCCCAAATCAAAGCCTGATTCGAGCTGGGCCCAATCGGGCTCGGGCCGGGTTTTTTCAAAATAAATCGGGCCAGGCCCGGCCCGAAGCCCGAAATTTTTTTTGGGCCAGGCTTTGGTAGAGGTATGGCCCAGCCCAGCCTGGCCCACTTCCAGCCCTAACCTCCTGTGCTCTGCCTAGCCATCTCCAGCATAGACTGTATGGTATGGACGAGCATATATTGACACTTGAATCCTTGCCTCTTTTATATACATATGTATGTATGTATGCATGTAGATGTATATATATGTATATGTATGTATGTTTATGTATGTATGTATGTATTTATATGTATATGTATGTATGTATGTATATATGTACGTTTCACTTTCTTTTGTTGAACTCTCTTTAAAACATTGCTAGGGAAGATACAGCTTATGATTTGTCAAACTAACCTGTATTTTCAATTGACAGCATCTATTCTAATATTAAATAAAAAGTCCTCCAGTGCCTCTGTTGGTGTGGCTCCATTTCATGTGACTCCAATATTTGGTTCCCAAAAAACCGTTTCACACATTGCATTTCACGTTGCTCCACACGATATTTTTCTCAATCCTGCATGGTATTAACACCGTTGATCAGAGCATGTGGCCATAGACCATAAGATTTAAGGGTTCGAACCCACCCTCTGACATTTTTTTGTTTAAAATTTTTTCAAGGCATATGCATCACATGTTGCACTCTACTAATCAAAAACTCTCGCACCATACTATCGAGGATCAGCTTTATGATCTTTTTTTATCTACGCTACCGGTATGGGGGTGCATAGTGGCATTCCTTTACTGTTACCTTACGGGTATGATCTGATACTGCAGGTATGGATTAGTGGTCAGCATGCACCGGCATATAAATCCTTGAAACAACATTTTTTGTTTAATATCTCCAAATTTATAGGCACATATCTCTGCTATTCCTTTTTAAATGATTCTATGCTTGTGTAAAAGTTTTTCCTGCATCATAATTTAGTTTACAGATTGCTTAATCTTCTGGCTACATACAGATAGATGCTTGCATCAAAGCTGCTACTTGGGATCAGCACTCATGCCTAAATTGCATGGGAGATTGTTGGCAACCGAGAATTTTTTTACACAGCAAAGGTGAATTCTACTCTCTTTGTTCATTTCTCTTGAACACCTATTTAATCTGTTCTGCTTGGAGGGAGGTGTATGCATGCTATCAAATTCAGCCAGTATACTTGCTTGCAGAATATCTGCAAAATGTTCTTGAAGCTTGTGCTGCATAAAAACTTTGGTTTGCTTTGAATAAATTCTATACTTGTACTTCAATTTGTTATGTTCTACTGTTTGATAGTTCTTTGGTCTGGGTCCAACGTCATTTCTTTCTGATTTGATGTTGGCTGGGGAACAATTTTGCGGTGAAGATTGGTTAAAGCTAAAAAGCAGTTATCATTCCATGGATGAGGAAGATTTGTTGCGTTATTGTTTCTCTGCAGCATATATTGTGGCCCTATTGCATGACAGTCTTGGAATTGCTCTGGATGAAAAAAGGTATGCCCTATGCACGTGCTATTTAATGCTTGATTTGAATCCATTCTAGTTCATGGTAGAATGTGAAACAACAATTTTCTCTGTTTGACTTAAGTTGCTTGGAGTCTTTTTTTCGTGATTACCCTTCATATGATCTTCAACTTTTTAACTGTCAGACCATGCCAGTGATATATTAGCTAACAAGTGTTATTATAAGGTATTCTTTTATTAACCCAGTTTTTAGTGGGTCAAACAGACAATATGGTTTTATTTTGGCCAGTATTTGATGAGAGCACAGACATCTAGGCTGCATTTGGTTTGGGATTAAAGGAGGGTTAAATGGAATAATGAACCGTGTAATCCATCGATTCCACTCTAACACACCAAATGGTAGAAAAATAACCAATTAATTGTGGGGATAGAGCGAACATTTAAAAGTTGTGAGGCTACTTTTTCCACCTAACCTGGAGTAATTTTTTCTACCCTGTTTGATGGAGTAATTTTTTCTAGAGTAAAGTGGATTCGGAGTAAGTTAACCCATTTAATCCTGATGAGCTTATTCTGCAACCAATTGCAGCCATAAGCTGTCTGATTAATGGCTTAGATGGAATAAGACCCCTTTAAACTTCTTTTTCCAAGCTATTCTTGCCAAACACCTTTTTACCTCCCACTTCTTTTTTCCCAGAGCTGGTAGACATTTAAACAAGTTCACAAAAACACCTTTTCCTATAATCTTGAGTGAACTATTCCACGCTATAGCTTCCTTCAGGTTAAAGTAGGTTGAGGTTAGTCTATCCCATTCATTTGGGCTAATTTATTTGCAACCAAACAGGGCCTTATCGTCTGTTTCAACCACCAAGAAAAGCGGCTTACTAAGAAAAGGAAAAACCCAGTCAAATGTATTGGAAAGCTTATTATTTCGAAGACAGGTAGATCTGAGAAATAAATGTTTGCAGTAAGTAATCTGTATGCAGTGCAATGTACTGTGGTGTTTGTGACTTTCCGTAGAAAAGAATTACTGATATACAGATGCGGTCTGAGCCCTGAGGCCAGTCATAGCAGTTGAGTTGGCACGGCTTTAAGTGCATACTGTCAACCTGTGTCAGCTGTCTCTGGACCACTTGATGTATCTTCAGCTCTGTATTGTCTGCAGGATTGTGTTTGCAAATCAGGTGGGTGATATTCCGCTTGACTGGGCGTTGGGTGCTTTCATAATGCAGAAAATGCCAAAACAGAGTCCAGAGTACTCGGGTTGGATCAATGCCATTGTCAGCAATGACTCGTCAATTCTCTCTCTATTTGTTGTTCCTTCTGTGCTAATTATGACAGCATGGACCGTGGCAAAATGGAGGAAACCACAGCTGAAGACCATATATGACTTGGAGAAAGGACGCTACATCATAAGACAGGTTAACCGATGATATTGCTTGCAACTTGGTTTCGAGTCACAGGAGGTAGATGACCTCCATCTACGTTACTTCTGATTTTATATTTTAATTTATTGTAGTGCTCATTATGGTTCAAACTGGTTGTCATGCTATTATTTTTGTGTTGTATCTCACTGATTGCTATTTTTAAAAAAAAGATGGGAGGCAAAAAAACTATAGTTGGGGCTTACATGCACCTGATATCGTTTTAACAGCAATATTATAATGGCCATGTCTTAACTGTAATCATGTTTTCCATTTTTAAAGCAAAAACAGATTAGTTGGTTGGAAGTGAGATATATGGAACTTGAGATATTTCATTATAGTGGTTTAAAAAAAAAAAAAACTAGTTTTGCGTTTATTTAGGCTCTCAAATGTTATGAGAAACTTGATATATACTCAAATCCCTTTAGCTCTGCACATTGTCAAACGTAAATGTAAAACCTGTGGAGAATACAACTAGAAAGCATCGGTCATTTGGGCCAGTAGCTTTCTAATGAGCATTCGATTAGTGATTACCTTGGAGCGTTGAACAGGCCAAGCATCTAATATTAAGTGATGGCTTAGTGATACCAAGCAAAAATCATCAACACAATCTGTGCAAAATAGAGCCTTCTCTGTTGTATATTTTTGATTGTTCCTGCTCATAAAGAAGCTGAGAAGGCAACTTAAAAAGGGTAGGAGTCCTGAGAAAACTGACTATTGAAGAAGTATGTTATAAAGATTCTCAAACTATGATAAGAAATAATTTTTAGAGGCATCTTCTTGAACAAATATGCCTATGCCCGAGCGCCGGATCATTGTTTTGCACCACCTTCCCCTCCGCGCGGCCCCCTGATCTTGCCTCTTCCACCGGTCGGTCCTCCTATGATCCCGACACCCTTGTTCTCTAACTCACAATGTCAAGGACCTTTCACTTCGGCGTCCTTCATAGCCTTCCCAACTATCTTGACCCTGTCCATCGTGATGCCATCGCTGCCTACCTTTGCAAGCACTCTCCAAGGGCAAAGCTCGGGTTCTTTTTCTATTCCCTCTCCCCTTTGAGATTTTTCGTACCATCTTCGTTTTTTTTTTTTTTTGATGAAAAAAAAAAAAAGGGGGATAAATCTTGTCATAGCTACCTTCCACTTGAGCCCCTTCCCGTCAGGTCATTTTCGATTCGGATCGCATATTTTTGCATGCTCTTTTCATCATATGTGAGTATGTCAGCTTGATTCCGCTAAGTCGATGGAGTAGTATGCTCTCCTCTCGTCCCGGTTACGTGCTCCAAGATATATCCTGAATTTAATTGAGTCATCCGCAGGGATGATATCTTGAACTCGTGATCGGTGGGTAAGGGGTTTAAGTCCCTACCAACCGGACTATCGTTTTAGCGATAGTACCATCCTCGTTTGGGACAACCTCCCCTGTATTGTACTTAATGTCGGCCTTGTTAGCTTCTACATCTTCGGCATTGGGTACTATAGATGCACTATCACCTTCGACATGGGCTAGTTCCATTCTGTCATGGCATTGTCGAAGATAGCTAACTAGGTTCGGGAGCTTATGGAGAGGTATAAAAGAACCTTGTTGCTTGGCATGGACAACCTTGACCTATTCAAAAGGATCGGATTGAAGTTTCTGGCAATGTAGCAATTGCTAGAGGAGCACCTGGAGTTATAGGGTCAGGTGGTGCCAAATAATTTATCCAGCCAAAGCTGGAGTTGGAGGAGGCGGAGGGCAATGTGGACCAGATACGGGGTTCTTTGGCAATGCAGATGTGCAATTGGTGGTGGACATTAGTAGAATAATAAAATTTGGGGAGGGGGGGGAGATAAGCGAGAGAAAATTTGGGAACGAGGAAAAAAGATAACTGAATAATTTGGGGATGAGAAGAGAAGGAGAACTGGAAATTTGGAAAGGGAAGTTCGATGATACTTTAAAGCACCATCAAATTTTTTAAAAGCATCGAGAAAATTGGGAAAGAGTCTGATGATGCTTTAAAATGTCATTGGACTTTTTAAAAGCATCGTTATTCCAAAAAAATGGAGAGAGAAGTTCAATGATGCTTTAAAGCATCGTCGAACTTTTTAAAAATTTCATTATTCTGAAAAAATTGATAGAGGAAGTCCAATAAGGCTTTAAAATATTGTCGGACTTTTTAAAAGCATTATTAGCACCCAGCGTTTTATTTGTCGGTGTTTAAAAACATCATTACTTGATGATGTTTTTTAAAAGCATCAACAATCTTGCGCTACCTCTTGACACTTTATCCCAGTATTGAAAAAAAATGGTCATCTATATCCCATTTTCCTATAGTGGGTGGAACCAGGCTTGAAAAATCTGCCAACCCTAGCCTAATGGACTGCAGCTTCTCTTAAGCATAAAGAGCCACTTTTCAACTACTACTTGTTTTTATCATCAAGGTGGTAGCTCAGCTGGTATTGACAATGGTTATATCATCCTCCCGTCTTAGATTTGAGTCAAGATGGAATCCTTTAAATAAAATGATTTATCTTGGATGCCTAGATAGGGGATGTACGGGATTAGTTATTGGATCGATTAATCATTTAATGGAGTTGGAGTGGCATATTCATCCATACCATTGAATGTGGTAGGAGATGGCTAGACCATCTTATCAAAAAAAACAATTTTGTCTAAAGAATAGGTAGTACCTGTCTTATAAAAAAACTACTACTTGTCTCCTCAAAAAACTACTACGTTCTTATCAAAAATAAGACCACTCCTTTTGTCTTATTTTAACTACTACTTGTCTCATCAAAACCTACTAGTCTTTTCGAGAAACTTCTGCTAATGGAGGTCTCTCTAGAAGTATCATGAAACAAATTTTTTTAAAAAATAATATTATTTTAAAAAATAATTATAAAAAAAATGTCTCGATTTATATTTATCGATTTAGGTGTTTTAGCCACGTGACACAATACATGGCACAACACGTGGCACAAGATGGGACAGGTGGCAGAAATCATCACTTGAACCTGCGATTTCTCAGTGAACCCGTGATTTCATTAAAAAATCGCAGGTTCAAGTGATGATTTCTCAGCCGATCATCACTTAAACCCATTTTCTTCCTCTTCGGCCCCATCTCGTTCCTCTTCGAGCCCATCTCGTTCCTTTTTCTTTCCCTGTCCCACTCCAGCTCTCATGGCCCCATTTTTCTTCCTCCCTGTCCCACTCTGGCCCTTTTCCTTTGATTGTGTCGATCCTCTTGTTCCCCTGTTATCCGGATCCAGTCCAAGTGCACTCGGGTCCGGTCGAAGTAGATCTGCTGTTCCCTTGTCAAGACTCGGTCCAAGTACAGTCCTCAGCTCTTTCCTTCCAGTCCAAAAAAAATTATTATCTTCCATCCAGCATAGTAGGTAATTTTCTTAATTTTTTTATTTTTAAATTATTTCAATATTATTATTATGCTTTGTTGCTTGTTATAGTTTTTTATGTATTTATTAATTTAATATCTAAAATTTAATATTCCAATGTTATGGTATTTTTTTAGCAATATAATTTTTTTTGATGTTTGCATGATGTAGTTATTTTTATGCTTATATTATAATTTAGTATTTATAAAATTGATAAAAATAAAATTTTTAATATCATAAAGGTAGTAATGAAATATTGATAATTTTAGTGGTTATATTGATTTGCTTGTCAAATTTTGTAATGTCATAATATAGTTTTTTTTGTGCTTATATTATAATTTAGAATTTTTATTAAATTGTATTTATACATAGTAATGGAATTTAGAATTTGTATGTATAAGTTTATATTTTGATTGTGTAATAAAAAAAATAAAAAATATTAATAAGCTCTGAAGAATTATTTGGTTATTAAATATCTAATATTTATCATATCAAAATTAAAGAAAATAATTTATAGTGTTAAGGTTAAAATAAATAATAATTAAATATAAAATATTTAGATGAAATCATAAAGGTAAAAAAATTTTGTAAATAAATTTAAATATATATTGAAAAGTAGAATTATTTTGTTTTGAATTAAGGATTAAATTTATTTCATAATTTTGAAATGTTGATATTTAATTAATTATAAAACAATATATAATGATATAAAAATAAAATATGAATTTATATATAATCAATAAACTTTGGTATTAAAATATTATATTTCTTTTGTATAAATAAATGAAGATGTTAATACTAAAAAAATAAAATATATAAGTATTTATAGTATGTAATTAATTATTTAAATATAAATGAGTTTGCTATATAAGTAAATTATTAATTTAATAGTAAAGTTGTTAACATAGATGCTATGTTAATTAAATTATAAAAGAAATAATAAAAAATAATAATAGTATAATAAAATTTATTGTTTAAATAAAATACATTACAAATATGATAGAATTTAGTTGATATAAATAAATTATGGTATTATTTCTTAATACTTAAAATGTATTAATATTTATAAATTATAAATAATTTTACTATTAAATATGAATACGTTGTGGTATAAAAATAATATATTAAATAGTAAATAAAATTAGTAATGTATATGCTGCATGAAATGAAATTTTAAATTCATGTATTAGTTACAAACATTAATTATATGATAAAAGATACTTATAAAATGAAGATCTTGATAAATTTAAATATACTTTACTTTGAATAATAATTACTTAAAATTTGTAAATATTTAGAACATATAAATAATGAAGTAATGAAAATTCATATTATATGGTATATAAAAAAATATATTAATTTGTGAATGAAATTGTTAACTTATATGCTATATTAATTATGTTATAAAATTAATTATTAAAGAAATGTAATCATAGTATACAAAAAATTTATTTGATCGGGAATATTAGAAATATGTAGGCTGCATATTTGTAATTTTAAAGAAGCATCAGTATACATAGCTGCTGATGATACTTTGTATGCAGATAATCAACTTTTCCACGAAAATAACAAAGAAAGTGAAAATGATGTGGGTGAACCTAATGAAGCTAGTACGTCAAAATCTATTCAAAGTTCACTAGACACCTATGTTCCAAATTATATTGCATTTGAAGCTCCATCCAAAATATTCATTCAGGTTGATTAGACTACTGCTAACGTGTCCATGTATTCTACATTGCAAGGACAATGTGTTATATAGCAACGAGATGAGGAATTACATAAAGGACTTCGCTTTACAAATAAGGCAGAATTACAGACTACAGTAAAGCATTATTCTATTAAAAGACATCATAAATTTAAGGTTATTGAGTCCAATCCTAATCTATGGCTTGTAAAATGTAAGAGTATAGAGTCCGGATATCAATGGATGGTGAGAGCTATTAAACGGTATGATTATTTTGAGATCTTATGATATATTGGTCCTCATATATATATATCCGAAATGATGTCTCAGGATCATTCTGGTCTGGACTCTATATTAATTGCAAATGAAATATAGGACCTGGTGAAAGAATTTTCTATAATTGCCATTACTGGACTTGGTATACTAATAAAGAACAATTATAATTATACACCCAGTTACAGAAAACTATGGGATGCCAAGAAAAAGGCAATAGCCATGCTGTTCGGAGATTGGGATATGTCATATGAATTGCTGTCGAAATGGTTGCATGGTGTAGAAGAATTTAATCCCGGTTCTTGGATGAAATTCATCAGCACTCCTATTGGTATTCCAGCTTGTGCTCAATTTGATCATGTTTTCTAGACCTTTGCATCATCGATCGAAGGGTTTAAGTACTATCGACCGGTCATAAGTGTTGATGCTACTTTCTTATATGGAAAGTATAAGGAGAAGTTAATGATTGCAACTGCTGTTGATGAAAATAATTTGATATTTTTCTTTGAATTTGGTATTATTGATGAAGAGACAGCTAATACATAGGGTTAGTTCTTAGCTTGCATCAGAAATTTTGTTACATCATAATAGGATATTTGTCTAATTTCTGATCAACATGCTGATATATTAGCTACAGTGCAAAATGTGTATATGGAATGGCGGCCACTGAATGCTTATCATATTTATTGTCTGCATCACGTGGCAAGCAATTTGAATACAAGATTTCATGATCCAAAATTACGGGATATGGTGAAAAAAGCTGGAATGCAAACATAGCCTAGAAAATTTTTGAAATATATGAGAAATATTGAAAAATTTAATCCAGAAGCTGTTCAATGATTGAATAATATCCCTTTAGAGAAATGGATATGTGCACATAATGATGGTCGATGGTATAGAATGATGATAATAAATATATCTAAGTATTTTAATAGAGTTTTAAAAAATGCTCGATTCCTTCCAATAACTGTATTGGTGCAGTAGACTTTCTTTCGGCTTGTTTAATACTTTGAAGGTCGACGTGCCCAAGTAAATGAGATAATTGACAGAAATGAAAAGTTTACTCCTTTTGTTATGGAACATGTTATCTCCAAGCAAACCAAAGCTATATTGCATATAATTACAAGATTCGATGGAACTAGTAGCTTATTTCAAGTCCAGGTTGCAAGGCATGGACCAAACATGAACAGAGGCGATAGCACACAAGTGACTGTATGTTTTCAAATCATCTAAAAAAAATTATAGTATGTATTTTACACGTTGACTTATGGTATGTTTAATTATAGATAGTGCAACTATCACAGTGGATATGTATGTATCATAAATGGCAGTGTTATCATTTACCTTGTTCTCATGTGATGGCTGTATGTGCACATGTTGCAATCGATTTTTATAGATATGTTGATCGATGATATACATTACATAACTATCATCAAACTTATATACCTCAATTTCAACCAATTTCGCACTAAGAATATTGGTCTCAATAAACTCGAGATGGTATGATCATACCTGATAAAAATATATTGAGACAGAAGGATAGATCTCATTCCAGCAGAATTAGGGACAACATGGATGTTAGAGAATCTGGAAATAAATGCAGGTGTGAAATCTGGAAGAATGAAGGGCATGATAGATGGTCTTGTCCAAGAACTTTACATGGAGATTAGTTTCTACTTACAAGCAAATTATATAGGTATTTTTAAATATATCAGCTTATTCTCTTTTTTATATGAGATCTTTTTATTGATTATGAGATGTACTAGACTGGTATTTTCCTGTTCTCTGTTATTGATATGTCAGGATAGGTGGTGCTTGCAGCTTGGGAAAAGCTTTCATGCATTAATGAGTAATGTCATGTCTTTCTATTATATTTGATCGATTATAGTTCTATTGTATAGATTTTGAAGAATTCTTATTTCAGTCTTGGGATGTAATATTCTTTGTATATGTCATGTATTTTTCTGTTTTAAGAATTTGTTATTCACATTTATGTTATACATATTTTAGTTACTAAATTTACATGAAAAAAATCGTTATGTGCATGGTGGATTTTGTGCTTCTTATTAGATTTACTTTAACTTTTTGTATATTACAGTTATGGATTCCAATTTATCAGATTGTTCTGTATTATATGATCAGGATACACAAAAATCATCTTTACCATGGAATGTGCAAGAGTCTGTTGTACTGCATTGTCGATGTAGAGCTAGTTATGCGTAGGTCAATACCACTCGACAGATGCATATTGCCTTTATTGAGACAGTTTGGATTTTATGGTATTGAACGTGTAGGATATATACATTTGGACTGGCACTTGATTACAGCTCTTATTGAGCATTGGCATCTAGAAACATACATTTCATTTATCATATAGAGAGTGTACCATCACACTTCAGGATATTGCTATCCAGTTATGTTTGCCTTTGATGGTCTATCAGTGACAAGTACTACACAAGTAGACTGGAGATAGGTTTGTGAGGATTTGTTAGGGGTTATCGCACCATAGGGTAGACTCCAGGGATTACGATTGAGCATGGTCTAGCTAGCAAATCAGTTTCATGAGCTAGATTTTGATGTTGAAGAGATACAGATTCAGCGCTATGCTCGAGCATATATTTTGTAGCTAATGAGTGGGTGTTTGTTCATGGATAAGTCTGGAAGCATGATGCATCTCAAGTTCCTACCCCTACTAGCAGATTTCGAGACTGCTGGACATTATAGTTGGGATAGTGCAGGGTTTGTATGGTTGTATAGAGAGTTGTGTAAGGCAAGCAAGAGAGATGCCACTGATATAGCTGGTCCTTTGTTACTACTACAGTTATGGGCGTGGGATAGATTTTCGATTCTGGCACCGCACAGATTACTTCGACAGGCTCCAGATCCTATAATTGATTTAAATGATGGTGGAGCTGGTTTATCACAGGATTTGCTAGGAATGCGGTAAGTTTTAAATTTAATCAAATTTTATTATTAATGATATTTTTTGATTTATGTAACTCGTTTAATCTATTTAATATGTAGATGGAGATGATTTTTCTGTTATGGAGGTACCTACACATGTTCTCTCTTTGTATCGATATTTGCTAGATCACCTGAGAGCATATCAGGTGATGACTACAGCTTATCTTTATTAACAGTTAATATTTTTTATTTTTTTATTTAATACAAATGCTTCATATTCTTCATTAACAAGTGATATGGCAGCCATATACAACCGACATTCTTGTACAGCTACCAGATTATTGCTTATATGGTCAGGATATCTAGTATAGTCGAGTACCACTCGTATGTTTTTATATTATAGGGTGGCACTTTCCTAATAGAGTGATGCAACAGTTTGGTATTCTACAAATATACCCGAACGATGTGTTACAGATTTTGCATTGCACCATATCGATCTCAGGGGATGACTCGAGCAAGATTAGAGCATCACTCATCAGTATTATATTCAGTTATGGGTGAGCCGACAGATTATATTGTAGATGGTGCTCCTGCTGATGGTGCCATGGATTATCACGATCCATACATGCAGTGATATCGCGGCATCACTCGATGATTCATCAGTCATGATGGTGCGGTATATGATTACCTGGTAAAAAAATTTATTTATGCTATTTAACATTGTTAATAAATATGTATTTTTTTTTCTATGACTCATTAAATGTTTGTAACTTTTAAAGCAGTGGCATTGCGACGATACACCAGCTTGCTCAGCTAGTTTCCATATCGACATCCTTGCAGACTATACACGATATATGTCACTCTGTTCTTGATGTTGTCAGTGAGCATGCACATGTCCATTGCATTCAGTTATGAGAATTTGCTCAGGAGGACGAGAGAGAGGATGAGACATCGAAGCCTTTTCTATATACATCTACATCGATAGCACCTCTTCTAGCTCAGCACAGACAAAGTATTCGATGATATAGTACCTCTTCCTATCTGATGTCGGAGTACGATCCATACATGTTTGCGACTAGTTACTTTCATGAGGATGTGAGATAGTTCATATCTACCGAAGATACTACTATACATTTTGACTATGCTACTGTACCAGACTATTCGATGCATTAGGATTATTCAGGACATGAAGGATAATATATAGGCGAGGGATCGTCGCATCATGTATTTGTATCGCATGCATTTCCTAATATACAGGATTTGACGGAGCATCAGGGATCGGGTGAAGTGGAGTCAATGCCTCGTCGACAGCAGCCTTCACACAAAAGGAGACGACCACTATATGGGATTTAGAATTTTTTAAATTCATTTTTTTATTATTTGTATTTATTAAATTATATTTTTTATATTTTGTATTTATGATTATCAACCTGCATGATAATTTATTCAAAATTTTCATGGATGACATGTGATTTCTTATTCAATATATGTTGACTCTGGTTTTGATTATGACCAGATACTTAAGTATATTTGAGTACTAATTGTGCATTAAGTGTATAAATCAGCTACATGTACTCAAGAATCAAATTTTGAAGAAGTTTCAGCCTAGCAACAGTGAAGTGTCGACACCTGGGAACCAAGTATCGATACTTGAACAGTGAAGTGTCGACTCAAGGCCTGAGACAAAACATAAGACTTCAGAAAACATCTTTGACCAAGTGTCGACTCAAGGTATTGAAGTGTCGACACTTGGAAGTAAAGTGTCGACACCTGGAAGATGAAGTGAAGTGTCGACACTTCAAAGGTTGTTGGTGAGCCTATGTGATAAAAACCAACTAGGGTTTTGACTTGTGAGCCCGAAGACAAAACAAGTTGGGTTGTTGATTAGCCCGTAAAACCAACTAGGTTCTTGGTTAGCCCGCAAAACCAAGGTAGGTTATTGGTGAGCGCGCAAAACCATCAAGATCTTTGGTTAGCCTAGAAAACTAAGGGGTTTTTGGTTAGCCCGTGAAAACCAAGGGGTTTTGATTAGTAAGCCCGGAAAACTAATCAACTGTAATCGGTGTTATTATAGTAGAATTCTCAAGGAATTCTTGGGGAGTGGATGTAGGTGCTTGGTTGGCACCGAACCATTATAAACCTTGGTATTTATATGATTGTTCTCCTTGTACTATTATTTCTTTATTTCCACTACATTTATTTGAAATTCACAAGCACTTGAATTGCATTAGCACATACTTACTTTAGTTCACATATTTTAAATAGTACAAAAATTTTATTAAATCTAATTCATCCCCCCTCTTGGGTTGCCTACCTGAGCCTACAATATATATTTTTAAAAATTAAAAAAATAATTATAATGAAATATTTAAATTTATTACTTTTGATTTATTAATTTAAGATATGACATGTGATTTCTTATTCAATATATATTTTTAAAAATTAAAAAATAGTTACAATGAAATATTTAAATTTATTAACTTTGATTTATTAATTTAAGATATGACATATGATTTCTTATTCAATATATATTTTTTAAAAATTAAAAAATAGTTATAATAAAATATTTTAATTTATT
The DNA here is from genome assembly GCA_021397845.1 of Areca catechu. NCBI lineage: Eukaryota > Viridiplantae > Streptophyta > Magnoliopsida > Arecales > Arecaceae > Areca > Areca catechu. The sequence continues at coordinate 8,477,360 of CM038052.1, forward strand.
AATTTTGATTTATTCTAAGATATGACATGTGATTTATTATTCAATATATATTTTAATAAATTTAAAAAATAGTTACAATGAAATATTTAAATTTATTAATTTTGATTTATTAATTTAAAATATATATATTTTAAATTAAGCATATAAAAAAATATTTTCAAAATTTATGATTATATTTTGTAAGAAAAATAAATCTTAAATATATACTGATTTTTTAAAATTATTAAATAATAATTTATTTATATAATTCAATATATTAATATTTTTAATTAATATTAATTATTAATTAAAATAATTGTAAAATAACTTATTTATAGTTTAACTGATATTATGTCATAATAATTATAAAATAACTTATCAATACTTTGTAATGAAAATAAGCCTTCAATCTATACTAATTTTATGTTAATAATTATATAAATTTAAATTTTTTGTTTAATATGTTAAATAATATTAGTCAACCATGATAATAAATATATTATATTTTATATATATCAATATAAAAATTATTTACAATTAAATAAACAGATCAAAGTTGATGGAAAAAATTTAAAAATTAATATTGCAGGAGATCGGAGACCTAGCACTATTGTCCTTGACCGACGCACGTGCCCAATGTCGAAGCATGCCATGGCGGTTGAGACACGCATCTCGCATGCAAGGAATGTGCATCGAGACCCTCCACGCCTGCAGGCACCGAGCACATCACGGTCGGGCATAGGCACGAGTGGCCGCGAGGCATGGCATGTTCTACCGCGAGGCATCGGGCATGCAGGCACGGGGCAAGGCACGATTGATCAAAGGGCATCAGGTGCATGCTGGCACGAAGCATAACATGGCCAGGCACTTGTGCCTGGCATGCACGGGGCATGGCACGGCTGGGTGAGGGGCATGCATGCTTGAGCACTGGGCATGATCTATATTAAAAAATTAAATATAAAATTAATTTCATATAATAACTATTTTACTGTAACAAAAATTATAAAATATTAAAATTTCTTATTAATAAATTTCAAAGTATATAAGATTTTTTTAAATAACAAAATTACATTTTTTTAAAATAATGAAATTACTGGGTGAACTCACAACGCAGGTTAGACCTGTCATTTCTTGAAATTGCAGGCTCTTGTGATTTCAAGAAAATGTAGGTTGCATCTACGATTTCAAGAAAATGCAGATTCCACCTGGGATTTCGTTATCCTGTGTGGCATCCATGTGGCCGCCGATATCTATTTTGATAAATAAAAAGAAACTTCCTTACTTTCATAAATATTTATTAAAACTATATTATTTTAAAAAAAACTCTCATCAAACAAGTATGCCTTTAAAAAAAAAAAAAAATCAAGTTTTACCAAAAACTCTTCATTCCGCCCTTTGTCCCTTTTGGAATGTGAGAAGGATGTTCCCATTTGAACAGTAAACTAGCTGGCCTTGTTTCCCTATTTTAACTGACTGCTATATTCTAGTTTTTCTATTGTTTAATCAAAAAATATAACTTTTAAAGTAGAAGCACCTTCAAGACATGATGGTTATCTTTATATTATCCAGCATAGTGATCAACTGCTTTTGTAAGCATGGCAGCTATATCAATTTTTCTTTCCGTGTCTTTGAACATGAAACGATATCAAGGAACCAATCAATCAAACATTCCGGCAAGAAACAAACTTGAATGCCTTTAAACAAAGACATAAAACAACCAGATGATGAAATTAATCAAAGTATACAGACAAACTGTATACATTCAACATGAAATATTAAATACTAGGATCAATAAATTACCTCCGATTATTGAGATTTGTTTATGATTTCTTTATATGTTTGATAACTACGTTATGCACAAATATAAAAATATTAATTTAATAATCAAATTATCTTTTTTTATTTAAATTTGATATTTTTATATATCATTTGCAGAAAAGGAGAGCGCCAACACGAAGAGCTCGATTTATGGATTCAAATAAAACAAGTTTGAAACGAATCGAGCTTGAAATGAATCTAGAATTAATTTTTGAAAGATTAATAAAAAAATTGCACAAAGTTTAAAGCAGCCGGTCCATCATGGACCGGTCGCTCGGTCTATGATTAGGCTTGTGGTCCACGGGCAACCATGGCCTGTGGTCCATGGAGCAGAACCGTGGACCACGAAGCTCCTCTTGAGCTAAAACTTGCCGGAGATGCTACCCCATCGCTGTCTTAGCCTCCAGCATGTTCATCGCTGGCCAGAGAAGCCTCTTCCGACCAGAAAAGTGGCTGGAAGTTGCTGGTTTTTTCCTTCATCTCCATGGCTCTCAAGCCGATTTGGGCATCGGAAGAGCTGCCGGCATCCTTCCCATCACCGGCGAAGAGGCTTCCATGGCTGGAGAAGTTGCCAAATCACATCCTCAGCCATCAGACACTCACCCAAGCCGTCCTTCTCTATTCCCTGTCCAACCTCCCAAGTGCTAGCTATTCTTCTCCCTCACCGGCCTTTTGTTCGTCCGAGCCACAGGAGCTTCGCTGAGAGCTGGAACTCATGGATCCGTTGGAACTACCTGAGAGCTGAAAGTCATGGGATCAATTGAAACTACCTGGGAGCTGAAAGCTGGAATTCGTTGGAATGGTGTGTTGCCCAGAAATGGTCCCCAAGAGGGGGGGTGAATTGGGTATTTAAAAATTTAAGGCAATATATGTGCTATCAAGTTCTAAGGTGAAGAGTGATAGTGCTTTAATAATTGTGCAACGGAAGCAACGAAATAAAATGACAATTAACGAGCTAAAGAAGTTAAAGAGCAAGCCAATGCAAACACACAAGAAATATAGTGGTTCGGTGCACCTAGCACCTACATCCACTCCCCAAGCTCCACTTGGAAATTTCCACTATAATCTTTAGATTACAGCCGACTTGTTTTACCAGGCTCACAAGTCAAAACCTTACACACTTGTTTTGGCTTCGGGCTAACAAGCAACCCTAGTTGGTTTTATCAATTGGCTCACCAACAAACCTCACTCACTTGTTTTGGCTTCGGGCTTACAAGCAACCCTAGTTGGTTTTATCAATTGGTTCACCAACAAACCTCACTCTAGTTTCAAATTCTCTTGAAACTAGCTAAAGACAAAAGAGTATGAATACAAGTAATGAAAGCTAAACAAACTCCTTTTGAGCAAAAATAAATTCGTTGAAGCTCTTGATGGAGACTCTTCAAGCCTTTTGTCTTGGAATCTTGGACCTCACTAAATGCCAAACACTTGAATGTTGGATTCCTCAAAAATGGAAAGCTTTTGGGTAGGGAATCTCTTGGTTTTCTCACACTTTTTGGCTTTGGAAGTGATTGAAGGCTTTGTACTTTGAACCTATACTTTTTCACTTTATCTCCTTGTCTTTTTTGAAGTTTGATGGAGGTTAAATACCTCATTCATGCTGAAACAACTCCACAAGACCGTTAGATTCAAAAATATGGCCGTTTATGGCCGTTAGAAATCAAATCAGAAGTTCAGAAAAACTAGTCGTTATGCCATGAGTCGACCTCATGAGTCGACCTCTGGATCAAGTGTCGACCTCATGAGTCGACCTCCAGTATATTTTAGGCAAAAGTTCAGAGTACCATAGTTCTGCCCATTTTGAATTCTCAGGCTATGAGTCGACCTCTGGTGTCGACCTCTGGACAGGTGTTGACCTCTGGTGGTCGACCTCTGGAGCGTGCCACTGAGATTTTGCCATGCCGGCCATGCTGAACTTTTCTTCTCTTCATGAGTCGACCTCTGGTGGTCGACCTTTGACAAGGTGTCGACCTCTGGTGGTCGACCTCTGATCTGAATTTTTCTGAAACTCTTTGAGATGTGCGTGCCATGCTTGAGTTTCTCTAAGCCTTTGTTTCTTTTGTCAATAATTTCTTAACAAGAAGGTCCAATTTGAGTATTTTGATCTTGTTCAAGGTAGAAGAGCTCTTTTCCAAATCAGGTAAACTTAGTTTCATCAATGTACTTTTGATACTCTTTTTGAATAACCTAAGTCCTGAAACTTTTATCTAGAGATGAAACATTAGTCCAAACATATACTCAACCTTTTGTTAATCATCAAAACTAAGGAGTCAAAGCCAACAATCTCCCCCTTTTTGATGATGACAAAACCTTGAGTATATATGCAATTAAGTCCAAGAGCAAAATATAGCAATAATAAAAATTTTCAAAGTATCCTTTCATGCAAGAGTGTATCATAAAAATTTTGTGAAAATATTCTCAAGAGTCAAAAAGATTTTACTTTTCATTTATTTCTTTCTTTTTGTGAAAACATTCTCATAAGTCAAAAAGATAAGAATCATATAAACTTTACTACTCATAAGATGGAGTCTCATAAATACATATATACTTTTCTACTCCCCCTTTTTGTCAAGAATCAAAAAGTCATTTTTGTAGTGAAAGATATATTAATGAAACTTATGTTGAATTACAATAAAGTATAAAATATATGCTCCCCCTCAATTTGTGCATACAACAAAATATTCTAACTTGAGGGTTTAAGAAGATAAATGCTAAGAGCTGGTATCAGATAAAATGGCACAATATAGATAAAAGCACAATGTAGACAAAAACAAATGTATTCAGTTACAAAATTGCTTACAAGGTAGGCACAAAACACTGATACAACAAACCATACAAAGCAAACTAAATACAACAAGTAAATCTATGAGGCTACTCCTCATCAGAAGGTATGTCAAAAGATACAGGAGCCATGATCCTAGATGAGGATTTTGGAGTCCTATGTGAGGAACTCCGAGTCCTCAGAGAGGGACCAGACCTAGGGGTAGTCCTACGAGATCTATAAGTCCTAGGTAAGGGCTCCACAGATGTCGAGATAGAGGCAGTAGCTGAAGGAGTGGACGGATCAGCATGCGGAGTAGACTGAGCTGGGGTCTGCCTGCTGACTAGCTCATAAGCTGTGGGATCATCGATATCTGTCTCTGTATGCTCATCTATGTCATCCGGAATCCCAGTGATAGTCTCAAATAGTGACTCTGTAGGCTCAATATCAACTGGCACAGCTGTGGCTGGAGGATCTGAACTCGGAAGATCAGTGGAAGGAGGATCAGCTGAAGGGGGAATCTCTGGAATCGGCTCTGCAGGTGGAACATCAGAACTACCTGCTCCAGGCTGATCTCCATCACTGTCACTGTATCCACCAGAGTCATCAGCATCATCATCATCATCATCATCATCATCATGTGGAGGAGATACTGTCGGATCTGCAGTCCCTGATGGTAGTGCTAATCTCAATAAGCTGAGGATCTGTCTGAATCCTGTATCCATACTAGCTGAGAGAGCACTAATGCGTGTGTCTGTGTGTATCCGCAGATCATGAAGCTCCTGTCGTACACCAGTGATCTCTGTCCGGACCTCTGAAATCTGATCAGTCACTCACTGCTCGAAGTCCGATATCCTCACTGAAGTCCTCCGTGGTGTAGCAGTAATAGTAGGTGCCGGAGCTGATGAAGGTGGTGGCGTGAATGGCTCAGGCTCCGCAGTCTCTGTCTCCGGTACTGGGCGAGGAGGTGTACCATGATCAGTAGGCCCTGAAGGCCCTGCCTCAGCAGCTCGGATCTCATCCTCCTCATCTGGCTCCTGGCCAGACTCTCGTCGTACCCATCGGTCGCCAATCAGTCGAAATCCCATTCTATGTAGGGATTTCTCTCCATAAGTATCTGTGTGCTGTAGCTGACTGAAGGGTATGCCGTCGAATGAGACACCATGCTCTCTGAATATCTGAGTCAGTCCCATCCCGTACGGCTGCACAAGTCTCCTGTGAGAAGCTGCCTCACCCATCTGCTGAAGCATGATCCTGGGAAGGTTGATGGGAGTCCGCTGGCTCAGGGACACCATCAACACCAGCTCACGCTCAGTGATAAAATCAAATCTCCCGCTCTTCGGAATCAAGATACGGGCGATGATGTGATGCAGCACTCTCATCTCTAGTGAAAGCTGGTTAGCGGACACTGTGGAAATGCCGCTAACATCCTCACGCTCTAGGATACACCTGAAGGCGTGCTCTCTGTCGCTGATCGTAGTGGCAGCAGTGCCATGAAGTGGAATCCTCCAAATGCGACTTATGACCTCAGGTGTCACTGGAATCTCAATCCCTCGAATTGTAGCGGACCATCCAATGCCATCAGTGGCCATGGATCCATAAAACTCCCTGATGAGGTCTGGGTAGAATTTCTCGGACATCGTACAAAAATGGACCAGACCTGCATCTCTCAGTACATCTCCAATGAAGAAGTGATGCTGATCCTAGAATGGAATATCTACGCGCCTACCACTAGCAATGCTCTTCCGGACTAGGCTGGCTGGCACTGGTGCAGGTGGCTCTGGGGTCGGCTCACGCTCATGTCTGACTTTCCTTCGTCGCTCAGTACTACTCTGCCCCTGTTCCAATCTCCTTTTCCTTACTGCCTGGTGTTTTCTCGGACCCATGTGTAAGGATGAGGGGTAACTTAGGAAGTAAGACTAAGAGAGGTTCACTAAGAGGAGATTGTGAAATAGTGAAATAGGGTTTGTGAGATTGGAGAAAATCGAGAGTAAATGAGGAAAAGGTAAGAAACGGACGAAAGAAATACGTGTTTTCAAATGAAAAACAGTCGAGATTTGAGGGTAGAAAGATTCGAGGGCTTTTGGTTGTCTAAAATCAAAAAAAAAAAAAAAAAAAAACGGTCAAATAGAAGGTTGATTCCAAGAAAAGCAAGAGAGGAGGTGAGGATTTCCCAAAAAGATCGAGGAGAGGGGTGGAAATCCACTATTTGGAGGTTTAGAGAAGTTGTAGGGGGACCACACGAAGGAGAGATAAAGAAAACAATGGGAAAAAAAGGCTTGCGGACGGGTTTTAAAAAAGCAGGTTTTCGTTCAAGTGTCGACCTCTGAGAATTTTCAGGGGTCGACCTCAAGTGTCGACCTCCATAACTTAGGTGTCGACCTCAAGTGTCGACCTCTGAAAAACTCAAGTGTCGACCTCCAAGAGTTAATTACTTAACATAAAATTCTGTAAGAAGGAAAAAAAATGATAAAATTTAGAGAAAAAGCCTTTAACCATATTTGAGAATTTATAAATCATTTTTGAGAAATTTTGATGAAAATTGAAGAGATTCAAGCAAAAGGATCAATGACTCCCAGTTCTCTTCTAATCATACAAAATCTATCTTCATTCAATGGTTTTGTGAATATATCAGCCAATTGATAATCAGTACATATAAATTCTAACAACACATTAGAGTTTTGAACATGATCTCTTATGAAGTGATGTCTTATTTCAATATGTTTGCTTCTTGAATGTTGAACAGGATTTTTCGTTAAATTGATTGCACTAGTATTATCACATCTTATGGGTGTCTTAGTTAGTTTGATGCCAAAGTCCTCGAGTTGTTGTTTGATCCATAAAATCTGAGCACAACAGCTTCCATCTGCTATATATTCGGCTTCTGCCATAGATAGAGCAACCGAATTCTGTTTCTTACTGCTCCATGAAATCAAATTAACTCCTAGGAATTGACAAGTTCCACTAGTACTTTTTCGATCAAGTTTACACCCAGCAAAATCAGCATCAGAATATGCAATTAATTCATATGATGACTCCCTAGAGTACCAAAGACCAATTTCGATAGACCCAGATAAGTATCTAAGTATACGTTTTACAGCTAAGAGATGTGATTCTTTAGGAGCAGACTGAAAACGTGCACACATACAAACACTAAACATTATATCTGGTCTACTGGCAGTTAAATATAGCAATGAACCAATCATGCCTCTATATAATTTTTGGTCTACTGATTTACCACATTCATCTTTGTCTAATTTACATGAAGAGCTCATAGGGGTACCTATTGGTTTTGTGGTCTCCATCCCAAACTTTTTCAAAATTTCCCTTGTGTACTTGGCTTGGTTGATGGAGATCCCCTCTTTGGTTTGCTTAATTTGGAGTCCGAGGAAGAAGTTGAGTTCTCCCATCATGCTCATCTCGAACTCATTCTGCATTAACTTCGCAAATTTTTGACAAAGACATTCGTTAGTAGCACCAAAAATAATATCATCTACATATATTTGTACTACTAAGAGATCATCATTTTTCTTTTTCAAAAACAATGTATTATCTACATTACCTCTAGAAAAATCATTTTTCATCAAAAATGAACTTAATCTATCATATCAAGCTCTAGGAGCTTGCTTTAAACCATACAATGCTTTATGTAATTTAAAGACATGATTAGGAGATTCATGATTTTCAAAACCAGGAGGTTGTTCAACATAAACTTCCTCTTCAATAAATCCATTTAAAAAGGCACTCTTTACATCCATTTGAAATAACTTGAAATCCATAAAACAAGCAAATGCAAGTAAAAGTCTAATTGCTTCTAGCCTAGCAACAGGAGCAAAGGTTTCATCGAAGTCGATCCCTTCTTCCTGGTTGTAGCCTTTAGCAACAAGTCTAGCTTTGTTCCTAATTATAATACCATGTTCATCAAGTTTATTTCTAAAAACCCATTTTGTGCCAATTACAGAAACATTAAGGGGTCTTTCAGTTAAAGTCCAAACATTATTTCTTTTAAATTGATTTAGTTCATCTTGCATAGCATTAATCCAGTTACAATCTTTTTCAGCTTCTTCTATTGACTTAGGCTCTATCTGAGATACAAAAGCTAAATAATCACAGATATTTCTAATAGAAGAGCGTGTACTTACCCCCTTTGATGGATCACCTATTATTAGCTCTTTAGGGTGTCCATGTGCATACCTCCATTCTTTAGGTAATGGTTTTGGTGAAGTTGCATTGATTTCTTGAATTTGATCTTGACTTTCTTGATCATCATCTCCTTTGGGCTCATCTTCATTGATTGTCAATTGTTCAAGCTTCTTTGTACCTGTTTCAACATCAATAGAATCTTCTTTTCTAGAAGATTTTTCGTTAGATTCATCAAACACTACATGAATTGATTCTTCAACCAGAAGAGTTCTTCTGTTGAAGACCCTGTATGCCTTGCTAGAAGTAGAGTATCCTAAGAAGATACCCTCATCTGACTTGGCATCAAATTTACTGATATTATCTTTGCCATTGTTTAATATGAAACAGCGGCAACCAAATACACGAAAATACTTGAGATTAGGTTTTCGATTTTTCCAAAGCTCATATGGTGTTTTCTTCAAAATAGGTCGAATTAAAACACGATTTAAAATGTAACAGGAAGTATTAATGGCTTCTGCCCAAAAATATCTAGGTAAATCGTTTTCGCAAAGCATTGTGCGTGCCATTTCTTCAAGAGTCCTGTTCTTTCTTTCTACCACCCCATTTTGTTGAGGTGTCCTAGGTGCAGAGAAATTATGACTAATACCATTTTCATTACAAAAAGTTTCAAAATCATGATTTTCAAATTCAGTTCCATGATCACTACGCAAAGAAACAATAGTGAGATCTTTTTCGTTTGAAACCCTTTTATGAAATTTAACAAAAAGCTGAAAAATTTCATCTTTATGAGCTAAAAACATTACCCAAGTAAATCGTGAGTAATCATCTACAATTACTAGCCCATATTTTTTACCTCCCAAACTAGTTGTTCTGGTTGGTCCAAAGAGGTCTATATGCAATAATTCAAGGGGTCTAGTAGTAGATACTACTCCTTTAGGTTTGAAAGTAGATTTAGTTTGTTTTCCAAATTGACATGCAGCACAAATTTTATCTTTTTCAAAAGTGAGTTTTGGCAATTCTTTTACAAGATTCTTTTTGCTTAATTTTGAAATCAACTGCATACTAGCATGCCCTAGCCTACGGTGCCAAAGCCAACTAGTTTCACTTGCCTTGGCTTCCTTAGCCACTAGGCATTGACCACTTTCCATGGCTAGATCATCAAGATCAACCATGTAAATGTTTCCATGCCTAAGACCAGTGAACTTGATGCCATCGACATCTAGACTAGATACCATGCACAAAGATGATTCAAAAGTTACTTTAAAACCTTTATCACAAAACTGACTAATGCTAAAAAGATTATGCTTCAAGCCATCAACAAATAATACATTATCTACATAAGCATTAGGGGTGATATGGATTTTACCAATTCCGACGATTTTGCCTTTTCCATTATCACCAAAAGTGACGTTTCCACCATCAATTGCAGCTAGTGATGAGAATTGCTTCACATCCCCAGTCATGTGCCTTGAGCAACCACTATCCAGATACCACATTCTTCTTTTATTTTTGGTTGCAAGGCACACCTGCAAAAAAATGATCAAGTTGAAACTTTAGGTACCCAAGTCATCTTGGGTCCTTTAGGGTTAGTCAAATTGGTTCCTTTTGGAACCCAAATCTTTTTAAAGGTATTTAATTTTCTTCTATTACAAACATATGATTTATGACCTACTTTACCACATGCATAGCAGGTAATATTAGAAGATGCAGGTATGAAAAAGTTTTTGTAAAGTTTTTGCTGATTGTGTGGTTTAAATCCAAGTCCAGCTTTATTAAACACTGCATGTTGGCTATTTAAAAGCATATTTAGTTTTTCTGAACTAAAGGTAAACTTTTCTACAAAGGGTTTTACTTTTTCTAACTCTTCCTTGTAATTCTTATTTTGAAGCAATAGTTGTTTATTTTGTTTTTCAATGTTCTCATTAGTTTTAAGACTTCTATTATTTTTTAAAGAATTATTTTCTTTAAAAAGATTATCTTTATCATTTGTCAAAGTCTTTACATGTTCTCTTAATTTCTTGTTTTCTTGAGTTAAATTTTCAATTTCACTTGAAAACTTTTCTGAATTTTTGGTAAGCTCAAAATTTTGCTTTCTTAATTTCTTATTTTTTAATTTTAATTTTTCATATTCCATTACTAAGTCATCAAAAGCATCATGCAATTCATTGAAAGTAAATTCAGTTTCAGGTTCAGAGTTTACCTCATTATCTTCATTGGCCATGAAACATAGGTTGGCGACTACCTGCTGCTCTTCTTCACTGCTGGAGTCCTCACTCTCACTCCAGGTAGCCATCATGGCCTTCTTTCTCAACATCCTTCTACTCTTTTTAAGCAAAGGGCAATCCGTTTTGTAATATCCAGGCTTCTTGCACTCGAAGCAGATGGGTGGATCCCTTTCTTTCTCTTTCTCCTTCTCCTTGTTGTGATCACCTTTTTGTGGCCTTTTCTTGTAGAAGCCCTTCTTCTTTCTCATGAATCTTTTAAATTTTCTTGTAATTAGGGCTGTCTCATCATCATCATCTTCTTCTTCAGATTCATCACTTGACTCTTCTTTTGTAGTGGACTTGAAGGCTATGGCTTTCTTTTTCTTGTCATTGTCCACTGTTTTCTGCTTTAGTGAAAGCTCGTAGGTCATCAGTGATCCAAGAAGCTGCTCGAGAGGTAGAGTGTTGACATCCTTGGCTTCTTCTATGGCTGTAACTTTCGCATCCCATGAAGCCGGAAGAGACCTGAGAAGTTTGTTAACCAGTTCACCATTAGATATAATTTTTCCCAAACTCCTCATACCATTTACTATATTGGTAAATCTAGTATACATTTCACTTATGCTTTCAGTTGGTTCCATCCTGAACATCTCATACGTATGAATGAGCATGTTCACCTTAGTGGTCTTCACTTGGTGTGTACCCTCATGGGTAACCTCAAGTGTATCCCAAATTTCTTTGGCGGAAATACAATTTGATATTCTGTTGAATTCACTAGAATCAAGTGCACAGAATAACAAATTCATCGCCTTAGCATTTAACTCAGCTTGTTTGATGTCATTGTCATCCCATTCTTCTTCAGATTTTGGGGTGATAATGCCATTAACCAAGTTAGTGGGCTGATGAGGCCCTTTAGTGATTACTCTCCAAATATGATAATCTACAGCTTGTAAATAAATACGCATACGAGTTTTCCAATAAGTGTAGTTTGTGCCATTAAAGAAAGGAGAACGATTTGATGCTTGTCCTTCAACTATACCCATTCCAATTGGGGCGGCCATGATCTTTCACTCAAGATCGTTGGACCTACAAGAGAGTACCGGTGCTATGATACCACTTGTTGCCCAGAAATGGTCCCCAAGAGGGGGGGTGAATTGGGTATTTAAAAATTTAAGGCAATATATGTGCTATCAAGTTCTAAGGTGAAGAGTGATAGTGCTTTAATAATTGTGCAATGGAAGCAACGAAATAAAATGACAATTAACGAGCTAAAGAAGTTAAAGAGCAAGCCAATGCAAACACACAAGAAATATAGTGGTTCGGTGCACCTAGCACCTACATCCACTCCCCAAGCTCCACTTGGGAATTTCCACTATAATCTTTAGATTACAGCCGACTTGTTTTACCAGGCTCACAAGTCAAAACCTTACACACTTGTTTTGGCTTCGGGCTAACAAGCAACCCTAGTTGGTTTTATCAATTGGCTCACCAACAAACCTCACTCACTTGTTTTGGCTTCGGGCTTACAAGCAACCCTAGTTGGTTTTATCAATTGGTTCACCAACAAACCTCACTCTAGTTTCAAATTCCCTTGAAACTAGCTAAAGACAAAAGAGTATGAATACAAGTAATGAAAACTAAACAAACTCCTTTTGAGCAAAAATAAATTCGTTGAAGCTCTTGATGGAGACTCTTCAAGCCTTTTGTCTTGGAATCTTGGACCTCACTAAATGCCAAACACTTGAATGTTGGATTCCTCAAAAATGGAAAGCTTTTGGGTAGGGAATCTCTTGGTTTTCTCACACTTTTTGGCTTTGGAAGTGATTGAAGGCTTTGTACTTTGAACCTATACTTTTTCACTTTGTCTCCTTGTCTTTTTTGAAGTTTGGTGGAGGTTAAATACCTCATTCATGCTGAAACAACTCCACAAGACCGTTAGATTCAAAAATATGGCCGTTTATGGCCGTTAGAAATCAAATCAGAAGTTCAGAAAAACTAGCCGTTATGCCATGAGTCGACCTCATGAGTCGACCTCTGGATCAAGTGTCGACCTCATGAGTCGACCTCCAGTATATTTTAGGCAAAAGTTCAGAGTACCATAGTTCTGCCCATTTTGAATTCTCAGGCTATGAGTCGACCTCTGGTGTCGACCTCTGGACAGGTGTTGACCTCTGGTGGTCGACCTCTGGAGCGTGCCACTGAGATTTTGCCGTGCCGGCCATGCTGAACTTTTCTTCTCTTCATGAGTCGACCTCTGGTGGTCGACCTTTGACAAGGTGTCGACCTCTGGTGGTCGACCTCTGATCTGAATTTTTCTGAAACTCTTTGAGATGTGCGTGCCATGCTTGAGTTTCTCTAAGCCTTTGTTTCTTTTGTCAATAATTTCTTAACAAGAAGGTCCAATTTGTGTATTTTGATCTTGTCCAAGGTAGAAGAGCTCTTTTCCAAATCAGGTAAACTTAGTTTCATCAATGTACTTTTGATACTCTTTTTGAATAACCTAAGTCCTGAAACTTTTATCTAGAGATGAAACATTAGTCCAAACATATACTCAACCTTTTGTTAATCATCAAAACTAAGGAGTCAAAGCCAACACGGTGGGAACTAAACAACTACAGGATCGTGGGATACAGTTGGATGTCGTCGGACACAACTGGAGCTCAACAGAATTTCGTTTGATTGTTGGTGGAACAAGATGCGGTTGGATCGAGAACTTAAATTAGTTTGGTTGAAGCCTATAAAAGGGAGTCCAGTCCAGAGCCATCAGTCGACATTCCCCCCTCTTCTCTCCCTTCTCTGTTCTGTAATTCCCCTCTTCTATTCCTCTCTATTCCTCTTCTAATATTCCTTTTCTATTCCTCTTCTATTCCTCATTTATCCCTCTTCTATTCCTCATCTATTCCTTTGCTTTTCCTCTTCTATTCCCCCTCTTCTATTTCTTTTTTGCTCCATATTCTATCTTCCAACTTTCTTCTTTCCTGTTTCCACTCCCTTAATTTCCACTCTCTTCCAACTCCCCGGAGTCCCTGAGAGCATGTGCATAGGGGACAGGAGAGGATCAACTTAAAATGAATTATTATTGAAGTGCGGGAGAGAAAAGCTGGTTCTCCAGTCTTTTATATTTCTTGTTATACAACAAAAGAGACAATTCTTGCTTTTTAGAGATGCACTGTAATCTTTTACGGATACGGGGCATGCCGAAAAAAGAAGAATTGGATACCTAGTGCCTCCTGAAGATGCGTCGTGATCTATTATGGATACGGGGCATGCCAAGGAAAGACAGGTAAATTTCTAAAGCCAATTATATTTTGGTTATAAAAGAAATATAATTTGGCACTGCATAATCACTCTTCCTCTCCTGAAATACTCACTCCCACTTACTTCACCTTAGAAGTATGTTATTTCTTGCTCACTTTTATTTTCTCACAATAATAATTATTTTTCTTTTTTTTTAAATCATAACTTAGCCCTAAGGTCCCTGAGGATACAATCCCGACTCACCCTAGCTATAGAGTTGAGTTGGTGAATTATTTTTGACCACCTACGACATCGATCAAATTTTGGCACCGTTGCCGGGACCATAGGCACGATTGTGATTTTTAAAAAAGAAAATTAAAAATAAACTTAAAAGAGGATTGCTCTGATCTAGGACCCTTGATTAAATATCCCAAAAGCATCAAAATAATTTGATAAATTGGAGCAGTGCTAGGAACATGTATCTCAATAGTATATTGGATAAGTTGTCTCATGCCTTTGATGTCATAACCTATAAATTCGATAATCTACCAACTATTAGACACTCTTCTACTCCATCCTTTTTTCCTGCACAACAAGCATGCTCCACATATTCGAGTCCAACTCACTTTGTGAGTGAATACCCAGCCATATACCAATTCTCTGAGTCTAAATATGACCATGTTTATCAAGATCAAACTCATATGGCCTATAGACCAGGAGAAAATCCACACTTTAATGCTTACAACCAAGGTTGGGGGACCCAACCAGATTTGTCATGGCAACCATATCCAGTGGTTACCCCGGTACCACAAAGACTTTCATTCATAGATGGATCGCATTATGATCAGCCCTATCCATGTTATCGACCTTCATCTAATTATAGCCTATCATTTCAAGAGAAGGTTCTGCAAGCCATAGACCGAATCGAGAAAATTGGTGAGACCCCACTTCTCCAACCGACCAACCCAGAAGTCGATAGATTTGCCCAATATCAACAACCAATCATGCCTCAGCAACAGTATATCGATGAGCTTATGAATCAAACCGATCAATTATTAGCTAAAATTAATAGAGAGGAGGTAGGAATACTGCCTAGTTAGTCCGAGAGTAATTTAGAGAGACACTATCAAGTTGAAGATTCTAAGGACCCTTTAATTTTTTCTGAACAATCAACCATAACTCTCGGAAATGAATTGATCACAGAACAACCTTGCACCATCATAGAGACCCATATAGATGATTCGACTAAGGCAGTGAAACCAAACTGGTGGGACGAACCACTTTCATCATCATCCTACTCACCAATAGTCCCCTTTCCAAGTGCCCTAGAATCATCCACTCCTTACTTTGGGATAAAGAAGAAATTGATGATACGATGGAATTAATTGAGGATCCATAGGAATCACAACAGAATAACATAACAGGAGAAGCCATACCTCCAAGTTGTCCCCAGAAGTCATTAAATATCTATATGGCTCAGTGTGACGTTGATAATTTTAAAGAAGATGAATATATCATAGGGAGGGATAACCTATTCAATACACCACATTTCAAACCCACCCACTTTTGATGGAACAAGTTGAGCCAACACCTAGCCCCCCAATAGCTCCTCCATTAGAATCACCACCGGATCTAGAATTAAAGCTACTTCCTATCACACTTACTGACACCCTACTAGTGATCTCTAATCAAGAAGACCGAATAGTTGATGTTCTAAAGATGCATAGATAAGCTGTTGGATGGGATGTTTATAAAATGAGGGCTAATGATCTTAAAAATTTTATAGCTGATTTCTCTATATTTGGTACTACTTTTGAGGATCGCCTCCAAAATCTATCTTTTATTCTAAAATGATGTATGGAGACAGGATCACAATTAACTTGGATAAAGTATCATCAGGAAGGGATCATGTCATGACACATCAAGCTTGAGAATGGGATTAGGGTAGACCTTTCTAGAGATCGAAAAATTTTTAAGCCCCCACCTCCACTCTCGACCCAACACACACAATCCCTTCATAATCTTAAACCAAATTGTTATAAAATTTTTAAATCTTGGTCTAGCATTCTTGCCCGATATGCTCTATGGATCATGGATACTCATCGTCAAAAACTCTACGAACATTTTTTGCTATGATGACAAGGTCTCTTGATTGGTCCTGTCTTTTGAAAATCTGGAGGGATATATCCAAGCTCAATATCAGTAACACTCTCTCATAGCATCTGGCAGAAGACGTTAAACTTAGTACTGGTTGAGAGGCAACCTAACAATCTCATCTTTCTTTTTTTAGTGTACTTACAAGAATATAGGTGGCAGAACATGAACCCGCTACTTCATGAAGCTCTTCTCAACTTCCAAAGCACATTCACCCCAGGTGTATCATTTCCTATTATATCCCTTATTTTCTTTCTCCATTGAGGACAAGGTCGATTAAGTTGGGAGAAGAAAAACTTGACTTGCTTAGATTTTCGAGTATGATTGAAAAAATCATGTTATGTATATCTAATTATTATCTCGAATTGGAGTTACATAGGCATCTTAATCAATGATTGATTAATGGTATAGATAATACTAGAGATGCTGAGGGATAAATTATTAAAGAAACTTAATAAATGGCAGGGTTTAGATCATAAATAATTTTATGGAGTAATTCTATAACCTTCTGACCATTGATCTCAATAAAGAATCTACTTTATGGGGGTATAAATTAAAAGGTCAAGTATGCTAAAGTTTTTTTTTGAAAAAAAAAAAGTTAGTCCCACCTCGCAACTTTGCTTGAACTCTTACCAAGTAATCAGGCCCCGTCGCCTAGGTAAGCATTGTGGTTCACGTCAAAAGGTGAGAAGGTCAAGAAATCTGTTAAGCAATGGTACCTCCCTGAGTAACTGGGCCCCTTCGCTTAAGTAAGCATTATGGTTTACGTCAAAAGGGAAGAATACTAATACTTAAGAGACTTGAACATGACACTATACTTAAAAAAAGGGAAAACTAACTAGCAGAAAGGTACTGAACTAAACCCCTGAAAGTGAGAAGATTCAAAGAGTGAGGTGGAAGTTGGCAAAAGAAGATCTCTAAAAATCTTTATGGGCTCTATCCGACCACTAATTGAGTTGAATTAATAATCCGATGAAGTATCTCAGTAGTGGTCTGACCAGGTATCATCTATCTTTAGAGTTGCTTAGGTTAACATCCAATTCAAGGATGGGTTGATATACATGGCTAATCTTCTACTTTACTCGAGGATGAGCAAAGTTCAAGTTGGGGGTATGATAACTACGTTATACACATATATAAAAGTATTAATTTAATAATTAAATTATCTTTATTTATTTAAAATTGATATTTTTATATATTATTTATAGGAAAGGAGAGATCTAACATGAAGAGCTCAATTTATGGGTTCAAATAAAACAAGTTTGAAGCGAATCGGGCTTGAAATGAACCCATAATTAATTTTTGAAGGATTAATAAAGAAATTGTATGAAGTTTAAAGTAGTCGATCCATCATGGACCGGTCGTTCGATCTACGATTATGCTTGTGGTCCACGAGCAGCCATGGCCTGTGGTCCATGAAGCAGAACCGTGGACCACGAAGCTTCTTTTGAGCTAAAACTTACCGGAGATGCTCCCCCGTCGCCGTCCAAGCCTCCAACATGTTCACTGCCGGTCGAAGAAGTCTCTCACGGTCGAAAAAGTGGCTGAAAGTTGCTGGTTTTTCCCTTCTTCTTCCCTATGGCTCTTAAGCCGATTTGGGCACTGGAAGAGCTGCCAGCATCCTCCCCATAGTCAGCGAAGAGGCTTCCATGGCTGGAGAAGTTGCCAAATCACATCCTCAACCATCGAACACTCACCCAGGCCGTTCCTATATGTTCCCTGTCCGGCCTCCCGAGCATAGCTATTCTTCTCCCTTACCGGCCTTCTGTTCATCCAAGCCACGGGAGCTTCACCGAGAGCTGGAATTTGTGGGATCAATTGGATGCTAGGAGCTGGAACTCATGGATCAGTTGGGAGCTGAAAGCCATGGGATTAGTTGAAACTACTTGGGAGCTGAAAGCTGGAATTCGTTGGAACGGTGGGAACTGAACAACCGTAGGATCGTGGGATGTAGTTGGATGCCGTTGGATGCAGCTGGAGCTCAACAGAATTTCATTTGGTTGTTGGTGGAACAAGATGCAGTTGGATCGAGAACTGAAATTAGTTTGGTTGAAGCCTATAAAAGGGAGTCCAATCCATAGCCATCAGTCGACATTCCCCCCACTTCTCTCCCTTCTCTATTCTATAATTCCCCTCTTATATTCCTCATCTATCCCTCTTCTATTCCTCTTCTATTCCTTTTCTATTCCTTTTCTATTCCCCCCTTCTATTCCTTTTTTGCTCCATATTCTATCTTTCTATCTTCTATCTCTCTTCTTTCTTGTTTCCACTCCCTTAATTTCCACTCTCTTCCAACTCCCCGGAGTCCCTGAGAGCATGTACATAGAGGACAGGAGAGGATCAACTTAAAATGAGTTAGTGTTGAAGTACGGGAAGGAGGAGCTGGTTCTTTAATCTTTTGTATTTCTTATTCTGCAATAAAAGAGATAATTCTTGCTTTCTAGAGATGCACCATATTCTGTTATGGATAGGGGGTATGCCGAGGAAAGAAGAATTGGATACCTAGTGCCTCCTTAAGACATGCCGTGATCTATTATGGGTATGGGGCGTGCCAAGAAAAGATAGGTAAGTTTTTAAAGTCAATTACATTTTGGTTATAAAAGAAATACAATTTGGCACTGCATAATCACTCTTCCTCTCCTGAAATACTCACTCTCACTTGCTTCACCTTAGAAGTAGGTTATTTCTTGCTCACTTTTATTTTTTCATAATAATAATTATTTTTCTTTTCTTTTTAAATCATAACTTAGCCCTAAGATCCCTAAGGATACGATCCCGACTCATCCTAGCTATAGAGTTGAGTTGGTGAATTATTTTTGACCATCCATGACAGCGATCAATGCTCAATTAGGTTGTTGTAAACCTTGATTATCCAAAACTTCTCGATTGAGTACTTCCAATTAATGAGCAATCACACAATTGAATGGTGTATGCTTTTAGGATTTGCTTTTGATTAGGGATCCAATTCTTCTATAAAGCCTTTATATGTTTTTCTCATGAAAAATAATTCAGGAAGAAATCTCTTCCTTTCTTTATAACGTAAAAAAAAAATTCTCCAGTATCTTATTCCCATCACATAGACATTTTATAAAGCAGATGTAGTTATCACTTCCTTAATTAGTGGGTGATTATTGTGTTAACTACAATGTGGTTGGATATTAACTGAAAGGTAGCTACCAAATAAAATAAAATAACCATATTTGAATGGGTTACAACATTCTCCCACTTGATATGTATATTTTATTTTTAATCCATAGTCCCCAATACTTAAAAGAAACAAATACATGAATTATGGCAATAGGTCCTCTATAATCAAGTATTATTTTTCATGTATTACAATACATTCAATTTCTTTACCACTAATCCAAATATGACAACATAACTTAATGAATAAACCCTCCTTTTATTTAAAATCCAAAAGAGATTTATTTATTTATTTATTTCTCAAAAATCAAACAATAATGTGTACACCCAAATGAGAAATAAACAAACAACTTAAATAAGAGTTATATTGCACAAACAGTTGTTCATACAACTAAATTACATCATGAGACCAATTCCCATTCATACTACATGATCCTTAAAATTTTTAATTAGCATGCTTTTATCTAGTTAAAGGATTAGCTATCATCAATTTAGTGCTAACATATTCTATGACTCATTTGTTTTCTTTAACATGTTCCCTTATAGCTAAATACTTAATATCGATGTGTTTACTTCGACTACCATTCCTGTGGTTTTTAACCAAAAATATAGCAGCTGAATTATCACAGTACAATTTAAGTGGCCTAGCAATGGAATCAATAATTCTAAGCCTTGAGATGAAACTCTTCAACTATACATCGTGTGATGTAGCCTCAAAACAAACAATGAACTCTACTTTCATAGTAGAAGTAGCAGTCAAAGTTTGCTTTGCACTCTTCCATGATATGGCTCCACCAGCCAACATAAATATAAATCCTGATATTGATTTCCGAGAATTAGCACAGCCAACAAAATCCGAATCTGAGTAACCTTCTACCTCCAAGTGATCAGTTCGTCTATACATGAGCATGTAATCCTTGGTTCTTTAAAGACACCTCATGACCTTTTTAGCAGCTATTTAGTGGTTCAAACCTGGATTACTCTGATATCTTTCCAATATTCTCACTGCAAATGCTATGTCAGGTCTTGTGCAAACCTGAACATACATTAGGCTTCCAATAGTTGAAGCATATGGGATCTTGCATATTTGTTCTCGTTCAAGCTCATTTTTTGGACACTGGTTCAAATCAAATTTGTCGCCTATTGCCGTCCTCGTCGTCGCGCCCGTGCAGAGGATCAGCCGATCCTCCCTGACCGCCTGGCAGAGGAGCCTCCCTTCCTGCGAGAAGCCTGCAAAAAGGGGGTTAGAGGACCCTGGCCGGGGATTCCGACGAGGGGGCTCCGACGGTCAAGTCAGTAGACGACGTGGAGGAACAGACTCTCCCTCCCGATCCCCCTGGAGGGTCTCAGGCTTGGAGAGTTAACTGGTGAAGGGAAAGCGCCGGGGACCGAAAACTCGGCTGGGCCTGCCCGCTGAGCTCGCGTCCAGTCTTCCCTTCTCGGGATCCCTGGTTTTCTTCCTCCCAGCGAGGCCTTATGCCGGTCTTTCCTTCTTGTCCCCAGGCTCTTTGGCTTACCTTGCAGTCTTTGGATCCTTCCCTCTTTATCTCCCTCCGTCGTGCGCTCGTCCTTTTCTCCCTCGAAAACTCCTCCTCCCTGTCTTCCTTTCTTTTCCCTTTCTGGTGAAGGAGGCCAGGCGGCTTTCCGGCCTCGTCCGCCGGGCCCAGCAGGAAAAAGGCAAGGACATAAGAGAAAAAGAGGGAAGGTGGCGCTGGCAGAGCGGCAAGTTGTCAGGCCTCGGGCTTCGTGAGGGTGCTCTTTTCCCCGGGCGTGGGCGCTATCCGTTTATGGGCCCTGTTCCGTCAGGATCGGGTCTCTCGACCGCGGGACCTGCCGGGCCAATGTAAGTGACGTTCCGCATGCCGCCGCCCTCCGTACGGGACGCCGTCTGGGGTCGGTACGGCCCGAGGGATGGCCTCGGGACCCGTCGCTTTCCCCGGGGGCCTCTCCGTACGAGCGGCCTGGCCTCGGCTGAGTTGGACCTATCTCCGGGGACCAATTGGCGAGAGGCGAGGGATCGGCCGACCTCGGCTTAGGTGGACCCCTCCTGGGTGGACACCTGGCGAGGCGGCAGAGGGTCGCCTGGCTTCGGCCGAGGTGGGCCCGTCTCCGGGTGGCCACCTGGCGCAAGGCGAAGGGTCGGCCGACCTCGCACTAGGTGGACCCCACCTGGGTGGACACCTGGCGAGGCGGCAGAGGGTCGCCTGGCTTCGGCCGAGGTGGGCCCGTCTCCGGGTGGCCACCTGGCGCAAGGCGAAGAGTCGGCCGACCTCGCATTAGGTGGACCCCTCCTGGGTGGACACCTGGCGAGGCGGCAGGAGGTCGCCTGGCTTTGGCCGAGGTGGACCCGTCTCCGGGTGGCCACCTGGCGCAAGGCGAGGGGTCGGCTGACCTCGGCCGACCTCACTTGGGTCATCTCCTTCGCGCGCGGGCGCGGATGAGTCGGTGGAGGAACCCCGCGCCGAGCTCGACCTCGGCCTGGGCGGTCTGCTCTCGGATAATCGTCGGGCGGCGCGATCTTGCCGACCCCAGCTTTAAGGGCGTGGCGCTAATTCTGGCGGGAAAACTCACACGTGGCTTGTTCGCATTCGGCGATACCTGAGCCTGGCCACGTCACTGTCACGGATGTAACATCGCCCTTCACTATAGGTGCAGTATTCGGTGAACAATCTTTCATCCTAAATCTCTCTACAATTTTATTGATATGAGTATCTTAAGATAATCCCAAAATGCCTCGAGATCTTTCCCTATGGATCTTAATGCTAATGACATAAGATGCCTCACTCATATCTTTCATATCAAAGTTCTTAGAGAGGAATTGCTTCACCTCATGGAGCAACCCTTTATCATTTGTTACAAGTAGAATGTCATCCACATATAAGACAAGGAAACAAATTTTGCTTCCACTAACCTTCTAGTATATACATTCATCCATGATGTTCTCTACAAAATCAAAGAGATCATATCATGAAATTTTAAATACCATTGACGAGAGGCTTGTTTCAATCCATATATGGATTTCTTAAGCTTGCAAACCAAATATTCACCATCACTAGAGAAGAATCCGTTGGGTTGTTTCATATAAACCTCTTCCTTTAGATCTCCATTAAGGAACGCAGTTTTCACATCCATTTGATGCAATTCCAAGTCAAAATGTGCTACTAATGCCATTATCACATGGAATAAATCTTTCTTGTATACGAAAGAAAAAGTCTCCATGTAGTCAATTCCTTCCTTTTGAGTAAATCCTTTAGCGATGAGTCTTGCCTTATATCTTTCAATGTTGCCAATGAGTCCTTGGTTTTAAAGACCCATTTATAACCAATGGCCCTTGCATCATTGGGCAACTTGACAAGATCCTAGACTTCGTTAGTTGCCATAGAATTCATTTCATCTTTCATGGCATCGTACCATAATTTAGATTCCTTGCAACTCATGGCTTATGAAAACATTTCAGGATCATTTGCGACTCCAATGTTATAGTCATATTCCTGTAGGTACACAATATAATCACTAGGAATATCTGATTCCTTTACTCTAGTTGATCTTCTTGATATTATGTCAATAACCTCCTGAGGAGTATCTTGCATAACTAGTTGTTCAATAGTTTCTGGTAATTGTTGAAGTATAGGATCTTTTAGATTATTATCAGCAGCTTGTGGAACCTCAATGGCTGGTTGTTGAGCACCTATTTGAACTTGAGGGGCACTATGAATGACGATCAATCTCTCAATTGAAGTGGAAGCTGGATTATCTAAATATTCTATCTCAAAAGAAGCCAAATGCTAAAATTGATCACTCCCACTGATCAAGCAATTCTCAAGAAATTTTGCATTTCTTGATTCCATAATCTTAGTGCTGTGGGATGGACAATAAAATCTATAATCCTTGGACCTTTCAGCATATTCAATAAATTATCCACTTATAGTTCTTGGGTCCAGTTTTCTTTCTTGTGGATTATAGACTCTCACTTCAGACGGGCATCCCCAAACATGTATATGTCGCAAACTCGGTTTCCAACATTTAAATAACTCAAATGGCATTTTGAAAATAGCCTTGGTTGGAACTCGATTTAATATATATGTGACCATTTTAAGAACTTCAGTCCACAAGAATTTAGGAAGCTTAGAGCTACTAAGCATACTCCGCACTATGTCCAATAGTATTTGGTTTCTTCTTTTAGCTACACCATTTTGGTCTAGTGACCTTGGCATGGTGTATTATGCAATAATTTCATTTTCTTCAAGAAATCAAGCAAACAGATCAGGTGCCTGTCCATCCTCAGTGTATCTACTATAGTATTCTCCATCTTTATCTGACCACACGATCTTAATTTGCTTATTTCTCTACTTCTGTCTTGAAAACCTTAAAGACATCTAACACTTCATTCTTATTATGAAGCAAATAAAGATACATATATCATGAATAGTCATCAATAAATGAAATGAAGTATCTCTGACCATACGAGTCCATATTTGGACTATAGATATCCGTATATATGATCTTCAATATTTCTGAACTCCTCTTAGCACCTTTCTTAGACTTGTTGGTCTGCTTTCCCTTTATGCAGTCAATGTAAGTGCTAAAATCAGTAAAATCAAGAGTATTAAGTACTCCATCATTTACTAATATTTTGATTCTCTTAATGGAGATGTGATCCAATCTCTGATACCATAAAATAGAAGAATTCTCATTCACAACATATCTTTTAATACCTACATTAGTTTGAGCGTGCATTATATTATACGGGACATTGTTTTGCAAATTGATTTGAAAAAGATTATCAGACAATATACCATTCCTAATAAGTTTAGATTTATAAAGTAAATCAACAGAGTTTTTAGAAAAATTAAAGGAATATCCTAAGAGTACAAGTCTTGATACAAAAATTAAATTTCTTAAAAAACTTGGTATATAAAAAGTCTTCTACAAATCTAGAACAAAGCCAGAATCTAAAATAAGTCTACACGTTCCAATTACTTCCACATATGAACTTATCTTATTTCTTGAATAGATGCTTTGTTCACTTTCCATCGGTTTCTTTTGACTTAGAAAATCCTACAAGGTATTTGAAACATAGATTGTAGAACCAGAATCAATCCACCATGTGTTAAGACAAACAACAACCATATTGGATTCATAACATACAAATGAGGTTATAATACCTTTCTTATCAAGCCAAACCTTGAATTTGAGGCAATCCTTCTTGAAATGCCCTTTGTTTTTGTAAAAAAAATACTTAGGTTCTTTCTTGACTTCCTTATGAATAGATATTTTATCCTTTCCCTTGCATCTGGCTTGAGTAGCTTTTTATTTTTCTTGAGTAGCTAAATATGTACTTTCTCTCATTTCTATAGTCAGCCTCCCTTCCTCTTGAACACACATGGTCAGAAGTTCATTAATAGACTATTTATCCTTATATGTGTTATAGGATTTTTGAAAGGACTATACTGTTGTGGGAGTGAATTCAGAATAAAATGTACCAAGAATGACTCTGACATCTTAACCTCTAGAGATTTTAATTGAGCCGCAATATTCCTCATCTTCATGATGTGCTCATGCACACCTCTAACAGTAATGAGCTTCATTGATGACAATTTCACCATTAGGTGCTAGCTAGTGCCTTATCTAAAGACTCGAACTGTGCATCAATAGCCTTCAGAAGTTCCTTGACAGTTTTGCACTCTAGAATTGAACCACATATACTAGTAGAAATCTTAGTCCATATGAACATCATACTGAGATGATTAGATCACTCACATTGTTCATACGCAGCAATCTCAGCCTGAATGCTAGTAGGAGTAACTGCAAGTGGTTCATCCTTTTTGATAGCATAGTCAATGTCCATGCACCCTAACTGAAGAAGAATTCTCTTTCCATACCTTATAATTGTCACCACTTAAAATAAAAAGTTCACATTTCACATCAGAAATATTCATAGGTAAAATAGCTGCATAAAATAAAATAAACAATCATACTCATGTAACTGAAATTGAGGCATACAACTTAATATCATATTTTACCAATGTAAGCATGCAACAATATGAATCAATAACATATAAAAATTACCTGTAGGCTAGGTTATTATACTTAAATAAATTCATCAACTCAATGATGTAACTAACAAATTATATTCCTTTTCTTAATTCCTATGGATAAATTAAAAAAATAATTTGTTATCCCATCCTAATTAATTATATAAATACAGTAAAAATCCCTATGGGATAAGATTTATTGTATTAAAAATAATTAATTATAATTAATGTCATCTAACCTTATATGATCTTTGCAACCCAATATATAATTTTAATTATTTAAAGATGTTGTGGCTAGTCTTCAATTAATCAAAATTAAATTAACCACATGATATTTAATCTTTATTTTATGTATGATAATTTTCAACAGTTCATGCATGCAAGAACTATAGGTTAGCTAATTTACATCCTAATAAAAAATTACCTTATAGCAGTCTGAATTAATAATTGTAAAAGCAATATCCTGTTTACATCCAAATTCAACAATCAAATTTGTACAAATGCCAATATGCCGACCATTAGACCAGAGACATACAATGCTCTTATTTGAAATAATGCTGCATAAAGAAAAATAGCATGCGCATAAATGCATGCACCCAAGCATTTATCTATGCATATGAATGGTAGAAAAATTGATGTATATATAATACCATCCAAAAAACTTCTAATTGTGCAAAGCATCTCCCATATTTAGCAAGCTCACGTCAATGGCAGTTCCAGAATGATGTGAATATATTAAGTCATCAAGATACTATTAGAGAAATTTCTAGCAAAATTCTCTCCCCACCCCACCACCGTGCAAGTGTCTCAACTACTTAGAAATGAGCACCATTGAGATTCAAGCCCAGAACCTCCACCTGTATGGAGTGGTGCAACCAGTGGACCATACCCCAATTGGTTGATCCAACAAAACATGCAAAGCAGAACATTTCTATCCTATTTGGGGAAATGGTTTTTTAGAGTGCCCGCAAATTGCTGTTACTTAATACCAATACATGCTAATGTTATGTATTGTCAAAAGGAACAACTAAAATAAGTTATATGCATATAATTCCAACTCCCAATTCTCCTATAAACTGCCTTCAGCACCTTACGAGAGAAGCCGTGGACAATCCGGTCATGCGCCAAAACATCTTGAAGAAGCATGAGAAAGGAAGAGATCTGAATTCTTTTCTTGATTTCCTAAACTCCAGATCTTGGGTCCCTAATGCTGAAAACCAAAACCCAGAATGCCAATAGAATGCCCTAAAATTCTGCTTCCATGGCCTCCAACCTCCTTCGAAGCGAAGAAGGGAGAGCAACAAAAAGAGAAAACGATCAGGGTAGGGATCGAAGGCTTCGATCGAGAGGGCTTGGCACAGAGGGGACGAAGTAGGAAAGGGAGGAGCGGATGAGGAAAGGAAAAACAACTACACAAATCACCGGACAACCATATTTGCAAATCAACAGAAACGTTGATCATCAAATTAATAACCAAGACTTTAGGCAAGAGATATTGTGGCTCGAATACCAACTGATAAAATTAATCAAAGCATACAGACATACTGTATACATTCAACCTGAAATATTAAATACTAGGATCAATAAATTACCTCTGGCCATTGAGATTTGTTTGTGATTTCTTTATACGCTCAATCAGGTTGTCGTAAATCTTGATTATCCAAAACTTCTCGATTGAGTACTTTCGATTAATGCTCAATCGCATAATTGATGGTGTATGCCTTTAGGATTTGCTTTTGATTAGGGACCCAATTCTTCTGTAAAGCTTTTGTATGTTTTTCTCATGAAAAATAATTCACAAAGAAATCTCTTCCTTTCTCAATAACATAAAAAAAAAACTCTCCTGTATCCTATTCCCATCACATAGGCATTTTATAAAGCAGATGTAGTTATCACTTTCTTAATTAGTGGGTGGTTATTATGTTAACTGCAATGTGGTTGGATGTTAACTGAAAGGTAATTACCAAATAAAATAAAATAGGACTACATTTAAATGGGTTATAACACAAGAAGGCTGCTTATTTGTCAATCATGATAAGATTTACAAGTAAGAGTATGAGATCATTTTTTGCTAAAAAAAAAGAGGAACCTACAATCTTATCATCCCTTATTTGGCCTTCATAGCCAGTGGGCTAAATAAATATGTCAGTAACCTAAAGCTCACAGTCTTCACTCTCATTGGAGGGCAGTCTTTGTTTATCAGTTGTTATTTTGTGCACTCTTCTCTCGTTTACAATTGCAAGTGGATTAAGACATTTTTCAGAAGGCTCCAATGAGCATTTGGTTTCCAAAAGAATGTTTTATAAGACATTGGAATGTTTTAAGGGCATGCTTCGATAGATACAAAATAGAAGTCTACATCCAAGAAGAGAAACATATCCATGGCATATTTGCTTATTAGATTCTAGGAGCGTATATCCATGGGTGCCATTTAAAGTTTCTTAATATTTGTTAGAGAATTGCCCAAGCTCAATAATATTTATGGTCCCAAACTGAGGGATAATGTTAGAAAGCTATGATGCAACTGCCTCTACTTTGCTCAATCTATCATAAAAACTTCTTTTCCATCAAATCCTTATATATGCATAAGGGGCCCTATGGCATAATGAATTAAGCAATCGAAGGTCCGAGAAATTGTGATAACTGGGTTATTGGGCCAAAGTTGGCAGGCCTAGTCGACTTCAACCCAACGCACGGAAAAAAAGGGGAGGTTGAGAACCGGAACAGGGGAGCTCCCTTCTTCCCTCATTTTTGATCGAAAAGATCATCGGAAAAGCTATCGGGATAGCCATAGAGGAGAGAAAAAGCAGAGAAAGAAAGAGGAGAGAGAAGATAAGGAGAGAGAGGAGAGAGAAGATGAGGAGAAAGAGGAGAGAGAAGATGAGAAGAGAAGGAGAGAGAGAAATAAGGAAAAAATAATAAAATAATAATAAATAAATAGTGAGGGGGGAGAAATCGAAAAGTCTCTTTCTAGAAATTTGAGATTTTATAAGTAAAAATTTTGGACTTACAATTATCCTAGGATTATTTATTGGTTTACATTAAAAAAATTATTATTGTAGGGGCAGCTTTTTGATATAGCAGAATGGTATTGTGCGAGTTTCGGGTATGGACCAATATTAGATGTGTTAGTTATCTCTTGTGAGGTAAGGATATCTAGACAAGATCACCAGTTGTATATATGTATCTTACATGACATGTTTTGATCCGAGTACATGAGCATTGGCATGCATAGTTATTTTTGCATGGTATATCTTGACTTCTTGTGATAGATAGTATGATGATGTTATTATAATTTATGTTCCTGTATTCCATGTTTTATCAAGCAAAATTATCTTTGAATGGGTTGGACCATGATGCCGATTATTGAAAAACTGTAAATAACATGTGTTGCCGCCTACACTGCCATGGCCTGTAGCTTTGGGATGACCTCGGATGCCGACCTCGTCGCTCAGGAACCATCTCATGCGCCCGGACCTGCAAAAAAGAGGAGACCCGGGCCGGGGATCCCGGTGGGGGCACTCCGACAATTAAGTCAGTGGCGATCTAGGGGAATAGATCCTCTCCTGTGGGCCCCTTTGATCGGACTCCATGCTTGGAGGAGGAGATTTTAGTTTAGAAAGAAAGAGTAGAGTGAGGGTAGCAGTGGTGGAGGAGAGCTTAAGCGATGATGGCTGTATCCGTTGAGATCCTTCCGACGGGTGCTCCGGTAGCCTCAGAATGCTCTGCTCCTTGCTGGCTCTCCCATTTTTTTGCCTTTGCTTGCTTACCTCCTTAGAAGTCCTTCTGAACCTTCTTTTAGGCCATGGACCCTTTCAGCGACCTGCCTCGGGTTCTCCCCCCTCTACAAGCACCGGAAGGTCAACGTCTGGTAGCACTTCGTGCCGTGTGCCCATGTGACTTCCCCATCCATGATAAGGAGTTATGTCCCTGGCTCTGACCTTCCCTCTGGTCGCTCCACTTTAAAAAATTTGGCAGGGCCTCAATCGGGGAGCAACCGCCCCCCTGATTTGAACTTCTGGGATGATATCCTCTTTCAGGTGGTGCAAACAGTCGGTTGGGAGGTGCAGTTCCTTAGCCAGGATGCCCTTTCCTATTTGGTGTAAGTAGCGGCGGGAGTAATCAGGGCATCCTGGGAGGTGGCACTGTCCCCTTCCTCCTGCCCCTGAATTCCTCGAAGCACCGTGGGCTTTGGCCACAGGGATGGCTTTCGACTGCTGTAACCCCCGTCTAAAAAGAGTTTGGTCCGAAGAGAAGGAGCTCAACTTCAACAGATGTGGGCTTGACCTCGAGGGAATCGCCCAGGGAAGGAGCTCGAAGAGAGCAGGAGCTCCGGTAGCCTCAGAATGCTCTGCTCCTTGCTGGCTCTCCCATTTTTTTGCCTTTGCTTGCTTACCTCCTTGGAAGTCCTTCTGAACCTTCTTTTAGGCCATGGACCCTTTCAGCGACCTGCCTCGGGTTCTCCCCCCTCTACAAGCACCGGAAGGTCAACGTCTGGTAGCACTTCGTGCCGTGTGCCCATGTGACTTCCCCATCCATGATAAGGAGTTATGTCCCTGGCTCTGACCTTCCCTCTGGTCGCTCCACTTTAAAAAATTTGGCAGGGCCTCAATCGGGGAGCAACCGCCCCCCTGATTTGAACTTCTGGGATGATATCCTCTTTCAGGTGGTGCAAACAGTCGGTTGGGAGGTGCAGTTCCTTAGCCAGGATGCCCTTTCCTATTTGGTGTAAGTAGCGGCGGGAGTAATCAGGGCATCCTGGGAGGTGGCACTGTCCCCTTCCTCCTGCTCCTGAATTCCTCGAAGCACCGTGGGCTTTGGCCACAGGGATGGCTTTCGACTGCTGTAACCCCCGTCTAAAAAGAGTTTGGTCCGAAGAGAAGGAGCTCAACTTCAACAGATATGGGCTTGACCTCGAGGGAATCGCCCAGGGAAGGAGCTCGAAGAGAGCAGGAGCTCCGGTAGCCTCAGAATGCTCTGCTCCTTGCTGGCTCTCCCATTTTTTTGCCTTTGCTTGCTTACCTCCTTGGAAGTCCTTCTGAACCTTCTTTTAGGCCATGGACCCTTTCAGCGACCTGCCTCGGGTTCTCCCCCCTCTACAAGCACCGGAAGGTCAACGTCTGGTAGCACTTCGTGCCGTGTGCCCATGTGACTTCCCCATCCATGATAAGGAGTTATGTCCCTGGCTCTGACCTTCCCTCTGGTCGCTCCACTTTAAAAAACTTGGCAGGGCCTCAATCGGGGAGCAACCGCCCCCCTGATTTGAACTTCTGGGATGATATTCTCTTTCAGGTGGTGCAAACAGTCGGTTGGGAGGTGCAGTTCCTTAGCCAGGATGCCCTTTCCTATTTGGTGTAAGTAGCGGCGGGAGTAATCAGGGCATCCTGGGAGGTGGCACTGTCCCCTTCCTCCTGCTCCTGAATTCCTCGAAGCACCGTGGGCTTTGGCCACAGGGATGGCTTTCGACTGCTGTAACCCCCGTCTAAAAAGAGTTTGGTCCGAAGAAAATGAGCTCAACTTCAACAGATGTGGGCTTGACCTCGAGGGAATCGCCCAGGGAAGGAGCTCGAAGAGAGCAGGAGCTCGACTTCGACCGAGATAGGCTCGACCTCGAGGGAGCCGCCTGGTGAAGGAGCTCGACTATGATCAAGATGGGCTCGACCTCGAGGGAGCCACCCGGTGAAGGAGCTCGACTATGATCAAGATGGGCTCGACCTCGAGGGAGCCACCCGGTGAAGGAGCTTGAAGAGAGTGGGAGCTCGACTTTAGTTGAGGTGGGCTCGACCTCGAGGGAGTCGCCCGGCAAAGAAGCTCGAAGAGAGTGGGAGCTTAACTTCTGCCGGGGTGGACTCGACCTCGAGGGAGCTGCCCGGTGAAGGAGCTCGAAGAGAGCGGGAGCTCGACTTCGGCCGATGTGGGCTTGACCTCGAGCGAGTCACCCGGTGAAGGAGCTCGAAGAGAGCGGGAGCTCGACTTCGACCGAGATGGACTCGACCTCGAGGGAGCTGCTCGATGAAGGAGCTCGAAGAGAGCGGGAGCTCGACTTCGACCGAGATGGGCTCGACCTCGAGGGAGCCGCCAGACGAAGGAGCTCGAAGAGAGCGGGAGCTCGACTTCGACCGAGGTGGGCTCGACCTCGAGGGAGCCACCCGATGAAGGAGCTCGAAGAGAGGGTCTGACGTGGCAACTTTTTCCAATGTGGCATCCAACTGGACTTAACAAGGAGTCCACGTCAGCGATCCTGCCACATCATTTGCCCCCCACTTCCAAGTCTCGTTGGTGTGCGGTGCTCGGGGTGAAGGGAATAAATTTGGAGCTGACATGGAAAGGTAAAAACTGGATACCATTAATACCGTGATCGCCAACGCCTCGCGGAATGGACCTTGAGACCAATTTGGGGATGACACGTCTGCTTATCCGAGGAAGCATAATGGCTGATGCAAAACTCAAAATGGTTTTGGGTGAACCGAAGCATCGCTCCTCACTGATCTCGACACGTGGCACCAATCCGATGGTGGCGGTTCTGAGGGGTATGGTTGCTGTCTGGCCATTTCGAAAAGAAGGGAAGTTTCCTGAAAACATCCTTTCTTTCAAATTCTTCGTGCCCGCCGACGGACCAGAGTCTTCCTTCTTCTCTCCTACATTGCCTATCCTTT
This sequence comes from Areca catechu, assembly GCA_021397845.1. Lineage (NCBI taxonomy): Eukaryota > Viridiplantae > Streptophyta > Magnoliopsida > Arecales > Arecaceae > Areca > Areca catechu. The sequence continues at coordinate 8,509,491 of CM038052.1, forward strand.
CTCTTCAAGGCCACCAGGTCATCTTCTTCAGTCCTTCTTCTTCTCCGGTTAGGTAGAGTTCGTCCCTAAGGCCCTCCGAACTTCATTCTTCTTCTTTCTTCCTCGTTTCCTTGTTCTTCCTTAGGATGGCCCCTTCAGGTCGTAGCCACTGTCCTTCGAGCAATCCCAATGAGACAGGGCCTTCTCGATTGAGGACTCCATCCTCCGATGAGGAGGAGGAAATCCCTCTTCAGATTCGCAGAAGCCTTCGCCCCACCTGGATTGTAATAGGGGAGCCTAGAGCTCATCTTCCTCCTCCTCCTATCCCCGAAGTTCCCTCCGAGCCTTCTCGCTCGACTGGTCCCAGTGGTGTTGCTTCGGTGATGATCGGAGAGGACCTCTCGATAATTCGGGAAGCCTTCAGCATCCTGGACTCCATTCGGCTCTCGGTCTCAAGACCGGAGGAACGAGTCACCTCCAATGGCCCGGGCTGGATTGCCCTCTATAAGGAATCCCTCATAGGGGGTCTTTGCTTCCCTTTTCATCCTTTCTTCCTCTCTCTGCTTAGTAACTACCACCTCATCCCGGCTTAGCTGGTTCCGAATGCGGTTAGGTCCATCTTCTATTTTATTGTCTTATGCCACTTCCACGGGATTGTAGCCCATTTTTCTTTGTTCAGGGCCTTTTTCACCCTGAAACACCACCCGACCGAGGACGGGTGGTGGTTTATCTCTTCTCGCCCGAAGGGCATTAAATTTGAACTCCCCTTTTCCATCAAAGGATGAAAGAGCAAGTATTTTTTTGCCTCTATTGAAGGGGTCGACTGGGTCTGGAGTGATCCAGACCCAAATCGGAACCCAAAGATCAAAGCAGCTGATGAGAGATTTATGACTAGCTCGTCGCCGACCAAATCCCTTCCCTTGAGATTCTACTATCGGAGCAAAACCTGTTCGAAGATGGGGCCTACCTAATCTGGGAGTTGGGTGAGTTCGGCGTAAACCTTCCTTTCTTCTTCTTCTGCGGGTCTGTTCGAGCTCAAGGCTGACCTTGTTTCTTTCTTTCTTGCAGGCATGAAGTTCTCAATGGAGCAACTTGTCCAGTCCTCCCGAAAGAGGGGTGCACCAGCGGGACCTAAGGAGTCCCTACCGAAGAGGGCCCAAAATGAGCCAAGCCAGAGGCCCAGGCCTGTTGCAGCCTCTGGCCCAGGCAGAAGAATGGCCGAACCGACCCCCGAACCGCCAAGGTGATAGATTCGGCCTCCAATCTGGGAGTCCGGCATGATCGTATGGGCTCGGCCCGTCGCTACTGTCATTGCCGCGCCCACGCCTCCTAAAGTCATCAAGGCATGAAGTTCTCAATGGAGCAACTTGTCCAGTCCTCCCAGAAGAGGGGTGCACTAGCTGAACCTAGGGAGTCCCTATCGAAGAGGGCCCAAAATGAGCCAAGCCAGAGGCCCAGGCCTGTTGCAGCCTCCGGCCCAGGCAGAAGAATGGCCGAACCGACCCCCGAATCGCCAAGGTGACAGATTCGGCCTCCAGTCTGGGAGTCAGGCGTGATCGTATGGGCTCGGCCCGTCGCTACTGTCATTATCGCACCCCCGCCTCCTAAAGTCATCAAGGTGGAAGCAACAGGAGAGGAGGGGAGGGAGCTGCCATCGATGGTGCCGTTCGGTGTGGCAACGAGCTCCAATAGGGGTTCGGAAATGTCTTCGGCCACCCCTGAAGGCACGGCGATGGCCCCGATGAGGAAGAAGACCAGCTCCCAAAGGGCACCCGTCGAGGTGGTGCCAAACTTGTCGGTGATCCAAGATCGATCCCTGGCGGAGCGTATGATGGACTTTGCCGTCCAATCACGTGACCGATGGGAAAGGGGAGGAAGGCCTTTACCGGATGCCATCCTCGGCACCTTCCCCCATCTCTTCACAGTAGGGTCCCTTGCCCTTTTCCTCCTCATTTTTCATTCATTTCAATCTTTTTTTTTTGCATGGCTGACGTCTTCTTTGGTGTAGCTCAGAACGGACCTCCTGCTCATCCACGATTACTTCTCCCACTGGGCCAAAAGGGAGAAGTTGAAGGAGCAGGAGATGGCATTGCTGGTGGCCGAGGCTAGAGAGAAGACCAATAGGGCCCAGGAAGAGAAGGAGAAAAATAGGAAATTGAAGGCCGAGACGGCAAGCGCTGAAAGGCATAGCAAGGACCTTGAGGCGTCCTTGGCCCGAGAGAAGGATTGGGTCAAGCGTCGGGCCGAGGTTGCTCAAATAGAAGAGCTAAAAGCCGAAGTGGCTCGGGAGGTGGAACAGGCTCGGGCTCTCCGGGCTTAGCTGGAGGCAACGCAGGCACGGGCTGTCACCGTTGAAGAGAAGGCCGCGAGGGTGGTGGCCTTGATGAAGACCATGAAGAAGGATGCCATCGAGGCAGTACCAAACTTCAAGGCCTCGACGGAATACATTGATGAGGTTTAGGAGGCGGCCATGGACTCGTTCCTCAAAGGCTACGAGTCCTGCCAGTCCATGGTGGCACAACTCTTTCCGGAGCTGAACCTGGAGGTGCTTGCCTTCCCAGCCGTTCCATGCGGGGACCCGGTTAGGGCCACGACCGAAGCGGAGGAGGAGCCTACGGCCGTCGTTGAAGCAACTCCATTGGCAGAGGTCCGAGAGGATGTTGTCCTACCTCAGCGCCATCTCGAGAAGGAGCCGATAGAATAGGGATTTTTTCTTTTTGCTTCTTGTTGGACCGCCCGACCTATTTGGGGTCCTAGGATAGTGTAATTTTTCTTAACCTTGAATGAAGTATCCTTCTTGTTAACTGAGCTCACATAATCCCTCATTTGCTTTCCTTTGTATTCTTGACTCCATCAACAACCTCTCTTCCTTTTTCCTTCTTCTTTCTTTGTTTTGTTTTTTTTTTGATCACCCATGTACATGTTCTTGTTGCGGTGCCTTGCCTCAAGGTACCAAGTCCTTCGGTTCTTTCTAGTAGAGCTCTGGGTATGGAGGGTGGTTAAGAAGAGAGATCTTGAGTTGTTGAGTTGTCCCTACCATGTCGGATACGAGGTAGCGAGACTTCATGCATCTCCTTGAAGGAGGCCTGAGTGACCTCAGGTGAAACTGTCTCCAAGTGCTTGGAATGCAACCGAGTTGGGAGGCTGAACTCGGGGAGTCCATAAGGTTCCCCCACCAGGCTGGGACTTGGATAGGCAGAGTGCGGGGCTTCTGAAGTCTCTTGACTTCGAGGTGCGGGGTTTTAGGAGCCTCCCGGCTTTGAGGTGCGGGGCTTCTGGAGTTTCCCGGCTTGAGGTGCTGGGCTTCAGGAATTTCCCGGCTTTAAGGTGCGGGACTTCTGGAGTTTCCCAGCTTGAGGTGCGGGGCTTCAGGAGTTTCCCGACTTGAGGTACGGGGCTTCATGAGTTTCCCGGCTTGAGGTGCGGGGCTTCAGGAGTTTTCCATCTTCGAGGTGCTGGGCTTCTGGAGTTTTCCGACTTGAGGTGCGGGGCTTTTAGATTTTTTTGCTTGAGGTGCGGGGCTTCAAGAGTTTCCCGGCTTCGAGGTGCGGGACTTCTGGAGTTTCCCGGCTTGATCTGCCGGACCTGGGGTCGGGCAGTAATATTTCTGCAAGGCAAAGACAATTTGTACCAAAAGGAATTATCTTATTGATGGGAGGAAGCCTTATATCATTGATAGTACATCCTCAACTTGTTAGCGTTCCAAGTTCGTGGGAATCGGGCGCCATCAAGCTCGGCAAGGTAGTAAGCTCCATTGGGGAGAGCCTCGACCACCTTGTAGGGGCCTTACCAGTTCGAGGAGAGTTTGCTGCACTCCTGAGGTTGAGAGGCTTCGGCTCGTCGTAGCACCAAATCGCTCGGGCGAAAGATCTTTGACCTTACCCGCATGTTGTAGTACTGGGTGAAAGATCTTTAACCTTACCCGCATACCGTAGCACCAAATTGCTCCACCCGCATCATGGGCACACCAAGTTCAACTGGGACAATGGCTTCAACGTCGAAGATGAGGTTGAAAGGCATCTCATCCATGGCCATTCGGGGCATTGTGTGGCAGGTCCAAAGGATACTGAGAAGTTCTTCTGCCCACCTGCCCTTAGCCTGGTCCAACCTGATTCGGAGTCCCTGAAGGATGGTCCGGTTGGTCACCTCGGCCTCTCCATTGATCTGAAGGTGAGCCACCGAGGTGAAGCGGTGATGGATGTCAAGGCTGACGCAGAACTCCTCGAACTCTCGATTGTCGAACTATCATCCATTATCGGTGATGATTATGTGGGGGAGTCCAAAGCGGCAGATGATCGACTTCCAAAAGAATTGGCTGACCTTGGCTTCAGTGATCTGTGCTAGCAGCTCTGCTTCCATCCATTTGGTGAAATAGTCAATGGCTACTATCAGGAACTTGCGCTATCCGGACACGGGAGAAAATGGACCAAGGATGTTCAATCCCACTGGACAAACGGCCAGGGGGCGGAGAGCTGTGAGAGTGGTGCCGTCGGTTGACGCTGTATGCGGGCATGGCGCTAGCAGTGATCACACTTTTTCACGAAGTTGACAGCATCCTCCCTCATAGTCTCCTAGTAATACTCCTGACGGAGAGCCTTGTATGCTAGCATCCTGCCCCCCACGTGATTCCCGCAGAGGCCTTCGTGTATCTCTTGGAGCACAAAGGCCGCCTCTGTGGGTCTCAAGCACTTTAGGAGTGGAAAGAGTAGGACCTGCGATAGAGTTGCCCATCTATCAAGATGAAGCGCGCAGCCTTCTTCTTGACGAGGCCAGCCTCCATGCGGTCTTCTGGCAGGATGCCATTGGTGATGTACCTAATGTATCGATCCATCCAGCTGGGCTCCGGGATGACATGCTGGACCTCCCTGGGAGCCTCATAACTTGGAGTTTCTAAGTATTCAATGTGGGCGTGCCCCAGTGAGGAGTCTAGTAGGGTCGCAAGCCTTGAAAGGGCATCGATGCGAGCATTCTCTCTACGAAGGATGTGGGCGATGCTGAAGCGTCGAAAGCCCGCCATGCTCGAGCATACATGTTCCAAGTGCTTCATCATTTGGGGATCTCTTGCCTCGAACTCTCCTGAGACCTATCCAACCACCAGCTGGGAGTTGGTGAAGACCTTTAGGTTGGGCACACCCAGTTCTTGGGAGACCCTCAGTCCCGCGAGGAATGCCACATACTCCACCTGGTTGTTGGTTGCTACAAACCGGAAGCGAAGCGCGCACTTAGCCACAACCCCAACGTCGTTGGCAAGGATGAGGCTTGCTTCGCTCCCTCCCGAGTTGGATGCACCATCCACGTGGATGACCTAGACCTCCTCCTTGGTTCCGGGCTCCATCTGGTGCTCCAGGATGGTCTCTTCTGGCTCCTCGTCCATGCCCGTGCACTCGACCAGGAAGTCAGCCAACACCTAGGCCTTTTAAGATGGTCTCGGTAGGTACGCGATGTCGAACTCACTAAGTATCAGAGCCCACTTGGCCAAATGTCTGGAAGTATCAGGGCGGCTGAGTACAGCCCTCAATGGTTGATCCATCAAGACCACAATCGGATATGCTTGGAAATATGGCCTGAGTCGCTGGGCAGACATTATAAAGGCAAAAATTAACTTCTCGGAGCGGGTGTACCTAATCTCCGCATCTCGAAGGAGTTTATTGGCATAATACATCAGTTTCTGAGCTCTATCCTCGTTTGTACAAACAAGGACCGAACTGACAGCCCCTGGGGTGACCGCCAGGTATAACAAGAGTTCCTCTCCATCTTCCGGCCTAAAGAGTAGCGATGGTGATGCCAAGAACTTCTTTAGCTCCTCAAAGGCTTTCCTGGACTCTTCTATCCAGTTGAAGTCATGCACCTTGCGTAGCACCTTGAAGAAAGGCAAGCAGCGATCAGCAGATCGCGAGATGAACCGGCTTAGGGTGGTGATCCGACCCGTGAGGCACTGGACCTGCTTCTTTGGATAGGTTGGACCATGATGCTGATTATTGAAAAAATGACATGATTTGATTATATAAAGTGAGTTGATGAAGTGTTAATCAAGTGAATACAGTATTTGGACTAGCCATGTTACGGGATCGTGGTTACTGATATTGCCAATCACAAGCTGGACAATGATATTGCCAGTCACAGGCATGGACAATGATATTGCCAGTCACAAGCATGGACAATGAGGTTGCCCATCACAGGCTGAAGTATAATACCGAGGTTGCCAGTCATAGACTGAAGCATGACCATGGTTAGTCCAAAACCTTAAAAAAGAATGATAACTAATGGAAACATGAAAAAAAAATATAGTTTTATCAATGGTTTTGTTATACATGATATTAGAGTTATTTGGTTACATGACATGATATACTCTTATCTCCTTGCTATTTTTAAATTATTACTATTATTGATGTAACTGTTTGGAGACCTTACTGGGCTGTAAAGCTCACTCACTTTTTTATTTTTCCTTCCAGAGATGCAGGATGCATAGCAAAGATCAGGTTAAGCGTGAGACTGAATACCAAGATCTTGGATAGTTTAGTTAGTTCTATTGCTGGTACCCATGTAATAAGCAAATAGATCATTTAGTAATTTTGACTTGAATAAATAGATTATTTAGTTATTATTCAATTATTTAAATAATATTAGTGTATTTGAAGTGATTTTTGAATGAAGTGAATTTTGTGTATCTAGATCTTGCATGATCTCTAGAATGTAATCTAGGATTTGTACGGCCGGTCACGTAGCCGATTCTGGTGTTGGATTCGGGGCGTGACAGAAATTGCATATATTTCAAACTTGAGGTGGATGACGTGGATGATTTAATCAGACTAAAAGAGGCCAATGCTGAGTAGGGTTGCAAATGGGCCAAGGTAATTTATGACCTGACTCGACCAAATCCATTTAGATCCGATTCATTCTATTTTTAAAAACTCATAGATCCAGGTCAGATCCTAAAATTAAATTCGTTTATGTTTTCGGGTCAGATTTGGATTTACTAAATTAGGAACTGATCCAATCTAGCCCAAATCTAATAATACCATTATGATCTAAACTTATTTAGATCTTTAAATTATGATTTAAGAATTTTCTGGATCATATTTTAATATAAAGATGGATTTATAATTATTTTTATATCTTAATTTATTTTGAAAGTTTTATTTTTTATTTATTTTGTAATTAATAATAATTGGCTATGTGATAATTAAAATATAATTGTCTATATTTGATTTAGATTTGATCCAAATCTAATTTTTTTAAATTATGATTAGATTATATATAGATCCTATCTAATCTGCATGATCTGTTGGGTCAAAAATTTTAATCGTGCATTCGATCCGAACCGATCCAATCTTCTATCGAGTTGTATTTAGGTTTAATAATAAAATCCGATCAAAAAATGAGATCAGGTTGGGATCATTCCTGTTCCTGTCCGATTCGATCCATTATCATCCCTAATGTTGAGTGAGTCTCCCGTTCGCTTATGATTCTAATAGGGAGAAAATGCTTTTGAGGCCTCTGTTCCCATGGAGCAATTATATCATTTATCATGTGCATCAACTAATCGTGCGTGTCATCATTAATGATCGAGATGCATTATTGTTGATTTTGATCATCTTGCGTTTATCTCAATGATTAATTTATAGGAATGTATCTTGATGATTGGGCTGATGCATGTAGTGTAAGATATGATTTTTTTTTTTAAAAAAAAAAAAGAACTTAGAGAATTGGTTCCTCGTAGGACCCGCTCTCAGTTGTTAAGCGCCCTTGTTCGGTTCCACGGTTGGTCCCCGTAGCATTACGCTAGAATAAGAGGTTACGAAGAAGCTTCAATAATTTGTCATCCATGGCCGTGAAGGACGCTGCCCCCTGCGTCAGCTTTGACCTCCCGACCGTGTGCAGACAAGCGTCGTAGCAATCAGGGTTGACCTTCTAGCAGTGTGCTACCTGCCGACAAGCGTTGCGGCCATATTCGCCAACTTTTTGTTTGGAAAAGTATTCACGTGGACGGGGGCAGCGGAAGGCGGGAAAAGAATGAATGATTTTTAAATTTCGAGTTAAAAGCGCCTGAGTATAAACCACTCTATCATCAACTATGTACATCCAAAAAATTTAAATTTTAATCAAGTTATCCAAAAAATTATTTTCGAACCTGTAATTGAAGAGAAGCGGAGGCACATTTTTACGCACGGCACTACCACCGTAGTAGGATTAGACTGACGTACTCACCGGTTGGTGAGGAAGGTATGCGAAAAATTTATGGCCCGTATCGAATAATGGTCTAACGAATTGGGGACACGATGGGAAAGCTATACAGAGGGTTATTTTTTCTACCATTTTCTTCTATCAAAAAAAAAAAAAACGAATGATTTTGAAAACAACGAAAAATATTTGCATGGGCCTCCATTACTATTTTTTCATATCCATAAAATTATATCTAATAATAGATAATTTATTTAGATTATTGATAATTTAATAGAATCTTATCATATTACTGTATTTATTACATTTTTCTAAATGACAATCTATTATGTCTGATAATCTAGATTGCTTTTCAAAAAATAATTTGGATTACCTCTGAGAGGAATAGTAATCTAGATTACCATCTCTAGGATAATCTTTTGAACAATATTATCCTCCCCATTTCCCTTCCTCTTATTATTATAATATAATATAATATAATATAATATAATATAATATATAATAATATATTATAAAATATATAATATTATTATAGTATATAATATACTATTATATTATTTACTATATTAGATAAAATATTAAATTTATATATTATATTATTAAATTTAATATAATATATTTATATTATATATAAATATATTATGTAAATATGTATTATATCATATTATATTGTATTATATTATAATAATATAATGTAATATAATATTATAAATTTTATAATATAATATAATATTTTATTTTATGTTATTTTATTTTGTAAAATTTATTATAATATATTATATTATGAAATATAATATTATATAATATATTATATAATATTAATATAATATTAATATAATATTACATAATATAAATTATATTTTATATTTTATAATATAAACTATTTTATTTTATTTTATTTCAAATATAATATAATATATATTTACATTATATATTTTTATAATATAAATATATTATATTAAATTTAATAACATATTATATATTTAATATATTAAATATATTTTCTATTTAATATACAAATTTTTTATATTTATTTAGTATAAAAAATAATTTTTAGTTTTAAAAAAATTAATATAAAAATATAAAATATTTTATATTTAATATATTTTGTAATGTACAATATTTAAAAATTATATTTTTAATAAATAGATAAAATATAAAAATTATATTTTAATTAATAACATATAAATTTAATTTAGAGATATTTTAAAAATTAAATTTTATATCATGCAACATTACCTTCATATATCAAACATAATAATCCACATTACCTGTAATCTATATTGCTAGAAATTCATATTACTAATGATCCACATTACCTTTCAGGATTGCTTGGCAATGCACCAAATGCAACCTAAGGGACTTTAACTTTATGGTTCATAACTTTCTTCTTTGAAACTTCTAAATAGTTTTATTGGAAAATCGTTTCCTTAATCACAAGCTCAAAAAGGTTTTTGCTAATTGCATTGAACTATAATAGCCAATTTAAAAAAATGTTTAAATTGAAGCTGGAATATGGAAATTTTCAAATTATTTATTTGTCATGAATGGATGTTGATTAAGAGATTAGTTTACAAATCCTTTATTTTTATATATGAATACTAATAATTTATATTTTAGTATTTAACTTTTTTAAAAAATTTAAAAAAAAAAACTTAAACTTTCCAGAATTTTTTTCCGAATTTACCGGGTTTTTTTCCAGATTCCAAAATTTTTAACCTTGTTAGTTACATATCCTTTATTTTTATATACGAATACTAATAATTTATATTTTAGTATTTAACTTTTTATTTTTTTAAAAAAAACTTAAACTTTCCAGAATTTTTTTTCGGAATTTACCGAGTTTTTTTCCTGATTCCAAAATTTTTAACCTTGTTAGATTATTCTGGATTGCAGAACTTGTGGCTGTGCCACAACAAGTCCTCTGATAACTCACTGGATTTGTTGTGAAATCAGGAAAAAAAAAAAGATGCACACGCCGCATACGAATTATGAAGTGGATGCTTCATGTACTAGTAACTTGGCAAATTGTTTCATTTTAGAATTAGGAGACCAACTGACACCTTTCAGAGCGATATATCATGCATTTAACCAATTACTAGTAAAATTGTCATGAATGGTAATTGTCATAAATAAACCTTAGTGGTAACAAAATCTCCGTCAAATCTGATTTGCTCATAAAATTAGTTATAGAATTTTGGTAAGGTAGTTGATGGATCCGTTGGCAGATTTTTATGAATCACCTAATGGTAGGGAAAAATGCTTCAACTACCTGCAGTTTGATAACCTACTTTCAAAGATGCTCAACTTTCTACTTCTTCAAAAGATGTTCATAGCCTTATGTCTCAAGTTTATGCTTCTTCGAAAATATTTACAGCTTTATTTACAGATGTCTCTCAAGTTTCTGTTGCTACAAACATGCTCAAAGCCTCTCCAGTTTCTGCTTCTTCAAAGAAATTCCAACAAGATTCAGGTTTGGATGCTATAATTCCGATTGCTGCAATTCTGGCGCTGCTATCTTCATTCGTTTGCTATGTTGCTGTTAGATGGTACTATATTGGGTTTGCTAATTCATGTGCTTTATTGTTGGGATCATTAAACTTTGGTTCCAAGGTGCTATTCCATGCATGTCACAGCTTGTAAGTGGGCCATCTTCAATTTATCTTTCATGTTATTGCCCTACTGGCACATCTGCATAGCTTATGACAATCTCTGATTCTGTTTTAGCCTGTATCTTTATTGCAGTATTCAATTATTGAGCTCTCATGCTATCTGTTTCCACATCAACACTTCTCATGCACCAACTGTTTACCATGCAAAAGTCTTACATTGCTTCAATCTACTATGCGTTACTTCTGTATTAGTTTGTATCTTCACAGGTGACTTCTGCTTGGTTATACTTGTATTTTTGTTCACCCAATCGGTTTTGTATCTGTCTATTATTCTGGTCCTGTTCTCTTATCTCTGTAAACTGCTTTTTGCTATATGTGTGCAGATATATAGTTGTCATCTGCTGTAAAGTTAACAGTCTATTACCTTTTAATATAGTTCTCTGTTTTACCAAATAATAATAATAATAATAACCTGCAGTTTGATTGATTTGGAAATGAATTTTCATATAAGGAATGCAAGTGCATGCAGCTTAAACTAATCTTGTTACCAACAGGATTAAAATGCTAACATGCAATTTGATCAATCTAAGAATGAATTTTGATATATTGAATGGAAATGCAAACAACTTAATATCATTTTATAGATTCAAACTTTTTGGAAGGATGGTCATAATACGCGTCTATTTGTTAGGAGTGGCAATTAGATTGGGTTGAATGGGATACAAATCAGATCAAATACATGATTAATCAAAAACTTGACAATCTAAATCCATTTTATTTATTAAATGGATCCAAAATCTAGATCCTAATTTAACTATTTTATTAAATAGATAATCTAGCTTGATCTATAGCAAGTTGAAATAAATTAAACAAGTTGGATAATTAAACTTTATATACCATCCGCATTATTTGCTTTGAAGTAACTTTTTAACTGTACCATAGTCAAAAGTGACTTCATGGTACATTGCTAATGCATCATATGCATTCAATCATGTCGGTTTAGCAATTGAGATCATTTTGAAAGCTTAGAAGGTGAGCCCTTTCTTCCATTCTTTCTGTCCATCCTTCATAGGCAACTATTGAATGGGATAAAAACAAATGCATCATGCAAGAGAATTTCTTTCCAGCATCCATAGAATTTTGGACAGTTTTCAAATTTGGATAGGGGTTGTATCTTTCACGCACAAGAATGCTCCATATTTTTTCAAGGTAGTCATTTTTAACGCCTCTAATTCAAAATCGAACATAAAATTTTGGTTTCATTCGGCTCTTTTATAGAAGACCGGTGTATTCCAAAAGAGAAAAATTAGAACCATAACATCTATATTAGCTTTTCTGTATGAATCCATCCAAAACTACTTGCTTTCTAGATGATCCCTCCAGAGGAGGGGGATTATATTAAATCCATTTAATCTAGTTACTTCGTTCCCTATTTCTACTCGCATGATCCTAAGGAAAAGAATTTGGTTTTCACCTAGCTGAAACAATATGCTGATGGTTCTAGTAAACCAAAACCATCATTTTATAGTTATTTGGCTTCAATTTTTCTTTTTTTAAAAAAAAATGAAAGATCTAGTTGAGTTTAGAAATAAACTTTTGTATCTTCGTCCATAGATCCTTTATTCATACTCATTGAATTGAAAGAGTTAATCCAACCCAAAAAAATTATAATTCATTGATCCATGCAAGTTGATGAATGAGAGGGTTCAGGGTGCTTTTAGAATTGTGGGGGATACAATCCAATGATTGATGTCGTGAAAGAAGATCAAACATTCTTCCACCGTTCAAATTCAACATTCTTCCACCGTTCAAATTCAGCCAGTAGAATTTTTAGTTATCCAATAACTTAGGTAAAATAAAATGTGGTAGGGACAATAGACGTCAGAGTCTTTGGATGATAGGTGAATAGCACAACGCTTCTTTCATGCTCGACCACCGAGTCTTTTCCTTTTTACAATCATTGTGTGATATATCCAATGACGAGAAAAAAAACGCGTCACCAAGAGTCGACGTCGAAGGGTACTATTTCTACGTCAAAGAAAGTTTCATACATGGCCAACGAGTGGATTTATCTTTTCCCAAAAAGAAAAAAAAAAGCAGGCATGGTTAGCACTGCTATTATGTCTAGGGCAACCTATCAGGTTTCTTGACTACCGTCCAACAACAGTTATAAATATATATATATATATATAATACTCCAAAGTGCTTCCATCAGCCTCAGCTTAGGTTTTCTTTTTGAATGGAATGTGGAGGAAATTATCAGGTAATTCCCCCACTAAAATTAAGGAAAAATATGTTCTTTTTGAACTAAGCTGATCGAGTTGATCATCTTACTTAATTTATAATCATGCTGGAGGTTTTGGACGAGCTGACATGGTGCTACTTAGTTTAGCAGACAGATGCAGTATTGATTTGAAAATTATCATTGGCTAATTCATAAGAAACACGAGCTAGTTGGCTGTACTCATATTCTTTTTCTTTTTTTTTGTTTTTCTTCTTTCCTTGTCTTGATGTGTTGTTCGATAAAACAAAATTAATATGCAGTTAGGTATGAGAACTTAGCGTAGTATGTTCAAAGAAAATAGACACATGGTTGAAAGCAGTTTCCATTTTCTAGACTCATTGGCTAAAAGCTTTCAGGTGGGGTACGTAGAAGCATGCATGTGGGATACGCGTTGTGCGAATTATAGGACTTGATCATAATAATTTTAGTAAAATAAGTAATTAATGTATCCTGAAGTAATTCATAAAACTGCTTTCAATCAGACATCCTAGCTGTTGTTAGTCATTAGGTAAATACTAGACAACTAACAAGAAGCTATCATATAAATATAATATCTACTACACCACGATACATGAAAAAGCTTGGGAGCATGACTCTAGCCCCAAATACAGTTCAACTTTTGGTCCTTCCGAAATTACTCTATTTTTTTCCTTTTTTTTTTTTTTTTTTTTGATCATAAGATAATTTTGAGATTGCAATGACAACCATCTACACCATCTTTCACTTATATTATTGCAAAGTAATTTACTATCAATTGATCATGCACATGACTCTTCGATATTGATACAACTCTTTTATCCAAAGAGTCATTCCAAAGAATCATTTTAGTAATCCAAAGAGTCACTTTGGTAATCTCAAAAGGCATGCATTGTATTATCTTTTCTAAAATGACTATTTTCTAGATATTAAATATTACTTAAATTGTCATCCTTCATGACTATATAAGGATGTCCTTGGTAAGGTTGTAAAGGGTGAAGGATTAAAAAACTATGAATGAGAAATATATTTTGCTCTATATTATTTAATTCTTGATCCTATCCAACCAATTTTTTCTCTTGTTCTAACAAATTTTGCATCAGAGCTTTAGAAGAAGCACTTGTCAAGATGGCATCTTCATCAACTACCATATTCTCCTACATTTCAACCCAAATTCAACCAACTATCATTTATTGTGACAATATGCCGGCAACTGCATTGTCCAAGAATCCAGTCTTTCGTGCAAGGTCCAAGCATATTGAACTTCGACATCATTTCATTCAGGATTTAGTAAATAAGGAAAAAATCATTTTGAAGTATGTTGACACAAATGAGCAAGCTGCGGATTTTCTTACCAAAGCTATCACTATAGAAAAACTCAAAAAATTTATTGATCAATTGCAAATTAAGGCGGAGTATTAGAAAATAATTTGCAATCAATTGATCATGCACATGACTCTTCGATATTGATACAACTCCTTTATCCAAAAAGTCATTCCAAAGAGTCATTCCAAAAAATCATTTTAGTAATCCAAATAATCACTTTGGTAATCTCAGAAGGCATACAATCTATAAGTCAAAGTATCTTTTTCAAGATGACTATCCTTTAGATATTAAATATCATTTAAATTATCATCATTCATGACTATATAAGGATGTCTTTGGTAAAGTTGTAAAGGGTGAAGGATTAAAAAACTATGAATAAGAAACATCTTTTACTCCATATTGTTTAGTTCTTGATCCTATCCCACCAACTTTTCATCTTGTTCCAACATACATCACATGTATTTGATTCTAGTCATTATTATTATTTTCATCTTGTTCCAACATACATCACATGTATTTGATTCTAGTCATTATTATTATTATTATTATTATTATTATTATTATTATTATTATTATTATTATTATTATTATTATTATTATTATTATTATTATTATTATTATTATTATTATTATTAGGAGACATTAATTGTCAAATATATATCTCAGATGGTGATTAGTATTACTTGAGAAGGAAAACCAACTAGGAGAGGGATTCATGCGCCTTAACAACAATAGAAAATAAAGGATACATAACTATATACTAAAAAACTGGTCAGCTCTAGGCATCCCCTTGAGTTCCAACAGTTCCTATGCAAGGAAATTCCGATCCCATGACATGATCTCTACTTAATTTGACGAGTTTTGAGCAACACACACGGATATCTGATTGCTGCATATTCCTAATATCAGTGAGATAAGGGATCCCATGGATAGTGATGAAGAAACTTGCAGGCTATGAATCTATGTGAGATCTCTTTACTACACTATCTTTAGGCTTCTTCTGACTCCCTTTTTGTAATCAACTTTGCTGTTCTTAGCAGCATTTTTATAGATACCCTTATGTCCTCTTTCTTTTGTAATTTTTTTACTTCTTCTATAATTTGTTTTTCATATCTCTATCAATAATATCAATGACTAAGGGCCAACCATTCTATCAATCTCCATTTTTTTTTATAAAAGAAAAAAAAAAAGTGAGATGGTTAACTCAAGACCCTATATGGTGCGTGACTACAGAATGCTGTGCAGTACTCGATAGTCCGTATCAGATGATGGACAACTACCAATAATGATGTGCCATGTATGGCCAAAATATTGCTCGATAGCCATTCATTTTACGATGATGGTTATCGAGCACTGTACAGTATGCGGTGTCATACCGTAGATGATCCTTGTGTCATTAAGATTTGATAGAGCATGCTAAAAGTAAGATTCTGATCACAAGCCTTGCCCTGCCACACGCAGCTCATCCGCCATGTTAGCAGCACCATACGTGGTGGAGGTTGGATATATAGGGTCCGTTATTCCATGGAATCAGCTGACATTTGGCTCGGTTGGCCATGTCAAGAAGTAACATGGACTCGCACGTCCCGCATGATCTACCTATCACCTCTCCAAGCCTCGCACTTCTTGTGGTCGGGTCCACGCTGCCGGTGAACCTGTCTTTCTCTCCGGGGCGGTGCCTGCTTCTCATTTGCAGGTTATCGCGAAATAAAGGCAAAATATTCCCCTCTTATTCCCCGGTTATTCCCATATCAATCTTCTCCCATACCACTTTGGTTATAAAAATGAATGGGGATTGGGGGACTTACCCCAATGGTCATGTCCCTCCACTTAGCACGCCAGAAGGGCCAATGGTGGCACCACGTGCAATAAAGAGACCTGTCTTTTTGACCAAGCTCACAAGCATCATTAGACCTTCCGAGTATCATTAGCTCAGGCACTGCCAAGTGTTCAAGTAAGATATCTAGTTTCCAAAGAACCCAAAAAAAAAAAAAAAACATATACCCCCGTACAGTTTGGCATCACTTCATGCCTCCCGGTCATACTTTCGGCCTAGCCGGTGGGAGGAATGGCAAAGAGTGGTTCCTCGCCTGGTCTCCAGGTGAGACCTTCCCCAACTATACCAGCCACAACAGTTGGCCTTGTGGGCCTACACCCAATAACTTTGCTTATATACAATATCCCCATAATTTACCTGACCCACTTGAAAACCAAGTGTATGGACGTCGGCTACTCGTCCAGCAACAATCAAATCACCCGTAATCATCCGATCGATTTCCCTTTCGCCAGCTCCTGTCTCTCCAACACCCACCCCAAGAAATTTCGTGGTCGCAAATCCTTCTCCATCTGTTGCCACCCCTCCATTCTCATCGATCCCCTGTGGATCTCCATGCGCGCTTCGCCCATCGCCAAGGCTGCACGCTATCATCAAAGCCGAGTAGACACTTGAACATGAAGACCCGCGCGTCTGTCCCCAAAAAAAAAAAAAAAAAAAAAAAAAAAAAAAAAAAACTTCAACCAATCAAGCCTGAGTTATTCATGAACGGTTCATTCTTTTGTTTTAGGTACAAAATGGATAATGACATCTATTATGAATGAAATATATAAGTGCGGTTATACCAGCAGTTACGTACCGTTTCTCATCGAAACTCTGTGATAAACAACATACGCAAAGAGAGAGATCCAGAAGGATGTGATACAGACTTACACTCACCGAACTTTGATCGATGTTAGGCCTTGTGAAACACGAGCGATTAGACATGGATGAAAGTTAATTCTAGATAAAATTAAGTGAGCCTATGGTTTCAAACACTAAGTGAAATGGTAGTCCCTATTTACTTTTAGAAAAATATAAAAGAAAGAAAAGAAATGATAGTCCCTCTCCAAAGGATTAGCATGTTTTTGGACAAGCTCCCACTTTGTAGAAGTGGCGATTTAACAAGGGCTACTAAGGGAGGGAAAATGTTCTAATCGTACCGTTGAATGTGATGGTTGTCGCCCATTCATCGCAGTGGGTTGTTGAATCCCACTGTGCTCCGAGGTCATCGATCGATCACCCATCCCGGATCAAATGTTGCCACAACAGTCCCCATTTAATGTATGTGGAGCCAGGAGAGGGGAGATGCTCCCAAGCATGTGGTTTTTATACATTAGGGCGGGTCCTTCCTTGGAAGCTGCACCGTGCCCTTCGTTGACATCTGAGAGAAAATTTTTTTTTCCCTCTCCTTTTAGAGAGAGAGAGAGAGAGAGAGAGAGAGAGAGAGAGAGAGATTCCCCTTCTTCAAAGTTGACTCCCATTCTTATGTAATCCCTAGGAAGAAAAATGGAAGAAGAATGTTGATAGTTACCTTGGCCAAGAAAATGAGGACCAAGTATATATACACAGCAATCTATAGTGCCACGCTTCGTGGAGCACTAGTCACTTGTACAGAATCCCATGAAAATGGACCGAGCAAAGGAACATCGATGCTGAGATATCAGTAAATGGCACTAGATTAGAAGGAAAAGTTGGTAATTATTTAGTTTTAATTCAGTCTTCATCATTCCTCCAAAACAAAAAGTCTTCGCCTTCCACTTCTTATTTCAATAAATTTTAATGTAGACTTCATTGTCCACCACATGGATCATTCTATATATGCTTTTTTATTTCATCAGCGCTTGCATCAACTTTCAGAAGCATTACGAAAAACATGGCAGGAAAGATATGGAGAATGGCAAGAGAAAAAAGTTGAAGAATCTCAGATATCTTTGATATGATAAAACAACGAATTGTATGTCATGACCTTTGTTCTTAGCAAAGTCCAGGCAGTTTCCACTAAGGGATCTCATGCGTTTAATGAGTTGTAATGGATGAAAAGAATAAACCTCATCCATGCTTAATAAGTGCACCTTCTTAATTTTTTTTTTTCTTAATTTATTGTCGCTTCAATGTTTCTCCTACTATTTATCTCATACAATTTTTCAATTATTATAAAGTGATGACATTCTAAAATCTTATTTATTAGAAGAAAATTGTATGATATATATTGTATTGTCACTTTAGTCGTTGTGATGAAAGATCTACTTGAATGTAACAATTTACCTTCATTATTTAAATTAAACATTCTGATCGGTTATAAGAAAACATAGTAGTACTGCTATCGAATATAATTAATATAGTTATTATTTAGACAAATCCAACATGTAGATCGATTTCTAATTAATTTGTTATTATAGATTATTGTAAATTAATTTCAAAGTAGAAGCAAAATTAATATCTTGATATTGATAAATGTGTTGCTGATTTTTTACATAATATGCTTTTTTATACTACCTAAAAGATTTTCTAAAACTAATAAAATATATTAAAAACTAAAATTTGATACATTATTTAATACTATAATGAGATCTTCATGAATTTAGTAAACTTATTTAATAATTGAACTTTTTATTATATTCATAAAAAATAAAAAATCTTTAAGTAGTTAGACTGTGCTTGCTTATAGACTTTGCATATAAGTAGATGTTTTACAGGAATTTCAAATATTATTATTCAAATTATAATTAGTATATTGTGAAAATATGCAGAATGCATGATTGTACTTTTTTTAATTTTTGGGATTGTAACAAGGAAAACTTTGCCCTCCTTTTTTTTTTTTTTTTGAAATGATGAAAACTTGTAATGATAAATAACAAAAAAAAATATTGCAATTGATCACAAATATTTAAATGCAATAGTAATAAATTTTAACATCTTTATAAATTCTTTTTTACTATAATGTAATTGATAATTTTTGAACTTTTTGCAATGGTTAATAAAACCAATTACGTACGTAGATTCTAGCCACTTTTATCACATAACTTTTAATAGGATTGCATTTTGAGAGAAAGCTCCATAAATCGGTTTCAACAAAAAAAAAAGAAAAAATCTTTGTATAGCATAAATTTAATTGCTTGAGATATTTTAATAAAAAAATCAGAAATATTTTAGCAATAAATAAGTGTGTTGATCCATCAATAGTTCATTCCACTGGGACATCATCTTACCATCTGTTGTGTCCAGGTTGCTATGATGCCCAAGCTTGAATCGGATTCATTGGAGATGATTTCAGCCAATTGATCTAGCTCCTCTTCATTGTCTGATGAGTGCCTTTGATAACCGGATTATTCTTCCTCCAATCCTGCAAGCAAGTCCTCTCACCGGGAAAGTTCCGGTGGGGGACACTCCGATGCTCAAGTCAGTCACAGTACCCAAAGTAAACAGATAAGATCTGAGAAAAAAATTGAGCTATGGGTGTGTGCAAGAGTTTCTCTGTTTTCTGAATTTCTGGACTTTTTTCCATGTTCTGTTAAAGAAGTCCTAATGGCGTCTATTCTAACTGATTCGGTTTGTTTCTTCTTCTTCTTCTAAGAAGTAGAATCCTCGGGTTCGTTGGTACGATTGGTCTCTAAGATTCTAGTCATAGAAAAAGGAGGACGAAAAAGAAAGATTAACCTGAAAAAGAAGGTAAAGAAGAGAAGAGACCGACCTTGAGGGAATTCTTTTGCTCCTAAGGTGAAGAAACTGAAATTGTGGAAAACTTATTTTCCTGGAGGAGATGGTGCTTATATAGTGGCATTCGATGGTTAAAATCTTTTTCTCGAATGGCGAGATTAATTCTGATTGTGCCACCTGTCCTTGATATCCAATGAAAAGATACGACTCTTCGGAAAATCGAAGCGACTATTTATGATCCGACAGCGGATGTATCAATGATGGGATGCTTGCATTTATTCGACGATGATGATCTTTCGGCCTTTGTAAATTTCAAAAATCGCAATGTTGGCTGCAGATTATGACTGTCAGTTTTATATAACCGCTTCTATCAGAGATCGATACGTCATTATGGCGCTCTGCTCAAGAATATGGGTGTCGGTTCAAAAAAAAAAGAAAAGAGAAAGAAGAAGAAAGTGAAAAGAAACTTTTGACAACTTCTGACATTTATTTAATGAATGCAGAAGCTGGGGGACTAGTGTTTGGATATGACAGATTTAATCTATTTGTGTTGGATCGATTAAAAATGAACTTGGTTGATCAAGAAATAGATCAATGCCAAGAGGCCTAAGGTCGATCTATGCCCAAGAGGCACAAGACCGATCAATGCCCAAAAGGCACAAGGCCGAACAATGCCCAAGAGGCACAAGGCCGATCAATGTCCAAGAAGCACAAGGCCGATCAATGTCCAAGAAGCACAAGGCCGATCAATGTCAAAGAAGCGCAAAGCTGATCAATATCCAAGATGCACTAGGCTGATTAATGCCCAGGAGGCACTAGACCGATCAATGCCCAAGAGGCACAAGGCCAATCGATAATCCTGGTGTTATGTTGACCATTCTGATAAATTGGTCAAAGAAGGTAAATAATGAGGACTACAACGGATAACGATCAATGAACATGCTAGTCCACTAACGAACTAACCGTTTACAGTTTTCTTAGCTGGATTCGGTTAAGATCGTAGCCTATAAATACCAGTAAGGGGTTTCCAAAAAAAAATCCAGAAATTCAAAAAATAGAGGAACTCTCGCATACACCCATAGCTCAAATTTTTTCTTAGATCTTATCTGCTTACTCTAGGTACTGTGACCGACTTGAGCATCGAAGTGTCCCCTCACCGGAACTTTTTCGATGAGAGGACTTGCTTGCAGGATTGGATGAAGAATAATCCGGTGATCAAAGGCACTCATCCGACAATGAAGAGGAGCTAGATCAATTGACTGAAATCATCCCAATAAATCCGATTCAAGCTCGAGCATCACAGTAACCTGGACACAATACCAACTTTTTTTTTTTTTTTCCCATTATGTACGTGATTCTTTGAAATGAATTGCTATTGATGGTGCCCGTTCCTCGGGACGAAAAATCATGACAACATAAAATATGACTGTGAATGGATCTACCCTCACCCTATGGAAATTAATGATAGAAGTTCAAATATATAAATGACTTGAGAGGATCGATGATAAAAAATCTCGAGTATCATGCACATGTAATTGCATATATATATCGTGTATTTTTATAATTAAACTTAAAAGGATATTTTCAAAAAAATATTTAGCTAAGTGATTAACTTCATCACTCAATCAACATTAGGTGTACGAACAATCTCGACTATATCAATGCAGTTGGTGAAGGAATCTTTACTTTCATGACCACAACCTAAAATCCGGGCACGGGTGTTGAAAAACATATCAACCTGTCAAAGCTAGGTCTCGGTGGCAATCAAACATACATGATGCCTCCTTTTTGCCTAATCATGCAACGCTCACCATGGACTCTAGGCTTTATATGCACCAAAGCTTGATTATAATACGAATTTGCATTAAAAAAAGGGGTTACCGTAAAACCAACCATTCTTAATTAAGGGCGAAGTGCCACGTGACTGCGAGGCAATTAAGCTTCCCCCTAAACCTGAACCTTGTTGCACTAGAGTATTTCTAATGATTGTTAATTACCGCCTCAGGCAAAGTTGAACGTATCTAACTTGGGATTTTAGCTTTCTTTATTGTAGAAAGGTGTCATGAAAAAGCTTGGAAAAAGAAGTATCTTATGAGATTCTAGGGTGAACACTTGTCCATCCAGTGATAGCTCAACCCACCATGTAATAAATATATATATATATATATATAATTTTTGCAAGCTGCCGTCATAGAATGTTATATTGGAGGTGTGCACGTTCTTCAAAAATAAAATAAAATAAAATAAAATAAAATGTTTAACCCAAAATGGTGGGAGATTTAGATATGGTCAGCCAACACGGCTGGAAGATCTAGATGACGGGCCGACTCACTATTTAATCCGCAGGTGTCAGCCTTCCCGAACCCAAAGCCCAAACCCGAATCCGCGTTCCTGCCATACAAAGTGGCATCGATTGGCCAGCCTTGGCTGGACCCAACCATAAACCATCCCAATCCTAATGTCTCTCTCAGGAGTCAGGCCTTAAACCACAGGATTCGCCAGGGCAAAGATAGCGTCCTTGGATATCAAAAAAAACAAACAAAAAAAAAAAAAAGGTGAGGTAGGATGCGGAAGATCCAAACGGTCGCTTAAAACGCATCCAATTTGGAGCACCTTCAAGATAAATGGCCAGGATCCACTGGCTTTGAACGAAGGAAATGGGCAAGTGGTGGTCCCCTATTATTTGGTTGGCAAAGTCTTCATCAAGCCGACCAGAGGCAGAGGTGCAGGGCTTCTGTCTACATGGCATGGGTGATGGGTATCTTCTAGCGCCTCTCCCTTCTATAAATAGAGGCCCAGAGGAACTCCACAGAGCACAAGTTAATAGACCTCATAGAGTGCATTAGTGTCCAAGAGTTCCAGAGAGATGGCTTCCTTTCCGAGACCCGGCCGCTCTAATGAAATCCACGACATGGCCACACCTCAAAACCCCATCACCTCAATGCCTCCTCAGACCAAATCACTCGAAGATCTCTTCCCACCCTTTCTCCTTAAGAAGGTACGTAGTCCTGTCTTTCTTAGTACATGATGTCTTGGCCTCTAGTCCTCGTAGTTATGTTGATAAAGATTATGTTCATCTTTTTCTCTTTGTTGGTTTGCAAGAAGGATTTTAGTGAACAAGACTCGTGTTTCCAAAGAAACATACGTGGTTTTGATTTTTTTCTCTTAATACATGATGTCGTGGCCTCTAGCCCTCGTAGCTATGTTAATAAAGATTATGTTCATCTTTCTCCCTTTTGTTGGTTTGCAAGAAGGATTTTAGTGAACAGGACTTGTGTTTCCAAAGAAACGTACGTGGTCATGAGGTTTTTTTTTTTTTTTTTTTTTTTCCTTGGCATCGTAGAAACGTGTGGTTGAAAATTTCGCCTTGTGTTTGTGTTGCTGTTGGAATTTTGCAGGTCGTTGCCGAGATGATAGCTACATTTTTGCTGGTATTCGTGACCTGTGGCTCGGCAGCGTTGAGCAAAAATGACCAGCGCTTGATCTCCCAGCTGGGCCAGTCGGTGGCCGGAGGGCTGATCGTGACGGTGATGATATACGCCGTCGGTCACATCTCCGGCGCGCACATGAACCCGGCCGTCACGCTGGCCTTCGCGGTGTTGAGGCATTTCCCTTGGATTCAGGTGAGCATTCCTACCATGACTCCTCGGTTTTGCTTGTGATCTCTATATTTTATCTTTTGGTGAAATCCATGATAGCTACTTCCTACCTTCCATGCCATGGAAGGCATTATTCCTCTCATTAACCCTGCACGAGGTCATGGCCACCAACTACTGATTCCTGTCAGCCAACATGATTTAATGAAGTTATTTTTCATTATAAGCTCTTTTTTTTTTCTTCCTATTTTCATTAGCGAGTGTTCGTGTTTTCTTCTGAACTTCGTGTTTTTTTCTGAACTTCGTCTGTCATATATATACTCTTGCAACTAGATGTAAGAGCTCAAAAGTAAGACGGAAGGCAATAAAATAGAGAGCTTAATGGGAAGAGAAAAAGGCAAGCTTTTGGGTGGCCAGCCACGGCACCCCAAGCATGCTGCCTTATATTATTTAAAATTCTTATTCTATTATCGATCTTAACGGCTTTATTTTGAAGAAATCAGCAGCATATGTTTGGAGCTATGAACTTGGGTTTCCCTGACACTGTTTTTTTTTTTTTTGTTTTTTTTGGTGGTTGGTGCGGTGGGGGGGTTTAAGTAAATGTCTTAGAGTTGTCACACCTCTGTACGAAGAACCAAGGGAGCAATTCCATGTGGTCTTGTACCATGCAATCTTGGTAAAAGAGATTCCCATGGTCTTTTTCTTACCGTGCCGGTAATAAAGAATGAATCTATATATATATATATGATCTTTTTCTTACCGTGCCGGTAATAAAGAATGGATCTATATATATATATATATATGGGAAAAACAAGCACAGGTGCACCTTCTTCATATATATATATGGGAAACGGAAGCACAGGTGCACCTTCTTTATATATATATATATATATGGGAAACGCAAGCACAGGTGCACCTTCTTTCCCATGGCATGTTAAAAGTTGGAAGTATATATCTTATAATTCAAAAAGGCATAGCATACAAAGACATCTATCATTATAAAAACATGACTTGCTTCAGAAGAAACATGGAAATGATAGGCTAGCTCATAATATATTTTTTTAAAACTTTTTTTTGATTAACCTTCGCCTAAGTAAACTCCAACGACAAAGCGCGCAGTATCTATAAAGCTAATTAACCCCTATTAAATTTGCTGAGATAAGCTATCATTATTATACTTGAAAATATTATAGAGCCCAACGGTTCAATTAACCTTGCCATGATTTTTTAATTACATGAAAGGGAAAGGGTAGAAATCTTATAGTTTTGCTATTCCTTTTCACGTGAAGCCATTTGCAATCTATGAATAAGTACAAACAATCTTCAGCAATGTTTAATGAGCCAACAGCAAACTCAATAAATGTCTTGAAGAATGATATAGGCCAATATGATAGGTAGCTTACGACGGTAAGGACATTATGTGTCATATCAGCCATGTATGGCTTTGAAAAACCCGTATGATACCAAAGAAATTAAAGAAGACAACAAAACTATGTTTGGCCGCATGTACTTCAAGAATTTTTCTAGGTTGGGGGCTAGGTTGAAAGATATGTATGTTTTCTAAATTCGTTGTAATTCCTAGAAGTCTAACATGGTGATGAACAACCTCTCAAGTTGTATTATTTAAAGAACTCAAAAAGAGAACTAAAAAAAGTCATATACTTGTTTAGGAGATGAAAGAAACAGTTCTCAGACAAGTCTAGGTAGTTTTTTTTTTTTAAAAAAAAAAAAAAAAGAAGAAAAAGATGGCCGACCATGCATTAGAGGCACATTTGTTGAGACCAGCAACAGTCTAGAGCTCACAAGCGCACAACTCTTGCCAAAACTAACTAAACCCCAATCAAATCATAAAGCAAACAGCCAAAATAATTCAAAAGACTGTTTCTGAGACTTGTACTTAGCCCATACCACCACTTTACTCGACGACGTACGTGTCACAGGGCCCAAACCTTACCCTCTCTGCATGCGGACCTCAGAGCTTTTAATCCTTTCTTATCACTTCATGGGTATCCTTTTTCGGTGAGGAGTGATGTTATGGTCCCTTCAGGTCAAAAAGGGGCCTTCGGAGTTTGGACCCAACCGTTGTCCAGATTCCTTCAGTCTTTGCTTAACTTTGAAGGTAAATAATTTAGATGTCATAAACTTCTATGCAATGGAAGATTACTATGACTCCAGTCCTTTTCTTTTCAGAAAATACCTGCCGACCTTCAATTCTCATGCACCCTTTTTTAATTTGCATGCCAGTTTGGCACCTCATGGTTGAAAAATTCTATATGAATTTTGAATACTGCTTCCAGGTTCCAATCATATATATGCATGCGTCTATATCATGTGCTTGAAAGCTAAGATCATGTACTTCTCACTGAAAGCAAGCAAGTTAGGATTTACATGCTTCTTATTACACTTGTAGGTGCCCTTCTACTGGTCAGCTCAGATCACAGGGGCTGTCATCGCCTCGTTCATCCTTCGCCAATTGCTCCATCCAATCACCAATCTCGGTACCACGACACCGTCGGGTACACCACTGCAAGCATTGGTGATGGAGATCGTTGTTACATTCTGCATGATGTTCGTGACATTGGCGGTAGCGACCGACACGAAAGCTGTAAGTCTCTCGAGGATTTCTACTTCTGTTATCTTAGTTTCTATACATCTTCTCCATGGTTAAATCTGGCGGGTTCTCATGCTTTTTTTTTCTCGATTCATATGTACGCAGGTAGGGGAATTGGCAGGCTTAGCAGTAGGCTCATCAGTTTGCATAACTTCAGTCCTGGCGGGGTAAAAAACAAGAAATATCCCATTTTGATCTAATATTAAACTGAATCAGTAGGATCATAAGTACTAACTCAACCCCAAACTTAGCTCCCAGATGATATACATAAATAAGCCTAATCTAACCCAATCCTACAACCAGATTACTTTCATTCTTTTCTAGTTTAGATGAATACCGCATGTATTAATTGGACATGAATTACTAAAGATCAAAGCGTATAATTATTGATCAGAGTTGAGGAGCTTCTTCCAAAGATACTTAACCTAAAAATGGGTACGTGGCAGTTCTTCATTCACTTCTAGATATAATTATACTAGAGACTTCAGCATTTCAGCCGATGTCTACTTATATATATATATATATATCTCAGGAGTGAACACAGAGCTGCCATGCACCCGTCGTAAGATCGGCTCATTATTATTTGGAACGAGCCCACCTTATCTCTATCATATTCTATGTGGCCCGACCCATAGAATATTGGAATAGTCAAGGGTGTCCTCTGATATCCCAAGCACAGCTTAAGGCTCATTGGTCCAACTTTACACATGAAACATCTCTAAGATGTACAAATGGGCTGTATTGCAGAACAAGGGCCTATAAGCAGAGTTTGGTGACTGCCCTAACCACCAATAATATCATAGAATCACATAGGATTGGGTCGACATTGTCTGATACAATTAGTTTACAGTCCAACCACAGACATGTCAGACCAAACCCCATAGATTCTAAACGTCAAGTGTAGCCCATAAAACTTGGGCATAATCTAGCTGCTATAAAGTTAACAATCCAGTACTTGTTAACACTCTTAAAGTAACTATATATAACTCTTAGACTATGGCAATGCAAATTTAAAAAAAAAAAAAGAAAAGGAGCAGCTAGGTTTACATGTTTAGATGAAATCGAGTTGTGCAGGCCGGTATCAGGAGGATCGATGAACCCTGCGAGGACATTAGGACCTGCGATCGCAAGCCAGAGGTACAATTCGCTTTGGGTGTACTTCCTAGGCCCTGTGTTGGGTACACTTTCCGGGGGATCTGCCTACACTTTCATTCGTTTAACCGAGAAGCAACCACCTGAGGGCAGTCAGAAATTATCTTCTTTCAAGTTGCGCCGCTTGCAGAGCCAAGGTTCACTTAATGTCAAGGAAGATGTTGATTTGGAGAACGTATAAATGTATGGGCTTCAATCTGGGAGGCCAGTTTTTAGGGCCTTAGCCCATTGTAGTCTTGTGTGAAACTGTTTAACTGGCTTACGTTATTAGCTAGTATAAGCATCGCTGCTTGCGGCCCTGCCTCTAGGTGGGATCTTGGTTGAGATAAGGCCATTCCTGGCACGCTACTGTAAAATATCAGCTTTTCTAGTGGAACAAGTTACAGTATCTTTAAGGCAGTGCAGACTCTATCTGTTGTCTTTTATTTATCTTCTTCTGTGCTCCTTGTTCGAGAAAGTGAATCAAACATGAAGAAGTAAAACAAAATAAAAATGCAAGACTCCAAATCCAATAAAAAAGAAGAAGAAGAAGAAAATTTTAAAGGCCTATTAGGGTAATTCAACAGTATTATTAGCTTGGATTTCTTGCAGGACTTATAAATTAAATAGTCCATTTGGACATGGTCCATACCAACTCCATACCCAGTCAATGCGAATTCCATAGGAAATTTTTTTTTTTAAAAAAAGGGCAACCATTGACTTTTTTATATATATATTTTTTATTACTGCAAACCAACGGCCTCAGAAATTAGTATTTAAGTTAGTACATTGACTTATTCTTAGAAGATTACGAGCTTAAATATTTCTACAGCAATACGCAGACAGATCCTAAATAAAATTGTATTATTATATTTTGCTCAATCTATGGGTCAAAGTGAATTCAATTAATTCATATATTTTAATGTTTTTTAGTAGCATAATATGTTCTCGGATCTTTAAACTTTAGAAAGTTAGTCTTTGATAAGATTTTTTTATAAATGAAAAAAAAAAAAAATCGTCCACGGAAAAGGACTCTGCTTTCAAGAATGGTGCCGTCCGGTACCTGGTCAGAGCCCCCCTTGCGCGTTATCCCTGGCCTTGTTCCAACATGTCCCCACCCAGCCCAACGGCTACTACGGGGACCCACCCGAACCTGCCCTGTCTTTCCTTCGGAGTTCTGCCTCCGTTATTCCTGAACAGCGATTTCTGTGACTGCCCTGCCAACCTACCGTCCTCCAAACGGCGTGGTAGCACGCTGGGCTGGCGGGAGATTCCCTCACGTCAACACGCCTTGGAGTGGCAACATGGGGCCAACCTCTCGCCTGGGTTGGATGTCAAATTTTCTATGGTTGAGTTTGCAGGGGATTCACACACACATCTCTCCATCACCACTCCAATCCAAAGTGTGGGGTTCCTATATATATATATATATATATATATATATCACAAAATCTCTCTTTTTAGTTTTTACATGGCATGATAATTGTTGATGAGCAAATAACAGGAGCTCCATAGAACTACTTATATATAATAGCTATTTAAACTTCATATATATATATGTCACGAGCACCATCACTAGTCATGCACAGATCAATGGAGTTGGTTAAACGGATGATGGGACTCCTTTATTACACATGTTGCTTTATTTAAGGTTGGTGGTGAGTGATTTAGTTGGAAGAGTGATGAAAGCGTGAACGAGAGAAAGAGAGCAGCAGAGCAGTTGCACATTGGCTCTGTGAATGATTTGTACGTTGTGTTGTACCAGCACTGCATACACTAGATGAATCTGAAGACTTTTCTCCCGAAAACAAATAATTGCGAAGTAGTAAGTAGGTTGGGTGGTCCTCGGAGGTTGTAAATGAGGACACTTGAATTAAAAAGAGAAAGTATTGATGGCAAATGCTAAACATCTTGCAGGCAGGCTTAAGAACCTGACATTATATCGATGATCTTAGGAGAAGAAGCCCCAGGAACAAATTCAAAGTAATGCAACAAGGCAATATTGAAGGGTATTACTGTTAGAAAATTCCGGATTAGAATATATGCCATGAAAGCATCATGGAAGAGATCCTGACATGATGATGGTAGCCTTCTTTATAAACCAAGAAGTTGGAGAAGTAATAGAAGAGATTAGGAGAAAAGAGAGACCGATCTTTATTAATCCTTGAAGAAGAAACCTTGATTACAATTAAGAACCAGCGCCTTTCTGACATCCGAGAAGCAACTCCATCTTGCGGACTCCTTCACGCAAGATTCCCTTCTCCAAATCCATGGAAGACCTCTATGCTCAAGCCTTTCTTTTGCATGATGTAACCCTCACGCTGATTCCTCTCTCACACCCCTATAAAACGACGCCCCCTCTATATAATCACATGGACGGTTTGGGGCTTCTTAAGATGGTTGCAACCAACCAACTAATTCTTGGACTTAAATCCCATAACCCACAAACTGGGTTATGTTACAGTCTCTCAAAAACTCCCCCCTAAGTCACATGAGATAAAGCTGAAACTTAGAGCATCCCTGGAACACCTCCAGTAAATGCCTGGAATATATCCAGGACTTGCTTGGGACACGCCCCCAAGCCCCAGAGATCCTCGAACATCTTTGCCATGGCCTTCCAAGTCTCTCAAGGCTTGGGAGCACCACAAAATCCTTACAATCTCCATCTTAGTGCTCCTAAGCCTTAGCAAACCCGGCAATGTCCTCTTGCACTTCTCCGTTGTAACTGCATGTCCTGACAGCCTCTTGTGCAGATCTCCTTGTCTCTGCTAATACCCTTCAGCTGTTGCGCTCCTTGGAAACATTTGGGATGACCGCCTCCATAGCTGAAAATCCTTGCTTGTAACCTGGCACCACCATTGTAGCCTTCCTTCTGCCTGGCAGCTGCATCAATCTTTTTCTTGGACTTTCCTGGAGAGAACCTAGCGAACCTGAACCGGCACTCGCTGCAACTGAAGCTCTGCCTGATACCATCTCCTCAGAGCCATGCCTGACTACCTATGCACACTGCTCCACCTGCCTCGGAGCATCCCTGGCGCTGGTGCTGAGATGTGACTCCTCCCCGTGCACCCTTATGCTCTAACCTTGTGTCGAAACCTGCTCCATCCATGAAGCCACCTCTCTTTGGTGCTCCACCCAAAACTAAAGTCCACCTAATGCCATAGAATGAAATCTCGAGGTCAGCAACTCAACATTGCCCTGCTGAGCCTGCTCCTATGCCTCGAACCCCGTCGCTGCCTCCTCGAACCCTCCGCATCCCACGGACCCCTCCGAGACCGTTTCAGATACATTGCCTCCCACAAGATCCTTCAAAACCAAGAGCTCATCCGACTCTTCCTTTGACCCAGCGACTGAACCTGAAAAATCTGGACTTTCCTTTTCTCCATCCTTGCACTTTTTCCTAAGAAGACACTCCCGCTTAAAATGCCCTGTTACACCACACACTTTCCAGCCATGCTGCCTTTCCTGGACTATACCCGTCCTACCTGTTCACCATTCTTCTTCCATTTTCTTGACCTCTCTGATGCAGCCAAACCCTCCTGGAAGACCTCCCTCTTTGTCATTCATTTTTGCTGCTCATTGAACCTTAGCATTGATATGATCTCCTCATACACCAGCATTTCCTTTCCATACAGCAATATAGTCACCAACGGATCGAAGCTCCAAGATAGTGAACATAAATGCAGCAGACTTTTATCTTCCTCTTCTAAATCCATCCCAATGTTGAGCAAATCCATGCTCATCCGGTTGAACCGCTGAATGTGTCCCGCAACATCCTTACCCTCTTGTATCCGAAGGCCGTACAGTTGCTTCTTCAGCACCAATTTGTTGCACATATTTTTTTCCATATACATAGTGTGCAATCTCGACCATAATCCCTTGGGTGTCTTCTCCTCTAACACACCATACAAAACTTCATCCGTCAGACGAGCCCTAATCATGGCACATGCCCTTTTCTCCAAGGACATCCACTCCTTGTCATCCATATCCCCCGGCCTATCTTCCAAAGCCAGATCTAATCCCATCTGAACCAGCAAGTCTTCCACCCTAACTTTTCATATAGTGAAACTCTCTTTACCATCAAACTTCTCCCTACCAATCTTCACCCCGCTACCTTCTATGATCCAAAACAATCACAACAACGAAAGATTGACAAAAACCTTGAAGAAGATACCTGATGTAAAGAGGGTGTAGACATCATCCCCATATCTGAACCCCAAATTGGAATCCTTTTCCAAAATCCTGGAGAAACCTGATCCAAAAATACCTTGATCAAGAACACCTCAATGGGATCCTGGGATAGAAAACTCCTCTCTCCACGCTCGAACCACTCTAATACCACTTGTTAGAAAATCCCGGATTAGGGTATTTGCCGCGGAAGCACCGTGGAAGAGACCCTGACGTGACGATGGCAACCTTCTTTATAAACCAAGAAGTAGGAGAGTAATAGAAGAGATTAGGAGAAAAGAGAGACTGATCTTTATTAATCCTTCGAGAAGAAACCTTGATTACAATCAAGAACCAGTACTTCTCTGATACCCGGGAAGCAACTTCACCTTGCGGACCCTCATGCAAGATCCCTTTCTCCAAACCCGTGGAAGACCTCCACGCTCAAGCCCTTCTTCCGTGTGATGTAACCCTCACGCTAATTCCTCTCTCACACTTCTCTAAACTGACGCCCCCTCTATATAATCACATGGACAGTTTGGGGCTTCCTAAGATGGTTGCAACCAACCAACTAATTTTTGGACTTAAACTCCATAACCCACAAACCGGATTATGTTACAATTTCTCAAAAACTCTCCCCCAAGTCACATGAGATAAAACTGAAACTTAGAGCATCTCTGGAACACCTCCAGAAAATCCTTGGAATACATCCAGAACCCGCTTGGGACACGCCGCCAAGCTCCAGGGATCCTCGAACATCCTGCCATAACCTTTCAAGTCTCTCTAAGACTTGGGAGCACTACAAAATTCCTACAATTGTTGCGAGATCGAAACTAGTTACCAAATTGGCTCTAAAATTACATGAGAAGGGTATGGTGGTGTGATTTACCAAGGCAAGTTTTGAGTGACCGGAGTGTAGATTCTTTGGCATTGCTGAGGAGTTGTTATCCCCCGTTTCCTCTGAAGCATTGACAGAGGGTTGGACCATTCACGAAGACATCATATCAAGTGCCATCTTAGGAATTGCGAGAATGGTGTCAGGTAAAGCCTTAATATCATTCTGCCAATCGTTGTCTGCTACATAGGACCAAGGAACCACGTAGCATTGTAGCAACCATGGTTACTCTTAGAGAAAACAATTGCGAGAACAATGTAAATGAAAGAAACGAAAGCAATTATCATGCAAATATATATACATAGTGTTGGCATGGATTCCCTGTTCCTGCCGGTCGAAGCTGCTGCACCATAGGATCGCTCCCCGGTTCACCTGCAAAACAGGTCCCTTGCTGGAGTTGCTCCGGCGGGGGACACTCTGATGCATAAGTCAAAGGCGGGCCCCAAACACAGAATGGAAAAGATTCTGGAGAAGCAGAGAGAAAGGCTTTTTGAGTTTTTGAATGTACCTCCCTTAAGCATTTCCTCTTACCGTTATTTATAAGGGGCCGTCCGGCCTGCGGATTCGTTCTTCTCCTAGTGATTACAGGGAGTTAATTTCTCCCCATGATTGGTAATCGTCGGTTGTCATTGAGCAGTTCCTGCCAGACCGGAGGCATGGCAGCTGGAGTTACGCGCCATGATCATGGCATGGAGATAGTCGATAGTAACCGTCGGTTACTGTTGCCTATCTGGGATAGATCGTGGATCCATCTTCAGATTTCTCCCACTTAGAGAGATTCTCATAATTAATCGGGAATCTCCTCATCTTCGGATCTCCTTGGTCGAAAATCCTATCTTCAGCATGAGTCGAGGACTTGGTGTTTATCAAGGACCGGAGATTATATCTTCGGCAGGAAATGAAGAGTATGTCCTTGGAAGTCGACGAGAAGCCTGGTCTTCAGCTAGTGCCGAAGACATAATTCGAAGGTCTTGCCTTCGGATGTCGTAGGCTGGCGGAGAGCCTTAGTTGCCCGTAGTTGGCCTGAACTTTTTAGGCCCGAAGTTGTTGGTTCGGAGGAAAGGTCTTCGGTCAGCCGAACCGGTGTTCGGCTCATACTTAGACAAGGATATCCCAATAGTTATCCCCCTACTCTCAGTTTTCAATATGAAGATTTGCCTCAAGAAGTGAGAGTACCAATGCTTTGTCATTTTTCTCCGAGGAGATTGTGTAGTGGATGATCATGAGATCTCTGATTAGACTGCCCATCATGACTGCTGGTTGATTTGGGAATCAGGCGGTGGACAGTTGTCACCTCCTGATTAGGGGAGAAGAAAAGAGTGTGGCCCAGGGACCGTCTCTCTTTTTTTTCTCGTTGCGTGATTGTTCATCCAATCTTTCGGTTGGGATTTGGATGGTTGTGGTGGCTTCTCCCTGCCCGTTGGATGATGGATGTGCTTCATCCTGGCCGCTGGTTCAAGATGGGTTACCTCCTTGGGTTACCCTTTGTCAAATCAACCTGGTGGGCCTATAGAGGCTCCTGGTCTCCTTTTGGGAAAGAGAGAAGGTCCGGCTGAGGAAGCTTCTTCAACCTTGCCTCATTCTTCGCTCAGCCTTCCCTGTTCTTGACTACCAATCTATTTTAAAGGTAGAACCTTCCTTCTACCTTTTTGTTTCATTCTTTTGTCATGGAAGAAGCTGTAGAAAGTCAGGGGGGACAAGTTGGACCCTCGAGGGCCGATGACATAGTAGGTCCGGAGTCGATCCCTAGTTCGGTTTCACAGGAAAAGATGACCCTTCTTCAGGAATGCTATCGCATTTCCGAGGGGTTTCCTTTCGTCCTCCCCGCATCTGAGGAACGGGCAAACAAACCTCCTCCCGAGTGCTTAGCCATGTACGAAGGCCATCTGAAGGCTGGCCTTCGATTTCCCCTGCATCCTTTTTTCATCAAAATCTTTCGTCTGTTCCAAGTGGTGCCGGCGCAATTGACCTCGAATAGCATCCGGAACGTCTGTGGGTTTCTGGTTCTGTGCCGCATTGCTAACATAGAACTTAGGACCAACTTATTCACAATTCTTTTTGTACTCAAGAGGGATTTTCATAGCAGCGGATGGTGGGTGATCGGCCCTCGACCGGGCTGCAAGATCATCAAGGACATGCCCAGCACCATCCACGGCTGGAAACCTGTTTTTGTGTTTGTATTGTCCATTGATCCATGGGGCTTCGACATTATTTGGAAGAAGCCTCGTCTAATCACCAACGATGGGAAAAAGGTCTTGGCAGCTGACCAGTTGGATTACGACCTTCTGATTAATTCGGAAGTCGCCCCTATCCGCGAGTTGTTGGAGGAGAGAAATCTCTATCTTGTGGGGATTAGCAAGTTCTCCATATTAGGTATAGTGACAGAAATTTCTGCCCCTTTTCTCCTATTTTTGTTGTAGCTCAGTCGACTTAAAGAAATTTCTCTGCTTGTAGGTGGCGGAATGAAGCCTGGCCTGAGCTGGCTCCGTTAGACTTCTGAGAAGAGAGTAGCTCAAGCCCCTCTCACAAGGTCAGCAGTTCGAAAGAAGGTCCGAAGAGACGGTCTTGAGGGGGATCGGAGCACTTCATCTTCCCGGGGGACCTTAGGGGAAGATGTGGTACCCAAGGAGGGGGCCCCGTCAATACCTCATTTGGTTGAAATTCCTCCGGCGATTACCTCCCCGGTCCGTGCAAGGGGAAGTCCACCTCAGGCGGCGAACGTGTCACCGCTTTGCCCCCTGCAGCTGATAGGGGCAAAGTGTCACAAGTCGATGGAGAGTTCGCTCGTGGGGCTTCCCCAGCTGGAAGCCGTTCGGTAAACTCTTTGGAGCTTTCTCCTACGGGGGGACTGCTGGTCCCCACCGTAGCCAGGCATGCACTGAAGAACACATTGCTGCCTCACGATTTGGCAGTTCTCCGAAGTCGGAACCTTCCCAGGGTGTCTGATTTTGCTTTTTCCGCCCTGCAACAGATATGTTCCTTGCTGTCTCCTTTGCTCTGAGAATTGTTCGATCCATAACTCCATGTTTTTCATGCAGTTGGTCTATGACCTTATCTTTATGGAGGAGGGCCTGGAAAATGTTGACAGACTCATTCATGGCCTCAAGGAGGAACTTTACATGGCCAAAGCTACAAAAGAGGTGGCCAAAGAGCTGAGGAAGTCCATGGAAAACCGTCTCGCTTGAGCGGATGCTAAAGTTCATGAGCTGAAGAGTGAACTGAAAAGTACCCAATTGACAATAACGGAGCAAGGGGCAAGGTGGAGGAAGAGCAAAAAGTAAGTCGACTCTTTGGAACAAACTGCCAAGGAGAACCAAGAAAGAATAGAGAGTTTGACCAAGGCGGCGGAGGGAGCTGCCAGGAGGGCCGAAGATGCAGTTATGGAGTCTGAAGTGGCCAAGAGAGAGTCCGCGGCCTTGAGAAAGTTGGTGGATGACGCTGTAGCAGAGTTCAAGAAATCTTCACAGTTCCAAGAGGAGATGAATGAAACATTCCTGTACGGCTACCAGCATGGCTTCAACGATGGACTTTCCAAGGTAAAGGAGGCCTTCCCCCACCTTGATCTCTCTGGCATCCCTTCCTTCAACATAGCCGAAGAAGAAGAAGAGGAGGAGGAGGAGGAGGTCGAGGCCGCAGAAGAGGCCGAAGAGGTGCCGTGTCCGGGAGAAGAGGCCTCTGCCTCAGTCGAAGATCTGGGGGTGGCTTCAACCCTGATCCCAATTCAGGAGGGGACTCAGGTTGAGGAAGCCCAAGCTGAAGGTTCTCCGGTCCCGGCCCAAGTCGACGAGATCCTTTCTGCGTAGGTTGACAAGTTGCTTCAATCCCACGGTGTTAGGTATCCTCCAGTTGATGTTGAATAATCTAAGTTGCTTTAGGCATTTTTTTTTTATGTCTTCAATGGTTTTTGCTTGACAACTTCCTTGGATTTTAAAGTAGCTTCTTCTTCTCCTGCATGTGCCATGTTGTGTTTTTGAATATAGCTTGAACAAAGTCAGTCTGTAATCCGAGCTTTATTGTTCTTTCTACTGCTTGGTCGAACGGCCGTGGCCGAAGGCCGTTTGATTGGTAGTTGATGAAAATGAACTTTGGAATAAGTTAGAATTCCGTTGCCGAAGGCCAGGCTGATGTCACCTTCCTTTCATAACTAAATATGTCCGTTGGGATAGACAAGTTAGACAGGTGTCACCTCCCTGTTGACCGGTGATTAAGGAAGTCTAATTGTGATTCTCGTTGTCCACGCTGTGTGTCAATATTCGTATAATCGCATTTTCTGGCGCCTTGCATGCCGCCAGATCTCCTTTTTCCAAAAAGGAGCCATTAATGTCGCTGCCGCATGATGGGAATTCCTCCGGATTCGAAGCATCGGTAGTTGCTATCCCGAGAATGACCCTCAAGCAATCTTCTGGTTCTCAAAGCATCGCTTGGACACATGGCGCTCTTTGATGCGACTGGGAAAAGACATGGAGCACGCTTCCCTGCGACCAGTCGTGGGTGCAGAGTTCTTATAAATAGGACCTTGTCCTCTGCTGTCAAGGGTTATCATCCTCTCAGACTTCTTCTTCCTTCCCAGCGCTCCAGTCGAAAATGAGGTTCAGCACCTCCGAGCTTCGAAAGGCAGCGAAGAGGAGGGCCATTGATCCCAAAAGGAAGAGGAGTCCGGGGTTGTTTGAACCGAGCGACGATGATGAGCCTATCATGGACCGCTTGGAGAAAAGGGTCCGCATGTTGGAGGCTCAACTGAAAAAGGCCAGGGCCAGGTTGTGGTGGCAGTCGCGGAGGCGGAGGAGGCCAAGAAGGAGGTGGCAAACGCCGTCTCAGACTTCAAGGCGTCCGCTGCTTTCAAAGAGGAGGTCACCGAAGCGGCTCTTGACTCCTACCATCAGGGGTTCCGGGAGTGCAGGGGGAAGGCCTTCAAGTTCTATGACTTGAAGGGCCTGGACAACATCAAGTCCTCTGTTCCCTTTCCCGGACACGAGTTTGATTCTGACTCCGAAGAGGGATCGGATTCTGGTCCAGATAGGAACCCCAGGGCTCCTTCATCATCCTTCCAGAACTCCCCCCGCCGGTATG
Organism: Areca catechu; assembly: GCA_021397845.1. Taxonomy (NCBI): domain Eukaryota; kingdom Viridiplantae; phylum Streptophyta; class Magnoliopsida; order Arecales; family Arecaceae; genus Areca; species Areca catechu. The sequence continues at coordinate 8,546,792 of CM038052.1, forward strand.
GGAAAGAGCTGGCAGGAGGTTATTGAAAATGCTTTCCCGCAACCCTTCTCCTCCTTTTTTTTTGTCCTCTCTTTGTGAGAGTTTTTTTTTTGTCCTCTCTTTGTGAGAGTTTTTTCTTTTTCTTTTTGTAAAAAACTCAAAAAAGAATGAAATATCCCAACTTTTCTTACCTCTTCCCATGTGTCCTTTGCGATATGTTGCATTATGTCACGTCTAGAGCGTAGATTCCTCGGACCATTCACGATCTATAGGGAAGATGTGAGGCCGGCTGGGCCATCCCAGAGATGTTTGTTGTCGACAGGAAGGACGACATTGGTCCTTTTAAGCATGTTTCTGGATTCACCGTTGGGTGGGGTGTCTGCACCGTCCCTGTGCATTTCTGTCGTGATCAAGGTAGGCTGTTTAGGCCCGTCCTGGCGCGTCTTCGGATTTACCGTAGGGTAGGTTATGAAACCATCCCTGCACCTTTTTTTTAGTGTAAGGTAGGCTGATTAGGCCCGTCCTGGCACATCTCCAGGTTTTCCGTAGGGTAGGTTATCTGAACCATCCCTGTGCCTTCGATCTTCTTGGTGGCCTGACTAGGCCATCCATTGCGCTCGTCGGGCATACCGATAAGGTGAGTGGATTAGACTCTCCTTTGTGCAGTTGGCCGATTTCTTAGATCGGGCCACCTAGGCTGTTGTCGTTCAGTCGGGGCAACAAGCCATTCTGAGTTGAGTAAAGTTGAGCAAATTTGCACAAAAAATTTAGGAATCTGTTTATTGATAATATTTGCGAAGATTTTATATATTCCATGGCCGGGATAGAGGTTTCCCATCTAAGATCTTGAGTCAATATGCTCCTGGTCGAATGACCTCTTCGACTTGGTACGGACCTTCCCAGTTGGGAGAAAGTTTATCCTGTTCTGTTGGCCTGGATACTTCTGCCCTTCGCAATACCATGTCCCCTGTGCGGAAGATCTGCTCCTTCACTTTGGAGTTGTAATATTTGGCGACCTTTTGTTGGTATGTCGCCATTCTTATCTGGGCCTGAAGCCTAGTGCTTGGCAGCAGATTCAGGTCGATCCTTCTATGATCGAAGTTTCCAGGCTCTTCATAGTTGTCAACTCTTAAGAATTATAGGGAGACTTCGATAGGTAGCATGGCTTCGGTACCGTATGCTAGGTTGAACGAAGACTCGCCGGTGACCGTTCTTGGGGTAGTTCGATACGCCCAGAGAACAGAGGTCAGCTCTTTGGCCCAAAGTCCTTTGGCAGCGTTTAACCTCATCTTCAGACCATGGAGAATGGTCCGATTAGTTGCTTCGACTTCTTCGTTGGACTGTGGGTGGGCAACGGAGGTCAGCCGGTGCTGAACATGATACTGAGCATAGAAGTCCTTGAACTTCGGATTATCGAACTATCTCCCGTTGTCCGTGATTATGACATGTGGGATGCCAAACCGGAATATGATAAAATTTTTTACAAAATTCTCCACCTTGCCTTCTGTGATCTGGGCCAGTGGTTCGGCTTCTTCCCATTTTATGAAGTAGTCGATGGCCACAAGGAGAAACTTCCTTTGTCCAGAGGCCGGTGGGAATGGGCCAAGAATATCCATTCCCCATTGGGCAAAAGGCTAAGGGGCCATCAGTTGAGTCAAGTAAGTTGCAAGTTGCCTCTGAATGTTGGCGTACCTTTGGCATTGGTCACACCTTCGTACGAAGTCAGCCGAGTCCTTCTGGATGGAGGGCCAATAATATCCTTGTCGAATGATCTTGTGCGCCAAAGACCTACCTCCCAAGTGATCACCGCATATACCCTCGTGGACCTCTCTCAGGGCGTAATCCGCATCCGTTGGTCCCAAGCACTTTAACAGCGGTTGAGAAAATGACCTCTTATAGAGGGTCCCGTCTAAGATGACATATTGGGACGCCATCTAGTGGATTTTCTTAGCCTCTGTCTTGTCTCCCGGTAGCACGCCCTCATTTAGGAACTTGATGATGGGATCCGTCTAACTTGGTTCAGCGTCGATCTGGTGCACCTCCATAGCCTCTTCGGCTTTACTTGGAGTTTCAAGATGTTCAACAAAGGTGCGCCCAAGAAATTCTGGTGTTATAGTAGTAAGTCGAGATAATGCGTCCGCCTAGGAATGATGTTGTAAGCCGAGGGGGTTCGGACTACCGTGAAGTTGATCGGCAGTATTTTTTGTCGAGGTTCAGTGCCAAGGGTTACAGGTAATACTATTTCTCCCTCGGCATCAACTTGATTATCCCCGAAGCCAGTGAGCGATACGGGGGATCTCCGTAGTTGATGTCCAGGCAAACACATTTTAGAAAATGCATCGTAGATTAAGATATCAGTCGAACTTCTATTATCAACAAGGATTCGCTATACATCATAGTTAGCCACAATAGCCGAGATTACAATGGGATCATCATGCGGGAGTCGGACTCCCGCAAGGTCATCATCGGAGAAGAGGATAGCGTTGTTGTCCTTGAGTCGCTTTGGGGCATCATCCTCGTCTCTTCTCCAGTCGATAGGCCGGTGTATCATCCCCATACCTCCGTTGGTGGGCCTTTGATTTGGCAGTTCGGCCTCTTCAGGAGGTGGCTAGGGAACAGTAGCTTCCGACCAAGGTCCTTGACGACCAATGTACCGCCCCAAATACCCTCTTTTGATAAGATCCTCAATCGCATCCCTCAGCTGGATGCATTCTTCAGTATTGTGGACGTGGTCCCGGTGGAATCGACAGTATTTGTTCCTATTCCTTACGGAAGAGGAGGCCTTCATGGAATGGGGCCGTTGGAGATAGTTTTCTTTCTCTATCTCCGTGAGGATCATTTCTCGAGGGAGGTTGAGGGGGGTGTAGGAGTCAAATCTTCCTCCCAATGCTCTGGGCCTGGGAGGACTTCTTTGATGGTCAGTATATTTGTTGTTATTGTTATTGGAGATCGGGAGACCTTATCCCCCTATTGTTCTTTTTTGAAGGGGGCTTCCCTTCGTTCAGTCGTCGGTTGGTCGCCTGCTCTTCAGCATCGACATATTTCTGAGCCCTTGACAGGAGCTCAGCGTAGCTTTTGGGAAACTTCTTATCCAAGGAAAAGATGAGCCTGGATGTGCGAAGTCCCTTCTTCAGTGCAGACATGGCCACATGCTCGTTGAGGTCGGGGATCTCAAGTGTGGCCGCATTAAATCTGGAGATGTAGTCTCGCAGGCTTTCTCCTTCGTTTTGATGAAGGAGGAACAGTGTGCCCGTATTTCGAGGGGTCTTGCGGCAAGTCCTGAAATGCAAGACAAACAATTTCTCTAACTCGAAAAAAGAATCGATGGTACCTGGGCGTAGGCTTGAGTACCACATCCGAGCGGCTTTCTTCAAGGTGGCTGGGAATGCGAGGCAGTACATCACGTCCGAAGCTCCTTGGATCATCTTATGGGCCTTGAAACTGTCCAAGTGGTCGAAGGGATCGGAGGTACCATCGTAGGGTTCCACCTGGAGAACCCTGAAGTGCCGAGGGATGACTTCAGCCATGACACGATCGGTGAAGGGCGGGCGTAGATCACCTACTATCAAGTTGTTGTGATCTTTTAGGTCCTGCAACCTCTGCTCCCGCGCCCTCGCCATTTCCGATTCGATGGCTTTGAATCTTTCATCGTAATCGGGGGGAGCCTGCTTCGGCGCCCTCTCTACGGGAGTAGAGTCTTTGAAGAAGGGGAAGGGAGTTTGCCTAGGCCTTTTTCCTTTCTGCGGGGAGTTAACAGGCCTAGGTAGCCTCGAGCTTCGGCCTTCAGGAGAAGATTGAAAATGGGGGGAGAGATGTGTTGATTCCTCCCGATGGGCTCTCTTTCTCCGAGATCGAGAGCTATGTCTAGAGGCGGCTGGTGGATTTTCCATCGAAAAAGCTCTGTTATGAAAATCTTGAACCATGGCCGTAAGATTGGTGACCTGGTTTACAAGGGCTTCAAATTGCTGCAATCCCATGACAACTGTGGGAGGTGGAACGTCATTCTCTCCCGGGGGCGCACCCCCTTGGGATGGAACACGACTTCGACTCGTGGAGGCGATCTGAGTCTTTCCTCTCGCCATCGGGATACTTTTCCTTTTTAGGGAGGGGAGCTTAAAGAATGTTGGCAACTTGCCCCCCCACCTGGCGCGCCAATCTGTTGACGTGGATTCCCTGTTCCGGCTGGTCGGAGCTGCTGCACCATAGGACCGCTCCTCAATTCACCTGCAAAACAGGTCCCTTGCCAGGTTGCTCTGGCGGGGGACACTCCGATGCCTAAGTCAAAGGCGAGCCCCAGCCACAGAATGGGAAAAATTCTGGAGAAGCAGAGGGAAAGGCTTTTTGAATTTTTGAATGTACATCCCTTGAGCATTTCCTCTTACCGCTATTTATAAGGGGCCGTCCAGCCTGCGGATCCATTCTTCTCCCAGTGATTACGAGAAGTTAATTTCTCTCCATGATTGGCAATCATGGATTGTCATTGAGCGATTCTGGCCAGACCGGAGGCGTGGCAGCTAGAGTTGCGCGCCATGATCGTGGCATGGAGATAGTCCATAGTAACCATTGGTTACTGTTGCCTATCTGGGACAAATCATGGATCCGTCTTCAGATTTCCCCCGCTTAGGAAGATTCTCATAATTAAATCGGGAATCTCCTCGTCTTCGGATCTCCTCGGTTGGAGATCCTGTCTTCAGCATGAGTCGAGGACTTGGTTTTTCCCAAGGGCCGGAGATCATGTCTTCAGCAGGAAACGAAGAGTATGTCCTCGGAAGTCGATGAGAAGCCTGGTCTTCGGCTAGTGCCGAAGACATAATAAGAGTATGTCAGCAAAAACTCAGGCAACAGAATGGAGTGCTTGAAAGTAGAGAGAGAAAAGCGAGAATTGGAATGTTGTGCCATCATTGTCAGTTACTGCTACTAAATGACAAATTTCAAATACTTCCATTTTTCGAAATTAAATCATTTCGAACTTGGGAGCGGGAGGCAGCTGTTATGATATCGTACTTTTATTAATTGCTGAAATATTCTGTGAACCAATTTTAATTTATTGGTTTATTGGTTAAATCAATATGCAAAGGGAAAATATCTCCTAAACTTGACGAAGTTTCTGATCTATAAAAGAATGTCTTTATATCTTCGGCTTCATATCTTTATCTTGGTCCGAAGAGTATGCCTAACGCTTTTATGTTTCTGGCTTTGTATCCTTATCTTGGTTCGAAGACCATGCCTAGCGTCTTTATATCTCCGGCTTTGTATCCTTATCTTGGTCTGAAGTTTAAGCTTGTTCACCCTATGTCTTTGGCTTCATATTGTTGTCTTGATCCGAAGACCAAGCCTTCCTATTAAACCTCTTCGACTTTATTCCTCCAGCATGATCCGAAGAGCGTGTTATCTTATATTCAGGACTGTAAGTATTTATCTATTTTTTCATGTTATTTCTAAAGAAACTCCTCTGAGGTGTATAGCTAATGTTCCCTTTAGGAGCGCTACTAAAAAGAATGTTGAGCTCACTTCGGATCTACTCTGAAAAAGAGAGGCATATTAAACATGTGGGCTTCTTCAACCTCGAAACAGTTAGAATCTGTTTCGGTTGTTGTAACCACCCACATGGTAAAAAATCTCAGATTGGATAAACTCTAAAATAATTGATTCTCCGACAGCCACTACTTACAGCTATATAGAGGTTGCACTAGCCAACTCCCATAATTGTAAGTAGTTACATTGGAGCCTATAAATACTGGTAAGAGGGGACACTCAAAGGGACGAAGCTCATTCCAGAAATTCAAATTCTCTCCTTTCTCTCTCTACTTTTAAGCTCTCCATTCTGCTGCCTGAGTTCTTGCTGACTTTGGCATCAAAGTGTCCCCCGCCGAAAGATTTTCGGTCAGGGAATCTATTTTACAGGTTTCGAGCGACGGTGAACCAACGGGCGAGCCTCTCCGTCCGGCCAGCAGGGATTCAGCGTCAACACAAACCATGAGTATTCTAGTTTTAAATGATTTTTTATTGATTTTTTTTTTCATTGATTTTTTTTGAGTTGATACCATTTTGGTATGTGGTTTTAAATTATAATTAATAATATTAGTATAGGCTCTCCTCTTTCACTATTATTTACTCTCCTTTCATTACAAAATAAATAAAATTAGTGATGCATCATAATGATTTTCCAAGTTTAGACTTCTCAAGTTTATGAGAATTCTTTCAATTTAACTTCCAGAAAAATTTCCATATGAATAGGAAGCAGGTCCGAAACCTATTGCAGCAATTGGATGGGTGATTTTTTATATTATATTTTATTTTATATTTTTCTCGATACAAGTGGAAGTTCAGAAGGATGGTAAAAATGGCGAACTAACAAAGTGCCAGTAGAATCACCCATCAAAATCCTAGCAAAATTGGGTGGAATGGTATTATTATGCTGGAGCATAACACTTAACTAGCTATCAAATTTGCCGCTTGATTACCCTATAATTTTTCTCTTAATAAATATGATTTTGGCTTTGTATCTTTCTCCATTAGAAAAAGCTAGAGATGACTCGTTATTGATCATCTATCTATTCACAGGGGAAATGGGAGTTGGTGTTTGGTTGGGTGCAGCCCAACTGACACCACATGATCCCTCATGTACGGCACCAATCAACCTCTGCCATATTTGGAGGTGAATTGAGTTATTATAAGTATATCAAACACACCACGAGATTTCTTGGTTTGTTAGACAATAAATGCAAACATACATACTCGATAAATCTCTATCCTTTTAATCCAACTCTGGGATGGATTAAGTCGGTATCCCATAAAAACAGTTTACATCCCTGACTCTGACCGGATGCGGCAGCCTCCGACCGGAATCCGAATGGAATCCAAACCATGGACTCGGTAAATCCTATTGCGGTATGACCGCGTACAGAAGAAATGGAAAAGATCTTTCAGCGGTTTGACCATTGACGGTGTAACGTCTTCCGACTTCTTTAAAAAATATTTTATTTTTAATATTTATTTACTGAACCATCCTGATCTTAAATATATTTACTAATCCAACAAGACAAGTGAATGGCCGAATTACCGCTAACACGGTAGCCCAATTGGTAGAGACTTGGCTTCATCTCCCATCCGTCATGGATTCGAGATATGATCATTGTGGATGATTCGATTAAATCCAGAAATTTTTCTAAGACACGTGATCGGGGTGGCGAGAGAGCGCACTACTCCGGCGTCTTAGTGGTGTCAGGCAGACATACTCACCAATGATAAGAAGGGTGCGTAAAAAAATTATGGTCCGAATCGAACATAGCCCGACGAAGTTGGGACCCAATGAGGATAGTTATCAGATTTATCACCCTTCCCCTTTTTTTCATAAAAAAAAAAAAGGGACAAATTGAATGCAACTGTTCCCGTGACTTCAAAAAAAAATCATAAGCATGGTCAACAAATTCAAAATTTATTTTAAAAAATTAAAAATTAAAAAAATTTAAAAATAATATTATAATAATATATTTTAATTTTTTTATATTATAATAAATATTTTATATTTTAAAATATAATAAATATATTATCTATTATAATATAGTATATTTATTGATGCGTGCTTATCGATGCGATCGAGGCGGCATTGTTGCGGAGTGCCATCAGTGTAGCACAACGGAATAGAGCATCCGTCGAACGGCAAGGCCAAAGGCGATGGGATGTGAGCATGGTGGTATTGATGTGAGTTCGAGGTGCGATGGATCCTTGCTCGCATGTGTCCCCAAAGACTCAATCATGCCATCCAGCATATTCGACTGCCATGGTGGTGTGCGGCTTCACCGTACTTGGCATTTGTCCATGCGGAAAGACTGACAAAGGCCACCAGGACGGTAGCTCCCATCTAATGTGTCGGTGGTTTTCAGCCTTACGCATGTGTAGCCTCCTGGTCACACCATGGGACGTTCCCACCGGTTGTACTGTGCAATAAGTTCGACCACCATGATGGTGTACAACTCCATCGCATGTGGCACGATCAGCAAGAACATCCCATGATAAAAATAATATATTATAATATAAATAATAATCATATATATATTATTACTTAAATATTATAATATATGATATGCTATATTATTATAATAATAATTATTGTATCTCTTTCATCCGGTCTTGATAAGGTAACAATCAAAAGGTCCAAGGCCCACTAAGGCCTATGACCAACCACTTAACCACCATCAGTTATTCGGTTACAACCACTTCGGTTATTATAACCGTATTCGATTATATCGACACCTATAAATAAGGGTAAGAGGGGACTCCAAGGGTAAGCAAGGTCTAAGACCAACAAGACAATGCTAGGCTCCTCACTCACTTCCTTTTTCATCTATGCTATTATTGAATTCTCCATTCTATTGCTGCCTAGACTACCCACTGACTTGAGCGTCGGAGTGTCCCCCATCGGAAATCCGGTCCGGGGTCTTTTGTAAGTCTCCATCCATGTCCGGGAGCAGGATCATAAGAGCGAGCGGGATGCCCGACACCGCCGAAGCTTCAGCCACGGGAAATTTAGCCACAACAGATTGGCGCGCCAGGTAGGGGCTGACTATTCCCTTATTGGAAAGGAGAATTGGAAGAAAAAGCAAAATGAAAGATGATGGAGAAGGAGACTAGTGCCAAGATCCGGGAAAAACGTTCAATTAAAGAAGGAAAAATTCTACAAAAGAGGAAGGTGAACCTGACCATGTGGAGAATGAGGACTTGCATGTGTTGGAGGAAGCTTGATTTCCCTCCCCCCTTCCGTCCTAGCAGATCCCATTCCGCCGCTAGGAGGTATGCCCGAGTCCATGCCCTCGTCGATCAGCTCGGCCTCCACCTAGCCGCCCGCACCATCATCAGCGACAAGGGCCACCACGGCATCTCTGGTGGAGAGCATCGCATCATATCCATCAGCACCGACATCATCCATGACCCCATCATCCTCTTCCTCACCTGGGACCGCATCGCCACCTTCCCGCGCCATTGGCCAACTCGGTCACGATGGGGATGGCTCCGACGAGAAGTCGCCGAACTGGTTCGCGAGCACGGAAGCAGAGTCATCGACCTCCAAGATCGCAACGTTGCCAGAGAGCACCAGGGTGTCCAAATCGCTGGGGTTCGACGGGATCGGGTTCTGGAGACGATCCTGCACTGCGCTGAGGGACGATGAATCCTTTCCATCGCTAGGATGTCGGAACACGGGTCCATAGGTGATGATCGCCCGTGTCACTGAGCACAACCCTGACGTTCGCCGCTTGGCCTTCAAACCCACCTCGCCGGCCTCCAAGGTGGTCATCGACCAGCTCTTCTGGATCTTCTGCCAGCAAGATCCGTCGCCGGATCTAGCAGTGGGGAGGGTGCCACAGTCCATTGCCTGACCCATTCGAGGTGGCCGGAGGCAAGCCCCAGATCATCCTCATCATTAGGTCACCACCCAACCCTTGCGACCATCCCATCAGTGACCTTTACCTCAAAATCTACTAAGAACAAGATCGATTACTACCGCCTCCATGGGATCGAGATTGTCTACAACATGGCCCACCTAAATCAGGAGCTCGCCGGATACTGGGCCAAGCTCCCACTGATCTGTCGCCTGATGCTCTCTCACCCAGAGGTGGAGTGGGTCTGGTAGATGGACAGCGATGCCCTGTTCACCGACATGGCCTTCGAGATCCCCCTCTCCTGCTACATTGCCCACAATCTCCTCATCCATGGCTATCCGGATCTCCTCTTCAACCAGCTCCTGAGGCGTAGGCAAAGGCTTGGACTACATCTTGTTCCTACAACACACTTATAAACCATAGCGATAAATAGTCCCAAGGGATTCCAATGATAGAAATGAAAGGAAAGAAGTAGATAAGAGGTGGCAGGTTCTAGTCTTTTGGCAGAGGTAGGTCGTCAGGCCTTAGAGGTCCAGCATTCGGTACCCCTGGTGACCTAGCATTTGGTAGTGTTGGTGTTGCAGCATTTGAGGTCTTATCAGGGTGCCAGTTTTCAGCATGGGAGGGGCATGACCTCATGAAGAAGGTGAGAGGGGTGGCTAAAGCATAGGACTGCTCCAATCCTCAAGCCTTTACGATCTTAGAAATCATGGATTTCTTGAACAAGCGGAGCTGCTCTGGTCCCCCGAGCAACCTCACAAGGTAGTCCAGAGGGGAAGAGGAAGGTGGCGAAGACTTCTTTGGGATCTCAACTTCAAAGTAGCCTTTGTTGTGCAGGGAGCAACCTCATCTCATAGTTGCACTCTACTGCCACAACGACAACTACATGTAAAAGATCAATAAGCCTTAGCCAAGCTCAGTCAATAAGTAAAATTTAACAACGACAAAAAAAAAGAAGAAGAAGAAGAGAGAGTGTGTAAGGCCCATCAAGGCCTAAGGCCGATCAATGCCCAAAAGGTACCAGGCCGATCATCGTCCAAGAAGCGCAAGGTCGAACAACACTTAAGAAGCACAAGGCCAAATAACGTCCAAGAGATGCAAGGCCGATCAAACGCCCAAGAGGCGCAAGGCCGATCAAACACCCCAAAAGTTGAAGGCCGATCAACGTCCAAGAGGTATAAGGCCGATCAGCACCCAAGAGATGCAAGGTCGTTCAAACGTCCAAGAGATACAAGATCGATTAAACGCCCAAGAAGCGCAAGACCATTCAACGTCCAAGAGGCACGAGACCGATCAATGTCCAAGAAGTGCTAATCCGATAAATCGAGTTGGTCTGACCCACCATCTCATCGATATTTATGATTTGGTATAAACCGAAAGGTTGGCCTAATAAGCTGACCACAATCCGACAAATTAGTTGGTCTGACCCACCATCTCATCGATATTCATAAATTGATATTTTCGATAATCAAAAAGGTTGACCTAATACGCTAACCATAATCCGATAGAATGCAAGGACTACTATTTATGCTAATATCAAGAACGAAGAAAAGAAATTACTCCCTTCGCTGAAAAAAGGAATCAAAGCAGTTTGCTATCAACATTTTTTCAACTTGGGAGTGGGGGGCTATGTTGTATCCCTCTCATCCGGTCTTGATAAGGTAACAATCAAAAGGTCCAAGGCCCATAAAGGCCCAAGGCCCACTAAGGTCCATGACCAACCACCTAACCACCATCAGTTATTCGATTATTCGGTTACAACCGCTTCGGTTATTATAACCATATTCGGTTACATCTACACCTATAAATATGGGTAAGAGGGGACTCCAAGGATAAGCAAGGTCTAAGGCTAATAAGCCCATGCTAGGCTACTGACGCGGGACAGACCCTGATCAATATTTATTCCAAGGGATTGGATCGTTGGTCGTTAAGAAACGACCCTAGGCTAGGTTAGGCCAAACCCAATTATTCAAATAAACCCATTTTTTTTTTATTCAAATGAAACATTTTTTTTTCCATATTTTTTTTCTCTCTCTTTTTCTTTGTATTTTTTTTTTCACTCTCTGCTTTATTCTAAAGTCGGCAGAGGAGGCCGCTATGCTTTGAAAATCATGCATATTTCTCCCCTGCTTTCACGTTCGTGCGGGATGTTTCTTCCCCATGGACGGAAACCAGGGTGGTGGAGACCGGCGGACTTTCACCGGCACCGGCGATGGGAGGCGGGCGGCAGCACAGGCGGAGATGGCTTTCGGTGGCATCGATCGGCAGGGCCACGGGCGTCGGGCATCATGGCAACAGGGGGACGGGCGCCGGTGAGGAATCGCGGGCGGAGATGGGCTACAGGCGAGGAATGGGACTTGGCGGTGGATCTCTCCAGACGTCGGCTTCCGGCGTTGCGAGCGAAGATGGAGGAACAGGCAGAAGGATCTTTGCTTTCTGGTGAAGGGAGGTGCAGCATTGGGATCAGATGTGGTGTTTGCACGGATGGAGGCGCAGATGGAGTCTGGGCGTTGCATTAGCGTCGGACCGATGAGAAGAGGAGGCAGGGATAGGAACTTCGGCCACATCCCAGCCAGTCCAGATCCCAGCCATTCCAGTCCAGATCTCGGTGCCAGCCCAGCACGAATCCTAAAGACATCAGTCATGGATCTTGAAGATTTCAATTAACACGAATCTTGATGTATTTTATGGGTGTATGGGAGATTTGGGATATCTCCGAATCGGAGATCAGTTTTTTTTCTGTTTAGAGTTATCGGAATCTCTTAGTAGTTCCGATTATTTTAAGTCTGTTTATGGATTTATTTTTATCGATTGTTTGCTTATCTTATTTAAGATGTTTTTGTCATCGAAAAAAACATAGCGTAGATTATTTTGAGAAAAAAAAATCATGAGGAAAAAAAAGAGAGTAAAAAAAAATACAAAAAAAAGAAAAGAAAATATGAAAGGAAAAAATATGAAAAAAAAAGGTTTTATTTGAATAACAAATTTGGAAAAAATAATTTATGCCTGGTTTAACCTAGCCTAGGATCGTTTTTTAACGACCAACGGTCCGATCTCCTCGAATAAATATTGATCGGGGTCTGTCCCATGCCAGCTACCTCACTCACTCCCTTTTTCATCTATGCTATTCTTGAATTCTCCATTCTGTTGCTACCTAGACTACCCACTGACTTGAGCGTCGGAGTGTCCTCCACCGGAAATCCGGTCCAGGATCTTTTGCAAGTCTCCATCTGCATCCGGGAGCAGGATCAAAAGAGCGAGCGGGATGCCCAACACCGCCGAAGCTTCAGCCATGGATGATTTAGCCACAAAAATAATAAATATATTATATAGTATAATATATAGTATTAGCTTATCAATGATACTATATAATATAAATAGTGGCGGTCGGATCTGTTGCATGGTGCAATCGATGGAAAAACCCCATGGAGCCATAGGGTGGCTACACGTGCATAAGGCCAAAAACCATCGACGCACCGGGTAGTAGCTGCCATCCTGATGGCCTCTGTTAGCTTTGCCATATCGACAGACAACGTGTGTGGTGGATTCACGAATTGCCTTGGTAGCTAGATTCATTGAGTGGCGCAATCAAATATCTAAGGATACAGGCATGCATGTGCCTGTTGCACCTCGGACTTGCACCAACATCACTATGCTCGTGCCCCATCACCTCTAGCCTTGCTGATGTGGGACGAGGGATGCATGCAGGTGATTTCTTTTTGTTTTTATGTTTTAATGGATTGATCGATTCCTGAAATTAAGCTAAGAATGGATCTAGAGATTCGCATAAGGACAAGAAACTCTTAGCATGCAGACAGCCCCTAAACAGTGATAAAGAAATGACCCTGGGATTGAAAAACCTCGGTAGGACTTAGCTCTAAATCAATACTTGACTTAGAAGACTAGGGAGTGCAAACCTCTCGAAGCTCTAAAGCACCCGATACCGAGTTCGCTCATACTCACGGATGCGGCCTGGAAGATCGAGCCCTTGATCCCGCAGATTCGCCGACTTTCCGTCAGATGGTCCTGGAGGCAAGGGGGATCGACTCCTTTGTCCATGGTACATGAAGGACCTGCAAGCAACCTAGAAAAGAGTTAGAAAACAAGAAGGAATGGGAAAGCAAAGAAACAAGAGAGAGGTGAAGTAAAGGTGGCGATCAAGAAGGGCTCTTCTTGTTGGGCATCCAGGAGGATCTTCTAGAGGGCATCCAAGGGGTTCGTGGCTTGCATAGGAAGTAGATATCTAGGGTCTCACACCTTTCGACGCTCGAAAGCAAAGGCACACTCTCTCATAGAGTTCCAAGTCAAGAAACAAGGGCTAGAAGAAAGAAAATTTCTAAATTTTTTTCATTCATCAAAATTATTTTTTATAAGAGGGTTGGGGCCATACTTATAGGCTTCCAAGTCCTCATTCAAAATTTGAAAAGAGGAGTTACAAAGCTTGATTTGAGAATGAGTCAAGGGGGGACCTAATTTGAATTTGAAAATTTTCTCCCATGAAGCATGGCCGAATATTGAACTTCTTCTCTCATGAAGCTTGGCGTCCAACTTTTGAAATTTGAACCTCTTCTTGGCTGACCATACAGCTTGATTTGGGGGCGTGGAGTATGGATGTTGTTGGCTAGGATCAAGGGGAGGTTAACGTGGCTTTTGAATTTGAAATTTTAGCTTGAACTTGGCTGCCCAAGGTACTTGGTGAAGTGGCGCCTCCCATGCAATGTGGCATTGATGATATGGCACCCCATGAGCTAAAGTGACGCCTCCCATGCCATGCGGCATTGATGACGTGGCACTTCATGAGTTGGCACTCCTACTTGGCATGGAGGAGAGGTGGCTTGACTTATCTTCAATTAACTTTAGCTTGAGAACCAATTCGGCTAATTACATAACCAATTGACCCTAACTTGATTAAATTGGCCAAATTACAAGACTAAACCAAAAATTGAAACTAACTCGATACTAATTACATGGCTCGAAAATAAATTACTCAGGCTTTAAGCCTTATTACAGGACCCAAAAGACATAGAACCCTAATCATAAATCCACAGAGGGTTAAGGAGCCTCTGTCTAAATTTGGTGCCCGCACCACTTGCTGCTCGATAGATATCTGATCCTATCATGCCACATCGACAGCACTTGACACAACACTGCTGTGATCGGTATACACGCATCAATAAATATATTATATTATAATATATAATACATAATCCAATATATTATAATATATTTATTATATTTAAAATATAAAAATATTTATTATAATATATAATATATTATTATAATATCATGTTATTAATTTTTATATTTTTAATTTTTTAAAATTTTTGTACTACAAATCCAATTTTCCCTACCACGTATATATATTTTGAATCAGGATAGTTTGGTAAATAAATATTAAAAATAACATACTTAAAAAAATCTCAATCTTTGATTTACCAGGCTACTTTTGCACGTCACCGAACGGGTACATTTATATTTATAGATTTTTTTAAAAATAATATTATTTTAATTAATATTTATAAAAATAGGTATTAAAAATTATATTTATGGATTTAGATATTTTTGGTCACGTGGCATGGACCAAGGCATGTGGCAGGAAGGATGGGCACATGGCAGCATGAAATCGCGTTTTAGACTTGTGATTTCTAAGTGAAATCATGTGTACAAGCTACGATTTCACCGGGAAATCGCAGGCCCAAGGCGTGATTTCTTAGCCGAACCTTCTTAAGGCCATTCATTTTTTTTTCTTGTTTTCGTTTTCCCACTCCGGCACTATCTTCTCTCCATTCTTCTTCTCCTTTCTCCCACTTCGGCCCCTTCTTTTAGGCTTTAATCTTGGTGCTCTTATTCCCTTGTTCCCTTATCCAGATATGGCCCAAGTGCATTCCGGTCCGGTCCAAGTTGATCCCTTGTTTTCTTATCGATATCTGGTTTAAGTACAGTCCGATCTTAGTTGATTCAATCCAAAAAAAATTGTTCTCTTCTCATCCGGCACTGCATGTATGTTTCTTAGTTTTTTTCTTATTTTAATTATTTGAATATTATTATTATAGTTTCTTGCTTGTTATATTTTTTTTGTTGTATTTATTAATTTAATTTCTGAAATTTAATATTCCGGTCTTATGGTGTTTTTATTTTTTTTAGCAAAGTAATTATATCTTGTTGTAAGATATTTGCATATTTAAGTTATTTATGATACTTATATTATTATATAATATTTTAAAAATTGATGAAAATCAATTTTTTAATGTCACAAAAAATAGAATTTTTACTAAATTCTAATGATATGTAGTAATAATATTATGTATAACTTTATATTTTGATTGTATAACAAAAAAAAAAATAAAAAATAGTATTAAGCTTTGAAGAATTATTAGGTTATTAAATATTTGTAATTTATTAAATCAAAATTAAAGAAAATAACTTATAGTCTTCATGTTAAAATAAATAATAATTAAATATTTAATATGTAGATGCAATTATAAAGGTAAATAATTTAGTAAATAAATTTAAATATGTATTGAAATTTTGAATTATTTTTTTATGAATTAATGATTCAATTTATTTCATTATTATAGAATATAAATAATTAATTAATTATAAATGAGTATATAATGATATAAAAATAATATATTAATATAGATACAATTAATTAATTTTGGTATACAAATAATTTATTTGTTTAATATAAATAAATTATGATGTTAATACTAAATAATTAAAATATATAAATATTTATATCATGTAAATAATTAATTAATTATAAATGAGTTTGTCCTGCTATATAAGTAATTTGTTAATTTATCAGTAAAGTTGTTAACATACACGCTGTGTTAAATAAATTATAAAAAAATTAATTAAAAAATAATAATAGTATAATAAAATTTATTGTATAAAATGAATACATTATAAATATGATATAATTTATTTGATATAAATAAATTATGGTATGATTACTTAATACTTATAACATATAAATATTTAAATAATTATTTAATTAAATATGAATACGTGGTGATATATAATTAATATATTAAATTGTAAATAAAGTTAGTAATGTATATACTACATTAAAGTAATTTTTAAATTCATTATTACTTACAAACATTAATAGTATAATAAAAGATACTGTATAAATAGAAGATCTTAGTAAATTTAAATATAGTTTATATGAATAATAATTTATAATTTATAAATATTTATAACTTATAAATAATTAAATAATTAAAAATTAGTATGTTATGGTATATAAATAAATTATTAATTTATGAATAAAGTTGTTAACTTATATGCTACAATAATTATATTATAAATTTATTTATTAAAGAAATGTAATTATAGTATACAAAAAAATTATTTAAGCAAAAATATTAGAAATATGTAGCCTACATATTTGTATTTTTATTTTTTTATTTTTTAGATATGTAGCATGCATATTTATAGTATGTAATATTTAGAAATTATTATTATTGATGTAATTATATTTTGAAATTACTTGTTAGGTTAATCATTCGATTTTTTGTATATATTTTTATAAAATTTACATTATATTGAACCATATACCCATTAATTGATTAATATATATATTCTATAATATCTGTATATTTTTATAATTTTGTACTAATCTAATAATTATGTACATTAATCAATTGATTATCTAATTTAGATAGTTTAAAAATTATAATTAATTTTATAGATTAATTTATAATAAATAAACGATGTGTAATAGAGATCGAATAAAATTTTGAGCAGCATTTTTATATAGTTGTCTGCATATATAATTATTTGTGTGTGAAGAACTAAGAAAAAATATTGTCAAAATTTTGTTTGATCTCCATTACATATTGTTTGTTTATTGTAAACTAATTTGTAAAATTAATGCAATTCCTAAATGGGATAGGACTTATCTTTACTTACTAGTTGGTGATAGGATGCATTTGTCATTTAAGTCATTATAAACTCTATACATAGATATTAATTCGAAAATATATTATAATCTATATTTATCTACTTAATAGAATAATTATTTTCTAATTTCAATGTTGGATTATTTATTTTGTTTAATTGTTTTGTTAGTGATGTCATTATAAATTTTGAGAAAGTATTGTCAGTTAACTTTCTTTATTAAACATGTAGGATAAAATGGAGAAAACAATCATAGTCTTATATTATATTAATGATTCTACCGTTAATGGAACATGTGATATTGAGTACAATCAGGGTTCGAACAAGGCAATTAGAATTAAGAATGATATGACATTTGAAGAGTTGGAGAATAAAATATGTAGAGTGTTCCATATATATAGAATTGAAAAAAAATATTGATTACTTATAGATATCCACAAGTTATCCAACCGATATTTATAAAGTATGAACCTGTTTCACTAATTGATAAAGAAGACATGGAGATAATATTTTCAACTATCAGTTCACATTTATGTTTATTGGGTGTAGAGTTGTGCATAGATGTGCAAACCGTTGAAGCTCCTGAACCTATTTATGTATAGGATGATTATGAAGTAGTTGTTCAAAATATAACAATAATTCATGTAAGTGAATAAGTTATTTCATATTATAGTCTGAACATCGTTGATAATATTTAAAAAATACTGGTTCAATATTTACAGAAGATCTGTTACGTATAGTGGATAGTGATGTGCCAAAGAGTATTATTAGACAAGCTTCACTATACACAACTATTGATGATATGGTACACGTCGATAATCAACATTTTCATGAAAATGATGTAAGAAGTAAAGATGATATGGGCGATGAACCTAATGAAGCTGGTACGTTGCAACCTGTAGAAAGTTCATAAGATACTTCTGTTCCAAATTATACTATATTCGAAGCTCCTTCTAAAGCATTCACTCTAGTTGATTGGATTGCTGCTAATGTGTCCATGTATTCTACGTTGCAAGAATAATATGCTATATGGCAAAACTATGAATTATATATATAAAGGACTTCGCTTTACATATAAGGCAGAATTATAGACTGCAGTAAAGCAGTATTCTATTAAAAAATATCATGAATTCAAGGTTATTGAGTCCAACCCCAATTTATGGCTTGTAAAATATAAGAATAGAGAGTCAGGATGTCAATAGATGGTGAGAGCTATTAAACGACATGATTATTTTGAGATTTCATGATATATTGGTCTCCATACATGTATATCTACAATGATGTCTCAAGATCATGTTGGACTGGACTTTACATTAATTGTAAATGAAATACGAGACCTGGTAAAAGAAATTCATATAATTGCTAGACTTGGTGCAGTGATAAAGAACAAATATTATTATACACCCAGTTATAAAAAATTATGGGATGCCAAGTAAAAGGCACTAGCCATGCTATTCGGGGATTGGGATATGTTATATAAATTACTGTTGAAATGGTTGCGTACTGTAGAAGAATTTAATCATGTCTCTTAGATGAAATTCATCAGCACTCCTACCAGTGTTACAAGTTGTGCTCAATTTGATCTGGACCTTTGCACCCTTGATTGAAGGATTTAAGTATGGTTGACCGGTCATAAGTGTGTTAATGCTACTTTCATGTCTAGGAAGTATAAGGAGAAGTTGATGAATGCAACTGCTATTGATGGAAATAATTAGATATTTTTACTTGTATTTGGTATTATTGATGAAGAGTCAGCTGATACATGGAGTTGGTTTTTAGCTTGCATCAAAAATTTTGTTACCTCACATCAAAAATTTGTCTAATTTCTGATTGACATGCTGGTATACTTGCTACAATGCAAAATGAGCATTTGGGTTGGCAACCACCGTATACTTATTATGTTTATTGCTTGCATCATGTGGCAAGCAATTTTAATTCAAGATTTCATGATCCAAAATTATGGGATATAGTGAAAAAAGTTGGAATACAAATACAGCCTAGAAAATTCTAGAAATATATAAGAAACATTAAAAAATTTAATTCAGAAGCTGTTGAATAGTTGAATGATATCTCTTTAGATAAATTGATATGTGCACATGATGACAGTCGATGGTATGGAATAATAATAATAAATATATCTAAGTGTTTCAATGAAATTTTAAAAAATATTTGATTCCTGCCAATAACTGCATTGGTGCAGTTGACTTTCCTTCGACTTGTATCATACTTTGAAGGTCGACGTGCCCTTGCAAATGATGCAATTGATAGACATGAAAGATTTACTCTTTTTGTTATGAGACATGTAATCTTCAAGCAAGCTAAAGCTATATCGCATACTATTACAAGATTTGATAAAACTAGTGACTTATTTCAAGTCTAAACCATGAGACGTGGTCCAAACATAAATAGATGCAACAACACACAGGTGACTCTATCTTTCTTTATTTTATGAAAAAGTATTTTATTGTATGTTATTTATATCTTGATTTATGGTATCTTAATTTATAGATCGTGCAACTTTCACATATGTTCAATGGTTGAATGATATCCCTTTACAGAAATGGACAGTGCACATGATGACGGTCGATGGTATAGAATAATGACAATAAATATATCTAAGTGTTTTAATGAAGTTTAAAAAAATGCTCAATTTCTGCCAATAACTATATGGTGCAGTTAACTTTCTTTCGACTTGTATCATACTTTGAAGGTTGACATACCCAAGTAAATGATATAATTGACAGAAATGAAAAATTTACTCCTTTTATTATGGAACATGTAATCTCCAAGCAAGCCAAAGTTACATTACATGCTGTTACAAGATTCGATAAAGCTAGTGGCTTATTTTAAGTCCACACTGCAAGACGTGGTCTAAACATGAACATATGCAACAACACACAGGTGACTGTATCCTTCTTTATTTTACGAAAAAAGTATTTTATTGTATGTTGTTTATGTCTTGATTTATGGTATCTTAATTCATAGGTCGTGTGACTTTCATAATGGACATATACGTGTCAAAAATGACAGTGCTATCATTTACCTTGCTCTCACGTCATGGCTATATATGCACATGTTGCAATTAATTTTTATAGATATGTTAATCAATGCTATACATTACATGACCATCATCAAACTTAGCATCTCAACTTCAACCAATTCCATACCAAGAATGTTGGTCACAACAAAATTGAGATGGTATCATTATACCTAATAAAAATAGGTTGCGATAGAAGGATATACCACATTCCACAAGAATTATGAATGACATGGATGTGAGAGAAATTGGCAACAAATGTAGGTGTACAATCTATAAGGAGGAAGGGCATGACAGACGGTCATGTCCAAGAATTTTACATGCAATTAGTTATATTATACAAGCCACATTTCACAGGTATTTTTAGATACATCAGCTTATTCTTTTTTTTATGTCACTTTTAATTATTGATTATGACATCTACTAGATTGATATCTTCCTATTATTTATATTTTATTGATATGTTAGGATAGGAGGTGGTTGCAACTTCGAGAATGCTTTTATATGTTAATGGTTTATGTCATGACTTTGTATTATGTTTGATCAAGTATAATTCGATTGTATGAATTTTGATGAATTCTTGTTTCTGTCTTGGCATGTAATATTGTTTTCATATGTATGATATTTATTTGTTTAAGAATTTCTAGCTTACATTTTGGTTGTACGTACTTTAATTATCATTTATTTTTTAAAAATGGTTTGTCAAGTGCAATTTGTGCTTACTTATTTGATTTACTTTAACTTATTGCATATTACAATTATGGATCCTAGTCTATCAGATCATTCTATATTATACGATTAGATAGCCATCGATCATGTTTAGCATGGGACAGGCAGGAGACTGTTATATTATAGTATCGGTGTCGATAGCTAGTTACGCACAAGTCGATATTGCTCGATAGGCACATATTGCCTTATTGCTGTAGTTAGGATTTTACGAGATTGATCGTATAGGATATATACGGTTGGACTAGCATTTGATTTTGACTCTTGTGGAGCGTTGGCATCTAGAAACACATACATTTTATTTATCATATGGAGAGTGCACCATAATCCTTTAGGATATTGCTATTCAGTTAGGTTTGCCAGTTGATGGTCTACCTGTGACAGGTACTACATAGGTAGACTGGAGTTAGGTTTGTCAAGATTGATTAGGGGTTATCCCATCACAAGATAGACTTTAGGGATCATGATTGAGCATGGTATGGCTAGTGGATCACTTTCGTGAGTTAGCCTTTGATGCCAACGAGATAGTGATACAATGCTAAGCTTGAGTATATATTTTGCAGCTGATGGATGGGTACATGCTTGTTCATGGATAAATCTAGAAGTCTAATATGCATCTCATATTTCTACCCCTACTAGCAAACTTCAAGATTGCTCGACATTATAGTTGGGGTAGTGCAGGGCTCGCATGATTGTATAAAGAGTTGTATAGGGCGAGCAGGAGAAATGTTACTGATATAGCTGGTCCTTTGTTACTACTACAATTATGGGCATGTGATAGATTTTTGATCCTGGCATCTGTAGATTACTTCGACAGGCTCCAGATCCTATGATGGATTTAGATGATGGTGGAGTTGGTTTACTATAGGATCTTTTAGGGATGCAGTAAGTATTAAATTATATCATGTTTTATAACTAACAATATTTACCGAGTTATATAACTCATTTAATCCATTTAATGTGTAGATGGAGAGATGATTTTTCAATCATGGAGGTATCTACACATGTTGTCTCTTCATATCGATATTTACTATATTACTTGAGAACACAGCAGGTGACAATTATAGCTTATTTTTGTTAAGGGTTGATATTTTTTATATTTTCTTATTTAATATATTATGCTTCATATTCTTTATAAATAGGTGATATGGTAGCCATATACTTCAAACATTCTTGTACAGCTACCAGATTACTGACTTCATGGTCAGGATATATGGTATACTCGAGTGCCACTTATATGTTTTCATATTATAGAGTAGCACTTCGTTGATAGAGTGTTGCGACAGTTCAGGATCTGACAAATGTATTAGAGTAGTGTGATACAGATACTGCATTGCACCGTATCGATCTTAGAAGACGAGTCGAGCAGGATTGGTCCATCACTCATCAGCATCATATTTAGTTACGGGAGAGCCGGTGGCATTATATTATAGATGGTGCTTCCGTCAATGGTACCATGGATTATCACGATCTATATATGCAGTGCTATCACATCACGGCATCACTCGGTGATTCATCAGTCATGATGGTGCGATGTTTGATTACTTGGTAAAAATTTTTATTTTTGGTATTTAACATTGTTAACATATACTTATTTTATATTCTATAACTCATTAAATGTTTATAAATTTCAAAACAGTGGCATCACGATGATATATCATCTTGCTTAGCCAAGTTCCATATCGACGGCCTCACAGTCCATACAGGGGATATGTCATTCTATCATTCATGTTGTCGGTAAGCATGCACATATCCAGTTAGGAGCATTTGCTCAGGAGGTCGACAGAGAGAACGAGACTCCTTTGTCTTTCCCGTATGCATCATCATCGGGAGCACCTCTTCCAGCTCAGTACAGACGAGGTACTCAACGACACAGTACTTTACCATATCCGATGTCGGAGTTCACTCCATACATGTCCACGAGTAGTTACCTTCATGAGAATGTGAGATAGTTCACATCTACCGAGGATGCTGCTGCACATTTTGACTATACTGTTACACCGGACTGCATGATGCATCAAGATTACTCAGTACATGGAGGATAGTATATAGGTAAGGGATCATCGCAACAGATATCTGCACAGCAGGCATTCACTGATGTAGAGCATATGACAGAGCATCAGGGACCGAGTGAAGTAGAACTAATGCCTTGTCGAAAGCAGCCTGCACGCAGGAGGAGACGACCGCCGTGTGGGACTTAGGATTTTTTTTATTTATTCATGTATTGCAATTATGAGATTTTATTATGAATTTTTGTATTTGCTCTTATTAACTTGAATTATAAATAATTCAGAATTTTCATATAGGACATGCAATTTTTTATTCTATATATATTTTATGAAATAAAAAAAATATAGTTGCAATGTTAGGCAAAATCAACTTTTAAATTTAACTATAATTAATTATAATATAAGTAATCTATAGAAATAATATATTATTATATAATAATATTTAATATTTTAATAATTTTTAAGTTTTAATATTTAATATCAGGGAATTGCATATATAACAAAATAATATATTATTTTTTAAGGGTTAATATTTTTTATTATTTTTTAAGTTTTTCATGATTTTTTATTATTTTAAATTTATATGAATATTATTATAAAATAATATTTAGTGCTCGAAGAAGAAGGAAAAATTGTATATTTAAAGTTATACAAGCTTATTAAATTAATTAATATTAATATATGTTTTAAATTATATTACTTTATTATATTACTTAATATAAATCAACTATGATATTAAATATCCTGCAACTTACATATATTTAATATAAATATTATTTACAATCAATTAAAGAGATCAACTATTATAATAAATATAACATAACTTATTTATAGTCAAATAAATATTATATTATAATATACAATCACAATATATATTAAATTATTTAGAAACAATGTAATTAATTAAATTCATAATGTAAAATAAACTTTATATAATAATTACTTTACTATTTATGTTATTATGAAAAATTAAATATTTAAATCAATTCATTTTCATTTATTAATTTCAAAATACATATTTAAAATTTAGAATACAAAATATATTTACAAAATTGGTAAACTTTATTTGTTGATAAAAATAAACTTTAAATCTATACTGATTTTCTGGTAATAATTAAATAATTAACAAATAATATATTATTATACAATAATATTTAATATTTTAATAATTTTTAATTTTTAATTTTGAATTTTGATTTCTACGTGGCTTCCGTTATTTACTTTGATAAATATATATTAGGTTATCTTAATTTAATAAATATTTATTAAAATAATATTAATTTGAAAAAGAAATTATTTTCAAATATACAAAATTATCCTCGTGAAGACAGGATATGCCATCGTGTTACTTCGAAGCATGATGGTCTTCTCGATATCTATGAAACATCCTGAGGGTAACTAGGTAGATGAGAAGATAGTGCTCCACGCGGCGAAACTTGTCGGAAGACGTCAGAGACGTCAGAGACGACCGACGCCCGTTAGTCCAGTCGTCGCCCGGCCTTGTGCCAAAAAGACGTTAACCGAACGTTACGGAACCTAGAGGCTCGGACGTTCCGAATCTCGGACGAACGTTTGCCGAGCTTATATAAAAAAGGAGCTTCCCAGTCCCCCCCTTTCT
Source organism: Areca catechu (assembly GCA_021397845.1). Classification (NCBI taxonomy): domain Eukaryota; kingdom Viridiplantae; phylum Streptophyta; class Magnoliopsida; order Arecales; family Arecaceae; genus Areca; species Areca catechu. The sequence continues at coordinate 8,571,446 of CM038052.1, forward strand.
TTTGAACGGAGTGAGGGAGGAGCGGAGATGCGATTTGGGGACTGACTTTCGCGTGGCGAGATTGATTCTAGAGAAGAAGCCCTCCGATTGGGTGTCAAGTTTTCTGCGAATCGACCGTTTCAGGGTCTGATTTGTGCATTTGGTTCTTTCCAAGGTTTCTGCACGATTTATTTGATGTAGTTTTTAAATTTGATTAAAACTTAGGTTTGTGAATTTTGTGCTTAAAAACATGCTGCCGTCCTTTTTTCTCGATTTATTCGAAGTAGTTTTTGAATTTGATAAGAACTGTTTTTTTTTTTTTCGTGGAAAGGGATGCGATTTAGGTTTTCTTTATGAGTTTTTTTTTCCCTTTTTACGAGACGACCGATGCTTGTCATTCGTCTTTTTTCCCCGGAAAATGTCTTAGCCTTCCTTGAAGTCGAATACTATAACTCAGTTGGGGCTTTTTTCACATGCAGGAAACTGAATATTAGGTTATTGATACCCAGGTTGGAGATTTCGAGCTCCAAGAAGGAATCTTTGTAGTGAAAATATATAAAAGAGGGAGCTTTTTCGTGAATTTTGCTCAATTTACATAGCGCGAGGTTTATTTTGGCAATGGGAGACCATCTCGTGTTGTACGTTGACCGTCTCATAGCGCCACAAACCATCGGAACAATGCAAGAGAAGGAGGGTTCAAGTTCTTCTGGAGAACCTGTACATTCTCCCTGTGTTCCTTCGCCTTCATCGGTTGGGTCTACAAAGGGGAAAGAGGAGGAGGAGGAACGCATGGATGAAGATGATGAGGAGCCGCTTATTCAGATGGCAGAGTGTCGTATTTGCCAGGAGGAGGATCACATTAAAAATCTGGAGACTCCTTGTGCCTGCAGTGGCAGTCTAAAGGTCTTTATCTATGAAACCATTTTGTCTAGTTAGTTGAGTTGTCAAGTTCATATGAATAAAGTTGATGATGGTAAATGATTGCTTTTCAACTGAAAAATTATGTTTTTGTTCGATAAATCATATGCACGTTATGCTTGGTTGAATTTCAAAGGGATGCTATTAAATTTTTTTCGTAAACTCATATGATGGTAGGTGAATTATTATAGCAGCATTAAATTTTGGAGTCAAGGATCACCACCCTATAATGTGCTTCATTTTGTTTTTCACGATTTGTTGCAGAATTCCCACTTATGATGTATGATGAGTGCCTTTATCTCTCCTATACTCTGTGTGTGTGTGTGGAGAAGCTGGATTAAAGGCATGGATTAAAGGAGGATGTTTTACCATTTGTGGGTCTTGTAATGATATGTTATATAATTTAGTGTGCCATGATTTTTTTCTTGGTATTCGAATTTGTAGCATATGCTTCTATGTTTTCCGGTCCATACTCTGATCTGTAATTTTCTTTATTCAATTGTCAAGAATGTATGGTCAGTTAGTATTGATGTTTAGGTAATGGTCTTGTTGTCATGACCTATTAGTTGTTTTAGTTAATCGTCCGATGAATCTTGTAACTCAATCCCCCCTGCAACATTTGAATACTGTTTTGCTTCTGAATCAACTATTCTTGGGCTGTCCTTGGTAGGTTCCTATTTTTCTAGAAATATTCACACTTGCTTCCCCCTGGTTGTCAAACATGACCATGCTCAGTGGTGCAATAATGTCAGTTGTGACATGTAGTGTATCGTGTTGCTATCTATGACTTTTGCTTGATATTTTCATGCTTTTACTTCCTTTGTTCTGTTTTAATGTGTGATCAGAATGTTGCACATTGTGGATGACACATGATCAAAATTTGATAGGAAAGGGATGTTAGCAGTGGCACAAGAGGTAACTAAGAAAATTTAGAAGTGGCACCATTAGGAGGCAAGGTTTTCATGTTGGCCAAGATATTGGTTTGTATTGATATCGGGGACTTTTTGGTGATATATATTTAGAGTCTTGAAATTCTTTTTCATTCAATACAAACCAATGTGTCTTGGGATATCAGCCAATAAGATATCAATCTATGATTCAAGATTTTTGTGTCTTTGCTTTATTACCTTTAATGGTTTTTTAATAATTAATATTCTAAATTAAGGGTCCGGTTTAGCTCTGCTGCAACTTGGAAACCTGGTTTCTGCTAGGGGGCCACCTCTCAAAAGCATGTTTAGGTCTGTTGTGAAGTGGAAACTCGATCTGCTGGAGGCCTGTCTGAAAATACATGGCCGACTTTGGGATTCATGTTTGGGATCATGTGCTCGGAAGAGTAATGAAAACTTACCGGAGCGCCATGCGAATCTCGAAGTCTGTATGTCTTGCAGGCAGTCTTATAACAGAAACTGAATTTGCTTTGCACAGCAGACCCACACCACACCCCTAAATTATATCTTAAAATTTTAGCTGCTCCTGATTTTACTAAATTGGCCAAGATGTTACATCTCAGTCCTTGAATATCTACCAAAATTTCACATTATCTCAGCACTTCCCACGGTTTCCCCATGCATGATCTTGGTGAGATAAATTGAAATCCTGGTTCTTCTCAATGTGGATCACTCACTGAGATGACCTCAGCCTGAGGTTTTAAAAGCTCAGTTCTGGTTTTAATTTGGGTCTCCCCCATAGAGACTTGGTTTCAACTGTTGAGTTGTTTCAGTAGTTTCCCTCCACTTCAGAGTTTCAGTCAAAAATTTCAGAAAAAAATTAAAAAAATAGAGAGAAAAAGAAAGGAAATCAAGACAAGCTATTTCACATTATCTTTTTGTGTTACAAGCCATTTAATATCATAATTTATTAAGTTTGGATAGTTTTAAACAGAAATTTAAATATATTGAAGCTTAATGCATTAATTAGAATATTTCTTCTCTCTCCAAATAGTTGCATTGCTATCTCTACCAGTTGCAATAATTTTCAAATTTAATATGCACATGTATCTTTATAGCTGACTTCTTACAATGCTTTCTTCCTAAACAGACCACCTCCTGACAATCCTTAGCTTTGCTGCAACCTTTCAAATCTGACATTGCATAAACATGTTGGTAGCTGATGCCCTGATGGATAGAAGTCTAATTGATTAAGCATATCAATGAACAATGTTAACAGTTGATATATAGTGGTAATAAATTATATAGAATAGTAAACACTGATTGTTTTATATGTATATGTATATGTATATATATATATGTATATATGTATATGTATGTATATGTATGTATGTATATGTATGTATGTATGTATGTATATGTATATGTATGTATATGTATATGTATATATGTATATGTATATGTATATGTATGTATGTATATGTATATATATGTATATATGTATATGCAACTGGCTGAAACTGATCAAAACCAACCAAAACTGGCTGAGATTGACTGAAACTGACAAATGGAAAATTTTGGCTGGTTTCATATTGGTCTTGGCGGAAATCTGAACTTGAAAACCTTAGCAAGGAAGGCTAAGCAAACGGGATGGGCAAACCAAGGAAGGCTTGGACAGCTGTAGTGAAAATTCATATGAAATTTAAATCCCAAGAGAAGTATGGCTACTTAGAAAAAAGTTGTCTTTTCCTCGTGTCATATTATACATGGCCAGACTCATTACTTACCGGGCTGAAATTCTCACTGCTTGAAATTGAATTCAGCAATCAAGTATTCTTACGATTAGAAAATTAAAAGTCTTTAGCTTTAGCTTTCTGAAATGTAGATTTTCTTTTAATTTCATTTCATGTTGATGGTAAGATGCCATAAGTTCTTTCCTTTGGTTCCATTACTTTGGTCATCTCTTCCTTGACTAAACAGCAGACTTAGATTCTCTTCCACGTATAATAATTTTTTCTGCGGAAAATTTGATTTTCTGTTGTAGCTATCTTTTTTGTTCTGGAAATAAGTGATTTTGCTCAGATTATCCTGGACCTAAAAGAGACTCCTTGCTTTCTGATATTTTTTAAAATCCAGCTGTTTGTTAATTTACTGATGTAGAATGTAAACTATATATCTGATTTCTCTCCAATGTCATTCATGGATTGGCATAAACAACAATTTTTAAGTGTTCTTTTCTTTTTATGGTATATGTGACATGGATGTTGAACCATACTTTACAATTTTGTTGTATACAGTATGTTCACAGGGCATGTGTGCAGCACTGGTGCAATGAAAAAGGAGATATAACCTGTGAAATCTGCCATGAGGTGAGTCATCAATCTTACTCTAGTTTCTGAACATCCAACTTTAATTTGTGTGCCACCATTGTATCCATGAATGATCTATGAATGTTAAAAGAATGAAGCTCTGTGTGTGTGTGTCTCTAATATTATATGTAATGGCTCATGCCTTATTGCTTCAATGAATGCTTATCCGATCATTTAATGCGTAAATTATTATTTTGGTGTTTCCACTGCATCTATCTTTATTGCATGATGTAGAATTTGAGTGGATCAAATCGTAATGTTTGGACACCTTAGGGAAGTTCTGTATGACAATACACTCCCTCCCTCTCTCTCTCTCTCTCCCTCCCTCCCTCTCTCCCCCCTCTCTCTCTGTCTATCTAATAAATGGCTTTATTAGGGTTAAAAGGGGATTTTCTAATATAACTTTTTGTCTTAACATCATAGGGAAACAAACAGAAAGGATTGAAAATATCCATTTGGGAAGGAAAGAGGAAAAAACCAATAAAGTGATCCATACGATGTCTCAGATCAAGCAGATTAGATTACAACAAAACAATAGTGAAAGGGCATCTTCCTACTAAGGCTATGCCGATTCAGATGAACAAAAGGTTTTTAGAAATATGTAAGGATGAATTCCAGTCCTTACTTGATAAGAATTGAATTAGGAGAAGCTCCTTACCCTGGAGCTACGCAGCCTTTTATGTTGAAAATGTGGCAGAAAAGGAAAGGGGAATGCCAAGGCTAGACATCAATTATAAGTCTCTAAATAAGGTACTACAATGGCTAAGATATCCAATACCTAATAAACAAGACCAAATAAAAAGGATTCATGGATCCCAAATCTATTCAAAATTCATTATAAAATTGGGATTCTAGCAAATTCAAACTAAAGAAGATCGCTACAAAGCTGCCTTTACTACTCTGTTTGGACATTACGAATGGAAAGTAATGCCTTTTGGATTAAAAAATGTACCTATTGAATTCCAGAAGATGGTGAACGAGATTTTTCTTATACTAATTTTATAATTGTGTATATATATGATGTGTTAATATTCTCGAAAAACATAGATCGACATTGGAAACATTTAAATTTTTTATACGACAATAATAAAAAATGGATTAGTAGTTTTTGAAAGAAATAAAATTGCTTTAGATAGAAATACATTTTTTAGGATTCAAATAAGATTATGATCAAATCTCCCTAATAAATGGTCATAGAATTTGCTGAAAAACTTCTTGACAAAATTAAGGATATAAAATAATTACAAAGATTTTTGGGATGTCTGTTGGGTTATGGTTGCACAGCGGAAGACCGGATTTTAAAATTTTAATCCTTGAAATCCTAGTCAACTGAAATCCTAGACTTCCTTGATTATATCAATTAACATGACAAAATATCAGGAAATAAAAGAATACCTGTAATGCTAATATCCTTTATTTCACTAGACGTACAAGTGTATGCCTTCCAGAGGTGATCCACAAGGAACTGGATCAAGGAAGCACTCATCTTTCTTGCTTGATTCATTCCGACAGCCTTTCTTCCTTCAGCAGTCTTTCTAGGATCTTTTTCTTTCCGAAGAGTATCTCAAAATCTCTCCAAAAACTTTTTTACTATTTTATTGTCCTTTTTAATTCTCTTTCTAAGTCCTTATCTTAAAATGACGGACTTGTCTTAAAATAAAAGACTTATCCTAATAAGGGAAGGAAGAGAATTGTGGGGACAAACTTCGGATGCTTTAATTTCAATCATCGAAACCTTTAAATAGGAAGAGAGGAGGCGCCTAATACACTATTTCATCAATCCCTAATCTGATTTTAATATATTAGATAAGACCCTTCAAGCAAAAGAAGTCTTTAGGTAGAAAGGTGCAAAGTGATACATTGTTTCACTAATATTTTGCACCAAGAGTTGCTTATCGCAACTCTTCGGAAAAAATCTGATAATTAGTCTTTAATTTCAGAATTAAAGACTTGGTCCAACACTCTAATAGCTGTATAAACTAGAGAAGCTTATCTGAAAAAAGGTGATTGATAAGCAGGACTCTAGTCGATCCTATGTGCCATATATTCCAAGCATCATCGCATCCCTTCATGAAATCATATCCATAATTACATAATTTGATTGGTCAAATCCAGTCTAAATGGGCATCTATTAGAGAGGATAGGGGCTAAGACTTATCACCAAAAAGATGATTTAATTGCAGGACTCTTGGTCCTTCTACGCCCCTTAATGTGTGCGTATACTAATATTGGCACCAAGACTCCCAAGCATTTAGTACTCTTGGTTTAATCAATGGATAAAAGCTGTAAAATCAGGATAAATCCTAATTTGGCTGTCCCACTTAAGGCTCAATCCAATTTAAGTCCCACTCAAATTAGTTAGTCCAAATAGTAAGTATTTAAATCCAATCTAATTAGGTTAGGAGTTAAGCTAGCCAACATATGCTAGTATGTTAATTAGCTAGCTAATTAGAATCCTATGCCCTTAATAAAAATATAAATAATTCAATCAATTTCTTAATGTGTGTGACCCTTTGCACTCCTCATTTAGCCAGCAATAGGTCAGGTTTATGTCGATTTAGTTCGATTAGAAATCAACTAATCGAATTAGATTAAATCGAGCGAACCCTAGCTATCAATTTGAACCATCTTTCAAATTGACTCATGAATTCAGTCAATTTAATTCATGATAATCTACAAGACATGATTGACGTCTAGCAACGTATCATGTCTATCCAGAAGATGAGAAATTTGGTAGAAATTATCAAAATACCTTTCAGTGGCAAGTTACCATGCAATTCAATGATTCGATCTTTTTTTATCCCGAATAAGTGATGAATATGGAAAATTGTTAAACCCTCACACTTTATTCATTCGAACCTCAAATCACTAATAAAAACTTGATTGATGAAAGATTAGAATTTCTTTTTTAATTTATTCTGCTTTGATCAAAGACTTCTTGAGTCATCATTTGATGAGATTGCATGGGATAAATACTCATTTTACTAGGAGTGATCGATTCCTTGTTGATCTATTCATAACCTTCATACACAATTCATCATATCTATGAACATTCCGTACATGATTAAGTCATGAATGAGTATGAACCACAACATGGATTCATGTGTATAAGATATCATGGTGATCTCAGATTTAAGGATCACTTGCATAACTTTCACTAAGAGAATCATCTTTTGACAAGTAAGACTTTCATAAAATATTCTCATAACGAATCAATTCAGTGAACTCATACCTTGATGAGCACCCACATCCTTGTATTCGTGTCCCTATACAAGTGGTCGTGAGATAAACCACTCTCCATCGAGCATACATAGGATGCGTTAGTCTCTCTAAAAACATCGATCCACGACTCGATCCTATGACTAGGAATATTCTAGATTAGGGTTTATAAGATCTTAGGTCTCACTGTTATGAACTCCATCATAATCCTAAAATCATTGTCCTAATTTATGAGATTCATCATAATCTTAAAACAATAGAGTATAAGATACAGCATATGATGAAACAAAATGTCTTTTATTAATATCATTCATGAGTCGGGAGAATTTTACATATAAGCTCTTGTTTCATAAAAAATATGATTGGCTTTTAGGGCACTATTCTTGCAGTCTTAACTGCATGGCAGATGTTTATGGGTCTTTTGCCGAAGGCAAAAATTTTAACAGATTGCCTGAAATGAGCAACATACAAAATAATAAGAAATATTAAAGAAAAGGTGAAATGCCTTCCCTCCTTCAAGATTATAGAAATAGATCCATCGGATCAAGCCTATGGAGGTATTCTAAAACTGAAAGTGGACGGTAAGGAGCTGCTAATAAGATTTACATCTAGCACTTAGAACAACATCCAAAAAAATATTCAACTATTGAGAAGAAGATCCTTGCTATAGTTAAAGTAATTTCCAAATTTCTAGAAGACTTGCTAAACCAGCAAGTTCTTCTATGCATTGATTGCAAAGTGGCTAAAGATGTTTTACAGAAAGACGTAAAAAAATTAGTTTCTAAACAAATCTTCGCAAGATGGCAAGCTATCCTTTTTGTCTTTGATTTTATTATTGAATATATAAGGGGTGAAACTAATTCTCTTTCCGACTTTTTATCTCATGAATTTTTGCAAGGAAATGGAGTATAAGATAGCTTTTTGCAAAAGAATCCTGCAAGGAGTGAGTTGAATCCCAACATATTCCTCCTTTCTTCAATCTGGGACCCTCTCCAAAAATTTATTCGTTAATCAATGGGAATGGAAAATGCGTATATTGAACCAAAACAAGGATTTTAGAAGGGCCATCACCGCCCTGGTAAGGTATATGTTTAAAGAAGAAGATGAACAGTGGTTATAGTACTGAACAGTGGTTCTGTTACAGTGCTATTGCTGTAGTAACCATGATAGTGGCTTATTGCAACAATATCTTATCCGTGTTCTGGATTTCTGAGAACAATCCGGGGTTTGAATTTTAAAGGAAGAAGATGACTGGTATAATATAAGAACAACAAAACCTGAACTTTATTAGCACTCTGGAACACAAACAAGCTCACTTATGTATAGGCGTTCAAACACTCATACTATCTTACACTACTATGTACATGAATGGAGGTTTATGGTAGAGGGTGGAAGATGAATAGTGTTGAGGGTAGAAGGTGGAAGATGGAAGGTGAAAAGTGGAAGGTGGAAGATGAAAGTGAAAGACGGAAAGTGGAAGGTGGAAGATGACTCTGCCTTTTGCCCCTCTTTGCCTCACCACTTGGCCTCTTTGTGGATGGCCTTTCCCTCTGCGGTTTGCCCCCCCTCTGCTTTTGAACCCTTCCCCTCTATTTATAGATGAGGAAGGGGCTGGCAGACTTCATTTGGTTTGAAGTCGATGGATTTCAAATGTGTTGAAGTCCAGGGTTGCCTGACTTTTGGATCCTATAGATGTCTTATCTGGGATAGTTTAGACGTCTTCTCTTCCTTTGTTGAGAATATCACTGTGATTATCCCGTTGAGCAGTGTAGATGTCATGTCGGATACAATCTTCATAATAGCTTTATGGAGTCTGCTTCGCTGGAGCCTAGTTGCCATAATTAATTGCTGTATAGGGTCCCTTCATTACTTTATCCAAATAATCTTGGTTTAAGATTTGGCTTGCTTCTGGCTTATTTGGTCCGAATGCTGTCCAAGTTTTGGCCATTATTCCTGTTTTAAGAACAATGCTGATCTTGCATAGAATGGGTTCCTACCATTGGGTTTGGTAGAAATGGTTAGCAGAAAATCTTTCTTTTTTTTTTTTTTGCTTTCTACTTTTTTTTCTTTTTTATTTTTTTCATTCCTCATCCTCATCATTGTCTGAAGAGGTGAGGTTTTTCAATGTTTCGAAGAACCAACATGCCTCTATGTGGGCTAGGTTCTCGATTTCAAGGCACTTTTTGACTCCTCGAAATATTTCAGCATTTTGTATTTCTTCAGGATAGTTGTTGGCATTTATCAGAATGTCTCAAGAACCTTCTTTTTTATCTATATTTATTGGAAGGTCTGTGGTCGCCCAGATTCTTTCTTCTGTTTGTCCAGCAATTTTGATTTTTTAATACTCTGGCTTTCCAATAGACATCCAAATACGAGGTAACTTTGTATTTTTTAAGATTGAAATCTCCTAGTAGCCCCTCTTCTCCATTGCGTGCAAGGATTATATATTCTGTCTTCAAGTATCCCAATTTGATAGATTTGAAAGGGATCGGCAATGGCCCCTATTCTTCTTTCTTCTATTCTATTGTAGACTTTTTTCTTTAAAAGCTGTCAAATTTTTCTTGCTTCTCGGAGGACGGTTGCTACTACAGCAAGAAACTTGTCTAGGGCTATATAGTTGCTGATGAGAGTTATTCTGACTAGTCCTTTGTTGAGGTCTCTAATCTCTTCATTTTTGAGGTGGTCAGTGAATAATAGAATATAGAGTTTGGGGTAAAACCACTCCAGATAATACAGAAGAAGGAACTTGGGATAGCTCCACCCATTTATGCAAAATATTTATAATTTTCTGAGTAATTATTTCATCTTGCAGGGTTGAGTTGCCTTTTCATGAATAATGTCTTGAAGATCATGAGTCAAGATTTCTTGAGCCTTCGTCCAGTAGTCAAGTCGCTAGGACTTAACCATGGATAGTGTAAGTAGCTAAATTAGAGTAGTCTGTGTAGACTGTTCTTCTAGTAGTTCAGAAGTAGTATGGGATGACTGTCCTTCTACTAGTTGATTGTATTTAGGTTTGGATTCAACCTGATTTTCCTCTTAAGGCCTCTTATCTTTTTCAAGGATGGTTATTTTGTCTTCCATTGTGTTTTCAAAAGATATTAAAGTTAGTACGAGAAAGCATTGGATTGAAAAATTGGTTCTAGAGCTCTTTTGATAAAATCTTCCTGCAAAATGAAAAATATATAATTAGAAAATATATACAGATAAAAGGAAAGAAAATTTTTGGTATTCAGAAAGTGTATTAGATGTGGTTTTGATGCATTAATAATTTTTCAAGACTTTATTGATGCTCAATACCGTCTTTTAGCTGATTGAGAAAGGACTCCTTTGGTTCGGAGCAAAATTCTAATATGTTCTTTTTACCATTTATTTGAGTGGTTATTTCTTCTTCTATGACAGTAAAAGGTTTAATTAGAATTAGGATTTCCTAATATAACTCCTTGTTTCAAGTCTTTCACTACTAAGACCAATGTCATAAGGCTGGTTTTACCTATGCACACATAGATTTCAGGGATCTTGTATTGTACCCTGAGATATTCCCCATTGGCTCTATGAACCTTATGGGTTGGCTTTTCAAAGTACCCAGAAGGAATCAATCCTTCTCTAATGCAGTTTACAATGGCACCTGAGTCTAGCAAAGTTCTATGTTTGAACTTATAACTTTCTTTTAATTCACATTGAACATCACAATAACATTTTTGTGTTAAATATCTTTCTATGGTATTGAGTAATTCGGAAGGTTCTCCATGATCCTCAATCATTAGGGATTTTCCTTTTAATTGTTCGAAAACCTATAATCCTATGGTTGGATTTAGATTTTTTGTTTTTTCTTCCAAGGTGTCTTCCTCGATGAGTCTCGATCTTTCTTTTAAGATTTGGATTTTTCCTTTTATGAGTTTTTACTCTTTTAGCAAATCCTCAAGGCTTGGTTTTACGCTTTTTTGTTTCGTGTCTCTGAATCTTCAAAATACTTCATAATATAGGAATCTTGTTTAAAATCTATTTCTTCTTCAGATTTTTGAAGAGATTGTTTTGCCTTTTGTCCTTTTATTAAGGCAAAAAAGGTTTTCTGTTTGGATTTATCTTTCCTTTGGGGTTTTCAGAGGATCGATCATATTTTAATTGCCTAATGTGAAATTGCGTGCTATCTATTTATCTATCGTATTTGGGATGATATTTGCCTGTTAATTGCCTACATATTTGGAATGATATTTGCGTTAATTGCCTACATATTTGCCTGCTTCCATATTTGGAATGATATTTGCTTGCATGTCTTAATTGCCTACATATTTGGAATGATATTTGCCTGCATGTCTTAATTGCCTACATATTTGGAATGATATTTTCCTGCATATTTGGAATGATATGGTGTTTCCTGTTTTGACCTTTGACTTGACTATACCAAAATACATACTGTGATAAAATTGAAATATAAATTATTGAATAAATGCTGACAGTGTAGTATTCTTTTGATACAGCCATACAAGCCTGGGTACACCGCACCTTCCCAAGCCCACCCTGATGAGACCACTATTGACATCAGGCAAGTTACCTCTATGTGTATCATCAACCCACTCATGTTCTCAGAGAATTGTTCAACAGTTTTGAATTAGTCTGTGCTCTTGCTGTATCATGTTGATCATATATCTGTACCATTTGGATTGGAATTTCAATTGTCATGTGTGAAACCTACTGTTCTTATGATACATGTTGCTGGAGTTGCAGTGGAGGTTGGACCATGACTGGTGCCACCCTCGATTTGCATGACCCTCGGATCCTTGCGATGGCAGCAGCTCAGCACCACTTCCTTGAAGCCGAGTATGATGAGTATGCTGCTACAAATGCTCGTGGTGCTGCATTCTGCCACACTGTTGCTCTAATTGTAAGCCCTTATCAAGATACCAAAAGATGCTTTTGTTTTGTGAGGAAATGCAGTTCTTAGGTTTTGATTCATCCATATTCTTATTAATTTATTATTATTAATGTAGGCACAAATTTTATGGAAATATGAACTTGTTTCTTTAAAGATCTTAAAAATTTAAAAAGTTGTATGGAAACTAGTCCTCAGATTCAATTACTTTTTTATTTCACTTATCTTTATTTTTATGAATTTAAAGCAAAGGAGACTTTTTTTCTTGTTGTGTAGAATGAGATTTTATATTTTATTTATTTATTTATTTATTTATTTTTTGGGGGGGTGCTGTGTTCCTCTTTTTGAACATGTAGAAACCTTTGTTGGAAGTTGGAAAAAATTTGTGGGTTCCTCTTTTTGTCCAGCTTCTGGCTTCTCACAGAGTAAAGTGGTAGCATAATCTTTAAATCTGTAAAGTACAACATCATGCCTTTAGATTTTTTTTTTTTTTCTGTTGATTTATTACAGGCCATAGCCTAAAGGATTTAAAGCTACATTTTTTATTAAAAAGATCTGTTCATAGAGGCCACTCTGTTTGAGAGTTGGTCACCGGTTAAATGATTTACTGGGGATCTCTGATATTGTTTTTAAGTTTAATTCAATATTAATGCTGGGGAACTTGAATTCTTTCCTTATTATAAACTCACTTTCTTCTCTGCCAAATTTATTTACCCAGCTGCAAACCTGCAACACACACACACACACATACAATGAAAAGAAAAGAAAAAAAAACTCACTTCCTTCTCTGCCAAATTTATTTATTTAGTTGCAACTTTTCCCGAAAAAAAAAAGAAAGGAAAATTGCTAAATTGCAGGACATTTACTAAATTGCAAGAAGCACTAGTTTCAAAATTAATTGCTAGCTCATATTTTACTACTAATTTTCTAATTAGATTTAGTTTTGCTTTGGTGTTTCTTTACTAAACAATCAAGTAACCCTATCTTTGGATCATAAAACTGGACATCTGATTTTATCAGTGGATATTTGAGATGTATGCGCCCACTCATTGACTTTGTTGGGTGGCTTGTCCCATGCTTTGTCTTATTATTTCTTCTGGATATCTTGTTTAAAGAAATGGCATTCTCGTGAGATCTATTGAAAATTACTAATGTCTTTCTCTGTCATCTTTTTTCAGTTAATGGCTCTTCTCCTGTTGAGGCATGCGCTGACTCTTACGAATGGTGATGAAGATGATGATGCTTCCACATTTTTTTCAGTAAGTTAAAATTTGAAGTGCACCCTTATGGTATCTTTTGTACTGCAGTTTCCTTTTCCTTCTCTCCAGGTCTAATGGTTTTCTTTTTTTTTTTTTAATGATTAACAGCTTTTTCTACTGCGGGCTGCTGGATTTCTATTACCATGTTACATCATGGCCTGGGCCATAAATATCTTGCAGCGTCGAAGGCAAAGACAGGTTAGTAGTGTATTCTTAAAGGAAATAAAACCATCATCTTATTTATAGCTTCCCCCCTTGCTTTGTCCTTTTTCTGCCATAAGATTGAAAACTGTACTAAATCATATTTTTATGTCAATGATTCATAGATTAGAGGGAAAAAGAAAATGGTTTGTGACAGCTTAGTCTAGACCTTGTATTATGGATTAACGCAGAATGATAATGTCTTCGAGGCCCAGGATTAACTCAGAATGATAGGGTCTCTAGAACCAAGGTTATGGATTTGGAGCAGTTTTGAGTATTTATGGAGCCAAAATAGGCACTTTCTATGGGAAAAAGAAGAGGTCCAAAATTGGTCAACGGTCTGATTAGGGTCTTGTACTTGCATCTGTATTGGATCACCAAGTTATCATGTGTGGTTTTTTACTTCATCAGTTTATTAAAAGATGTCGAGCATTAGTTGGTTTTAGATGTTTTGCCAAAAGCTTATTTGAATTCTCTCATTTTGTCATGTGGTTGAAAAGTTCACATTGATGACAAAGTCAGGCTCATAGTTTGTCTAATTGATTTTCATTGTGATGACATTCAACCATCATGCTCATCCTGTTGTCTTGCCAGATGGAGAAGGTTATCTGGTGTTTGAATTTAATATCCATACTTGAAACAATGTTTGGGGAAGAGGGTGTAAGCTGGCTGAGTTGGTATAGTCTCTTGTTTTTATATAAGTGACCTAGGTTCAATGATGCCCTCAATCTGATTTCATCCTAGTTCTCGGAAGAGAAACCATGTCAGCAGAGAGTGATTTGATCGTGATACAGGTTACATAATTATACCATGTTCTATCTTCATACTTTCAAAACTTATGATGTTCTACGAACTGATTTATACATTTACTACAGAGAAATTTATTTTGTTTTATTTGAGTGAATAACATGTTTTCAGATAATTATGAATTCACAAATATGAGTCTATCCTCTTTTATAGTTGCTTGGAGAAATGCATCTGACTGTAAGTTGCCATCTCCAATTTATCAGGAAGCAGCTGCCATGGCAGCGGCCGAAGTGGCGCTCATACTGCAGGCAGGGCAAGCAAGAGGCCTTCAGTTCACCATGGCACCTGACTTGCCCATCACTCCCCAACAGGAGCCACATCAGTAGGGCTTGCCAACTTTCTTTGCCATACAAGCTGGATAAAGCTTTGAGACAAGTTGCAGCGGCACTATTTGTCACCCAATTTTCTGAAAATAGAAGAATACCTTTTTTCTATGTTATTTATGAATCTCAAATTTCGCATCTTAGATTCCAAAACTTGAAAGCATGTCTTGTAAATATATTTCAAATGTCATGGGTTTGTTTTCAGAATTCAGATGTTAACAAAAGGAGAAAAAAGCATGTTAGTTTATTGTCTTATTCTTATGATGTGAAGATATGCAGCTATGCTGAGGTACATCATATTATGTTATTGCTTTTGGAAGGTCGGGTTTTATTGAATTCTTTATTGGATTATGTTACTGGATCAAATTAATTTATTTATTTTGTATGCGAAAAAAAAAGAGAAGATTTTTATGACTTTAACTGCTCCATCCTGACTCATCCTCATCTAAACCTTCAAGCATGTTTAATGACAGTATAACAATGTCATGGCTTGCATGAGCTTATATTAGCAAACCTGACTTGCCGATGCCAATCATTTTATTGGACCTGTATGATAGTTTAGCTAAGAGGTATAGATTCTGGATATTTTGGCTGGCATCAGACTAAATTATGATGGAAGAAATTAATGCTTGCTTACGTTTCCCTTTATGGAATGCATATTTATAGCTTTGATTTTGATATGTTTGCGTTGTAATCTGGTTTCATAGTGAACATTTCAGTGATCTTGTTTTCTTGTTCGTTGAGTGCATCATAAAGGTGCTGCCATTGAATTTTCATATGGAAACTCATGCCCATCACCGAACACACAATTTGGAACTTACGGGTGGTCTTGATAATCATCATTCAATCTTTGGATTGCAGGCATAGATTTTAAAATTTTTAATTAATTAAAATAAATAATAGTAGAATTTAAAATCTAATTATATAAAAAATTATATCATGGACATATAATAACATATAATATAGGTCTGTGTTATGGCCGTAATGATGACGTGGCCAGGCTCAGATACCGTCAGATATGATCGAGCCACGTGGAGATTTCTTCGGCCAAGTCAGCGCCACATTGCCGAGATCGAGCTCGGCAAGGCTACTTCGCCAGACGACTTCCCAAGACGAAACCGCCCTCGTCGAAGTCGAGCTCGGTTCGGGGCTCCTCCTGCCACCTCGCCAGGCGTCCACCCAGGAGGGGTCCGCCTAGGTCGAGGTCGGCCGCTTCTTCGCTCCTTCGCCAGGTGACCCCCAGAGGCGGGTCCACCTCGGTCGAAGCCAGGCGACCTCCTGCCACCTCGCCAGGTGTCCACCCAGGAGGGGTCCACCTAGGCCGAGGTCGGCCGATCCTTCGCTCCTTCGCCAGGTGGCCCCCGGAGACGGGTCCACCTCGGTCGAAGCCAGGCGACCTCCTGCCACCTCGCCAGGTGTCCACCTGGGAGGGGTCCACCTAGGCCGAGGTCGGCCGATCCTTCGCTCCTTCGCCAGGTGGCCCCCGGAGACGGGTCCACCTCGGCCGAAGCCAGGCGACCTCCTGCTACCTCGCCAGGTGTCCACCCGGGAGGGGTCCACCTAGGCCGAGGTCGGCCGATCCTTCGCTCCTTCGCCAGGTGGCCCCCGGAGATAGGTCCACCTCGGCCGAAGCCAGGCGACCTCCTGCCACCTCGCCAGGTGACCACCCAGGAGGGGTCTACCTAGGTCGAGATCGGCCGATCCTTCGCTCCTTCGCCAGGTGGCCCCCGGAGACGGGTCCACCTCGGTCGAAGCCAGTTGACCTCCTGCCACCTCGCCAGGTGTCCACCCAGGAGGGGTCCACCTAGGCCGAGGTCGGCCGATCCTTCGCTCCTTCGCCAGGTGGCCCCCGGAGACGGGTCCACCTTGGCCGAAGCCAGGCGACCTCCTGCCACCTCGCCAGGTATCCACCCAGGAGGGGTCCACCAAGGCCGAGGTCGGCCGATTCTTCGCTCCTTCGCCAGGTGGCCCCCGGAGACAGGTCCACCTCGGCCGAAGCCAGGCGATCTCCTGCCACCTCGCCAGGTGTCCACCCAGGAGGGGTCCATCTCGGCCGAGGTCAGGTCGCCCGTACAGAGAAGATCCCAAAGAAAGAGGCGCAGGTTCCGAGGTCGTCCTTCGAGCCGTGCGCATCATAGGCGGCGCCCCGTACGGATGGCGGTGGCCCGCGAAACATCATTTACATTGGCCCGACAGGTCCTGCAGTCGAGAGGTGCGGTTCTGACAAAACAGGGCCCGTAAACGGACGGCACCTACACTTAGGAAGGAGAACGCTCTCCCTGGGCCCGAGGTCTGACCGGCCGCCTTGCCTGCGCCACCACCCTCTCTGTCTTTGCCCTTTCCCCGCTGGGCTCGGCGAACGAGGTCGGAAAGCCGCCTGGCCCTCAACACCAACAAGAGGGGAAAGGGGAAAGGGAGCCTCCCAGGAGGAGAAGACAGGCGAACAGCGGGAAGAGATAAAAGGAAGGAAGCTGGGGACGACAAGGTAGGCTGATCAAGCTGGGGACAAGCAAGAAACAGTGGCCAAAAGCCCCGCTCCGAGAGTGAGATCCAGGGTCCCGAGAGGGGATCGCTTGGCGTGAGCTCGGCAAGGAGGCCCGGCCGAGTTTCTGGTCCCTACAGCACCTTTCTTGCTAGTAAATTCTCTGAGTCTGGGACTCCTTCGGGGGCCCGCCTTGGAGAATCTGTTCCTTCTCGCCGTCTACTAACTTGACTGTCGGAGCTCCCTCGCCGGGATCCCCGGCCAGGGTCTTCTGACCCTCTCTTGCAGGTTCCCTCCAGCCAGGAGGCTCCAGCAGCCAGGCGGTCCGGTAGGATCGACGGATCCGAGGCACGGGCGCGGCGGTGAGAACGGCAACAGTCTGTAAATAAAATCAAAATTATTAAATAGATTTAGTTCACTTATTACACTATTTTATTTTTATTAAATCGAATCCGAAGAAAGTTCTGAATTTCATTGGAGTCATTGGATCGAATCTAAAAAAATCTTGATTTCATAGTACTAGCATCTTGCAGGTTGCATTTCGATAATTGGATCAAATTTTTTTTCATCTTCTCGATTTACTTTTTCAATATTAGATATCTTGAAATCAAGAATATATCTCTTCTTAAAAGATTAAGAAGAAAATTTATTTCTTTTTTTTGTAATTAAAAATAGATCTATTCTTACGAGCTAGAATAGAAGCAAGAAAGAAGTTGTGATAATAAATCTCTTTCAATTATTTTGTATAGTAAGATTTTATTTCATGCTAAAAATCAAGAAGAATCACACACCTCTCTCTACCATTCATCCCCCATCTTTCTTTTCTCATGCCAACCATCAATCTTTTTCTTTCTAGAATCCTATTTAATCAAGAATTAGGATAAGTTATTAAATCAATTTTAAACATTTAAATGGATTAGGATAAAGAATAAGAGAGATGAATATAGGAACGTCAAATCCTTTTATGCACCCCCTTAAATTCCAGGCCAATCTTGGAATTTTACATGAAAAATATGATCTCTTTCTTTCTTACATGCCTAAAAAGAGTTAAGCCATGGAGAGTTGAGAGAATAATTAGTTAGTTAGTTAGTTAGGAATTAATTCAATTAACTAACACATTGTTTTAGCTCTTTTAGGATTCTAATAAACATAATTAATCCTATTAGGTTTTAGTTTAAATCCAAAACTAATTAGGAATTAGTTAGGTCAACTAACTAACTAATTTTAACCAACTAAAAACTAACCAAATTCCTAACCAATTTATATTTATGTTTAAATCAATAACTAATTAGATTAGATACTAATTCTAATTAGAACTAATAAACCCAAATAGAATAGATTAAACCTAACTGAATTAAATCAAATTTAATTCACCAAGAATTAGGCAACCAATTAGGTCAAACCAAATTGGCTTGCAACAATTATGATTAGGTTAGCCCAAAATCTAGTTAGACTAATTCATCATCTAAACTCAACCAAATTGAATCCAATTTAATTTTTATCGAGCCTAATCATAATTAAATGATCAAATCATCTAATTAAATTACAACTCTTGTAATAAAATCCTCCTTGCTAAAATTAGCATATTCTAAATTTGTAATTTTTATAGTTTTAGAGTTTTTAAATATGTATCTCTTATATATTTTGATCTAATTATTATATCAGGTCAAATTTCTATTATATGTGATCTCTCAGGTTTCATTGTCTGGTAGTGAGACATATCATAATCTTCATCATAATATCATCAAACTCTTTCGATGGACCAGAATAATTCTAGCTCACCCCATCAAGGATCATTGATTTGAAATGATCCTAGTGGGTTCTCACAATCCATCAGTGATGCCTAGCAGCATGTAGTGACAACCTAGCACAATAGAAGAAATGAACCCCTAGGTGTATTTATCATGTGATAGAGTTATTCTATCAAGAATCATGACAAGATGCAGATTATGGAAACTCTTCAAATCCTAAGCATCTATCATATGCCAAATTTAATTAAATTAAGTCCAATATGAAACTTATGAAAACTTTTTTTCATCATTCACCTAACATGGCCATGGAAATTTCTAGACTCGGCTTCTTAAATTATATAGGATTGTACCTTAACTATTAAGGTTAATAGATTCCCTATAAGTGCACTCTCCACTCCTACAGCGAACCTACTGTAGCCAACGAATACCGCATAGATCTGAATGGCTAGAGACAATATTTTATTTTGTCAAATTACAACAACCCCATTATGAGTGACCAAGGCATCGTAGGTCAAAGAATCACTCATATAACTATGCATCGAGAAAGTCATTGACGAGTGAGTAGATATCCATGTGACTTCTTGTGATGGTCATGCTCAGTATCATTATTTTTTAATGACTACCTATACTCTCACTTCAATATCCCCACACTGTAGACTCGAGACTTGTCTATCCTTAAAAGAAAGTGATTTGTGCATCAATCAAACTGGATCAATCACCATCCCCATGATAATCTACTATTTAGAGCATCTAGGAATTAATCTATTATAACACATGACTCAAATTCTCAACTATTGATGTGTCATTGTTCATTATTTCCTTGGATGATGCATGAATACATATTACATATATGGATAAAATTATGTAAATTGAAATATTAAATATAATTTTGTATCTTAGAATTAAAATATGTATCAACTATATTAGTTTCGAGGATATATATCTAACAATCTTTTACTTGTACTAAAACTAATCAGCCATACACTTCAGTCCTATCTTATGTATCTTAGTTTTAGTTGGCCAAGGCTACTAAGTTAGTGGATCTACCATATCTTATGTGGAGATTATTCTTTGCAACTTAATAAGGTAGTCGCGAATTGAATCATCGTTCTATGTGTTTGGACTTCTGGTGAGATCTTGGTTCCTTAGTAAGAGCTATAGGACCATTGTTGCTATGATAGTGATATGTCATCTCATAATATCTCACTCATTTTTGCAACAAACTATTGACCAGAGTACATCCTTGCACTCTTAGAGATAATGATTTAGTCAGTCTCCTAGGTCAAACTTATAATGATCGGTTCCAAACCACCATTGTATAAGAACACGTCATATGTATCCTTATTCCTTCAATTCTTCCATTCTAAAGATCTTAAACTTATCTTTAATACTTCTTAAATCTTAAAGAATATTTTCACATCTATCCAGCACTTATAGCTTGAATTTTATTAATATTCGCTCGTGACATTCACAGCAAAAATTAGATTATATATATTGCATAGTTCATATGAGGCTCCCTATGGCCCAAGTTTAAAAGGATCTAGCTTATATCAAAATCTCTTCAAATGTATTGGGACACATTTTAGAGATTAATTTCATACTTAAGGAGTTAAATCTCTAATTGAATTTTTAGGCTGAACTTTTTTTGGCACTTCTTTACTGTACATTTCTATGATAGGTATAGCATCCTCTTTAATCTATCTCATAGCCTACATTCCAAATGTAGGATGCCATCTAATAGATCTTCATTGGAGAATTACCTAGGCATTCATAATCTAACCTAAATCAGTATAGGAATCATATTTTTAATTGAAGAATATTATCCTCATGCAATGCAAGGAATTATACTCTCACTGATCAAAAATAAACATGTGGTTCCTCTTTTTATTCTTGGCAAAATCAAATAATTTGATCATATCATAGAAATAAGAATTTCAATTTTGATCTAATTACTTTAGCCTATTTACATAGATCCTTTGCAGCTTAGACCTTGTGATCTGATCACTATCCATTTACCTGATCTTATCATGATTAACTGCAATAGCAATTAATATAGGTTTTAAGTATGATCACAAATGAAAAGGTTTCCATAGTCAATGTTGACTACAACCTTTCTCTTAAGCCTTGCCTCATAGATCAATATCCATTAGGTACTATACCTTTTGGTAGATCCATTAAAGTCCATACTAGGTTGTAGCACATCGAGTCTAACTTCATGGGATTTAACTATTTTTTGGAATTGATGTTCAACATCACCTTGTTGTAGATTTTTGACTATGTTCCCTATTTCCCTTAAGGAACACTTCTTCTACATCCTCTGAAAGTGTATCTACATACCTTTTGGAGGATGGAAGATCCTAAAATAATTACAAGGTGGAGAAGGAATTAATGTACTGGTTCTGTTCAAATGGGTTCTATAGGTTCTATGACCCATTGCTCTTATGAGACAATCTCTTTGAGCTTAATTATCTTCTCACTATTATATTTAAGTTAAACTATTTAACCATGAATATAGATATTAGGATATAAAAATTTATGATCCACTAGAGAATAGTATCCTAATAGTTCTTTAGGATACAGGCTATCAGTGACTTAATCTCTAACTCATCCATCTATATCATATATAAGTATGATAAAAAGATATAAAGTGAACCCAATTAAATAGGTTAGCTGAGTTATGTAATCAAGTTCTTTAAAGATAAATTAATGATTCATATAATGGATTGAATCATATCTAATAGAGTTCTATTTCTCTACTTAGACATCTCATTGAGCTCGAGATGTAAGAGGAGTATATTGTGAGATTATGCTAAACAACTTGCGATGATCCTGAAATTTTTAACTAAGACATTTACTTCCTCGATCTAATCAAAGAACCTTAAGGAGCTTTTCCTGGTCAGCATATCGAATGTGCTACATATATTAATATGTACTCGGGCTAGCATATCATCTCACAGGATCCTTTGGATTCATGTACTCACTAACAGCTCAACAGATGTATCACATCCATGTAGAGACTGACATTAAAAATTATCTGAATCTAATTTATTTCTAAAATAAATGGATCAATGATTTCATGCTAAATAGAAATCAAATTTATGCTCAAGATAAAAGTCTCTTTGAGCAGCTGACATACCTTCCACAAGTGTGTCATATTTATTCTTCAAGGATTAGGTACATGAGACAATGCCTATGGTCATTAACCTTTGAAGTGGAATAATTTTCCATTATCAATGTCTATCTGCGTGAAAGAACTGATCTCTTACTTCTTCACAGGCCTCTTCTTCTAATTAAACTATCTTTTGGAAGAAAGGTTTGTCTGCATCGAGAAGCATATCCATTGAACCTTTTAATGTCTCTTTAATAGTCATCAATTTATTGACCTAATTATCTTAATCTTATTCAAATAGTAGTTTTCAATAAACTATCCATATGAATTAGATAAGATGGCTGGATCAAATCCATTTGTAATCCTTATACATCAATATGCCCAAGCTTCTTAAGCTCATAATCCTTAATCATTGTCTAACAATGATCATGGTTCGATTGGAGTTAGGTCAACTAGAATGGCTTAGTAATATAAGATAATTATGGTTTATTATTGTACCCAGCCTATCTAATTAAATTTTAATTTAAGTCAATTTTTATAATAGATTATGGTCAGTCGATTGGTCTAGACTTTAATCTGTAGAGAGTGAAGATTCAAGTTAAACAATTATATTTTATCTTAAATTTATTATAGAAATTTTAAGTAACAAATTAGGTTCCCACTATTTTCATGGATCTCTCACACTTCTCAGTAGAGATGCGGAAACCTTTACGTGACTAGGATCCCTAGTAGGTACTACAATCCCATCGATATACAATATCTCACCATGTCCAGTTATTGGTAATATGCTATACCGATGAGTAGATAACTTTTATCCAATGCTTCTCAAGTATGTTGCAGTGACTCAATCTCTAAGTCATGTGGGCTCACCTAACAGTTATTGCCCATATTTTCTAGTTAAGTTAGATCCATCATTCAATGCGAAATGAAGCAATTATTGGATTCCTCACTATGCCCAGTTATTGGGTCCAACCCCATCTTTACCTTGCAATATCTCATGTTAATAAAGTGGTTGCACCCCCTTCGATACAACGGAACCACTATATCCAGCCAAGAATAATCAATACCTGAGAGACGCCCGCAGCTCTACAACGATGGAAGATCTATGGCTAACTTTCTAACTAAACTAATTTAGATTAGCTCAATTTAAAAATCCTTTTGCAGTTCTTCATGAGTCAAATTACAATGACGTTCCTACAGTCATAAGAGAATTCCATTGAATAGGAAGAGAGGGCCTTAAAATCTTACTTGTTGTTATGACCGGACAGCATGGTGATGCATTCCATCTAAATACTAAGACAAAAGAACATATGATATATGAAATAAGGTTTAGGTTAGCATATCTCCTATCTAATTAACAGCCAAAAGGTTATATGATATATGACATAAGGTTTAGGTCAGCATATCTCCTATCTAATTAACCTTATTTGGACAGCACATCTAATGTCTGATTAACCTAGTTTAGGTTAGTACATTTAATATTCGACATACCTAGATTAGGTCGGCATATCTCATAACTGACTGGTTTAGATCCGCACATTTTATATCTAACTGACCTAGTTTAGGTCATATCTTAATTAGTCATCACATCTTATGTCTAACTAATCAAGATATCATGTGTGAACTCGAATTAATAACCAACCTTATTCAAAATATAATCGACCAATTTAACCAAGCAAGTAAGATCAATGGGAGGGTTCAACCATGTAATCTCTTTCCTAGATACCAATCAAGTTGGCCAGGTAAGAGTAAGCCCCAATTGAAAACTATGATCAAAACTAGCTTTAGACACCAATTGGTTTATTAGTTTCGAATTGGTCAGCTCAAATGATTCAGGCTCGACACTAAGCCAAATTAGTTCTTTAGATCAATTGATTGATGTCAGTTGTATCAACCAACTCAAACCTTTGACATAGTCCCAAGCACTCTTGACCTAATCCTAATCAACTTTGAATTTGGTTTGATCAAGAGTTCAATCAATTGAGTTTGATTTAACCGAATAATCATACCAATAATAGTATAACTTAAAAATAATAGGAAAACAACAGTTTATCAGATCACGTAACCAAAATAATTCGAATATCAAGTATAACAAAACCTTTAATAACATTATGTCTTTTTTATGTTTTCAATTAATCATCCTTCTTCTTTAGGATTCTGGACTATCTATGGTTACACTCCAACCTGTGACTGGTACATTGTTGTCACACTCCCGCCTGACTGGTATACTATTGTTACAATCCAGCTTGTGACTAGCACACAATTTATCATAATTTTGCTTATGATTGGCACAAATTTGTTACACTCTAGCCTGTGACTGGCAACCTGAGTAACCATGGTACTATCATGCATGGCTAGTCCAAATACCATATTCTCTTAATTAACATTTTAGTTTTCATTAGTTATCGTTCTTCTTTAGGGTTCTGGACTAGCCACGGTCATACTCCAGCCTATGACTGGCACACTATGCCTGTGATTGGCAATATTTGTCCCAATCCCGCCTGTGACTGGCAACCTGAGTAACCATGGCACCGCCGTGGCATGGCTAGTCCAAATACCTCATCATCTTGATTATCATTTAATCAATTCATATCATGATGACAAACCATGAAATCTCAAATTTTTCAATGACTGGTGATGTGACGAGATCGCTGACATGGGGGAGCTAATAGGCGGCACGTCAAAGGAGGTCGCCATGTCGGAGGCCAAGTCAATTTCCCAGCTAGGACTGCTTCGCCGAGCTGAGCTCGTTTAGGACAATGAGTCGAGCTCCGTCCTTTACCAGGTCGGACCCGCGAGCTCGAGATGCCTAGGTCGGAGCCGCACTCCGCCCTCTAGAGCGAGACCCTCGGAGGATGGTCGGAGTTGAGCCCAGCCCTCCTTCGCCACGTGGAGCCTCTCCGAGCGCGAGCCCTCTGGACTGGGCCCGCACTCTGCCCTCCAGAGCGAGACCCTCGGAGGTTGAACCCTGTGATCGGAGTCGAGCCCAGCCCTCCTCCGCCACATGGAGCCTCTCCGAGCGCGAGCCCTCTGGACCGGGCCCGCACTCTGCCCTCTAGAGCAAGACTCTCGAAGGTTGAGCCCTGTGGTCGGAGTCGAGCCCAGCCCTCCTCTGCCACGTGGAGCCTCTCCGAGCGCGAGCCTTTTGGACTGGGCCCGCACTCTGCCCTCCATCGAGGTGACCCTGCAAGCTCGGGGCATCTGGGTCGGAGCAAGCCATGCCATCCTAGCTCGGCCCCAGCTCGGACGTGGGCACCGCCATCCCAGGACACCGACGAGCCGCCCAAGGACTACGGGATGGCACCCCCCATACCGCAATAACTACCTGTCCGCCCGTACTTCCAGGAGGATGGGCCACCCAGAGAGCATGAACCCCAAGGGCAGCAACCCCCGGATCGAGACTCTGCTAAGCTTCCCGGAATGGGGTGACCGGAGAAGATGTCAGAATGAATAGAAGCTTCCCCTACCGTATATCAGGAAAGACGTCCCGTCCATGGCACGGAATCCCGCCGCACGCGCCTGCCAGCCCAGCGAGGATCCCGAGGCAAGCATCCAACGGCCATTTTTCAACTACAAAGAATAATCGACACCCTCAAGAGGGGGAAGGTAACACAATACCAACACCAACACAATTGCAAACTCGACCAAGAGGGCAAAGCACCATCATCACCACCACTAAAGGGAAACGAGGGAAACAAGGAGAGGCGGTAGAACAGAGAACCCCTCTATCTCGCCGTTGTTCTCCCCCTGCTACGTTCTCCTCTTCATTCTCATACTATTCACTCCTCCTAGTGCGGAGTCCATCAAGAGGGGCCCAGCTAGGAGGATCTGTTCTCCTGGATCGTCAATGACTTGACCGTCGGAGTGCCCCCGTCGGAAATCCCGGCCCGGGTCACTAACCCCCTGTTTCACAGGTCCAGCACTACTGGATGGCGAGGCAGCGAAGGAGGTGCCCTCTGACACCGACAGCAGCTACAGGCCACGGCGATCTTGGCGATAATAGATTGGCGTGCCAGGTAGGGACGAGCAACGACATTGTGAACGATCTTTGATCTAAGTCCAGCCCTCCATCTCTTTACAGACAAGT
Organism: Areca catechu; assembly: GCA_021397845.1. Classification (NCBI taxonomy): domain Eukaryota; kingdom Viridiplantae; phylum Streptophyta; class Magnoliopsida; order Arecales; family Arecaceae; genus Areca; species Areca catechu. Next base: position 8,597,707 of record CM038052.1, read on the forward strand.
TTGACGAAAGGATGGTGACAATAAAGAAAAGGGAGGCTTCCACCAGTCGTGCGGGGGACTCCCCGTCCTGGGGGAACTTGCACCACCAAGAGGTGAAGCCACCCATTCTGGTTCAACCCCCTCCGCCGGAATCTCAACTGGTCGCACTCGCCCAGTAGATGCAAGTCCTTGCCACAGCAGTGCGACAGCTTCAGCACCAGCACCGGTCCTTGGTTACCCACCAGCAGCCAGGGACTTCGACGGCCCACACCGCAGTTCCCCGCAACAGCCTGCGTTCCTTCCAAGGAAGGCCCTCGCAGCCACAGACCACTACTGACAACCGGGGTAGCCATCAAGCTCCGGCGAAAAGACGACGAGCCGGCTCTGCTGACAGGGAGAGCCGCTCACCAAACCTCGGGTGGGAGGTGCCCAGACCCCACCAAGGCAGAAGGAGCAAGACCCCCCGCCATGGGTGCCATGCACCCATGTCACCTTCTCTGTCTCCTTCGACGGAGGGGTCCACTGATGAAGCCGTCAGGCGCGCGACGGAGAGGCGCCTGGAAGAACATGAACGCAAGCTAGCGGAGTTTTTCCACCGGTTTGCCAATATGCAGGGCTCAGCTAGCGAGTCGGCGGGCTACGACGCCTGTCCCCCATTCTCCCAAGAAATCCAAGCGAAGCCGATTCTGCATCGGTTCCGGATGCCGCAGGTGGATCCTTACGATGGGACCACCGACCCCCTGGACCACCTGGAAAGCTACCAGACCCTCATGAGGGTCTAGGAGGCCACCGACGCTTTCCTCTGCATCGCCTTTCCTGCTACTCTTCAAAAAGTAGCCCGGGTGTGGTTTACCCGTTTGGAGCCGAAGAGCATCAGCTCTTTCGCCCAGTTAGGATAGAAGTTCGTGGCTCACTTCGACGCCTGTAGGAAGTTATCATGAGAGGCAGACAGCCTCTTCTCCATCCGGCAACAAGACCGCGAGCCCCTGCGGGACTACGTGGCCCGCTTCAAGGCCACCGCGTTGGAGATCTACAATCTTGATGAGCCGGTCGCCATGCTGGCACTGAAGCGAGGGCTCAGGACCTCCCGCCTGACCTACTCGCTGGATAAGAAGCCCCCCAAGACTTACTCTGAGCTCCTTCTCCGAGTCCAAAAGTACATCCGCACCGAGGAGGCAGATCGTACGAGACGGGAGCTCGATGGGAAGCCATTGAAGAAGCCGGCTCCCACCGAAATGCCCGGGACCCGAAGGTCAGTGCCTCAGGCTCCGAACTTCCGGAGGGACCGGCCAAGACCAAAAGGAGCCCCCGCTCCTGAGGAGGGTTACACCCCTCTCCTCGCCTCGAGGATAAAAATCCTCATGGAGATCGAAGGCGAGGATTACCTGAGATGCCCGCCTCCATTGAAGTCCTCCACCGGCCATGACAAGACAAAGTACTATCGCTTTCACCGCGACCACGACCACGACACCGAGGAACTCATCAAGAAAGGCTACCTCAAAAGGTTCATGGGGGGCAGACCTCAAGTGGAGTCCCAGGCGCTCGTCGCTCTCCTGCCAGCTCCAACCATCAACAACCATCTTACCGAGAAGCCGGTGGGCATGATCTCTTCGGGATCTGCGCGCGTGCCCAAGAGGGCCTGGAGGGTGGGGGACCCTAAGAATGTACTCCCCTTTATGAGGGAAGGGAAGGATGGGGAAAAAAATATAAATAATGATACCGTGGTCGTCGAGATGACGATCGCGAAGCATCCTGTAAAATGCATCATGGTTGATAATGGAAGCTCCACATACGTGCTTTTTTATGATGCCTTCTCCAGGATGAATCTTTTCCTCGATCAGCTTAGGCCTGTGCATGCACTCCTTGTTGGTTTCACATGTGATTCCGTAAGGGTAGAAGGAGAAATCACTCTCCCTGTCACTGCCGGGACCTCACCTCGGTAGAGCACTGTCATGATGACTTTCACAGTTATAAGGCTCCCTTCCGTCTACAACATGATTTTGGGTTGGCCCGGGCTCAACTTGCTCGACGCCGTTGTCTCCACCAAGAGGTTGCTTGTACAGTTCCCTACTCCCTACAGTGTCGGGAAAATGAGGGGAGCACCCCAACTGGTGCAGCATTGCTTCCAAACCCTTCCTGGGGCCAAGGTCCCCGAGGATGATCCCAAGACAGATGACCTCGACCAAAGGGCCCAAGATCCCAGGGGAGGCCCGGTCGAACGTCTACTCTCTTACCTGCTTGGAGACGATCCCACGAAGACGGTGCAGATCGGAGCCCAGCCACCCGAGGAGGAGAGGGCCCAACTACTAGAGTTCCTGCAGGCAAATGCGGATGTGTTCGCCTGGACAGCGGCGAACATGCCAGGTATTTCTCCTGACATCATTACTCATAAATTGAGTGTTGACTCGAAGCACAGACCAATTCGACAGAAGAAGAGAAGTTTCACCCCGGAGAGACAAGCTGCTATCAAGGAGGAAGTTGATAAACTCCTAGCTGTCGGTTTCGTTCGAGAGGTCCAGTATCCGAGCTGGCTGGCGAATGTGGTTATGGTAAGGAAGAACAATGGCAAGTGGAGGATCTGTGTAGATTACACCGACCTCAACAAAGCTTGCCCAAAGGATAGCTTCCCTCTACCGAAGATCGATCAGCTGGTGGATGCCACCTCTGGCCACCGGCTGCTCTCCTTCATGGATGCATTCTCCGGGTACAACCAGATCCGTATGCATCCAGAAGACGAGGAGCACACTGCCTTCGTCATCGACCAAGGGACATACTGCTACAGGATGATGCCTTTTGGTCTGAAGAATGCAGGAGCTACATACCAGCGCTTGGTCAACAAGGTCTTCAAGGACCAAATTGGCCGCAACATGCAAGTGTATGTGGATGACATGCTCGTCATGAGCAGGTCGAGCTCGAGCCACATCGCTAACCTCGTCGAATCCTTCCACAACCTGCGACAGTACCAAATGAAGTCGAATCCGATGAAGTGCGCTTTCGGAGTGGCAGCAGGGAAGTTCCTCGGCTTCATGGTCACCCAGAGAGGCATCGAAGCAAACCCGGAGAAGGTTCAGGCTATCATTGACATGGAGCACCCGACCTCCAAGAAATAGGTCCAGCGCTTGATGGGGCGCATCGCTGCCCTTAATAAATTCATCTCGAGGTCGGCCGACCGTTGCCTTCCATTCTTCAAGGCGCTATGCAAGATGCATGACTTCACCTGGATGGAGGAGTGCAGAACAGCCTTTGAGGAGCTGAAGAAATTCCTCGCCTCTCCCCCATTGCTCTTCAGGCCAGAAGAGGGGGAGGAGCTCCTGCTCTACCTAGCGGTCACACCAGGAGTCGTCAGCTTGGTTCTCGTCCGCGCTGATGAGGACAAATCTCAGAAGCCAGTATACTACACCAGCAAGATCCTCCGCGATGCAGAGATTAGGTATACTCGCTCCGAGAAACTCATTTTTGCACTAATAATGTCTGCTAAGTGCCTCAGGCCTTACTTCCAAGCACACCCGATAGTGGTTATGACGGACCAGCCGCTAAGGACCATACTCAGCCGACCCGAGACCTTTGAGAGATTGGCCAAGTGGTCCCTGCTGCTCGGCGAGTTCGACATTGTGTACCGACTGAGGCCTTCTTAAAAGGCCGAAGTCCTAGTCGACTTCGTGGTCGAGTGCACTGGGTTCGTCAAAGATCCAGAGCAGACAACAACGGAGCCCGGCCCAGGAGAAGAGCCTTGGATCCTCCATGTGGACGGGGCGTCCAATTCCAGCGGGAGCGGAGCAGGCCTCATCCTCACTAACAGCGATGGGGTTGTGGCGGAATGCACCCTCCGCTTCAAGTTCACCGTGACCAACAACCAAGCAGAGTACGAGGCACTCCTCGAGGCCTAAGAGTCTCCCGCGAGTTGGGTGTGCAAGATCTAAAAGTCTTCACCGACTCCCAGCTGGTTGCTGGACAAGTCTCCGGAGAGTATGAAGCAAGGGATGCCTAGATAATGAAGTACCTAGAGCAGGTCCGTGTGAACACGATAGGCCTCTGACATTTCAGCATCTTCCACATCCCCCGAGGGGAGAATGCACGCGTGGATGCGCTGTCTAGGCTCGCGACCTTGCCGGACTCGTCACTGGGACGCGCCTACATTGAGTACCTCGAAAGTTCCAACTACGAGAGCTCGGCGGAGGTGCATCAAGTCACCCCCGAGCCGAGCTGGATGGACAAGCACATCTGGTACATCACTGACGGCTCCCTACCCGAGGACCGCGTAGAAGCTGCCCTTGTCAAGAAGAAGGCCTCTCGGTTCGTTCTGATGGAGGGCCAGCTCTACCACAAATCCTACTCCTATCCGCTCCTGAAGTGCCTCAGGCCTACCGAGGCAACCTTTGTGCTCCAAGAGATACACGAAGGCCTCTGTGAGAACCATGTGAGAGGGAGAATGTTGGCTTATAAAGCTCTTCGCCAGGGGTACTTCTGGGAGACCATAAGGGAGGACACCGCTGACTTTGCTAAAAGGTGCGATAAGTGCCAGCGCCACGCGAATATACAGCGCCAGCTGGCGGCGCTGATCTCTCAACTCTCAGCCCCTTGGCCTTTTGCCTAGTGGGGAATGGACATCTTGGGATCGTTTCCCCCAGCACCAGGGCAGCGAAGATTCCTGCTGGTGACGATCGACTACTTCACTAAGTGGGTCGAGGCAGAGCTGCTAGCCCGGATCGCGGAAGCCAATGTCCGTCAGTTCTTCCGGAAGTCAATCATTTGCTGCTTCGGACTCTCCCATTGTATCATCACCAACAATGGACGACAGTTTGATAATCAGGAGTTCGAAGGGTTCTGCGCCGAGCATGGCATCCAGCACTGATTCACCTCGGTGTCTCACCCTCAAACAAATGGAGAAGCCGAGGTGACCAACCGGACCATCCTCCAAGGACTCAGGACCAGGCTGGACCAAGCTAAGGGCAGGTGGGCAGAAGAACTTCCAAGCATTCTATGGGCCTACCACACAACGCCCAGAACAGCGATCGATGAGACGCCCTTCAGCCTTGTTTTCAGTGCCAAGGCGGTCGTCCCGGTCGAGCTCGGCGTGCCCACGCTACGAGTGCAGCAGTATGACGAGGCACAGCATTCGATGCACCTCCTGCTCAACCTAGATCTCCTCGAAGAAGCAAGGGATAAAGCCCGACTATGAATGGCGGCATACCGGTAGCGAGTGGCACGGTACTACAACGCCTGGGTTAGGCCAAAAGCTTTCAAGCCCGGAGACTTGGTGCTACGGCGGGCAGAGGCGTCTCAACCTAGGGAGTGCGACAAGCTCTCGCCAAACTAGGAAGGCCCCTACAAAGTGGCTGAAGCCCTCTCACAAGGGACCTATTACCTCGAAGATCTCGACGGTGTCAGGTTCCCTCGAACACGGAATACCTGCAACCTGCAAAAATATTATCAATAATATAAGGTTTCTCAATAATAATAATGACAATGGTTTTCCATTATGCAAGTGTTTATCTATCTTGCAGGAGAACCTTATCAACATCTTCGAGCCCAGCTCTGAGATGCCAAACCAAGATCGGAGCCCAGACCTCCGGCCAAGGGATCTTCGAGCCAAGTTGCTATCAATCTCAAACGTCTTCAAGCTCAGCTCCAAGACGCCAAGGGATCTTCGAGCCACGCAGCTCGCAATCATCAACATCCCCATGCCCATCTCCAGGATGCCAAACCAAGACCGGAGCCCAGACCTCCGGCCAAGGGATCTTCGAGCCAAGCTGCTCTCAATCTCAAACGTCTTCGAGCCCAGCTCCGAAATGCCAAGGGATCTTCAAGCCACGTAGCTCGCAATCATCAATGTCCCCAAGCCCAGCTCCAGGATGCCAATCCAAGACCGGAGCTCAGATCTCTGGCTAAGGGATCTTCGAGCCACGCCGCTCGCAATCATCAACGGCCCCGAGCCCAGCTCTAGGACGCCAACCCAAGACCAGAGCCCAGACCTCCGTCTAAGGGATCTTCGAGCCAAGCTGCTCTCAATCTCAAATGTCTTCGAGCCCAACTCTGAGACGCCAAGGGATCTTCGAGCCACGCCGCTCGCAATCATCAACGTCCTCGAGCCCAGCTCCAGGATGCCAACTCAAGACCGGAGCTCAGATCTCCGGCCAAGGTATCTTCGAGCCACGTTGCTCGCAATCATCAATATCCCCGAGCCCAGCTCCAATATGCCAACCCAAGATCGGAGCTCAGATCTTCGACCAAGGGACCTTCGAGCCAAGCAGCCCCTATTAACGCCTCGAGCCTAGCTCCAAGGTACCAAAGACCTGGGCACAACCCTCAGGCAATCCTTGGACCGGGGCCCAGCACTTTGGCCAGGAAGACTTCGAGCCTAGCTCCAAGGCATTCAAGACCTGAGACTAGTCCTCAGGCACCTTGGACCGGGGCCCAGCTCTCTAGCCAAGGAACCACCGAGCCCAGCTGCTCATAACTGCCAGAACCTTGCGCTCGACTTGCCAACACCAAAGCCTGGTAATTCGGCCCCAGGCGAGGTGAGATCCTCTTCTATGATCTCCCCACTCAAAAAAAAGGGGGGGGGGGAGTGAAAGAAAGAGAAAAAAGAGGGAACAACCGAACAGAAGATGGGTCATAAGAAAGTTCAAATCTTATTTTTCAAGGATCAGTTACAAGTATTCTACGGGCCCCCGACATGCCGAGTGACCCCAATCGAGTACAGAAAGAAAACAAAATACAAAAAAAAAGGAGGGGGACTACCCTCCAGCTGACCCCTCAGCTGGGCTGCCGGGCTGAGAGTTTCCATCTGCAGGGACCTCCGTCTGTGCGGCTCCGGTCTCGGGTGGTACGGCTCTGACCATGGCTGGTGTAGAAGGCTTGGGAGCGACGGCCTCCTTAGCACCCGCCTCCTGGTCTGAAGTTCTGGGGTAACTGAGGCTGCTACGACCCTCAATCGAGACGAACCCCTCAACTTGGTACATGAAGCCCTTGTAAAAGGAGTCCGATGCCATTTGTTGGATCTCGGCGAGGAACTCCTCCGAGGCCCTGTACCGTGCGACCGCCTCCTCAGCCTCCTTCTTCGCCGCGGCCACCTCACGTCTGGCGTCCCCAGCTGACTTGGCCACCTTCTGGGCCGCGGTCGACTTCTCCTTCTCTGCCGCCAGCCGGGCTTGGAGGGACTGAGCGATTCCCTTCTGCTGGGTGGCCTCGGTATTGAACATGCCCAACCTCCGCTCGGTGTCGGTGAGCTCCTCGGCCTTCTTCCTCAACTGGCCCTACTCTCGGTCGAGGCTCTCCTGAAGCTCTCTTGCTCGCCCCTCAGAATCGACGAGTTGCCTCTTGAGGTCCTTGACCCATCGGTCAAGCACCCCGTCGGAGTCAGCCCTCCTCTTCAGGTCAGCCTTCAGCGATGCGATCTCGACCGCCTGTTGCTGCTCAGCCTTCTCCAAGCTTCGGCAACAGCCCCTGACGAAGAGGGCCTCGGCACCGACCTGCACCATATAGAAGGTTAGCAAAAAAAAAAAGGAGGAAGACACTAGCCCCTGTACAGGAGGACCGGGATGAGACATCCTATGAGAAGGATCCAAGGAGAAGAAAGACTGGACTCGGAAGAAGAACCCTACCACAAAGGGAAAGGAGGAAGAAGGGGGGACCGACCTGGTTCCTTAGAGGGAGGAAAGGCGGGAGCGGATCGTGAAGAAGAAAGGATCCAAGCATTGTAGCAGGCGCGAAGGATTTGAAAGAATGGAAGTTTTAGGTAAAAAAAACTTCTTTTCGCTTCGAAGAGACCCGTCAAAATCCATACCGTTATGACCCCTCCCCCAACGGATTCATGCCACGTGCTTTCCATCGGAGAAAAGGGTGTCCCAGCCGTTCTGAATTCTGCGCCAGCATTAACTGCTCCTCAGACGTGGCCATGCGGCACCCCCGCACTGGCCTGCAGGACCATCTCACGGAGTGCCAGCAATCATGGCCATCATTGAGCCAGATCCCCATCTTTCCATGTCAGCATCACAATTAACTCCCTTCGGCTTGGGCACCGCGCACTGACGAGCCTCGAAAGTGGGGGGCAAATGATGTGGCGAGATCGCTGACGCGGGGGAGCTAACAGGCGCCACATCAAAGGAGGCCGCCGCATCGGACGCCAAGTCAATTCTCCAGCTCGGACTGCTTCGCCGAGCTAAGCTCGTTCAGGACAATGAGCCGAGCTCCGTCCTCTGCCAGGTCGGACCTACGAGCTCGAGATGCCTAGGTCAGAGCCACACTCTGCCCTCCAAAGTGAGACCTTCGGAGGTTGAGCCCTGTGGTCGGAGTCGAGCTCGGCCCTCCTCCGCCACGTGGAGCCTCTCCGAGCGTGAGCCCTCTGGACCGGGCCCGCACTCTGCCCTCCAGAGTGAGACCCTCGGAGGTTGAGCCCTGTGGTCGGAGTCGAGCCCAGCCCTCCTCCGCCAAGTGGAGCATCTCCGAGCGCGAGCCCTCTGGACCGGGCCCGCACTCTGCCCTCCTCCACCGAAGTGACCCCGCAAGCTCGGGGCATCTGGGTTGGAGCGAGCCCTGCCATCCCAGCTCGGCCCCAGCTCGGACGTGGGCACCGCCATCCCAGGATACCGGCGAGCCATCCAAGGACTACGGGGTGGTGCCCCCCATACCGCAATAACTGCCTGACCGCCCGTACTTCCAGGAGGATGGGCCACCCAGAGAGCACAAATCCCAAGGGCGGCGACCCCTGGATCGAGGCTCTGCCAAGCTTCCTGGAATGGGGCGACCGGAGAAGATGTCAGAATGAATAGAAGCTTCCCCTACCGTATGTCAGGAAAGATGTCCCGTCCATGGCACGGAATCCCATCGCACATGCCTGCCAGCCCAGCGAGGATCCTGAGGCAAGCATCCAACGGTCATTTTTCAACTACAAAGAACAATCGACACCCCCGAGAGGGGAAAGGTAACACAATACCAACACCAATACTAGTGCAAGCTCGACCAAGAGGGCAAAGCACCATCACCACCACCACTGAAGGAAAACGAGGGAAACAAGGAGAGGCGACAGAACAGAGAACCCCTCTGTCCCTGCCGTTGTTCTTCCCCTGTTACGTTCTCCTCTTCATTCTCACACTATTCACTCCTCCTAGTGCGGAGTCCATCAAGAGGGGCCCGACCAAGAGGATCTGTTCCCCTAGATCGTCACTGACTTGACCGTCGGAGTGCCCCAGCCGGAAATCCTAGCCCGGGTCACTAACTCCCTGTTTCGCAGGTCCAGGACTACCGGATGGCGAGGCAGCAAAGGAGGTGCTCTCCGACGCCGACAGCAGTTACTGGCCACGGCGATCTTGGCGGCAACAACCGGCATCATGGTCTAAACCATCAAAAATAATTTTACTTGATAAAACATGATATATAGGAACATAATTAATGACATCAAACATACTATCCATCATGAGAAATCAACATATATGATGTGAACAACCATGCATGCCAATGCTCATGTGCATAGATCAAACCATGACATGTAAGATATATATATATATATAACTGGTGATCAAGTCCAGAAATCTTTACTTTTAAGAGCTAACCCTAAAATACTTGGTAGTAATCTGTACCCGGAGCCCACACAAAATCCTTCTACTCAGAAGGCTGCCCCCTACAATAATAATTTTTAACCATAAATAATTCTAGAAAAATTGTAAACCAAAATCTGATGTGGGATGGAGAGATGCTAATATGAGATGAAAGATGCAAATGATTCTTTTCTTGTTAATGTTTTTTAGGTTTTGGTAGATTTAAGGATTCCTGAAGATAAGCAAAGTGCAGATCTAGGAATTCTATAACAATAAAAATTTTTAGCAAGCAAATTAGCCCCTAAATAAGGATAATGAGAGGATCCCGGGATTGAGAAATCCCATAGGACTTAGCTCTTGGATCAATATCTACTTAGGAGATTAGGGATGCAAACCTTGAAAAAAACTTTGATGCGCCCGATGTCGAGTTCACTCACTCTTGCGGATGCGGCCTGGAGGATCAAGCCTTCAACCCTGCGGATTCGTCGGCTTTCCATCTGATAGTCATGAAGGCAAGGGAGACCAACTCCGTTGTTTGTGGCACCTGGAGGACCTGCGAGCACCCAAGTGAAGGATTAGAAATCATCAAGAAACAAGTAGGAAAGGATGGAACAAAAGTTGAGAATGGTGGTCGAGGAAGTTCTTCTTGCTAGGCGTCCAGGTGGATCTTCCAGATGGCCTCCAAATTTGAAGGTGGGAAGTTGGCCTGCGCAGAAGGATAGTAACTCAGGGCCTCTCACCCCTCGATGTCCCGAAGGACAAAAGCGCTCCCTCTCGGAGTTCCAAGTCTAGAAGACAAGGGCTAGAAGAATAACTTCTCAAGCTTTTTTTTTATTTCATCAAGCATGCAAGATAGCCTCTACACAATGACGAGGAGAGGACCTCGGGATTGAGATACCCCGTAGGACTTAGCTCTAGATTTGCTCTTTGCTTGTTTTCGGGAATCTTTAAATCCATTAAAAACTTAAAATAATAAAAGAAGAATTATTAGCATGCATCTTAGCATCATCTCCGTCCCTCATCAAAATATTTTACCTATAAAATCTTAACCTCATGAATTCCAAGAAAAGAGCTTTTCGATTTCCCTCCTGCATTATTTATATTTTTCTCTCTCCTTTATCTCTCCTCTTTCTCTCTCTTTTTTTTTTTCTCTCTCTCTCTCCTCTTCTTCTCTCTCCTCATCTTCTCTCTTTTCATCTTCTCTCTCCTTTTTTTTTCTCTACTCATCTTCCCTCTCCTCTTCCTCTTATTCTCTCTCCTCATCTTCTCTCTCCTCTTTCTCTCTCTACTCATTTTCTCTCTCTTCATCTTTTTTTCTCTTTTTTTTTTCCTTTTTCTTTTCTTTCTCTTTTGTTTTTCTTTTCTTTTCTTTTCCCTTTTTCCTTTCTTCACTTTTTTTTTCTTTCTTTGCCTGTGCTTTCCTCCCTGTTCTTCCTTGGCTTGACCGAACCACCTCCCCCTAGTTGTCGGTGGTGGCTATGGGAGGTGGTTGCCAGGAAGGGCCCGACAGATCGGAGGCGGATGGTGGCGCGACCACCGGCGGTCCACGGCCTCAAGACAAGACCAACCCAAAATCAAATCAAAAACTAGATTACCCTTCTAAAGAAAACCACCGGGCCTCGACGGAGTTCCGAATGCTCACCGGAGAGGAGAACGACAATGCGAGAGGGCTCGATGGGGCTCGATTCGGTGATGGTGAGGAGGATATAAAGAAAATACTGATGGCTTCCTTGTCATTTGGAAAGCAAAAACCACTCAAACCGGAGTTCCAATCCACCTCAAACATGTCGTCGACCACTCCCCTCCTCTCCACGGCTCTTCCCCAGTCTTTTTCGGTGAAAACCCCAGCCATATAAGGTGAGCACTCCTCCCCTATTTCCGACTCCAAGTTTATTTTTTTCTCTGCAACTAGGTTGAAGTCAGCTAGGCCTACCGACTTTGGCCCAGAAGCCCAGGTTTCATAAAGACTGAAAGTTTTAAAGTAATGTATTGTTTTTACGAAGGTAAGGTGGTTGTCATGGTTTACATTTTTTAAAATTCATTAATAGAATTCTATCAGTAGCATCTACGTAAGAACCAAAGCTTACCATCTATTGCAGCCATTGCATGTATCGCCATGGTAAGTATGAAGGTGAGAGGTTGGTACTGAACCATTACAATCATCTATTGCAGCCTGTTATATCACCTGATTGTTAAATATTTTTATGAAATATGTATATGATTGTTCGATTCCTTAAGGTGTTATCATTGTTTATTTTCTGAAAATTGACAGGTGATCTGGATGGCTTTGTAAAATATTCCGAGTCCCCAAGGTCTATAGCTTGTTAATTGTGCATTAAAAAAATTAAAACCCGAGCTACCATCATGGACTAGTGTTATCCAGATCATCTCACCTCTCCTTTTTATGAGGGAATTTTGCAAGTGTGCTCTTGAGAATTTTCAAACCATATGTGAGTTCAAAATTTGACATTAGCATATGAATCATGCAAAAGTGTTTAAGTGTGCATGTTGTGCACCTCTTTTGTCACCCTATGAGAAACCTGTCCAATGTTTTGTTATACCCCGAACCCAACACCAGGATCGAACATACAATCGGCCGCATAAATCCTAGGTATCACCCCTAGAGGTCAGGCTTAAGTACATGAGATTCTCTTCATTTCCAAAAATTATATTAAATAACCAACATCATTAAACAATTTAATTATAACTGGATAATTAACTCGTTCAAGTCAAGACCACTAAATGGTCAATTTGTTTATTACATGGATATCAAAAACAGAACTAATTAAACAATCTAAAATTCTGGTATTCAATCTTATGTCTGGCCCGACTTTTACTATGCATCCTGTATCTTTGAAAAAAATAGAGAAGTGAGGAGTGAGCTTCACAACCCAGTAAAGACACCATACCATCACACCAATAATAATATAATTTAAAAATAATAAGAAAATAATAGAATATCATGTCATGCAACCAAAATAACTCAATGCCATATATAACAAAATCTTTGGTAAAATTATATATTTTTTGTTTCCATTTAGTTATCTTTCTTGTTTAGGGTTCTATATTAATCATGATCGTGCTCCAGCCCATGACTGGTAATTTCAGTATTATACTTCAACCTATGACTAGTAAGTTCATTATCACACTCCAGCCTGTGATAAACAATCTCATTATCTTACTCCAGCTTGTGACAGGCAATCTCATTGTCACACTCCAGCCTGTGACTGGCGATCTCATTATTACACTCCATCCTATGACTAGCAATCTTGGTGTCACACTTCAGCCTATGACTGGCAAGCTCAGTAACCATGGTCCTGCCCATGGCGTGGCTAGTCCAAACATCTCATTCTTTTGATGAACACTTTATCAATTCATGTCATGCTTTCAAGTCATGTCATTTTAAGTTTTCCAATGACTAGCATTGCGATCCAAATCATCTGAAAATATTTTTGCTTGATGAAACATGGTATATAGGAACATAAATAATAATAATAATAGCCATCAGACTGTCCATCAAAAAGAGTTAAAATATATCATGCATGGATAATCATGCTTGCCAATGCTCATAATTAGAGATCAAATCATGCCATATAAGATATATTTATAAAATTGATGATTATGTTCAGAAATTCTTACCTCCCTAGAGACAATCCAAATATACCTAATATTAGTTTGTGCCCGAAGCTCGCTTAATGCCCTTCTGCTTAGAAGGTTGTTCCTCTACAATAATAATTTTTAATATAAATAAATTATCTTATAGCAATTATAAATTTAAAACCTTTTATCCGAATTTTATCAATGATCCACCTGCTAATACCCTTACTTCACAAATTCCAAAAGAGAAGAGCCTTTCGATCTCCTCTTTTCAATATTTATTTATTTATTTATTTATTTCTCTTTCTCTCTCTTATTTCTCTTCTCTCTCTCCTCTCTCTCATCTTCTCTCTTCTCTTCCTTCTCTTCTCCCTCTTCCCCCTCTCTCTTTTTTTTGTTTTTCTCTTTTTCTTTTTTTCTTCTTTTTTCTTTTTCTTTTCTTTTTCTCTTTCCTTCTCTTTTTCCTTTTTTCTTTTCTTTTATTTTCTTCTCTCCCCTTCTTCTTCCCCTCTCTTCTACTTCTTTTCCGCCGAACAAGGGGTCTCCCTCCCTTTTTTTTTTCCTTCTCTTCTCTTCTCTTCCTTCTCTTCTTCTCTCTTCTTCCTCTCTCTTCTTTCCCTATTTCCCATAGGTCCTTCCCGATGGAATCGGGAGTCTTCCTCCTCTTTCCTTTATTTTTCTTTTTTTTGGATATTACATTCCCCTCCCTTAAAAATAATTTCATCCTCGAAATTCACGTATCTAAGGTTTGAAGATTTGTGGATATTTGTCTCTCATTTCTGTCTCAAGCTCCCAAGTAGCCTCTTTCTCGTTATGGTTGCTCCATTGTACCTTCACGTACGATATGGTCTGGTATCATAACACTTGGTCCTTCTTATCAATGATTAGTGTGGGAACCTCCTCATAGATCAAATCCTCATGAAGCTGCAATGGTCCGTACTCTACTACATGGTTGGGGTCTAGAATATACCTTCGTAGCATTGATACATGAAATACATTATACACACCTAATAAGACTGGTGGTAGTGCTAGTCGGTAGGCCACCTCCCCAACCTTATCTAAAATTTTAAATAGACCCATATATCTTGGACTCAACTTGCTTCGTACTTCGAACTCATCATGCTTTTAGTGGGAGAAACTCTTAGAAAAACATGATTGCTTACCTGAAATTCTAGCTCTCTCATTTTCTTGTCAGCATAGCTTTTCTGCCTACTCTGAGCTGTACATAGCTATTCTCTAATTACTTGTAATACATAGCCATTCTCTGATCACTTGTACCTTATCCATCATCTACTGTACTATCTCTGGATCCAATAACTTTCTCTCTCCTACATCATCATAGTAAATGGGAGATCTATACTTCCTGCCATACAATGCTTCAAAAGGTACCATCTGAATGCTGACTTGATAACTATTATTATAAGCAAATTTCTATTAATGATAAGTAACTGTCCCAAGTACCATCCAAGTCCATGACACAAACCCTTAGCATATCTTCCAAAATTTGGATGGTTCATTTTGATTGTTTGTCAGTTTGGAGATGAAATGTTGTATTAAAATTTAATTTGGTTTCAAGGGCTTTGTGAAGTCTCTTCCAAAATTGTGAAACAAATTTGCTATATTGATTTAATACTATAGTAGCCAGAATTCCATGCAATCTCATGATTTATTCTATGTACAAGTCGGCTAATCTTTTGAATGAGAGATTGACCTGAAAGGATAAAAAATGAGCTGATTTTGTCAGTCGATCCACAATCATCCACACTACATTATTATCCTTGGGGGTTTTGGGCAAGCCTATCATAAAGTTTATGATAATATATTCCCATTTCTACTAAGGGATCATCAGGGATTGCAGCGGGTCGGTAGGTTTTTGATGCTTGGCTTTTACTTGTTGACATACCAGGCATTGAGCCACATATTGTGCTATATCATTCTTTATACCAGGACACCAAAAGTTTTCTTTTAAATCTCAGTACATCTTTGTACCTCCCAGATGCATCATATAGGCTGAATTATGTGCCTCTTCCAAAATCTTTGTCTTTAATTCTGGAACCTTGGGAACATACAATCTGTTACCAAACCTCAAAGTATTATCCGCACAAATATATAATTTAGACTGGGTACCATACTCCACTATTTTTCTAATCCTCTGTAGCTCTAGATTCTCCCTTTGAGCTGATTTAATTTTTTTAATCATGGTAAGCTGTATCATGAGATTACCTAGTTGAATTTTAGGATCATGTTACTATACTTCAATCTTAGATCTTTCCAAATCCAACTTGATATATTTCTGATTAGTAAGTAAAGCTACCAATTTACTCAAAAACTTCTTGCTTAAAGCATCTGCTACAATATTTGCCTTTTCTAGATGATAATTAATGGTCAGGTTATAATCCTTTAGCAACTCCAACCATCTTCTTTGTCTTAAGTTTAAACTCCTTCTGAGTGAAGATATATTTTAAGCTTTTATGATCTGTGAAAATCTCGCAACGACCACCATACAAATAATGCCTCCATATTTTTAAAGCGAACCATAGTGCTAATTCCAAATCATGTATAGGATAGTTAGACTCATACAACTTCAATTATCTAGAGGCATAAGATATTACCTTCCCATTTTGCATTAGGACATAGCCAAGACCCTTGCGAGATACATCATTATATATGGTGAAATCGTACTAAAGCTTTCATCAATCATCTTTTCAACTTTTGAAAACTTTGCTCACATTCATCTATCCATTCAAATTTTATTCATTTTTGGGTCAGGCAGGTTAGAGGCATAGCAATAAGAGAGAATCCTTTCATAAATCTTTGATAATATCATGACATTCCCAAAAAACTGCAAACTTCAAATATATTGGTAGATCTTTTCTAATTTACTACAGCATCAACTTTCTTGGGATCCATGGAAACACCTTCCTTAGAGACAACATGTCCAAGAAAAGATACTATCCAACCAAAACTCATACTTTTGTAGCTTGGCATACAACTTCTCCTCCTTGAGTGTTTGCAATACTATTCTTAAGTGTTCTTCATGTGATCATGAGCTTTTTGAATAAATTAGTATGTCATCAATGAATACCACTACAAATTGATCTGGTAAAGTCTGAACACTTGATTCATGAAGTCCATGAAAGCTGCAGGTGCATTCATTAGACCGAAGGGCATAACCATGAACTCATAATATCCATATTTGGTTTTAAAGGCTGTCTTAGGCACATCATCAATCCTTATATTTATTGATGGTAGCCAAAATGAAGATCAGTTTTTGAAAATACTCGTGCCCCTTGTAATTGATCAAATAGATTATCAATCCTCGATAAAGGATATTTATTCTGTACTATCACATTGTTTAACTCCCGATATTCTATACAAAGCTGAAAACTACCATCCTTCTTTTTCACAAATAATACTAAAGTATCCCAGGGAGACACGCTCGGTCTGATAAATCATTTATCTAGCAACTCTTGCAATTGCTCCTTAAGCTCCTTCAATTCAATTGGAGCCATCCTGTATGGAGCTTTGGAGATGGCCTCAGTGCCAGGTATGAGGTCAATGGAGAACTCAATTTCTCTGTTAGCAAGTAGCCCTGGCAGGTCATTTGGGAAGACCTCTGAAAACTCTTTCATAATAGAAATGTCTTCTAAATTGAGCTCTTCTTGTTGTGTATCTATCACTGCCACTAGGAATCCTTCATAACCTTTTGTGAGAAGTCTGTAGGCAATAAAGGCTGAGATCAACCCCTGCTGAGAGGTTACTTGCTACCCACAAAGTCGAACTCCGGTTGGCCAGGGATCCAAAATCTTACTATCTTCTCAAAGCAATTGATGGAAACATGATATGCCACTAACCAATCCATCCCAAGAATTACATCAAAGTCCTTCATTTCTATGATTATTAAATCTACCTTCATCTCCTTACCTTCGATGTCCAATTTGCAATCCTTGCAAATTAGGTTAATTAGAATGACATCTCCACTTGGTATGAAAACTTAGAGGTTGGTTTCTAGAGGTACCGGAGATACCTCTTTATTTTTTCTAGCCATACTAGTTGATATAAAAGAATGTGTAGCACCAGCATCAAATAAAACACAAATTCTACTGGATGATACCCTAATCGTACTTGTCACCATCGAAAAAAAGCATTGGCATCCTGTTGTATGAGTGCATATACCTGTCCTTAGGACTCGACTTCTACTGCCCTCCTCCTTATTGATATCCCCTTGAGGTGCTTGGTAATGTGATTTCTTTCCACCGTAGCACATAATCATCTTATGACCCTCATTTCCATAATTATAATATTTTCCTCCTGGTCATGTACAATCTCGTTGACAATGAGGCCCACCACAGTTGTAACACTTGACATTATCCTTTTGTTGAGTCTTGTCATTTGGACTAACATTATCAAACTTCCTAGTCTTTGTACCAGTGTTCTTATTATGTTGACCTTGGTTCCTCCTGATATGGACCTCTTCTTCGAAGCTTTTTCTCTTTCAGCTTGAGTAATGTCCAAATCATTCTCTATTATCAATACTTTGTTGACAACCTCTTTATAAGTGGGTAGCTCGAAAGTAGTTAGGTGTTGCTGAATTTGACCTTTAAGTCTATTCTCAAATTTTCTAACCCGGACCCCTTCATCCGCTAGCAATGTCGGAGCGTACCTGGATAATTCTTCGAACTTTGCAGCATACTGGGCAACTGTCATACTACCCTGCTCCAGGCGGTTGAATTCTTGAAATTTTTGAATTTGAACACTCTGAGAAAAGTATCTCTCATAGAAGGCCCTCTTGAAATCTCCTCAAGTGAAAGGTGCATCATTTGGTCCTAGCTTCCCAAGCTCCATGTCCCACCTATCATCTGCCTCATCTTGTAGCATGAAGGTAGCAAGATTTACTCTTTCTTCCATTGGGCATTGCAAGGCTTGGAACACTTTCTCTATTGCCTTCAACCAACCCTCGGCCTCCATAGGATCAGAAGTTCCTTTGAATGTCGGTGGGGCATACTTCTTAAAATCTATCAAAGTTATTTGATGCTCTTGTTGGACCCCAACTCCCGGCTGTCGCTAAGAAGTTCCTTGTTGTTATTGCTGCTATAGTAGTTACTGCATAAACTGTTGTTGTTGTATAAATTGTTGTTGCAGTTGTTGTACCTCCACTATCCTTATCATATCAGTTTTAGTAGTTGCTTATTGTTGCACTAGTAGTTGTATAAGTAACGAGAGGCTCACTTGGTCCCCGAGTTGAACTTCAGGTCTACTTGAGGTTCCCATTTTTACTATCCTAGTCTTCGAGGTGTTGTTCATGAGATTGTGTAATGGTTCCTGCTGGTGCATATCACCGCCTGGTAAGATGCCGGCATCTTCTTGCTGATCTGAGGGCTCCCCAAGTATTTGAGCCATCCGCAAATCTTGTGGGCCTCCTAGCACGTCCATGTTCGCCTCCTTATGCCATAGGGTCCTATACCAATCATTGTTAGTGTTCATATATCATTTAAGTATACGTGAATATATTATGTTATTCTATCCCAACCTATTGATCGATCCACTCTCTCTCTATGAACTTGCATCCTAGGGTCCTATAACCTAGCTCTGATACCACTCTATCATGCTCTGAATCCAGCATCGGGATTGGCTACGCGACCAGTCGCATAAATCCTAGGTATCACCCCTAGAGGTTATGCTAGGCCTAAGTACATGAGATTCTCTTCATTTTCAAAAATCATATTACAAACATCTTTTAACAATTTAATAATAACTGAATAATCAACTCGTTCAAGTCAATACCACTGAATGATCAACTTGTTTATTATATGGGTATCAGCAATAAAACTAACTAAACAATCTAAAATTTTAGTATTCGACCTCATGCCTGGCCCAATCCTTGCTATGCATCCTGCATCTTTGAAAAAAAATATAAAAGTGGGGAGTGAGCTTCACAACCTAGTAAGGACTCCATACCATCACATCAATAATAATATAATTTAAAAATAATAAAAAAATAATAAAATATCATGTCATGCAACCAAAATAACTTAATGTCATATATAACAAAACCTTTGGTAAAATTATATTTTCTTTTTTTTGTTTTCATTTAGTTATCCTTCTTCTTTAAGGTTCTAGACTAACCACAATCATACTCCAGCCTATGACTGGTAATCTCAATATCATACTTTAGCTTGTGGCTGGCAAGCTCATTGTCACACTCCAGCATGTGATGGACAATCTCATTGTCATTCTCTAGCCTGTGATGGATAGTTTCATTATCACACTCTAGTATGTGATTGGCGATCTCATTGTTCACTTCAGCCTGTGACTGGCAATCTCAGTGTCATACTTCAGCCTGTGACTAGAAATCTCAGTAATCATGGTTTTGCCCATGGTGTGGCTAGTCCAAATACCTCATTTTCTTGATTAATACTTTATCAATTCATATCATACTTTCAAGTCATATTATTTTAAGTTTTTCAATGACCGGCATTACAATCCAAATCATTCAAAAATAATTTTGCTTGATGAAACATGGTATACAGGAACATAAACAATAATAATAGCCATCACACTGTCCATCAAAAAGAGTCAAAACATGTTATGCGTAGATAATCATGTATGCCAATGCTCATAATCAGGGATCAAATCATGCCATATAAGATATATTTATAAAATTAATGATCATATCCAGAAATCCTTATCTTTTTAAAGATAATCCAAATATACCTGATATCAGTCTGTACCCAGAGCTCGCTCAACACCCTTCTACTTAAAAGGTTGTTTCCCTACAATAATAATTTTTAATATAAATAAATAATCCTATAGTAATTATAAATCCAAAATCTTTTATCCGAATTTTATCAGCGGTCTACCCGCTGATGCCCTTACTTCACAAATTCCAAGAGAGAGGAGCTTTTCGATCTCCCCTTTTTAATATTTTTTTCTTTCTCTCTCCTCTCTCTCCTCTTCTCTTCCTCCTCTTCTCTCTCTTTCTCTCTCTCTCTCTCTCTCTCTTTTTCTCTTTTTCTTCTCTTTTTTTTCTTTTTTCTTTTTTTCTCTTTTTCTTTTTCTTTTACTTCTCTTTTTTCCTTTTTCTTTTTTTTTTCTTCTCTTTTCTCCCTCTCTTCTCCTTCTTCTCCACCAAACAGGGGTCCCCCCCCCCCCCCTTTTTTTTCTTTCTTTCTTCTCTTCTCTTCTTCTCCTATCTTCTTCCTCTCTTCCCTCCCCCTCCTTTTCCTCTCTCTTCTTTCCCTATTTCCCATAGGTCCTTGCCAGCGACATCTTCTTCGATGGCGATGATCCATGGTCGCTCGGCCTCCATCCCAGTTCAGCATCCATCGGCGGCGATGCACATCACCGGAAATTGAAGAGAATGGAAAGGGAAATCAGAAAATCTTACTTATCTAGGTTTCGATGAGATCCCCCGGTCGATCGTCGGTAACTCCTACAGATCCGTCGATGAAATTGTGAAGACTACAGCTCTTCCTCGCTGGCAGTAGGAGGTTTGGAAGTGGGATAAAAAGAGGGAGGAGGGTGCCCTTTTTATAGTTTGAGGAGGGTAGGGTTTTGGCCAGTCCGTCCTCCTTCTTCCCGACGGAATTGGAGAAGGGGAGTCTTCCTCCCCCTCTTTTTTTTTTTTTTTGGTATTCCAGTTGGACAAAAAGCTAAACCAAGGGGCAACTGAACTATTATTTGCCTTTCGATTAGGATTAGGGTGTGTATGGTGTTATCCCTCCAGCTTGATCAATGCTTTCAATGATTGTCCTCTCTCTCCAATGGCTTTATCAAGTGGTGTCTTTTTTTCTCGAGCACATTTTTTGAAACACAATATGGTGACATGAAGTGTTGTTCATTTAGAGAAAGATATTAAGTGGAGAATATGTGAATTTTCTTTGTTGGCAATTTGCAGTGGATTTGTGTGAAATCATGCAATTACATAGGTTGACATGCAAATATGAAATGAAAAAAAAAAAAAAAAGGACCTGACTAGCTAAGAAGCTGCAGATGGATAGAAGAGAAGCATCAAGCAAACAGCTTTATGTATAACATGTCGCTTTTGAATAAAATTTTGGAATCATTTGTTCCAATAAAGTTAACTTCTCATGATCAGCAGAAAGGCTAGTTTCCCCAACTAATGTTTGGAAAGCAAAGTCCATGGTACAAAATGGCAGATAGCTACATGGCTGTTCATCATCTCCAGTATCTTTTAATCTACTCGGCGGCATATACAACCATGTATCTAATCAAGCTTAGAATGCATGCCCCATCTCTATCATGGTTGTCATTCATATATCTTCAAAAAAAAAAAAAAAAAACGGAACGTTAAAATTTAGTAGTATTTGATAACCATAACAAGATGCCTTTGGAACCCCTTAGTCTCTACCAATATTCAATTGAAACAATGCTTTGGTTTGGAGGTTATCATGGAAGTGATTAGATGACAACGAGGTCACGTATAGAACTATCATTTAATATTACGTGATGCTTGTTTTTAAATTGGGAAGGTTTTCAGGTGCAAATAGATCCATGGGATATGCTTGAGTGAATTGGAAGCATTCAATATTCTATTCACAGTCGTGGGCTTTAGGGGAGTCAAGGAGACATGAAATAAATTATAAGATGATGAATATATTCTTTTTTCCCAATACAGTTGCTAGAAAATGGTGAATTTTGGTTGGTACATCAAGTATCATGAAATGTAGTATAAAATTATGAGATGTGCATGGTTTTGCTCAAACAACTTCACCATCACAATTCACCACTCCAAGAATCCATGGACTGAAGACTTCTATGGGCACATTGTAGTAGCCCAACGCCCATATTGCAGAACCATATGCACAAAGTCATATGCCATCAATTTCTCGGATATCACATTTAGTGTATAATAATTTTTTTTTTTATTTTCTCATGGAAAGCTTCTTCGATCAACTATAACTTAGCAAATAATTTTCCCTTAGTATAATATATTAACATTATGTTAAGAAGCAAGTTTTTTCCTTAGAGAAAATGGCTTGTTGTGAGTCATATATACAGAGAAGCCATTTGGGAAGCTCATCCCACTTCAAACAGAAGTAGCGGAGGTAGGCTGATGGACGTGTGATGACTTATGGCCTTTAAGTGTAATCTTGATACATTAATTATGATCCCATCAATTGCTCGAAAAACTCAAAAATGCAAGTACTTTAATCCAAACATGTCACAAATTAATCCAACTCATGCAAGGGGTACAATGTCTATACAAGTAGAGAACCATCACACATTGGTGATGCTTTAGGGGCATCATGCCGAAAGTTTATTTTTGAAATTGTAACACATAATTTGAAGTTGCCCTGCCATTAGCCAATTAATATATCAAATCTGCAATATGCTTCATGGAGAGGTAAAATGGGGACAGATCTAATTTTTAGCACCTTTTTTTTTTTGTTAACAAAATGGCTATCCAAGGCTTGAGTCCATGCCAGCCCAATTCTTTTCCATGCACCAAGTAATCACTCCTGGGCATCTTTTAGCAAGTAAAAGAAAATTGATGGCATGGCTAACTATGTTGCTCATTTAACACATTACTAGGAGGCAATTTGAAATCCCATAACTTTCTTGGCCGAAGGCAAAAAGGACAATGGAATGCTAGCCAAAATCAGTATAATATATCCATTTCCAAGGTACTTCCTGACCCTTCAATTGTAAGTTTCCAATCTATTAAAGTAATAATATAGCTCAATTATCCAATATGTTCAAGCTCATCAGATCATGACTAGGTGACATGATGAGGTGCCTTATTTATTTCTCTCCTTAAACTAACACCAGGTCGGCCATAATTATTTGTTATTTTTGTTCAACTTTGATAAAAGAGAACACAATTTTGGCATATAGCTAGTCTAGCAACTAGCAACTACCGAGAATTATAATATCCATTTGAGCAAATAGCTTGTTTCATTTTAAATTCATCGAGAAGATGCACCTTGAAGACATGAAAAGACCTCATCCAGCAACCCCCTAAAAATAAAATAAAATAAAATAAAATAAAATAAAACATGATGAAACACTTCTTATTTTTCTACAAGAAAGATAAAAATAAATCTTATTTTCTCAACTCTAACAACAAAAGGCCATTGCATTTCTCCAAGGAAAAAAAAAAGTGTTACCTGTTGAGAATCCAATAACATTTCAAGACTAAATGCAAACAACAACGTCTGGTCCTAAATTTTCTGTCCTACATTTTTAAACAATTCATTTAACAGGCAACTAGATTATAACTAATAATAAACTAATCAACGGATCAAAAACAAAGTAAAAAGGATTAAATGTGGAATTGTAACATTGGAAACATGGCATCTTTGAGCGGGATTAGTGTTCACCTACCAATAAAGGGGAAGCTTGGGTCCGAAGGAATTGACCCATTTTTTTAATCTTGGGTTGCACGCTTAGGATGATTTTGGGCTGCAACCCAAGGTCAAGGAAGGAATAGAGAAGAAGGGTCCGAACCGAGGGGCCAAATTTTGAAAATTTCAATCGAGATTTGGAGTTCCAAAGGGGCTACGTGACCCCAACTATCATCCCCACATTAATTAGAACGTTCTTCACTTGTTCGCAGTTTGGCAGACATGGTTAGCAAACTTTGGTCATGGAAACTGCTTTAAATAATGGGATGTGGATCCTTCTCAGCCCTCTCTTTCTGCTGAATTTTGCTCGCATGACCAAAACTTTCTTTAGTGAACTAAAAAACCAAGCAATCATCAAAGTTTCTTTTTCTTTTTTTTTTTTTTCTTTCTTGCTATACTATTTACTCGGACTTGCTAACTAAGGTGTCTAGTCGATGACTAAGATGCGGCGACTGAGTGACTTAATTCTAAACAAGCAAAGCCGGGTGACATGGTACTGAAGTCCGGCTAGCTACATGCAATTACAAGTCAGTCAGCTGTGTATCCTTATAAGTTAGTCGGCTATTTGTTCTCCGATACAAAGCATCCGAATAACTTACTAGAATTCAACTGATTTCTGAGTTAGTACAGATTAAGACAATTAACTTCCAGGAGTCAAAGCATCCTCGATGAGTAAGTGTTGGCTTTGGCTCCTTGATTTTGATGAATAACAAAATATTGAGATACGTTTGGACAAATGTTTTGATTGAAGTATGAATTTCAGGCCTTAGGTACATCAATTTCTCCGTCAATGAAATATCAAGTTTACTAATTTGAAAGCAAGAGGATTCTCATATTTGATTGATCTTCTAATCTTGGAATATTATCAAAATAACCATTTTGGCTCTTATGAAGAAGTATCTAAAGGATTAATGGACAAATCTTTAAGAAATTCAGAGTTTGAAACGCATTTTTGGATGGCATAGGTCAGGTGTCAACTCAAGAGGTCGACTTACAGGCCAAGTGTCGGCTCACAAGGGCGACTCATGAAGAAAATTCAGAAGTTCTAGAAGACCAGCATGTAAATTTTCAATTGACACACCCAAGTATCGACTCAAGAGGTCGACTCACACCTCATGTGTCAACTCAAGAGGTCGACTTATCGTCTAAGACAAGTTTGGGGACATAACTTCAAGTTTTCTGTATTCAGCTTGAAATATCGACTCAAAAGGTCGACTCACGCCTCAAGTGTCGACTCAAGAGGTCGACTCATGCTGTAACGGCTAGTTTTCAGAATTTTAGAAATATCTTCAAATGGCTCCAAACGGCTATTTTTTTCAATTTTAATGGTCTTCAACAGACTTTTCAGTGAATTTTAGATATTTAACGCCACCAAATCTCTTCAAGTCAACAAGAAAGATAAGAATCATTTAAGACAAACTCCAATCATTTGAAAATACAAGAAGAAAGCTTTTGAGAGATTCCTTTGATAAAAAGGCTTCCACTTTTGAGTTGTTGAGCATTCAAGTGTTTGGCCATAAGTGTGCCTTCAAAGATTCCAAAAAGAAGACAACTCAAGCATTCAAGAAAAGTTACATCGACTTTAATTTCCGCTCAGTTTAGGAGCTATTTTTTGTGCTCATTTATTGTATATTTGATTTCTTTTGTTGTTGCTAGTTTCAAAGGTATTAAAACTAGTGTTAAAGGTTGTTGGTGAGCCTAAGAGATAAAACCAACTTGGGTTTGACTTGTGAGCCCGGATAAAACAAGTTGTAAAGGTTGTTGGTGAGCCTAGGTGATAAAACCAATATAGGTTTTGACTTATGAGCCTTGGAAAATAAGTCAGTCGTAATCTTAGATAGATTATAGTGGAAATACCCAAGGAAAAGCTTGAAAAGTGGATGTAGATGCTAGGGTGCACCGAACTACTATATATCTTGTTGTTTATAGTTGCTTGCTTCCTTCTCTACTTGTTCTTTATTACCTTACACTTTATTTATTGCTTCTGCTGCATAATTCATTGAGCATAATCACTTAGTTGCACAAACTCACTAAGAAATGCACATATTTGCTTAATTTTTTATATACCCAATTCACCCTCCCTCTTAGGCTCTCTCTCTGGACAACAAGTGGTAACAGAGCCTGGTACTCTGCTTGTAAGTCCAATGATCTTGAGTTAAAGATCATGGTAGCCTAAATAAGTATTGGTATTATAGAAGGACAAGCCTCTAACCGTCCACCTTTGTTTAATGAGACAAACTACATATATTGGAAGACACGCATGCGTATTTACATTTAAGCTATCGACTATAATATTTGGAGAACTATAGTTAAAGGCCCTCATCAGCCTACTCTTTTAGTTAATGGCATTCTCACTCCCAAATTAGAAGAAGATTGGGATGAGAATGACATTAAGCAAGCCGAGCTTAATGCTAAGGCCATGAATTTATTATTCTGTGCACTTGACCCAAGTGAATTCAATAAAATATCAAATTATGTTTTGGCCAAAGAGATTTGGGACATACTTGAAGTTATCCATGAGGATGCATATCAAGTAAATACCATCAAAGTAAACATGCTTATTCATACTTATGAGATGTTTAGGATGAAATCAACTAAAACTATTAGTGAAATATATACTAGATTCACTAATATTGTAAATGGCATGAGGAGTTTGGGTAAAGTGATTTCTAATGCTGAACTTGTTAGCAAAATTTTCAGGTCCCTTCCGGCTTCTTGAGATGCAAAGGTCACAGCCATTGAAGAAGCCAAAGATATCAATACACTTTCACTTGAGCAGCTTTTGGGTTCATTGATGATTTATGAGCTCTCATTGAAGTAGAAAATAGTGGACAATGACAAGAAGAAGAAAGCCATTGCATTCAAGTCCACTATCAAGGAAGAATCAAGTGATAAATCCGATGAAGATGATGAAGAAGATGAAACACCCCTCATTACAAGAAAGTTCAGAAGATTTATGAGGAGGAAAAAAAATTTCTACAAGAAAAAGCCACAAAAGGGTGATCATAGTAAGGAGAAAGAAAAAGAAAAGGAAAGGGAGCAACCGATATGCTTCGAATATAAGAAGCCAGGTCACTACAAGTTGGATTGCCCCACTCTCAAGAAAAGTAAGAAGAAATTTAAGAAAAGGCTATGATGGCAACGTGAAGCGAAAGTGAAGATTCAAGCTCCGACGAAGAACAACAAGAAGTTGCCAACCTTTGCTTTATGGCTAATGAAGAAGAGGTAAGACCTAAATTTGAAAATGATTTTACATTTGATGAATTACGTGATGTTTTTTATGAACTAGTTATTGAATATCAAAAACTTAAATTCAAAAACAAAGAATTGAGAAAACAAAACTTAGAGCTTTCGAAAACATCTGATAAGTTTTTAATAGAAAAGAGAAGCTTGATTCAAGAAAACAAGAACTTGAGTGAACAAATAAATATTTTGAAAAATGAAAAAGAAGATTTTCTAAAAGAGAAGGACTTTTTGAAAAAGGACAAAATTTTTGATACAAATGAAAAACTTGCAAAACAAAACAAAGAGTTCTTACTAGAAAATAAAAAATATAAAGAAGAACTAGAAAAAGTAAAGCCATTTATTGAAAAGTTTACCTACAGTTCTAAAAAATTAAATATACTTTTAAACAATTAAAGAGCGATTTTTAATAAAGCAGGCTTAGGATTTAAACCATAAAAATAGCAAAAGTTTTTCAAAAACTTCTTTGTACCTGCTTCCTCTAGTATTACTTGTTATGCATGTGGTATAGTATGACACAAATCTTATATGTGTAACAAAAGAAAATTAAATGCTATTAGGAAGGTTTGGATTCCAAAAGGAACCAATTCAACTAACCTTAAAGGACCCAAGATGACTTGGGTACCTAAAGTTTCCACTTAACTTGTTTTGTAGGTATGTCTTGCAACCAAGGATAAAAGA
Source organism: Areca catechu (assembly GCA_021397845.1). Classification (NCBI taxonomy): domain Eukaryota; kingdom Viridiplantae; phylum Streptophyta; class Magnoliopsida; order Arecales; family Arecaceae; genus Areca; species Areca catechu. The sequence continues at coordinate 8,625,110 of CM038052.1, forward strand.
AGAATGTGGTATCTTGATAGTGGTTGCTCAAGATACATGACTAGGGATGTGAGACAATTCTCATCTCTAGAAGCTTTGAATGGTGGAAACATGACTTTTGATGATAATGGAAAGGGCAAAATTATTGGTATCAGTAAAATCCATATCACCCCTACTACTTTTGTTGATAATGTTTTGTTAGTTGATGGTTTAAAGTATAATTTATTTATTATAAGTCAATTTTGTAATAGAGAATTTAAAATAGTTTTCAAATTTTCTATGTGCATTGTATCTAGTCTAGATGATAATGGCATCAGGTTTGTTGGTCATAGACATGAGAATAGTTACATGGTTGATCTTGATGATTTTTTCATGAAAAATGGTCAATGTCTAGTAGCAATGGAAGCCAAGATCAATAAAACTAGTTGGCTTTGGTATCGTAGACTAGGACATGCAAGTATGCATTTGATTTCAAAGTTAAATAAAAAAAATCTTATAAAAGATTTGCCAAAATTTACTTTTGAAAAAGATTAGATTTGTAGTGCATGTCAACTTAGAAAACAAACAAAATCTTCTTTCAAACTTAAAGGAGTAATATCTACCACTAGATCCTTAAAATTACTTCATATGGACCTCTTTGGACCAACTAGACCAACTAGTTAGGGAAGTAAGAAGTATGGGTTAGTGATTGTAGATGACTATTCACGTTTTACTTGGATAATGTTTTAGGCATACAAGGATGAAACTTTTTCAGCATTCATTAAATTTTATAAAAAGGTTTTAAGTAAAAAAGGTGTTTCAATTATATCTTTATGTAGTGATCATGGTACTGAGTTTGAAAATCATAATTTTGAAATATTTTGCAATGAAAATGATATTAGTTATAATTTTTCTGCACCTAGGATACCTTAATAAAATGGGATGGTAGAAAGAAAGAATAGAACTCTTAAAGAAATGACACGCACAATGCTTTGTGAAAATAATTTACCTAAATAATTTTGGGTGGAAGCCATAAACACTGCATGTTATGTTCTAAATCGTGTTTGAATCCGACCTATTTTGAAGAAAACATCATATGAACTTTGGAAAAGTAGAAAACCTACAATAAAATATTTTCATATTTTTGGATGCCATTGTTTCATTCTAAACAATAGTATAGACAGACTCAGTAAGTTTGATGCCAAGTCAGTTGAGGGAATCTTTTTAGGATACTCTACTTCTAGCAAGGCATACTGAGTCTTCAACAGAAGAACTCTTCTAGTTGAAGAATCCATCAATGTAGTCTTTGATGAATCTAATGATGAATCATCTAGAAAAGAAGATACAGTTGATGATGAGATAGGTATTCAAAAGCTAGGAAGGATGACAATCAATAAAAAAACTTTTAAGGAACAAGGAGGTGATCAAAACAATGAAGAAGAACAAGTACAAGAAGTAGGAGCCTCATCTACACCCAATCCACTACCTAAAAATTGGAGGTATGTCCATGGACACCCTAAAGAACTTATAATTGGTGACCATCAAAAGGAGTAAGTACCCGTTCCTCTTTGAGAAATGTTTGTGATTACTTAGTATTTGTATCTCAAGTAGAACCTAAATCAATTGAAGAAGCAAAAAAAGATTCTAATTGGTTAAATGCTATGTAAGATGAATTAAATCAATTGAAAAGGAATAATGTTTAGACTTTAGTTGAAAGACTTTCAAATATTTTAATAATAGGAATAAAATGGGTTTTCAGAAATAAACTTGATGAACATGATTTAGTAACAAGAAATAAAGCTAGACTAGTGGCAAAAGATTATAATCAAGAAGAAGGTATCGATTTTGATGAAACATTTGCACCTATTACTAGATTAGAAGCAATTAGGTTACTACTCGCTTTTGCTTATTTTATGGATTTTAAGTTATTTCAAATGGATGTCAAAAGTATTTTTTTAAATGACTTTATTGAAGAAGAAGTTTATGTTGAATAGCTCCCTGGTTTTGAAAATCATGAATACCCTGATCATGTTTTTAAACTTCATAAAGCTTTGTATGGTTTGAAACAGGCTCCAAGAGCTTGGTATGATAGATTAAGTAGATTTTTGCTTGAGAATGATTTTTCAAGAGGCAATGTTGACACAACACTATTTTTGAAAAAGAAAAATAATGATTTATTAGTAGTACAAGTGTATATCGTGATATTATTTTCGATGCTACTAATGAAGTTCTTTGCCAAGAGTTTGCCAAGCTTATGCAGGGAGAGTTCAAGATGAGCATGATGGGAGAGCTAAACTTTTTTCTTGGACTCCAGATCAAGTAAACTAAAGAAGGGATCTTCATCAACCAAGCTAAGTACACAAAAAAAATTAAAAAAGTTTGGGATGGAGAACACCAAATCATTAGGTACTCCTATGAGCCATTCTTGTAAACTTGACAAAGATGAATTAGGTAAGAATATTGATCAAAAGTTATATAGAGGTATCATTGGTTCCTTGTTATACTTAACTGCAAGTAAGCCAGATATAATGTTTAGTATATGTATATATGCTAGATATCAGTCTGCTCCTAAAGAGTCTCATCTATTGGCTGTTAAACGCATACTATGATATCTTTCTAGCACTATTGATATTGGACTTTGGTACTCTAGAGAATCATCTATTGAATTGATTGCATATTCTGATGCTGATTTTGCTGGATATAGATTAGATAGAAAAAGTACTAGTGGAACCTGTCAATTTCTTGGAGTAAATTTGATTTCATGGTTTAGCAAGAAACAAAATTTAGTTGCTTTATCTATGGTGAAAGTCGAATATATAGCAGCTAAAAGTTGTGCTCAAATCTTATGGATCAAACAACAACTTAAAGATTTTGGCATAAAATTAAGTAGAACTTCCATAAGATATGATAATACAAGTGCAATAAATCTAACTAAAAATTCTGTACAACATTCAAGAAGCAAACACATTAAAATAAGATATCACTTCATAAGAGATCATGTACAAAATGGTGATATAATGCTTGACTTTGTATGTACTGATAATCAACTTGCTGATATTTTCACAAAATCTCTTAGTGAAGATAGATTTTGCATGATTAGAAGAGAATTAGGAATCATTAATCCTTTCATCTAAACTCTTCAAATTTTTGTTGAAATCCTCTACTTTGATTCAAAATCCTTCAAATATCATTTAGGATGTCTCCTAGATTTTTCTTGGATTTTTCTAGAATTTATTGAAATTTATTTTGCTTCCCTGTGGTCAAGTGTCGACACTTGAAAAACTGCCCAAGTGTCGACTCACCTGAAGTGTCGACACTTAAGCAATTTTGAAGTGTTGACTCACGGCCATCGGGACTATCTTTTTAGGGCCTCCCGTAAGACATTTTCTTTTATCATTTTCTCATTCCTTAGCTTCGTGTGGTCCCCAAACACCCTCCTAAGCTCAAGAACAGTAGATTTCAAACCCTATCATTCCATTTTTGGGTAATCTCTTCCTCTTTTCTCTTGTTTTGCTTCCAGTCGGTTCGAGTTTTTTACATTCTTACTGTGTTCTAACCTAATTTTTCCTTGTTTTCTCCTAGTTTGTTCCCATCCTTCTTGATGGTTTTGGTCCAATTCTTGCTTGATCTTTCCACATTCTCCCTCTTTCCCATGGTTTTTTCCTCTCATGGGTTTGTTTCCTCCTTTTCGGTCCTATCTTGGTCCGACTTTTCATCTTTTGCCTCTTTTCTTTCCCGGTTCACTCTTTACTCCCTAGTTCCTTTTACCCTATAGTCTTTTGTGACATGGCTCCAAAGAAACAATTAGCCTATCGCAAGAGGAGGTCTGAGCAAGGTGAGTCTAGTAGAGAGAGGAGGACCAAGATTCGATTGGACCCTGCTATATTGCATAAGCCTGAGTAGGAGACCCAGGATCAGCTTGCACCTGCATCTCCCGGAGCAGTGAGAGTTGCAGGGAAGACTATTGTCTCTGGCAAATGAGTGGACTTGCAGTTCTGGGACTCTCAGAGTTTCATCATTGGAGATTTGCTTAGAGGAGCTGAGCTAGTACCCTTCTGCACCATGACTGAGAGGTATTATCCATAGCTGATGAGAGAGTTCTATGCGAGCATGGTCACTGATGGTCTTAGATGGACTGCTACAGTCAGGGGTATTAAGATTCGTGTGACCCTTGAGGTGATCAGCAGAGTCTAACAGATTCCTCTCCACGATAGGGCAGCAAATTATGTTGGGAGCTGTGAGGCAGCATTTCGGTACATTCTAGAGCGAGAGGATATTAGTGGTGTTTCAGTGGTTTCAGCTAACTAGTTGTCCCTTGAGATGAGAGTCCTATTCCATATCATATATAGCTCGGATCCTGATTCCAAAGATAGGCAGATTTGACTTCATCACAGAGAGGGAGCTAGTACTAATGGTAAAATTGAGGCCGCAGACTCCCATCAACCTTCCCATGATCATGGTTCATCAGATGGGAGAGGCGGCTACTCATCACCGTTTGTGTTTGCCTTATGGCATGGGCCTCACTATGATCTTTCGAGAGCTCGGGTCCCATTGGAGGGAGAGCCCTCCAAAGAGATTCTCCACATGGGCACGTATGGGGAGAAATCTCTGCACCATAAGGGATTTTGATGTATTGGAGGCCGATGGGTCAAGATGGAGTATGGTCAGGAGCCCGACGAGGAGGACAAGATTCGAGTAGCTAAGGTAGGGCCATCTGGGCCTACTGAGCACATTACACCTCCGAGACCTACACCATTGCCAGCTTCTGAGTTTGAGATAGCCACTCTAGCACCAGTTCCTTCACCTGCTACTGCTCCTTATGCCACTACAGAGTCATCTTTTGAGGAGCATGTCAGGCATCATATTGCAGAGGTCAGAGATGAGATTGGTATGGCAGTCAGGACTACACAACTCTAGATAGAGGTCAAGGGATTGAGAGCACACACTAATGATCAGCTCTCATGCATCAAGCAGATGATGAAGGATGGTTTCACTGAGATACGGGATCTTCTGAGATCTCTTTTGCCTCCTGCTGCATCTTCAGGTCCACCTCCTCCTCTGCCAGCAAACGACGATGACCACCATGACAAACATGATGACACTCCCGGTGGTGATGGCGATGGAGATGGTGATGTTGGAGATGGTGATGGTGATGTTGGTGATGGTGATGATTATGATGATGATAGTGATGGTAGTGATGATGGAGCTAGTGATTATCAGATTGTTAGCAGGGAGACTCAAACTCCAGATGCTCCTATAGACACTCCCAGTGATATTCAGCCTGTCACTACCATAGCTTTCCTGACACCAAAGGAGACCATTCCTACTCCTTCTGCTAGGTCTTCTAAGGTTGTACCCCATTCTGGACCTTCTACTAGGACTAGAAGCCTAACCCATAAGACCTCTAGGCCTTCAGCATCTAGGACTAGATGTATGGCTCGTATCTATTTTGAGCTTTCGTATGATGAGGACTAGCCTCACAGATGTTTATTATATTATTTATGATTATGCATCAGTTCTTTTTCTGCTATGTATTAGTCTTTTAGCCATGTATCAGACTTTGATTGTGCTTTTGTTTCAGTCTATATTTGCTTATCATATGTAAGCACTGTTGTTGTACTGAAACTCTCATATATATATATATATATATATATATATATATGAAAGTTTACTTTTGTTTCATTTTTTCTCTTCTTTCTGTCAAATTGCTCTGATACCAGCTATAAGATCGACACCCCAAACATCTTTGTATACTTTATTATGATAAAATGCACTAATTCAGGGGGAGCAACCTTTTCTATGTTGACAAAAAGGGGGAGTAGAAAGTATATATATAAGCAAAGCAACAATTTTTCAAGGAATCAGAAAGTTATAAGATCAATATTTACAATTTACATATAAAAAGGGGAGTTTTTGAAAATAAGTCTAGAAACATTACTTTATAAACCATTGATCTGATACTTTTATAAACTTCAGTGTGTAGACTGTTTGATTTGTTAAATTACAATGCTCTTACTTAAAAACTTGAAACAATGATCAATTTCTTTTTGAACTTAATTGCTTATATACTCAAAGTTTTGTCATCATCAAAAAGGGAGAGATTGTTGGCTTTGGCCCTTGATTTTGATGAATAACAAAATATTGAGTATATGTTTAGAATAATGTTTCAATTGAAGTATGAATTTCAGGCCTTAGGTACATCAATTTCTCCATCAATGGAGTATCAAGTTTACTTATTTGAAAGCAAGAGGATTCTCATGTTTGATTGATCTTCTAATATTGGAATATTATCAAAACAAACTTTGGCTCTTATGAAGAAGTATCTAAAGGATTAATGGACAAATCTTTAAGAAATTCAGAGTTTGGGATGCATTTTTGGATAGCACAAATCAAGTATCGACTCAAGAGGTCGACTCACAGGTCAAGTATCGACTCACAAGTTCGACTCATGAAGAAAATTCAGAAGTTCTAGAAGATCGGCATGCAAATTTTCAACTGGCATGCCCAAGTATCGACTCAAGAGGTCGACTCACATCTCAAGTATCGACTCAAGAGGTTGACTCATCGTCTAAGATAAGTTTTGGGACAGAACTTCAAGTTTTCTGTATTCAGCCTGAAGTATTGACTCAAGAGGTCAACTCACGTCTCAAGTGTCGACTCAAGAGGTCGACTCATGCTATAACTGCTAGTTTTCAGAATTTCAAAAATGTCTCCAAACGGCTATTTTTTCAATTCTAATGGTCTTCAACGGATTTTTCAGTGGATTTAAGGTATTTAACACTCACCAAACCTCTTCAAGTCAATAAGAAAGATAAAAATCATATGAGATAAACTCCAATCATTTGAAAAGACAAGAAGAGAGCTTTTGAGAAATTTCTTTGATAAAAAGGCTTCCATTTTTGAGTTATTGAGCATTCAAATGTTTGGCCATAAGTGTGCATTCAAAGATTCCAAGAAGAAGACAACTCAAGCATTCAAGAAGAGCTACATCGACTCTAATTTTCGCTCATTTTAGGAGCTATTTCTTGTGCTCATTTATTGTATACTTGATTTCTTTTGTTATTGCTAGTTTCAAAGGTATTGAAACTAGTGTTAAAGGTTGTTGGTAAGCCTAAGAGATAAAACCAACTTGGATTTGATTTGTGAGCCCAGATAAAATAAGTTGTAAAGGTTGTTGGTGAGCCTAGGTGATAAAACCAACATAGGTTTTGACTTGTGAGCCTTGAAAAATAAGTTGGCTATAATCTTGGATAGATTATAGTAAAAATATCCAAGGAAAAGCTTGGAGAGTGGATGTAGGTGCTAGGGTGCACCGAACCACTATATATCTTATTGTTTGTGGTTGCTTGCTTCCTTCTCTACTTGCTCTTTATTACTTTGCATTTTATTTATTGCTTCTGCTGCATAATTCATTGAGCACAATCACTTAGTTGCACAAACTCACTAAGAAGTGCACATATTTGCTTAATTTTTTATATACCAAATTTACCCCCCTCTTGGGCTCTATCTCTGGGCAACAGCAAGGCATTTGTGCCGTTGTCCAAAGACATCCGAATAAGGGACATGGATAAGGAGGATACAGTTGTTGCAATAAAAAATTATTATGATAGATTATTATCTATACCAAAAAGAGGTTAGTCTCAATGAAAAGCTATTATACTTAACAAAAAAATGTTACCTTCCAACAAAATTTGGTTACCAGGAATACCTATAAATACTGGTAAGAGAGAACCTTCAGGGGATAAGCTAATTGTGGATAAAGAAATTCTACCATTTCTTTATCCTCATTTCTCATATGTTCCCCAAACTCTATTAATTTAAGTTTCATAGGGTCCTCCACTAAATAAACTTCGAATAGGAACTTTCTTTGTAGGTGAAGGACATCTTCGAGTAAGCCCCTAGCATTCATTACCATGGGTTTGGTGGCAATAGATTGGTATGCCAAGTAAGGGAAGTCCAAAGACAAACATCTCTTAATTGTGAAAAGGGAATTTGGAGAAGCAAAAAATAATGACAAAAGCTAAGACACAAAATGCTTCCACCAGTAAGAGCCGTCAGTCATCTAGATGGAATGGCCAACCTAGCCAACAGCCAGAAATTAACATTACATTCCCAGTGATGGTTGGGGACCAGCGGTAGTTCTCTACCTTGGTGCATCAAGTACAAATCTTAATTGTTGTAGTTCAAAGCCTCCAATAAGCTATAGTAAGTAACCAATAATGCTTGCTAGAGCCAATTGCTCCAGCTATTATTTCTAGGTATAGTCATCAATCTCTACCACGAGAATCTTGACATCAGCCTACTACTCGACGATCACACCATCGACACTCTCCTAACCAATGAACTCCTCCACGATGACATTGTCGTTGGTTTGAGAGGTAGTTAGGGCCACTGCCTCTATTTCTATAGCAGTCGATGCAGTAGTAGTTGGAGCTGAAGAATCTCCTATCACTGACAAACTGGGCATTGGGTGTAACCTCTTTGGCGAGGCCGCTTGAGAAGTTTCTAGCCATTTAGTAGGTCTCTTTTGGATTGCTTGCTGAACATCTTGAAGATTAGGTTCATTTCTACAAAAAAAGAAAAGGCCGAGAAGGATACTTAGTTAAATCTTAAAAGCTGTTAAAAAAAGCTACGACTAAGTTATTCAAACTATACTTATGTAGGACACCATGTTAATTCCACTTTAAAAAGATTATGCACCTTCAGCAGCTCCTTTTGAGATAGAATGTGGACTTCCAAAAGTCTTACAAAGTCGACCTTGTTGGCTCTGAGAACTTTCTTCCTATCATTTGGAGAAAGTTGCGGCTCCCTCCATTTGGAGCTAAAACTCCAAAGATTGTCAGAAGATAAAAACAAAAATATTTTCCTTCCACTCGTGAATAGCAGAAGGAAGACCCTTAATAAAGGTTTGGCCAAAAGATAAAAAGAAGAATCTTTTCCTGCTACCCATGAATGGTGGAAGGAAGACCCTTAACAAAGGTTCAGCCATGGTGGGTCTGATAAGCCACCATCCTTTAGCCTTTGGATGCCTCTTTATCACAAATAGTGTGCAGAAAAGAGAAATCCTCGGCTTGATCTCGAGATCATGATAGAGGACGATAAAGGAGCAGATTATCTGAAAAGAATTTGGCTCTAGTTTTGCCGGGACTACTCGATACAAATTAAGAACCCTAACTATGAAGGGATGAAGTGAAAATGGAAGTCACACCCAAAGAAATTCCCGGTACACTGCAATGTATTTGGGGGGTATGGGTTACTCATCATCAAGACTAGGAACATGGACTTGGTTGTCCTGCAAAATACGATAGTAATTCCACAATTGAGCTATTTTAGACTAGGTCAGTATATTCTTTATTCGACCCGAGCCCAGATCCTCGGTATTCAGACTCTGCATCTGTTAAGGTCGAGAGTTCCCCTGGAGAGGCTGTGAAGCAATCCCCTTTGAAGGAGAAGGCCTAATCTTTATAGAAACCTCTAAAGTCCAACCATTATAAATGACTAAGATCAAAGAAGAGGAAGGAGGCAGAACCCATAGGGAGACAGTTCCCAAGTACTAAAAGGATCAAGAAACTAGTGAAAAAGAGGAGAAAATCAGTAAGAGGGAGGAATCCAACCTTTGAAAGTACCGGAAGAAGAAGAAGACTTGAAAAAAACTCTAAGAGGAAACTTTGGAAGCAGGAAAAATTTAGAGTTCAAATAAAAGAAGCCTTGAGGAGGAAGAAGATTGCCTATATATTTGTCGATTGCAATGGTGATGATCTGGTCTTTGAACAACAAAAGATCACTATATCACAACACGTGGCTTGATCATGATCGAAGAAACTATCCGACTCTTCATCGCACCATCCATGTGATGCTGACATGTCGATTGAATCAGCATGAATAACTGGCTTCCAATAGTAGCCGACACATGGCGAAGTTTGAATAGCCAAGAAAAGAGTATTCGGATCCCCAGAATTGCCAGCCATTTTAGCCATTAATAATGAACTCTTTGACATAACGACCTACAACTATGGTGGCTTTGACACCAAAATGATAAAATGGCCTTTCTGCAATATTTCAAGGTGATATTAATGATCACCAGCATAAAGAAAGAGGGTGGCAGAGCTCGAGGATAAACAAGTCATTAATGCTACTCCCTTCTTCCAAGATGATAAAATGCTTTAGAATCGAGAGTGGGAGAGAAACTATTACACTATTTATTCGGACTTGCTGACTAAGGTGCCCAAACAACGACTAAGATGTGACAATCGATTAAATCAATCTTGAACAAGAAAAGCTAAGTGACTATGGTACTGAAGTTTGGCTAGCTATGTGCAATTACAAGTTAGTCAGCTATGTATCCTTACAAGTTGGTTAGTTGTTTGTTCTCTGACATAGAGCATCCAAATAACTTACTCAAATCTGATTGATTTTCGAGTAAATATAGATTAAGACAGCTGACTTCTAGGTGCCAAAGCACCTCGACGAGCAAGGCATCTGTGCCATTGTCCAAATACATCCGAATAAGGGACATGGACAAAGAGGACATAGTTGTTACAACAGAAAATTGTTATGACAGGTTATTATCTACAATAGAAAGTGGTTTAGTCTCAATGAAAAGCTATTATGCTTAACAGAAAGAGGTTACTTGCCAATAGAATTTGGTTACTAAAAGTACCTATAAATATTGGTAAGAGAGAACCTTTAAGAAGGTAAACTATTTCGGGACAAGGAAACTCTACCATTTCTTTCTCCTTGTTTTCCATATATTCTCCAAACTCCACTAACTAAAGCTTCGCATCGTCTTCCACTAGATAAACTCTAATTCGGGACTTCTTTTATAGATAAAGGACATCTTTGAGTAAGCCCCCAATATTCATCTACCAGGGGTTTGGTGGCAACACCTGTTTTTTTGCCCTAGTTGTCCAATATGAAGTCTGTTGGACTAGGCAAATAGCATGGCATAAGCATTTATACTTAGAGTTAATAGTACAACAAGACTGGTGATTGGACTATTTAATATAAATTGAATCATTGATCATATTTAAAGTCTACTATATTTACACAACAAATTATAGATCCGGGGATGTCAGATCTTTTAAGAATTATCACTACAACATCTTAGCTAGAAATGCTCTAGGCAAGAAATAACCTGTCATATAAGGCTGCAAATGGGTCAGGTTGACCCGTGACCCGACCCAACCCATTTAGACCCGATCTAATATGTTTTTAGGGACCCATGGATCCGGGTCGGGTTCTAAAATTAGACTTGTTTCATTTTTCGGGTCGGGTGTAGGTTTACTGAATTTGGACCTCAACTCGACCCGACTTGAACATACTAATAGTATTAGGATGATATCTATTTGGACCTTTAAATTATAATTTAAAACTTGTATAGAACTTATTTTTAACATAGAAATAGTGTTATAATTATTTTTATATCTTAATTTATTTTAAAAATAATATTATTTGTTATTTATTTTATGGTTAATAATAGTTGACTATATAATAATTAAATATAGTTATCTATATTTTATTCAGATCATATATAGATCTAAATTTTTTAGATTACAATAGAGTTATTTATGGACCTGATCTAACTCGAATGATCCGTTAGGTCAAAAATTTTGATAGTGGTTTGACTCGACCCGACCCAATTTTCTAGTGGGTTGGATTGGATCTAATATTAGGACTCGATCAAAGAACCGGGTTGGATTGAGGTCACTCATGATCCGGTCCAACCCGACCCATTCGCATCCCTAGTCATGAAACCCTATAAGGCAAATATGCTAGTAGGTTTGTCTATTGGCATTTCCTACTCGCAGTAGCTCACCAGTCAATCCTGTGGAGCATTAGTTAGTTACTTAAATTTACATGCTGGCTTAACCTTTTGAAAAACTTAAATGATGTTCACCGAAAATATAAATCCATGATAAGCAAAATATGAGCAACATTGAGATAAATTATGCAATGGTATCTACTTAAATTATACTTCAAAAAAGTCTTTATATAGACGTCTCATAAAATTGGAATGGTTTAGAAAAAAAATTGTTATAGCCCTTGTGCAAGGATGGCATGTACAAATCAGAAATGGTACAAGTTTTTAGCCACATCTATAGAAATAATGCAAATGATTGGGTTGCTTCTTATGCAGCCGATCATTTAGGCTCTATTCTTTGAGATTCCTCCTCAACCCTTTTTAGTTTCATGACATGTTGTTAGCCGATTCCATGGATATGTCTTCGCTAGAGTGGTTCAATGCGTCCATCTAAAACAAAAATAAAATAGAATAAAATAACAGAAAAAAATGGTCATCTAGTAGGTGGCTACCTTAAATTCTATATCAAACTTCCAGTACTTTGATATATATAGTTGAATTCCATGAATCAATGGCTTAGTCCCTCTCCTTTCCCTGGCTACCCGATGCCTTCTCTACACTTCTCTCTCTCCTTCAGTACAATTAGTATTGTTGTTGTCCCTTGCTATAGAAACCCTACTTGCTTCTCTCCTCTGAATATGACGGGTCATTGGTCTCTCCCTTTACCCTGTTCTCTATAGCATTTGGTGTCCATGGCGATTCTCTTCTCTCTAGACTATTGGTTAAATTCGTTGAATAGCCATCGAATTACTTCTTTACATTGCAGACAAGGTTTGAACCTTTTTCTTCTTTCGATCAAGCTGAACTAATAATGATTGCCGGGAATGCTCCATCTCTATTGGCGATATGATAGAAATTTTTTTAAATTTAAAATTTAAATTTCAAAATTTGAAAGATCATATATGTTGATTGAATATTGAAAAAATATTGAAATTTAAATTTCAAAGATTATTAATTATTGGAGGTTCTTTTTATCATATATACCCTTTTTTTTCTTTATTTTATTTTTATTAATAAATTTAGATGGGTTTCCCTTCCCTTATCTTAAAATTTTATTTTTTTTAAAAAAAAAGGCTCAATGCTGAGATGATGCTATACATTGGTCATCATTAGGCATGATTTGACTCATTTGATTATTTCCACAAGTGTCCTGGCTTTTTTTTTTTTTGTAAAAAAAAGGGATGGAAGGAATAAATCTGGGTGTAGCTAGGGATGACAATGGGCCGGTTTCGGACCGGGTGTATAACTATCCAAATCTAAATCTGAATAATCAATAAACTACCCAAACCCGTCCAAATACTATCGGAACTGGATTTTTTTTATCCAAACCCATCTCAATCGGATATTAGATAATTCGAGTTTACCCGGCCCGAACCTAATTGAGTCATATTAGATATTTTTTTTATTTTTATTAACTTTAAAAGTATCCATCATTTTATAAATCATACATATATTAAACAAATAAAATTTAACTACATTTTTAGTTCAACACCGATCCAAGAGGAGGAAGAGCCACTGAAGAGGAAGAGGGAAGCTAGAGATTAATCGGGGTTTATCGATTACAAATTATAATTTACAATTCCCTTATTTATGAAAAATAATGATTAGGATAAATGATTTAAATATTTTAAAATTTAATAACTAATAAATAATAATTAATAAATTATATTTAATATAATATATATTAATTATATATATTTAAATAGTAAAATAATTTGGGTTGGATTCGGGTTGGGTGTATATCTATCCAATCCCGGTTCAAATTCAAAGTTAAGTATTTGGGTTTTACCTAAACCTGGTCCAAATCTAGCTAAAGCATTGACTACCCGGTCCAATCAGATTGAGCCGAGTATCCATGGATTTGGATTTTATTACCATTTCTAGGTGTAGCTATCCCCGCAGGCCCCTACCTTGCCAAGTAATGTTCGATTCAAGATGCTCAGATTTTTACAGTATTTTTTTATCTAAAGATGGCTACTTCTGTCTGGCACCACCAAGGCTATTTTCTTTGACCTTATGAAATATATTGTTGTCATTTTAAAATTTTTTGTTGGACGTAAGCTGCGGATTAAGTGGGATAAATCCTCCATTTTTTTAGTCGCTAAAGCAGTCACCAACACATAAAATCCAAGACTCATTCGTGGCACGTATGGATCCAAAGTTATCATTTTCAAGATAACTGTTTGTTGGGATATTCCGGTTCAGATACGAACCAGGCTCCGGTTCAGCTACGAACCAGGCTCCGGTTCGACTTATCGAAGCCCCGGTTCTCCGGACTGCGGACTTCGGACTAAGCAAAGGCCAATCGCAAGTAACTCAAGGCTTCATACCGAACAACAACATCTAAAGGCCAGTCCTTCGGGTAGCACCTTCAGCCCCGGTTGAAGTCTGAACTACTCATCGACTTTCGAAGACACGAACTTCGGTCCCCGCCGTAGACATGATCTCCGATCTCGGGGAAATACCAAGCCTTCGGCCCACGCAAGGAGAAACCTAAAGCTTGAACCATAATCTGTTTCAAAAAGAAAACTGTAACCAACGGTTACAATCGACACTCATCATGCCATGATCATGGCATGCAATTCCTGTAGCCACGCCTCCGATCTGGCCGGAACCGCTCATTGACAACCCATGATCGCCAATCATGGAAGAGATTGGCTCCCCATGATCTCCGGGAAAAGAGCGGGCCACAGACCAGAGGCCATCTTTTAAATATGGGTAAGAAGGATGGCTCGAGAGGTGCGCGTGAATAATCTCGCACACATACACTTTCAATCTCCAATAACTCTTTCCCTCTTCTATTCTTCACATCTTTCGATTCTGTGGCTGGAACCTGCTACTGACTTAGGCATCGGATTGTCCTCAATCGGAACAACTCCGGTAAGGGACCTGTTTTGCAGGTGAACCAGGGAGCAGTCCTGCGATGCAGCGGCTCCGACCGGCCGATCCAAGGACTCCACGCCAACAGATTGGCGCGCCAGGTAGGGGAGCGTATTATTAACATTTGTTAAGCTCCCTCCCAGACAAGGGAAAGAAACAAAGAAGTTTTTGATGGCAAGAGGAAAAGCTCAAAATGCTTCTACAAGCCGGAGTCGTGTTCCGTCTCAGGGGGGTGCACCCCCGGAGGAGAACAATGTTCCACCTCCCATGGTTGTTGTGGGAGCACAGCAGTTCGAAGCTCTTATGAACCAAGTCGCCAACCTGACGGCCATGGTTCAAGAGTTCCAAGACAAAGCATTTCCGGTGGCAAACCCACTGGCTGTTTCTAGACATAGCTCTCGATCCCGAAGAAGGAGAGCACCACGGGAGGATTCAGCACATCCCTCCCACCGTTCTCGGCCCTCTCCCGAAGGTCGAACTTTGAGACTGCCTAGGTCTGTCGATTTCCCATAAAAAAGGAAAAGGCCTAGGCAAACTTCCTCCTCCTCCTCCGAAGACTCCACTCCGGTGGAGAGAGCGCCCAAGCAAACTCCCGATTATGACGGGAGGTTCAGAGCCATCGAATCGGAGATGGCAAGGGCGCGAGAACAGAGAATGCAGGATCAGAGAGATCCTGATGACTTGATTATGGGTGATTTATGCCCACCCTACACTGACCGCATCATGGCTGAGGACATTCCTCGACACTTCAGAGTTTTCCAGATGGAACCCTACGACGGCACCTCCGACCCCCTCGACCATTTGGGCAGCCTCAAAGCCCATATGATGATCTAAGGAGCTTCGGACGCAATGTAATGTTTGGTATTCCCGGCTACCTTGAAGAAGTCTGCTCGGATGCGGTACTCGAGCCTACGCCCAGGTACCATCGATTCCTTTTTCGAGTTAGAAAAATTATTTGTCTTGCATTTCAGGACCTGCCACAAGACTCCTCGGGATACGAACACACTCTTCCTCCTTCACCAGAATGAAGGAGAGAGCCTTAGAGATTACATCTCTAGGTTCAATACGGCCATGCTTGAGATCCCCGATCTCAACGAACACGTGGCCATGTCAGCACTGAAGAAGGAGCTTCGAACCTCCAGGCTTACTTTTTTCCTGGACAAGAAGTTTCCTAAAAGCTACGCTGAGCTCCTATCAAGGGCTCAGAAATATGCCGATGCTGAAAAGCAGGCGGCGAATCGACGTTTGATTGAAGGGAAACCCCCTTCAAAGAAGAAGAATAACAGGGGGCAAGGCCCCCAAACTTCCAATAACAATGGCGGCAGATATGTAGACCGCCAGAGAAGCCCTCCCAAGCCCAGAGCATTGGGATGAAGATTCGACTCCTACACCCCCCTCAATCTCCCTCGAGAGAAGATCCTCATGGAGATAGAAAAATAAAACTATCTCCAATGGCCCCGTCCCATGAAGGCCTCCTCTTCCACAAGGAACAGGAACAAATTCTACCAATTCCACCAAGACCATGGCTATAACACAGAAGAATGCATCCAGCTGAGGGATGCGATCAAGGATCTCATCAAGAGAGGATACCTGGGGTGGTACATCGGTCACTAGGGACCTCGGTCAGAAGCAACTGTTCCCCAGCCACCTCCCGAAGAGGCCAAATTGCCAAATCAAAGGCCCACTAATGGAAGTGTAGGGATGATGCACCGGCCCACCAACTGGAGAAGGGATGAAGATGAAGCTTCAAAGTGACTGAAAGACAACAACTCCATCCTCTTCTCCGACGATGACCTTGCAGGAGTTCGGCTCCTGCACGATGCCCTCTTGTAATTTCGGCCGTAGTGGCCAATTATGATGTACAGAGATTTCTTATTGATAATGGAAGTTCGATTGATGTCTTGATGTACGATGCATTCTCCAAAATGTGTTTGCCTAGACATCAACTACAAAGATCCCCCATACCACTCTCCGATTTCGGGGGCAACCAAGTTTATGCCGAAGGGGAGATAGTGTTGCCTGTAACCCTCGGCTCCGAGCCTCGACAAAAGACATTGCCGATCAACTTCACAGTGGTCCAGATCCCCTCAGCATACGACATTATTCTGGGGAGGCCCGCCTTGAACAGGTTCCGGACCATGATCTTCTCTCACTACCTCTTGGTACGCTTCCTCACCGAGAATGGTGATCAACTGGTCGACGCTACCACCGGCCACCAGTTGCTGAGCTTTATGGACGCCTTCTCCGGCTACAACCAGATCAGAATGGATCCACAAGATGAGGAGAAGACGGCATTCATCACTAACAAAGGTCTCTACTACTACAAGATGATGCCGTTCGGTCTCAAGAACGCCGGAGCAATATTTCAAAGACTCATCAATAAGGTATTCGAAAAGCAACTGGGAAGAAATATGGAGGTCTATATTGACGTCATGATCGTCAAGAGTCTCCACCGGAGAGACCACATCCACGACTTGGAGGAGTCATTCAGTGCTCTCCAGCGCTGCCACATGAAGTTAAACCCGACGAAGTGCGCCTTCGGGGTCACGTCGGGTAAATTCCTAGGCTTCTTTGTCACCAAATGAGGGATCCCGAGAATATCTAGGCCTTGAAGGATATGAGACATCCCTCCTGTAAAAAGGAAGTCCAACAGTTGATAGGGAGGATTGCCTCCCTAAGCAGATTTATCTCTCGGTCAGCCGAGAAATGTCTTCCGTTCTTCAAGGTACTTCGACAATCAAAGGGCTTCGAATGGTCCGAAGACTGTCGCGTTGCCTTTGAGGAATTGAAGAAGTATTTGGAGACCCTGCCATTACTCTCCAAGCCAAAAGAATGTGAGGTCCTCTACCTGTACCTCTCTACTTCAGACGAAGCAGTGAGTTCGGTTCTTGTCCAGAAGGAAGAAGATGGGTCCCACAAGCCGATTTACTATATCAGCAAGATCCTGCATGACGCAGAAACGTGGTATCCAAGGATGCAGAAGCAGATCTACTCTTTAGTGATAACTATAAAGCGACTACGGCCATACTTCCAGGCCCATGCTAACGTGGTGTTGACTGATCAACCTCTCAAGGCCGTTCTCCGATCTCTAGACACTTTTGAAAGGATAGCTAAGTGGGCTGTAAAGCTAAGCAAATTTGACATTAGCTTCCAGCCCCGAGGTATATTCTAAGAATATCTTATGAAGGCCCAGGTACTCTCCATTTTTTTGCCTGAGTGCACCTGGAAGTCTGAAGATGAAGCCTCTTCGGAAGAAGAAGAAGAAGCCCCGAAGGAGACGAAGTCCATTTGGGTGCTTCATGTGGACGGAGCTTCCAATGCTACCGGGTGCGGGGCTGGACTCATGTTGGCCGAACCTGGTGACCAGATCATAGAGTATGCACTCCGTTTCTCCTTCCACGCCTCCAATAATCAGGCTGAATATGAGGCCCTACTCGCCGGACTTCGGATCGCTAAAGATTTGGGAGTCTGGCAACTCCGAACCTTCTTCGATTCTCAATTGGTTGTGAATCAAGTCAATGGAGAGTACACAGCCAAAGATCCAACCATGGTGCAATACCTGGAGAAGGTTCAGGCTTTATCCTCTCAACTGGAGCATTTTGAAATTATTCATGTTCCTCGATTAAAAAACTCCCGGGCGGATGCACTGTCTCGACTAGAAACTACAACACTGGAGTCTCTCGGGCGCACCTTTATTGAACATCTTGAAACTCCAAGCATTGCCGAAAAGGCTGCAGAGGTGCGCCAGATTAATACTGAGCCAAGCTGGATGGATCCCATCATCAGATTCCTGAATGAAGGAGAACTGCCTGAAGATAAGGCAGAGGCCAAGAATATTCGCTAGATGGCGTCTCAATACGTCATCTTAGACAGAACCCTCTACAAGAGATCGTTCTCCCAACCACTGTTGAAATGCCTCGGACCCACCGATGCAGATTATGCATTGAGAGAGGTCCACGAGGGCATATGCAGGAATCACTTGGGAGGCAGATCTCTAGCATACAAGATTATTCGACAAGGGTACTACTGGCCCTCCATCCAGAAGGACTCAGCTGATTTCGTGCGGAAGTGCGACCAATGCCAGAGGTATGCCAATATGTAGAAACAACCTGCGAGTCACCTGACTCAGTTGGTAGCCCCATGGCCCTTTGCCCAGTGAGGGATGGACATTCTTGGCCCGCTCCCACCAGCATCAAGGCAAAGGAAGTTTCTCCTAGTGGCCATCGACTATTTCACGAAGTGGGTGGAAGCCGAACCATTGGCCCAAATCACAGAGGGCAAGGTGGAAAGTTTTGTGAAAAATTCCATCATCTTCAGGTTCGGTATCCCACATGTCATCATCACGGACAACGGGAGATAATTCGACAATTCGAAGTTCAAGGACTTCTGTGCTCGGTACCATATCCAGCATCGGCTAACATTCGTTGCTCATCCACAGTCCAACGGAGAAGCCGAAGTCACCAACCGAACCATCCTCTATGGTCTGAAGACAAGGTTGAACGCCGCCAAAGGGCTTTGGGCCGAAGAACTAACCTCTGTTCTTTGAATGTACCGAACTATCCCAAGAACAGCCACTGGTGAATCTTCGTTCAACCTAGCCTACGGTACCGAAGCCGTGCTACATATCGAAGTCTTCCTACAGTCCCTGAGAATTGACAACTATGAAGAGCCTGAGAATTCCGATCGCAGAATGATTGATCTGGATTTGCTATCAAGCACCAGGCTACTGGCCCAGATAAGAATGGCGGCATACCAGCAAAAGGTCGCCAAGTACTATAACGCAAGGGTCAAGGAGCAAACTTTCCGCACGGGGGACATGGTATTGCCAAGAGCAGAGGTGTCCAGGCCAACGGAATAGGATAAACTCTCCCCCAACTAGGAAGGCCCATAACAAGTCGAAGAAGTCATTCGACCAGGGACATATCGACTCAAGACCCTGAAGGGGAAGACCCTATCCCGGCCATAGAATGTACAAAACCTTTGCAAATACTATCAATAAAAAAGTTTCAAAAAACTCCTGTGCAAAGCTCCTCAACCCTACTCAACTCAGAACAGCTAGTTGCATCGACTGAACAACAACAGCCTGAATGATCCGATCTGGAAAATCGATCAACTGCGCAAAGGAGAGTCTGATCCACTCACCTTATCGGTATGCCCGACGAGCGCAATGGATGGCCTAACCAGGCCACCAAAAAGATTAAAGATGCAGGGATGGTTTTCGTAACCTATCCTACGGTGGTTCCGAACATGCGTCGAGGTGGGCCTGAACAGCCTACCTTAATCACGACAGAAAGTGCACAGGGATGGTGTAAACATCTCTACGAAAAATCCGAACACGTGCCTAAAAGGATCACCGTTGTCCTCTCTATCAACAATAAACACTCTCAGAACGGTCCAACGGACCCTACTTATTTCCTACAAATCGCAAGTGGTCTACGGAGTCTGCATTATGGACAAATCGTGATGCAACACATCGCAGAAAATATACGGGAAGAGATAAAAGAAAAGATCTTTCATTTCTTTCAATTTTTTACAAAAAGAAAAGAAAGAGAAGAGAAAGAAAGAAACTCTCCTAGAAAGAGAGTAAGAAAAAGAAAAGAAACTATCCTAAAGATATATATATATATAAAAGAGCAGCAGCAGCAACAGCAATGTTAAAAAATTTGCATTAACTCTCCGACGGGTTTTTCACGTACCGTCGGAGAGAGACCAGATGGGACGACAAAGGGCCCCCGGGGTTCCCGTCCGAACTCGAGTCCGACCCCTCATCGAAGTCAGAATCGAATTCACAGCCGGGGAAGGGAACGGAGGGTTTGATATTATCCAAGCCCTTCAAGTCATAAAACTTGGAGGCTTTCCTCCGGCACTCCCAAAATCCCTGGTGGAAGGAGTCCAGGGTCACCCCGGTGAGCTCATCCTTGAATGCGGCAGAAGCTCTGAAGTTTGCAACGGCATCCGTTGCCTCCTTCTTCGCCGCCTCCGCCACCGTGGTCGCCACCATGACTTGGGCCCGGGCCTCCCTCAACTGAGCCTCCAGAAGGCGGACCTTCTTCTCGAGACGGTCCACCAGAGGCTCCTCCTCTTCGCCTACAGGCCCAGATGACTCCGGACTTCGCTTCCTCTTGGGGTCAATAGCCCTCCTCTTCGCTGCACGACGGAGCTCAGAAGTGCTGAACCTCATGGCTAATGGAGGGAAGACACCAACGGGAATGATGGCCTTCGACAGCAGGGGGCATGGTCCTATTTATAGAAACCCTACGCCCACGATCGACTGCGGGGAGTCGCGTCCCACGTCCTTCCCGGCCGTATGAGAAGGCGCCACGTGTCTGAGTGATGCTTCGAGAACCAGAAAGTCTCTCGGAAGCCATCCCCAGGACCGCAACCGCCATCGCTTTGAATCCGGAGAAATCCGTATCGTGCGGCAGCATCATTAATGATCTCTTTTTGGGAAAAAGAGGCCCGGTGGCTCATAAGGCTTCGAATTCCAGGATCGCCTCTTCGGCCCTCCTCGAAGCCTCCGCCGCCATCTTGGACAGGTTCTCAATCCTCTCCTGATCCTCCCTGGCAGTCTGCTCCAGGGATTCAACTTGCTTCCTGCTCCTACTCCACCCTGCCTCTTGTCCCACTATCCTCGAGTGGGTGCTCTTCAGTTCGCCCTTCAGGTTACGAACTTCATCAGTTACCCGGACAAGACGGTCCTCCATGGATTGCTTCAGCTCTTCGGCAACTTCCCTGGCAGCCCTAGCAGTCTAAAGCTCCTCCTTGAGGTCGTAGATGAGGCTGTCCATGTTCCCCAAGCCTTCCTCCATGAAGGTGAAGTCATAGACCAACTACATCAAAAAAGAAGAATCGAGGGTCAAATAACTCTCAAGGCAAAGGAGGCGATGATAGTCATACCTGTTGCAGGATAGCGAAGCCGGAATCAGACACTTTGAGAAAGCTCCGGTTTCAGAGAATTGCCAGGTTGTGGGGCTGTATCGTACCCTTCAACGCCTGCCTGGCTTCCTCCGGGACCAGCAGCCCTCCCATAGGCGGAAGCTCCGAAGGGTTCGTCGAACAGCCTCCGGTTGAAGAAGCCCCGTAGACGGACTCTCCTTCGACTTGCCGCGCTTTGCCCCCGAGGGCCCAAACTTCTTCCCCTGACTCTCTAATGTCTCTTTCATGACAAAGGAATGAAGTAAAGGGGCGGAAAGAGGATTCTACCTGAAGAATAGACTGGTAGTCCAGAACGGTTTGGGTGGAGAATGAGACGAGATTGAAGAAGCTTCATTGCCCAAACCTTCACCATTCCCCAAAAGAAAAGTAAGGATCTCTGGACCTCCACCAAGGGTTACTTTGACTCAAGGTTATCCTGGGAGGTAACTCACTTGTGACTGACCGCTAGGATAAGATCTATCCTTCATCCAACGGGCGGAGAACAGCCACCACAACTATCCAAATCCCATCCAAAAGATTATCTCAACCACAGTGCAACGGGACGAGAAGGGATAGCCTCAGGGCTACCTACTTTTCCCCAATCCGGGAATGGCACCTGTCCACCATCTGATTCTCAGATCGTGATGGACAGCCCAATAGAGATCCCGTAATCATTTACTGCGTCGTCTCTCAGGAAGAAAGCGATAAGGCCATAATACTCTCACTTCTCGAGGCAGATCTTCGCTTCGATAACTGAGAGTAGGGGGCAACTGTTGGGATATCCTAGTTCAGCTACAAATCAGGCTTCGGTTCGACTTATCGAAGCCCCGGTTCTCCGGACTGCGGACTTCGGACTAAGCGAAGGCCAACCGCAAGCAACTCAAGACTTCACACCGAACAACAACATCCGAAGGCCAGTCCTTCGGGTAGCACCTTCGGTCCCGGCCGAAGTCTGAACTACTCATCGACTTCCGAAGACACGAATTTCGGTCCCCGCCGTAGACATGATCTCCGGCCTTAGGGAAATACCAAGCCTTCGGCCCACGCAAGGGAAAACCCGAAGCTTGAACTACAATCTGTTCCAAAAAGGAAACTGTAACCAACGGTTACAATCGACACTCATCATGCCATGTTCATGGCACGCAATTCCTGCAGCCACGCCTTCTATCTGGCCGGAATCGCTTATTGATAACCCACGATCGCCAATCATGGAAGAGATTGGCTCCCCATGATCTCCGAGAAAAGAGCGGGCCACAGACCGGAGGCCATCTTTTAAATATGGGTAAGAAGGATGGCTCGAGAGGTGCGCGTGAATAATCTCGCACACATACACTTTCAATCTCCAATAACTCTTTTCCTCTTCTATTCTCAAGATCTTTCGATTCTGTGGCTGGAATCTGCCACTGACTTAGGCATCAGAGTGTCCTCCGCAAGAACAACTCCGGCAAAGAACCTGTTTTGCAGGTGAACCAGAGAATGGTCCTGTAATACAGCGGCTCCGATCGGCCGATCCAGAAACTCCACGCCAACACTATTAGTTAACGAACATAATTTTTACTTTTAAATAAATAAATAAATAAATATATATATATATATATATAATTTTGTTTTTTTTTTTTTTTCTCTGAAAGCAATAGCAGCATATTGCACGCCATGATGATACTGCAGGTGAAATCACTTTCCCTTCACCTGCCTCGTCAATCAAGATCAGCCAGCTGGGCTCTCACCATTCCAGCGATATTCCAGATAATTGGCAAATTATTCCTCTTGACATCAACCTCCTGGCTTCAAATAGTTTCAAATCTTATCAAATGTATTCTCCAAATTATTAAATATTCTTACTTTATTAATGATTTTTGAGGACACTTCATCCTTAAAAAATCTTGATCAGTTTCCATCCCTTGTTGCTGATAGTTGTGGCGCTTTTCTTCTTCAACAAACTAGAAATGCATCTATTTAGGCTTCAAAAAAAAATTTAAAAAAAATTCAAGAGTTATTTGATGACTATGAATTTTATAAATTACTCTAAAATTATCCGTAGCTCATAGAATAAATACCATAGAATACAAATCAGTGATGTGATTTGTTGTTGCTGGTGGTAGAGTTTTTCGTAGTATCTGTTTTTCTTGCTTCTTTCATGCTTGTTATTCTGTAAATTAATACATAACACCAATAACCTCATGGTCTTTGCTTTCGATTCTTGTTCTTCTTTCATTTAAATCATCTTTCTTTTTGAACTTTTAAGAACAGACGGAGTTCCGAGACTTTGCCGGCCAAATAGTTCCCAAACTGAACCTGTGGCCGTGACCAAAATCCCGGGGGCAAATTAGTCATTGTATCATGAATTTCGCTTCCAGTATTAAATAGCCATGAACTCACCATTTTGTCAGTATTTTATTTTTTATTTAAAAAAAAATTACAAGTGAAAGAATTAAGACCGCAAATGGATCAGAATTATCCGTGATCCAGCCCATTTAACCTGATCCAACTCGTTGTTATGGACATGTGGATCCGAGTCGGGTTCTAAAATTGGACCCGCTTCATTTTTCCAGTCGGATCCAGATTTACTGGATTTAGACCTGACCCAATCCGAACATATTAATATTGTTAGGAACAAACCTATTTAAAATTTTAAATTATAATTTAAAATTTGTATAAAACTTATTTTTAATATAAAGATAGAGTTATAATTATTTTTATATTTTAATTTATTTTAAAAATAATATTTTTTTTTACCTATTTTGTGGTTAATAATAATTAGCTATACAATAATTAACATATAGTTGTCTATATTTAATCCAGATCATATATAGATTCAAATTTTTTAGATTAAAACCAGATTATTCATAGATTCGATCCAACCCGAATAATCCATTAAATTGAAAATTTTGATAGTGGATCGATCCAATCTAATTTTTTAGTGAATTGGGTCTGCATCTAATATTAAAATTCGATCAAAGAATCGGATCGGATTGAAGTTGATCCGATTCAATCCAACCTATTTTTATCCCCAGAAAGAATCTCCAAGAGATCCAAATATACACCGACAAGAAGAAGGTATATATCTGAAAGGGAATAAAATAAAATATTCATATGGTATGGGATTTTTGGATCAGGGGAGAGAGAGAGAGAGAGAGAGAGAGAGAGAGAGAGAGAGAGAGAGAGAGAGAGAGAGATGTATAGGGATCCATACAGAAAAGGGGATATCGGAAGAATTTTTCACTCTTGGGATTGAATATATATATATATATATATATATATATATAACTAGAAGTTTTTGTTGGGAAGCGCCCGGTTCCCAAGCACACAAAAAATAATTTAACCAAGACCATCACAATGGACTTGCCTTGAAGGTTCTTCTCTTGATTTGCTTAAAAGATGATGTTAACTACATGAATGTAATATTATAAGTCTGAAAAGAAAAGGATTGCTTATACCCATATGGTGCTAAATTTTCAGTCTTCTCAATATCCCTTTCATCTGGATTAAACTAACCTCATGGATTCAAGGAGGTAGTGAAAGAGTCTTCAACTCAAAATAACAAAAATATTGCTCTAACTCGGGCCTCTCGGTAGTCGTTAGAAGCAACTAGATTATGGCTATAAAAGCACCGCTAAATCTTCTTCTTCCCAATGCCGAGCACCTGAAAGATAAGCCAGACATTCAGAGAGAATCCTTTCAGAGGAAGAACAAGAAGGGATCCAACTAAATGAACCCTTGTTATCTGGGAGCTGAGTTTCCTTGGCTCTTCACCTAGTTCCTGCCATATGTCTTCTTAGACAGCTTTTCTTATTGTTCATGTACATACTTTTCTTCAGGTGAGGTGGTTCCATTTAGGTTCCTGTGGTAGGTGTCATTTAGCTTCTTAGAACCCTTGAGTGTTTTCTGTTTGAAGAGCCAGCAAAACATCTGTAGCTTCTCTCTTCTTCTCTAGGTGTTTGATACTATCATACAGTGATCAAGGAGGAGGCTAAAGAGTTATGGATGAGAGAAGTGACATGGACATGGGAGATGAAGTGATGCTGCCAGGTTTTCGATTTCATCCTACGGATGAAGAGCTAGTGGATTTCTATTTGAAGAGAAAAATCCAGCAAAAACCTCTCTGCATTGAGCTTATCAGACAACTGGATATCTACAAGTATGATCCATGGGATCTTCCAAGTAAGCAACTACCTACCTGGACCATTCCTCATTGATTTTTTATGGAACCTGGAAGGCTTCTCCAACCTTTCAATATCTTCTTATATCTTTGTTCCCTTTCTCCTTATAATCTGGCTTTTCCACTGCTTTCAGCTGTTTCTCCGGTTGCTAGCAGCTAAATCCACTTCCCTTTGTATTAACCCTCTTGAATGTCTTCTTCATGCTTTATGCTGTAACCACCAAGCAGTAGAAGATTTTTCGTTTTGGTTCTGTTATCAGTACTGGTTTTCAACTTTGGTTTCTAGGATTTTCTCCCTCAGGAAAAAAAGAAAAGGTTCTCTAGGGTTTTTTAAAAGTTCGCAGATACTTCCTTTTTAAGGTGTGGTTCCCAAGTTCTAGGAAGTTTTCTATCATCTCATTTGTTGGCTTCAGCATTCAAAGTTTCCAAGTTCCTCAGATATGTGCTCACTTCTGTTTATAAGGTAGCAATAGCAACATAAGTATAGGGTTGCATGTCATCTCTTTATCTAGCATTATTTTCAGTCACCATGGTTTGAATGCAACATCTTTAGAATCATGTCATGAGTCAAGGTTTGGTACCAGATTTATAGTACCAATGTCTCTTATCCTTGGACAGGTTTGAAGAACTATCTTGATCATAAAACCATCTCCCCCTCCACACCCAAACCGCTAACAGTTTTTAAGACTTAACAATAATACTAACTAAATTTTTAAGTTCACCTAACATATTCTCTTTTTTGTTATCAGTTTTTTATATCATCCCCTTCCTGTTCTTGGAGGACAGGAGGGAAGGTTTTTCCTTCTACACTACTACTAAAACACATCTATTTTATGTCTTCTTACCAAGAAGAGCTGGCAGCTACCGGGGAGAAGGAATGGTACTTCTATTGCCCGAGGGACCGGAAATATAGGAACAGTGCCAGGCCAAACAGAGTCACAGGAGCTGGATTTTGGAAGGCCACAGGAACGGACAGGCCGATCTACTCCTCAGAGGGAACCAAATGCATAGGCCTGAAGAAGTCTCTTGTCTTCTACAAGGGCAGAGCTGCTAAAGGAATCAAAACCGACTGGATGATGCACGAGTTGAGACTGCCTTCCCTTTCTGATTCAACAAAGCCCAAAAGGCCACTGGACAAAAATATTCCAGGCAATGTAAGGAGTTTGATAAATCTTCTTCTACTAAATAAAGAAACAATACTTTCTTTTCTGAAAAAAAACTCACCCTGCTTGGTGTCATAAACAGGACTTATGGGCAATTTGTAGGATCTTTAAGAAGACAAATTCCATGGCACAGAGAGCACTGCCTCATTCTTGGGTATCTCCATTACCTGAGACCGATGAACAAGACATGTTCTCTGTTTCCCAGGGTGCACATGGAACTCCGTTTGGTTCAGAGAACATTTCATGCACGACCGAACCTGGGTCTGCCATCCAGTTTGGCGGTAACAAAAGCATTCAGCAGCAGCCCTGTCCTATGAGATACTCCCCTTTGGACATTACCTCCTATAAGCCCATAGACCTGATCAGCTGCAAACCTTCCAATCTCCTTCCTGTTCCAAGTTCTGAGATACCCACAAGATTCATGTTCTCACCAGATGAAATGTCAATGCCATCCAAGTGCAAAGTGAATGCAGACTCGATGCTTTTTAACTCATCCCCCACAATAATTGATGTTGATCAAGCCTCTGAAAGCATAGATTTTGGTGAGATGCAACAGTCTGAATTCACAGTTAGTTTACCATTAGAGATGAGCACTGGTTTGGGAAGTGGGGAAGAAGACATATCAGCAATGAAGCCTGCAAATACATGCAATGTTAAAAACAATCAGTGGGGAGCTGTGAAGACCGTCCGCTTTCCCTTCATTCTGCAATCCAATTTTTGTGATGAGTGGAAAACCAACTTGCCATGGGACTCTCCACAATGCCCCATTGAGATGTCAAAGAGTTACTCCATAAACAAATGCTATACCTAATTAGATGCAGCATAAAGCAAGTCACCTTCATCTGTTAGCATTACTGTTAGCATGAAGAAAATCAACATCACATTTAGTGATATGTATATCTTCGAAGACATGTCTGTTAACAGCAAAGCTAACAGAATGAAAAGAATGCTTTGGCTAGATTGAGTTTTCAAACAATTATATCAATGTTTGTACTTTTGAAACTGATATTGTTTTCATAATCTTATCCCATTTTGATAAACCATTTGCTGGTGCCACCAGAAAATAGAGTAACATGTCAGCAGCCTAACCAAAAGTGTTCAATCACTCTATAATTTTCATCTCTTTTTTTTTTTGTCAGAAAATCTTTATGCCTTTCACATGTAGAATGAATGGCTTAATACAACCTTTAATACAAGAACAGAGTTCGTGGTCCATGCCACTTGAGGTATGTAGTCAATGATTGAAAGCTGTTGAACAAGCACATAAATTAAATGACTGAGACCAAATGATGGCCTAAAGTGCCAAGTCCACATGATGTATCATTTGGATGAAATCCTGACATGATATGGTTTCTTCAATGACATCTCACAATTTAAAATTAGTGCTCTACGCAGCTTCTTTGGAAGTAAATCATCAAAACCTTTATTTGCAAAATCCCTGCCATATTGTTAGCTCGGCAGCAAAGAACCCTCTGTTATTTTAATCATAACATAAATGCTAAATTCCTTTTTCTTTCTATTCCATTGCTCCCAGTAACTTTAAGCACGTAAGTCTCATTCACACTCCAACCTCTTCCACAGAGAGTTAAATATTTCCATGCACAACTTGGCAAAGAATGGCCAAGATAGATATCTATTTTAACGATCACGGTCAACTGGAACATGAGTATAACTTTTCAGATACAGAGGCTAAAAGGAATCCTTCATCTTTCATATTATACTCCATCCAGGTTCCTTCTTTATGCCTCCTTTCATTGAACATCTAATCCTTAGAACTTCTTCCCACTTCGCCATATCTGCAGAGATGTTTGACAGAGAGACATAAGTCCCAGAGTCATGAGGCACTAGCTCAAGAACCTTCTTTGCTGCAAACCTTCCCAGCTCAACATCACCATGGACTCTGCAAGCACCAAGCAATGTGCTCCACACCACAGAATTTGGTTCTATAGGCATCCTGTGAATGAAATCTACAGCCTCTGTAAGTCTTCCAGATCGACCAAGTAAATCAACCATGCAGGCATAGTGATGAGCTTCCGGTTCAATCCCATAATCCGTGCTCATAGAATTAAAATAGCAAAAGCCTTCTTCCAGCAAACCATTATGGCTACAGGCTGATAAAACACTAACTAATGTCACAGCATCAGGTTTTATTCCTTGTTTCTTCATCAGCTCAAAGATTTTCAGAGATTCTAAACCACTTCCATGCTGAGCATATCCATCAATTATAGCTGTCCAGGTGACTAAATCAGGGTTTTCTATTTCATCAAATACTCTATGGGAATCAGGAATGTTGCCACATTTTGAGTACATTGTCAGTAGTGCACTACTCACTGAAAGATGGAAAATTATGCCAGATTTGATTGCATAGGCATGTAATTGCCTACCCAAACCTAGCTTTGATATGTTTGCACATACCCCAAGAACTGATGAGCATATAAAATGGTCTAGTTCAAAACCAGCAAGCAACATGCACTGAAACTGAGATAGTGCCTCATCATGATAACCATTTGCAGCATATCCTGAGACCAAGGATGACCATGTGACCTCATCTTTCCTTGAAAATCCATCAAACACTCTTCTTGCAGATACTAGAGTTTTGCATTTGGAATACATTGAAACAAGAGCATTACCAATAAGAGTAGCAGCCCCAAATCCCACACGAATAGCATGCCCATGAATTTCCTTCCCTTTCATCAAGTCAGAGCGACCATTGCAAGCTGTAAGAACAGCAGCTAAAGTCATTTCATCGGGTTTGATATCTTCAAGTAACATATCCCTGAATAACTGAAAGGCCTTAACTGTATGACCATGTCCTGCAAATCCTGAAATCATTGATGACCATGACACCCTATCCCTTTCCTGCATTTGTTTAAAGAATTCATAACTATCTTTGATGCTACCACATTTGGAGTACATGGTGAAGAGTGCGCTACCCACAAGAACATCAAGCACCAACCCAGCTTTTATGACATAAGAATGTGTCTGTCTCCCAAAATCTAAACAGTCAACAACGCTAAGAACAGCAGAGCTGCATTTCTTATCAGGTTTTAAACCTTCATGAAGCATCCTCCGAAAAAGTTCAACTGATCTGCTACAATTCTGGTCCTGAGCAAGGACAGAGATCATAGCTGACCAAGTACCAGGACTTTTCAGTATAACTGTCTCCTCAAATACTTTTTCAGACAATTCAATATGCCCAGTTTTCGCATACGTGCTGATCAAAGCACCTTTGACCACAGAATCCATATACAACCCATTCTTCATGGTCAAGCAATGGATTTGGACTGTCTCTTTTGCCATCAGAGACTTAGCACAGGCAAGGAGAACACTGGTTAGAGTAAACTTGTTTATTTCCATGCCAGCTTGTAACATTTCCTTGAAAAATCTCACACCATCAATAGTCTCCTCCTTCTGAACAAAACCAGAAATAACAGCGGTCCAAGAAACCACATTGCGAATGGGCATGCGTGAGAATTCCTTCACCGCAGCGTCCATATCACCGCACTTTGCATATAGATCAACAATAGCAGTTCCAACAAAGACGTCATCTCCAGCATCACATTTAATGACCCAAGCATGTATTCCTCTACCCATCTCTAGCTCTGCAGCTGCAGCACAACCACATAAAACACTCGAGAAAGTAAAACAATTTGGCATACAAAACCCACCCACCATCTGACTGAAAAGATTCAGAGCAATCAAACTCTCCTCATTTTGAACTGCACCAGCAATGATAGCATTCCAACAAACCACATTCGAGCTGGCATTCTCGGCGAACACTCTTAAAGCATCATCAAAACTATTGCTTTTGGCAAACAAATCTATCAGCCCTGAAATAACATAGCCATTGGAGAAAAACCCATTTTTCAAGACAAGCGAGTGTATCTGTTCACCATATTCAAGGTTTTGGGACGCTGCACAAGTGGACAGAACAGTGCCATAAGTAAACTGATTCAGCTTGAAGCCTAACAAGCGCATGTCCCTGAAAGTTCTAAGAGATTCTTCAAACCGAGAAATCTGATTGTAGCATTGTAAAATGAGATTCCATGAGGTGAGATTTGGGTTCGGGATTTCGCCGAGCACTTGAAGTGCATCCAACACGGAACCAGACTTGCGGTGGGCGTCAGCAAGGCGGTTGGCAGCAGAGGCGTCTGAATGCGAGAGCAGTGCTTCCGTGATGTGGAAATTGTTAGTTTTGGTTCCTGATAGTGATTTGGTCTGGTTTTGGTGATGGACATGGACGGGATGGCTAGCGGAGATGAAAACAAGGTTTCTCCTGCAACCAAGGTGAGGATTTGGTGAGCTTTTTGTGAGGGAAAAGGAGGATAGGAGCTGAGGGCGGGATTTCGGATTGGAGGATTGGAGCGCATAACGGAGGATAGATTTCATTGCATGTCCGCTGCTGCATGGCGGATGCAATCGGGTTAAGAGCCGGAAGAAATTCCAAAAAAAACATATCACTTTGAATTATTTAAAAACTTCCCGACTTTTATTAGAAAGTCAAGATGGCCGAGTTGGTCTAAGGCGCCAGTTTCAGGTACTGGTCCGAAAGGGCATGGGTTCGAATCCCATTCTTGACAAAATTTTGTTTCTATTTTTTAAAAATTTTTCTCAATTTATTTGTTTAAAAAAATACTAAAAAACAATACTAATTTTTTGGTTTCTAAAATTTAAGGTTTTCTTACATGAGGCCAATGATTTGTAATCTTTAATTGCATGTTGTATATTCTTTCATCAAAATTTTCTCTTGGATCTCATATTCACTTGCAAGTAATAATTTAGAATGAAAAAAAAAAAAAAAAAACTTTTCACAATTTATTTATTTAAAAAAAATATATAAAGCTAATGATTTGCGATCTTTTGACTAATTACATCGAATCCCATTCTTGGCAAAGTTTTTGTTTCTATGTTTTTATTTTTTTCACAATTTATTTGTTTAAAAAAATACTAAAAAACAATACTAACTTTTGGTTTCTAAAAATTAAGGTTTTTTTTACATAAGGCCAATGATTTGTATCAATTATATCCTTCATTGCATGTTGTATATTCTTTCATCAAAATTTTCTCTTGGATCTCATATTCACTTGCAAGTAATAATTTAGAATGAAAAAAAAAAAAAAAAAAAACTTTTCACAATTTATTTATTTTTAAAAAATACATAAAGCTAATGATTTGCAATCTTTTGACTAATTACATCGAATCCCATTTTTGACAAAGTTTTTGTTTCTATGTTTTTATTTTTTCATAATTTATTTGTTTAAAAAATACTAAAAAACAATACTGACTTTTGGTTTCTAAAAATTAAGGTGTTTTTACATAAGGACAATGATTTGTATCAATTATATCCTTCATTGCATGTCGTATATCATTTCATCAAAATTTTCTCTTGGATCCCATATTCACTAGCAAGTAATAATTTAGAATGAAAGAAAAAAGAAATTATAAAAACCTTTTCTCAATTTATTTATTTAAAAAATATTTTTACATAAATCTAATGATATGCGGTCTTTTGACTAATTACATCCATTATTGGATGTTGTATATGCTTTCATCAAAATTTTCTCTAAGTTCCTACATTCATAAGCTAGTAATAATTTAGCAAGCAAAAAATATAAAAAAATACAGTAAAAATTCAGTAAAATAATAAGTAGGTTAGAAGAATCTTGAGATGTTAAATAATAAAAAATGAAACAATACAAACTTAACAATGAAGAGATCAACTAAGTGTGATAGTGATAAAAATACATATTTTTTTCAAAAAAAAAAAATGGTGGTGATAACAAAAGAACTATATCTTTGACATTAAAAGATATAACTCCCAGTCTTTATGGCTAGCCAATGGGGTAGTAGATTGGCTTGCGAAACATGCGTGGGAAGCTCAGTTTCCATTCAGGAAGGGAATCCATATCCTTGCTATTTTCGGTCAATGCTGACAGCTGATGTTTTGAATGTTGGTTTTGTAAGAGCATAACATTCCTGATGTATCAAAGAAGAACTAGTTATCACTAAAAAAAAAAAAAAAAAAAAAAAAGAAAAGAAGAAGGGCAACGTAGAGTCCAAATCAAATAACCATATATATATATATATATATATATATATATATGTTTTGATGAAACAAAAGGGCAGGGGGAGGTAAAATTTTTGGTGTAGCTTTCCATTCTGATCCCTAGCCTGTTAGATGATTGTTCAATTCAGACCGTAAATTTTTATATATCCTTCTCACCAATCGGTGAGTACGTCAACCTAACCTCATTACGGCCTGGAGTTAGAGTCACTCCATCTCCAGTTACGTGCGTCCAGAATTTTTGAAATTTAATCGAATTATCCGAGAGATCATGCCTCGAATTCATGACAAATGGATTATTCATAAAGATGGGGTCATACGCTAATCAACCGTGCTACTACCGTAGTGATATATTTTTATATATATTAGTCCTCGGCACTGTCCCTCCAAAAAAAAAAAAATCAGGATATGATCGGTATCTAAATGTTTTTTTTTTTTTTTTTTTTTTGCCACCTCTTATGTTTTTTTGCGAACAAAAGAACAAAATTTTCGAAATCCAGAAGTTTCCCCGAACCAAGATTTGTGATCAATTTTCCACACAGGACTTAGAGTAAGTATAGGCCGTACCCTCGAAATTTCCACAGAAAATGACTCCACCTGGCTAGATACAATGTGATCCTGAACTTATGTTGCTCCAGCCGGTGAATGTGTGCCGCGTCCTGGTGGTTCTATGTGGACTTAAGTGCACAAGAGTCAGATCTCACACTTTCTCTGTTAGTTGATATCTTTCTACCAGCTCACCAAACCTGGTGAAGTTTTTTTTTTTTTTTTGGCTTGAGAAGAAAATAATAATACTAGGCTATAAAACCTATAGGAGATCCAGGACAAAGGGCAATAACATAATGTGATATTTGGGCTTGGGCTGTAGTCGGCTGGACTTCAACCCAAATAGAAAAAAAAAAAAAAAAAATGAGGGGACTAAGTCAGAATAGGGAAGGCTGGTTCTCTCTTTATCTGGCTAGAAAATTTGTCGGAGGAGTATGGGGAAGAGCCATGGAGGGGAGGGGGTGGTCGGTGACGAGTTTGGGATGGATTGGAACTCCGATCGGTACGGTCTTTGCTTCCCAAATGACGAGAAAACCCGTCGGTGTGGTTTCTTTAAATCCCTTCACTACTACCGAATCGAGCCCTTCCACACTGTTGCCCTCTTCTCCGGCGAGCGTCCGAAAGTCCCGTCAAGGTCGGTAAGTTTTATTCTCCCTTATTTCAATTATTTAGGTAGATTTAATCCGGATTTTTGTTTGATGGTTTTGTCTTGGGGTGGATCATCCGGTGGCCGTACCGCCATCGAGCTCTCTTCCCGGTAACCACTTCTCATGGCCGTCACCGATAACCAAGGGGAGGTGGTTCGGTCGAGCCGAAGAAGAACAAGGAGAAGGTATTCAGGAGAAGAAGAAAGAAAGAAAGAAAAAGAAAAAAAAATAATATAAAAAATATGTATTAGGGGCTTTATTCGGTGCAAGAAAAAAAGAGGAGAGAGAAGATGAGGAGAGAGAAAGAAGAGAGAAGATGAAGAGATAGAATGAAAAAAAGAAAAAAATTAAAAGGGAGTGATCAAAAGTTTTCTTTCTAGAAATACATGAAGTTAGGATTTTTTTCGGATAAATTGTAGAAGAAATTTGAATAAATTATTTATTATTATAGGAAAACAGTCTTCTAAGCAGGAAGGTGTTGGGCGAGTTCGGGTACATATTGATACCGGATATTTTGGATTAGCTCTTGAAGGTAAGGATATCTGGACTTGATCACTAGTTGTATATATGTATCTTACATGACATGGTTCGATCGGTACAAATGAGCATTGGCATGTGTTGCCAACCTTACCGTCGTGGCCTGCAGCTATGATGTGGCACCGGACGTCGGCCCCTTTACTCCAGAATCCTGCGATTCCCGGTCTTGCAAAACAGAGTTAGAGACCCGGGCTGGGGATCCCGGCGGGGGCACTCCAACGATCAAGTCAGCGGACGGTAAAGAGGAATAGATCCTCCAAGGCAGATTCCACTTCAGTCACCACGCTCGGAGGGGAGTTTTCAACAGAGAATTGAATAAAAGATGTTAAAGAGGGGGATGCTCGAGTCGTGGCTGTTATGTTCGTTCGGACTCTCTCCAGGAGTCTTTCGGGAAGTTTTCGTGCCTTCCCTTCACCCGTTCTCCCTTTTTTTGGACTTATGCTCGTGCTCCCTCACGGAGTTGCTTCTCTTCCCCCTCGTTCCCCTCCCGGTTCAATCTACTTTTAGATCACCAGTCCTCCTAGTGCCTCGATTCTCGCCCTTTGGGAGGCTCAGGGGTCAACGGAGCCCATTGGAAGCGCTCCCGAGGTCATTATCCCTTATAGTAGGGAGTTAAGCCATGAACCTTGTTCCCCAGTGGTGATAGACCACTGGAAAAATTTTGCAGGGCCTCGATCCGGGGTGGCCGCCTTCAGATCTGAAGCTCCTAACATGGCCTTTTCTTTCCAGGCGGTTCAGGTGGTAGGCTGCAGGATCTGACACCTCGATCGGGGCACCCTTTCCCAACTAGTGTAAACAAGGATAGGCACACCTTTCTAGCTTTGGGGCGCCGTACTGGGTGCGCCGCACTGTGCGCCGGATTCACTGACAGTCTCGGTGTCGTTGCCTTCGTTCTTCCCCATGCTTTCATGGAGAGGGCTCGACTCCGACCGAGATGGGCTCGACCCTTGGGAAGCCACCTGGCAAAGAAGCGAAGAGGGCTCCACTTCGACCAAGGTGTGCTCGACCCTTGGGGATACGCCTGGCGAAGAAGTGAACAGGGCTCTACTCTGGTCGAGGTGGGCTCGACCCTTGGGGAGCCGCCTGATGAAGGACCGAAGAGGGCTCCACTTCGGCCGATGTAGGCTTGACCCTTGGGGAGCCGCCTGGCGAAGGAGCGAAGAGGGCTCCACTTCAGCCGAGGTGCGCTTGACCCTTGGGGAGCCGCTTAGCGAAGGGGCGGAGAGGGCTCAACTCTGACCGAGACGGATTCGACCCTTGGGGAGCTGCTTGGCGAAGGAGCGGAGAGGGCTCCACTTTGGTCGAGGCAGACTTGACCCTTGGGGAGCCACCTGGCGAAGGAATGGAGAGGGCTCGACTCCGGTCGAGGCGGACTCGACCCTTGGGAGCCACCTGGCGAAGGAGCTTGGGAAAATATTCGACATGGTGACGCCTACTTGCCTTCTCACCAAATGGACCCGAGGTGTAC
Organism: Areca catechu; assembly: GCA_021397845.1. Classification (NCBI taxonomy): domain Eukaryota; kingdom Viridiplantae; phylum Streptophyta; class Magnoliopsida; order Arecales; family Arecaceae; genus Areca; species Areca catechu. The sequence goes on from CM038052.1 coordinate 8,661,307, forward strand.
TCCACGTCAGTGGTCTTGCTATATCATTTGCCCCCCACTTCCAAGTCCCGTCGAAACGTTGTGACTGGGACGAAGGGAGTTAATGCGGGGCTGACGTGGAAGAATAAAAAACCTGGTGTAATTATTGCCACGATCGCCGCCGCTTCGCTTGCCACGCCTCGGTGTCGAATGCGCGGGCGCCACGTCTGCAAGTTTGAGGAACCATAATTACGTCGCGCCATATTCAAGGCGATTTTGAGCAAACCGAAGCGTTGACACCGGCCATCTGCACATGTGGTGCTCATCTGATGGCGGAGATGCAAAAAGGGGCCGCACGGTTGCTGTCTATCGGCTTTTGAAAAGAGAGGGGACTTTCCGGAAACTAACTTCTTTCAAATTTCTCGCACTTCACCAGCGGTTCAGAGTTTTTTCTTCTTCTTGGCTGTCCCCTTTCGCCAAGTCAAGCAGGTTGGTATTCTGCAACCCTCCTCCTTTTCCTTCTTCTTCTTTTCGACCGGCAGTGTTTTAAGTTCTCCCCCCTTCTTAGGTGGACCGAAACCTTCTCCTAGGTCTTCCATCTTCCTCTTCTTCATCTTTACTTGCTTGAATGGATCCTTCAGGCCAACACCCTCGACCCTCTAGCAACCCGAATGAGGCAGGCCCCTCCCGGCTGAGGACTCCATCTTCTGATGAGGAAGACGAAGTCCCCCTCGAAGTCCGGAGGCGCCTGCGTCCTGGCGGGATAGTCATAGGAAGCCTTAGGGTTCCTGTCGCTCCTTCTATCCATACTGTCACCCTTCTGGTGATAGCAGCTTTGACCGGTCCCTCTGGCATTGTTTCGATAATGACTGAAGAGGACTTTTCTCTGATCCGGGAAACATACGGGGTCTCGGATTTCATCCGACTCTCGCTCCCGAGACCAGGGGAGCGGGCCGTCTCAAGCGGTCCGGGTTGAATCGCCTTTTATGAAGAATTCCTTGCCGGGGGCCTTCGTTTTCCTCTCTACTCCTTCTTTCTTTCTTTCCTTAGCCACTTTCACCTCGTGCCGACCCAGTTGACTCCCAATGCCATTAAGGTCATCTCCGGTTTCATTGTCTTCTACCACTTTCACGGGTTTGTCGCCCGTTTCTCTTTGTTTATGGCTCTTTTCATCCTGAAGCGCCACCCTACCGATGACGGGTGGTGGTTTCTTTCTTCCTGGTCCAAGTGCCTTCGATTTGACCTCCCCACTAAAATCAGGGGATGGAAGAATCGGTATTTCTTCGCGTCAGTCGAGGAGGTCGACTGAGTCTGGAGCGATCTAGACCGGTCCCCGAACCGTAACTCTTAGGTGGAGCCGACTGACCGGGAAGTCTTCATCCAACTGATCAGTGACGAGCTCCCCTCCCTCGAGGTTTTTCTAACGGAGCAAAACTTGTTCGAGGTCGAGATTAACCGATCCGAGAGCTTGGTGAGTTTTCACTGGGCATGTCTCCACGTCTCTCTCTCTCACTTTTTTTTTTTTTTTGAGGCTGACACTCCTTTACCCTTTTTCTTCTTTTTTGTAGGGATGAAGTATTCCATGGAGAACCCGATAGAGTCTGCTTGGAAGAGGAACGCTTCGACCAGGCCCAGGGAGACTACGCCAAAGAGGGCCCGGGTGGACACTGACCGACGGGCCCGGCCCACTTCGACTTCGGAGCCAAGGGCGGCTGATCCCGCCCCCCGGCCCCCTCAGCAGCTGGTTCCCTCCCCGGAGATCGTCAACGTCGATGAGGGGAGGGCAAGCAAGCGGCCCGCCTCACCTCCGGCACGGCCGACCAGGGCAGTGGGACCTCCGATAATAGTCGAGGTCCTTCCGCGGTCTTCACCGCCAGTCACCGAGGAGGCCCCAGTGCCGACTTCCTCCAGACCCTTGAATGCGTCGACGGGGGTTCCGCTGAATGCTTCAATCATTCGGGACATCGAGTTGGTGGGGCGAATGATGGAGTACACCGTCCAGCCCCGAGATCGCCGCATGAAGGGAGGCCGGGACTACACGGCAGCACTCCAAGGAATCCTCCCTCGGCTTTTCTCAGTAAGTACCTGGCCTTTTAATGTTCCGGTCGGATTGTGAAGGGACTAACCTCTTTCTTCGATGCAAATCGGGATCAACGTGCTACTACTCTAGGAATTTTGCATCGGCTAGGCGAAGAGGGAGGCCCAGAAGGAGAAGAGACTGGCCAACCTCATGGCCGACGTGAAGGACCTGATTGAGAAGGGGCAGGAGATGAAGGAGACCAACAAACTCCTTCACCGAGATCTATCCTGGACTGAGGGGCGCAACAAGGACCTCGAGGCATCCTTGATCGAGGAGAAGGCACGGGCGAGGTGCAGTGCCGAGGAGATCACAGCGGAGATCTCTCGCCTGGATGGGCGGTCCCGGTCCCTCGAGGCTCGGGTCAATGAGGTCCTGGCGGAGTTGGCGGCAGCGAACGACAAGGCACAAGGCATCTTGGCACTGATGGAGGCTACCAAGAAGGAGGCCCTCGAAGCCGTGTCTAGGTTCTGGGTGTTGTTGGAGTTTGAGGATGAGGTCCACGAAGCTGCCGTGGACTCATTCATCAAGAGGTTCGAAGCCTGCCGGGAGAGGGTGGCTTCGATGTACCCAGAGCTTGATCTGGGGGGAGTCATCATCGACGGTGGCGAAGAGCGGCCTGAAGAAGTGGGGGCTAGAGTGGTTGAGGAGGCGACCACTGAGCAGCCGGCTGAGCAGGTGGAAGAGCCGCCGGAGATCCAAGGAGCTGATGGTCCACCGGTGCACCGGCCCAGGAAGGAGCCGGTGACCCAGTGATCTCCGGGATCATCTTTGTATTTAGCATAGGGTTTTTGTTTTGTCTTTGGGGTTGCCCAGCCTGTCAGGGATCCCCCAAGTTGTAAAAAATCTCATTTCTGTATTCCAGCCTTCTGCTTTGGTTCACTATGCTTTTTATAATGTCAGGAACTTTGGTTTTGTTTGAGTCCAAGTTCGATCCTCACTGGGATGCCTTAGTCATTGCACTGACTTAGAGAAAAAACCAGAAGCCTTCAAAGTGGTCACATATGCTGGACTGAAGCTTCTGCAGGAGGACTCCGGGAACCCGCCGGGTGCCAATGGTCCTCAGGTTCCCGTCCTGGGGTGCTGGGCTTGAAGAGTTTCCGGTCTTGAGTTATTGGGCTTTATGAGTTTCCGATGCCGGGGTTTCCGATCTTTAGGTGCCGGGCTTCTGGAGTTTCTGGTCTTTAGATACCGGGCTTCATGAGTTTCTGGTACTGGGATTTCCGGTCTTTAGGTGCCAGGCTTTTGGAATTGTTGGTCTTTAGATGTCGGGCTTCATGAGTTTCCGATGCCGGGGTTTCTGGTCTTTAGGTGCCGGGCTTCTGGAGTTTCCGATCTTTAGATGCCGGGCTTCATGAGTTTCTGGTGCCGGAATTTTCGGTCTTTAGGTACTGGGCTTCTGGAGTTTCCGATCTTTAGATGCCGGGCTTCATGAGTTTTTGGTGTCGGGGTTTCCGATCTTTAGGTGACGGGCTTCTAGAGTTTCTGGTCTTCAGATGCCAGGCTTCATGAGTTTCCAGTGTCGGGGTTTTCGGTCTTTAGGTACTGGGCATCTAGTGTTTTTGGTCTTTGGTCGCCAGTCATGGGGTCGGTGACAGCATTCCTGCAAGACAGATGCAACTGTTGTGCTAAAAAGAATTTTATTATTAATGGAGGGAAGTCTTACATCATTGATAGTACATTCTCAATTTCCAGCATTCCAGGTCCGTGGAAATCGTGCTCCATCGAGCTCGGCGAGGTAGTAGGCCCCGTGAGGAAGGGTCTCGACCACTCTGTAGGGGCCTTCCCAGTTCGGAGAGAGCTTGCCACATTCCCGAGGTTGGGAGGCTTATGCCCGTCGCAGTACCAGGTCACCCGGGCGGAACGTCTTCGGCTTCACCTTGGAGTTATAATATCAGGCCACCTGTTGCTAGTAAGCTGCCATCCGAAGTCGAGTCTTGTCCCTTATTTCTTCAAGGAGGTCCAGGTTGAGTAGGAGCCGGGCTGGGTTCTCAGCTTCATCATATTGCTTCACTCACAGTGTTGGCAGACTTAGCTCCACCGGGATCACTGCCTTCGCACCGAAGATGAGGTTGAATGGAATCTCATCCATGGCTATTCTTCGAGGCATTGTGTGGTACGCCCACAGGACACTGAGGAGTTCTTCAGCTCATCTATCATTGGCTTGGTCTAGCCTAGTCTGGAGTCCCTAAAGGATGGTCCGATTAGTCACCTCGGCCTCTCCATTGGTTTGAGGATGAGCCACCGAGGTGAAGCGATGATGGATGCCGAGGTCATCGCAGAACCCCTCGAATTCCTGATTGTCGAACTGTCGTCCGTTGTCGGTGATGATGGTGTGAGGAAGTCCGAAGCGACATATGATTGACTTCTAAAGGAACTTGCTAACGTTAGCCTCTATGATCCGTGCCAGCGGTTCGGCCTCAACCCATTTCGTGAAGTACTCGATGGCGACTATGAGGAACTTGCACTGCCAAGGTGCGGGAGGAAAAGGACCAATGATGTCCATGCCCCACTGGGTGAATGGCCAGGGGGTAGAGAGCAGGGAGAGCGATGCAGCCGGCTAGCGTTGCATAATAGTGTAACGTTGGCAGCGATTGCACTTCTTGACGAAGTTGGCTGCATCCTCCCTCATTGTTTCTTAATAGTATCCATGGTGGAGGGCCTTGTATGCCAAAGTTCTGCCCCCCACGTGATTCCCGCAGAGGTCTTCATGTATCTCTTGGAGTACGACTATCGCCTCCGAGGGTCTCAAGCATTTCAGGAGTGGATAGGAGTAGGACCTTCGGTAGAGTTGTCTGTCCATCAGCACGAAGCACATGGCCTTCCTTTTGATGAGGCCGGCCTCCATGTGATCTTCGGGCAAGGTACCATCGGTGATGTACCTGACATACTTGTCCATCCAGCTGGGCTCCGAGATAACTTGCTAGACTTCTCTGGGTGCTTTATAGCTTGGAGTCGCCAATTGGGAGAGGGCATCAGCGCGAGCATTTTCTTCGCACGGGATGTGGGAGATGCTGAATCGCCTGAAACCCGTTGCACTAGTGCATACCAGCTCCAGGTACTTCAACATTTGAGGATCCCGGGCCTCAAATTCTCTCGAGACCTGCCCGACCACCAATTATGAGTCGGTGAAGACCCTCATATTGGGCATGCCCAGCTCGCGAAGACTCTTAGTCCCACGAGGAGTGCTTCATACTTCGCCTGATTGTTGGTGGCAGCAAACTGGAAACGGAGCGCACACTCGGTGACAACTCCTTCGCTATTAGCGAGAATGAGTTTGGTTCCACTCCCCCTGGAGTTGGATGCTTCATCCACATGCAGGACCCAAATATCCCCCTCTGGTTCAGGTCCCGTTTGTTGCTCATGGGGGATCTCTACGGTTCCTCACCCAGGCCTGCACACTCGACCAGGAAGTCAGCCAGTACCCGAGCCTTCATGGATCATCTTAGCCAGTAGGTGATGTCGAACTCGCTAAGCTTCAATGCCTACTTCGCTAGACGTCTAGAGGTATCGGGGCAGCTTAATATGGCCTTCAGTGGTTGATCCGTCAAAACCGCGATCAGGTATGCTTGGAAGTAGGGCCTGAGTCGTTGGGCAGACATGATGAGTGCAAAAATTAACTTCTCGGAGCAAGAGTACATGACCTTGGCATCGCGAAGAAGCTTGCTTGCATAATATACTAGTCTTTGGACATCGTCCCCGTCTGTGCAGACCAGGATCGAGCTGACAGCTCCCGGGATGATCGCCATGTACAGGAGGAGCTCCTCTCTGTCTTCTGGCTAAGAGAGTAGAGGTGGTGACATCATGGTCTTCTTCAGCTCCTCAAAGGCCTCCTGGCACTCCTTCGGCCAGGTAAAGTCATGCATCTTCCGTAGTGCCTTGAAGAAGGGTTGGCAGTGGTCAGCAGATCATGAGATGAAATGGCTCAGGGCTGCTATACGACCGGTGAGGCGCTGAACCTACTTCTTGGAGGTGGGCTGCTCCATATTAAGAATTACTCGGACCTTCTTTGGGTTGGTCTCGATTCCCCTCTGGGTGACCATGAAGCCTAGGAACTTCCCAGCCGCTACGCCGAAGGCGTATTTTGTCAGGTTCAACTTTATTTGGTGAAGGCGAAGATTGCAGAAGGTCTCCACCAGATCATCAACATGGTCCGAGGTCAGCCTGCTCTTGACGAGCATATCGTCCATGTACACCTGTATGTTACGGCCAATCTGGTCTTTGAAGACCTTATTGACTAACCGTTGGTACATGGTGCCAGCATTCTTCAGGCCGAACGGCATCTTTCTGTAGCAGTAGGTCCCGCAGTCTGTGATAAAGGTAGTGTGCTCCTCATCCTCTGGATGCATTCTGATTTGGTTGTACCCAGAGAACGCATCCATGAAGGAGAGCAAGCAGTGCCCCGAGGTGGCATCCATGAGCTGGTCGATCTTCGGAAAGGGGGAAGATGTCTTTTGGTCAAGCACGGTTGAGGTCGGTGTACTCTATACAGATCATCCACTTTTCGTTGCTCTTCTTAACCATGACCACGTTTACCAACCAGCTAGGGTACTACACTTCGCGAGTGAACCCAGTCGCAAGGAGCTTCTCCACTTCCGTTGATCACCTTCTGCCTCTCCGAGGCAAAACTCCTTTTCTTTTGTTAGACTGGGCGGCACTTCAAGTCAACATTCAACTTGTGAGTGATGATGTCAGGGAGAATCCCTGGCATATCAGCTGCACTCTAGGTGAACACGTCTGTGTTCGCCCGGAGGAAACTCAACAAGCGAGCTCGTTCATCTCTGGTAGCTGGGTTCCTACCTGCACCATCTTCAGTGGGTCCGAGCCGAGGGGATAAGTCAAGAGACGCTCGACGGGGCCGCCCCTAGAGTCTTGCGCCCTTTGATCGAGGTCGGCGGTGACGGGATTGTCCTCGGTGCCTTGGGCACCAGGGATAGCTTGCAAGCAATGTTGGACTGGTTGAGGTGCCCCCCTCATCTTTCTCATGCCGAAGGGGGTCGGGAATTGCACCAGATGTCATTTGGTGGATATGACTGCATCATGTAAGTTAAGCCCTGAATGGCCAAGAATTGCATTATAAGCTGAAGGGAGCCTGACGACAATGAAGGTCATCATAACTGTGGTCTGCCGGGGTGGCGACCTGGCTATAACGGGGAGAGTGATCTCTCCCTCGACTCTCATAGAATCCCCTGTGAAACCCATAAGAGGGGTGTGCACTAGCTTCAGTCGATCAGAAGACAAGTTCATCTGAGAGAAAGCAGCGTAGAAAAGGATATCCGTCGAGCTCCCACCATCAACCATAATGCGTCTTACAGGATGTCTAGCATGGTCATCTCGACCACGACGGCATCATTGTTTACATTTTCTTCCTCACTTCCCTTTCCCTTCATAAAGGGGAGTACATTTTCCAGATCCCCTACTTCTCGAGCTCTCTTTGATGCGCGCTCTATTCCCCAAGAGATCATACCCATAGGCTTCCCGGTGGGTCGATTGTCAACAGCAAGGACAAGGGAGAGAGCCACAAGTGGTTGATTCTCCGCCAGGACCTCAATCCTCACGAACTTTCTGAGGTAGCATCTCCTTATCAGGTCTTCAATCTCCCTTCTCAGGTTGCAGCAGTCCTCAGTGTCGTGGTCGTGGTCGCGATAGAATTGGCAGTACTTCGTCTTATCGCGACCGCTTGACGGCCTCAATGAGGGAGGTCGGCGCAAGTAGCACTCGCCCTCGATTTCCAAAAGAATTTTTGACCTTGGAGCGAGGAGAGGAGTGAAGGTCTCCTCCGAAGACTATATAAAAGAAGTAGGGCTTCCAGCCATGAATGGCCGAAGGAAGCCCAACAATGAATTTCCAACCATGGCATGGGTTGATCACCCACCATCCTTAGCCATAAAAATCTCGTTTCAATACGAACAAGGCCGTAAATAGAGAAATTCTGGGGATTATGTTTGCGTCATTGCAAAGAATCAGAAAGGCACAGATTATTTGGATACTATTGGGAATCAATTGGGCCAGCAGTACATGGTATAACTTAAAAATCTTGAAGAAGAAAGGATGGAGTGGAAATCTAAGTCTAGCTCTTAAATGTTCTTCATAGACTGTCAGACTACCTGGTGGAGGCCGATCATTGGTTCTTCAGAATTTGGAACAACTACTGCAAAATCATCCAAAATATTATAATACTTTTTCAGCGCAAGGACCGTATGTTCTGTTAAAGAAGTCTTAATGGCGTCTATCCTGACTGATTCGGCCTGGTTCTTCTTCTTCTAAGAAGTAGAATCTTCGGGTTTATTGGTACGATTGGTTTCTAAGATTCTAGCCATGAAGAAAGGAGGAAAAAAAGAAAGATTAACTTAAAATAGATGGCGAGAAAGAGAGGAGGCCAACATGAAGGGGTTCTTTTGCTCCTAAGGTGAAGAAATCGTAATGGCAGAAAACCTATTTTCCTGGGAGAGATGATGCTTATATAGTGGCGTTTAGCAATTAAGATTTTTTCCTCGAACACTGAGATTAGCTCTGATCATGCCACATGTCCATGATATCCGATGAAAAAATACGGCTCTTCGAGAAATCGAAGCGACTACTTATGATCCGACGGCAAACATATCGATGACAAGACACTTACATTTATTTGACGATGATCCTTCGTAAATTTCAAAAATGTCAATGATGACAGCAGACTACGGCAGTCAGTTTTTATAACCACTCCCCTATCAGAGATCGACATGTCATTAAGATGCACTGCTTGAGAATAGGAGCGTTAGTTTACACAAAAAAAGAAACTTCTGACAGCTTCTGACATTCATTTAATGAATTCAGAAGCTGTGGGGACTAGTATTGGAATATGACAGATTTGATCTACTTGTGTTGATTTGATGAAGAATGAACTTGGTTGATCAAGTAATAGATCGGCGCCCAAGAGGTGCAAAGCCGATCAATGAGCCGTAAGGTTGATCAATGCTCAAGAGGCATACAAGCCGACCAACGCCCTCGGCACCAGGCTGATCAATGCCTAAGGGACGTAAGACCGATCAATTAGCCGTAAGGCCGATCAACGTCCAAAGGGCACAAAGCCGATCAATGCCTAAAAGAAGTTTATAATTTAGGCTGACTTAAATATGCAGTCGATCGATGTTTGAGGATGATCTAATAAGTCAACCCTGATGCTATGTCGACCAATATGACGGATTGGTCAAAGATGATAAACCATGAGGACTATAACGGATAACGATTATTGCACGTATTAGTCTGCTAACGAACTAACCGTTTGCAATTTTCTTAGCTAAATTCGGTTAGGATCATAGCCTATAAATACCGATGAGTAAGGGGCCTTTAAGAAGTCGAATTCGAAACAGAGAAACTCTTACACATCCTCAGCTCTAGTTTTCTCTCAGATCTAATCTATTTTAGCCTGGACTCTGTGACTAACTTGAACGTTAGAGCGTCCCCCCCCCATCGGATTCTTCCTAGTGAGAGGATTTATTTGCAGGGTTGGAAGATCGATTTAGCTGACAAAGACTTTTATCAGGTGATGAAGAAGAGTTAGATCAACCTGCTGAACTCATCTCCAACGAATTCGATCCAAGCTTGAGCGTCACAGTAATCTGGACACAACAGTACACATGACGACCACGTCAAAAACCACATGTTTCAAATATCAAAATAAAAATACATAAAAAATTTAAAATTTAAAATTTAAAAAAAAAAAAAAAAAAAAACTGTAGATAGAACGTGAAGCAAGTCAGCTTCATCTTATTTCTGCACATGTTTTTAAAATAAAAAATTTAAAAAATATATAAATCATAAATTATTATCTTAATAATAATATAAAATATTAATATTATAAAATAAAATTTATTATAATATATAATAAATAATATAAATATTATAATAAATATATTATAATATATTAAACTATAAATTACATATTGTATTATAAAATATTTATTTTATAATTTAGTCGGTGCTAGTTTAGTTGCCAGTCCGGTCGCTAGGTCAGTACCAATCTCGTCACTAATTCGCCTGTCAGGTTGGTACCAGTCCAACCATCAGTCCGGTGCTAATCCGATCGCAAGTCCTATCACACAGGTCGATACCAGTTCGATCGTTAGTCTGATGCCGATTCGATCCCCTGCTTGATACCAGTTCGATCACCAATCAAGCCATCAGGCCAATGTCAGTTTGGTTGCCAGCCTCGTGCTAGTCTGGTTTCCAGCCCGGTGCTAGTCCAAACTGGCGACCGGACTAGCACAAGACTAATGACATGACTAGCGACTGAACTAGTACCGGATTGACACCGGACTACCATCTAGACTGGCATCGAGTTAGCAACCGGATCAATGACCGGACTAATATCAACCTGGTGACCGGACTAACGACCGAATTAGTATCGAACTGACAATCAAACTGGCACCAACTCGATAGACAAATTGACGATCGGACTGACATCGACCTAGCCACCGGACTGACGAATAGGTTGGTACCGACTAAATTATAAATTTTATATTATATTATAAAATATTTATTATATCTTATAATTTAATATATTATAATACATTATCATATATTTATTATAATATTTATAATAAATTATAATAAATTTTATTTTATAATATTAATATTTTATATTATTTTTAAAATAATAATTTATAACTTTACTTATATTTTTTAATTTTTTTAATTTTTTTAAGTTTTTGTTTTAAAAATAGGTACAAGATAAAGCTACATATTCTCCCTACAATTTTTTTTAATTTTTTAAAATATTTTATATATTTTTATTTTGATATTTGGAGCTGTACGTTGGACTTATGGTTTCATTAAAATAAAGCAGTGGGGGCTTCTAAAATGGCCACCATGCATACCAAACAACACCATTTGGGTAAATATATTTCAACCCATCCCAGTTCGATAAATATTTATTAAAAAATATTATTAAAAAAAATCCCCAATAGGGAAGCTGTGCAAAAGTTAATGAAGTAGGTGAGGAATAATTACTATCAATATGATCAATCTGATGATAACACATTGTCACAGCCTGGCTCATCTAGACGATGGCAATCTACAGTGGAACTGACCCCTAATGATAAATTAATTTGCTTGAAGAGAATGATGAATAATCGATATGGGGGGACCGATTTTAGCTTAATGATTAATGAAGCAAATGTAAGAGAACAAAAAAAATTCAAAAAAGCATCACCACCTGACAATTCAAGAAATTTAAGGTTCACACATAACAAATAATCAGGACAAAGCAAAGAAGGGATCAGATGTCCCAAAAACTTCTACAAATCAAATCCGTAGCAACTATAGGAAACAAACCTCTAAATGAGATAGTTACCTCACCACACTACCACCCAATCACTTCGCATCATTAATCGTTGCCCATAAAGTCAAAATTTTCTTCTGAGTAAACAAAACTCAAAAGCATTTTGCTTTCTGTTTTTTTCTGTATCAGCTCTTTGAGGCTTGCTTCTCTTTCGCCTTCTGGATCTTTAGAACTTTCTTAACAATCTTCTGCTCCTCAACCAGAAAAGCTCGAATGATCCTGCAAAACCAGCTAGGAGATCAGAAAACAATGCACATAAAGGCATCGAGAGACACCAGCAGGCCAACAAAGAACAGTTACCTTTCTCGGACTGCACTTCCAGATAAAACACCACCATATGCACGGTTCACGGTCCGCCGGTTTCTAGACAATCTGGACCTCTTGTACTCAGCAGGCCTTAAATGAGGAATCTGAAAGTAATGACCAGAATATATCATCCTATCAGGGCTCTGGAAGCACATAACTTGAACATGACATTTCAAATAATTAACCAATTCTCGCATTTTGATCCACTTAAACAAATACTCAAACAACTTCAAGTTATCAAGTAAATATCCTTTAGGACTATCATTTCCAATCAGCCTTCCAAATGAATGAGCCAAGATCTGAGAATTCCAATGGCCGATGCTTATTTTTTTAAAAGAAACATATCTCACAACAGTTCCAAACAGCACTTGCAAAATTAAAATTACCAATATACCAACTTTACAAGAACAAATCTTGAGTACACTATGTCCTTTCTGGAAAGATAACTCCTATTGTAGTTTATTTTTTGTTTAAAAACATTAAAATAAAACTCCTCAACTCTCTTATAGATGGAATGACAAATATTTTCCACACTCCATGAGAACTAGAATATCATTTATCCAAAAGCTAAAAGATGTAAATGTCTTGTTAGAGTGTAGACTCTGACTTGAGAAAATCTGTTCTTTGGAGACAATGACTCAAAGAAAATCAAAACCACTCACATTACTCAACTTGTATGATTCTCTTAATTCATTTAGAACTTCACATAGGCCCCATCAATGATGTTTCCCATAGCCTCTGATCCTATGGAGAAGTTAAATGACAATGCAGCATATTATATCGAATACTTGAAGAGCAAGCTATTTGGTTTTATCTTCATTATCTGATAAAGAACAAGAAATAATTGTTGCTAGTCTAAAAGTCTATAGCACCAGTCAAAATTCATACAGCATGCGGCACAAACATGAGTATTAAAATGTGCAGATAAAAAAGGGGGAAAACATATGCACAGATTAAAAGAATCTGCAGGAATGCCGAGAAGAATAAAGAGCTAGTATACAATAGGTACATGATATGGCCTTAATTGTAAGGAGTCTACATAAAACATAATCATCAAATAACAAAACTAAAACATATTTGTAATATGTAGCAGAAAATATAAAGGTTTCCGAAATGAACCAAAAAAGAGCACAAATTTAAATGCATGCCAAATTGAACGCAACAAACTACATGACAGCAAATATCAAGAAAGAATGTTAGTGGACTATAACAGCACCTATAGTACAGACTCTATACTTGATCACCTTCCAAATTTAAATATCATAACACAAGTTTTCATTGCAACAATGTAACCCTTAACACCAATTACTAGAAGATCAACATCAGAACTTGAATCAGTGACTTTTACAATACAAAAGATTGCTCAAAACTGCTTATCAATGCAAACTTTGACAAAAGAGAGCCTCAGCAAACTTTGACAAAAGAGAGCCTTAGCAAACTTTGACAAAAGAGAGCCTCAGCAAACTTTAAATTGTCCATGACAGTACAGCATTGCTTAGATCTAAGCACAAGGGGTAGCCACAGTCATTCAAAACAAGTTCACCAATCACCAAAAAAAAAAAAAAGAATAAGGAGAATATTGAGCAGCAAACAGATTTGATGCCTTCATTTATTCACACTAACAAGACCTAGACAATATAATGCATTATTGGAAGAATTTCTCTTGCAATTTTCAATAACCTGGAAAGAAGACATTTTTTAACATTCCATGAAATGATTTAACTTTCAGCTTTAATAAGCTTAACTAACCAACTGGAAGGTGCACTCGGACACCAGAGCATGTGCTTTACAGTGGGACATTACCTTCAGTTACATTTTCTCAGTAGCAATTTCCAGCTACTAAGATGGATGTTCTGGATTTAATAAAAATTCCGTTATGCTTCAGGTTGCTTGATATAGAGAGGACTGTGCATATTTTATATGTTAAACAAAACATTCAAGTAACTCATCACTTGCATCTTGAGCTAACAAACTTAACAAACCAAGGCTACAACTATAGCACTAACCTATATTTAATCAAAATTGATTTTTCCTTTTTTTTTTTTTTTTTGCATGAAGATCACGTTGGTATCCCATAAATCGCATAATTCAGAATAGAGACGTAAGTATGCTATCATTCACGATGGTCTACACCGTTACCTTACTTCTCCAGATGAAGGATAAAAAAAATGTCCACATAGTTGATTTAGTAATGGATGACAAAACTTCCCAAAAAAATAGCATAGTTTTGATGTATCACAATAGCAACCATCAGAAGTAAATCTAATAGATATCTCACGCAACACATCTAGGCCCTAACACCAATGCAATTATTCATGCAGAAACCTAATAATCCTTACAAGCAATTGCTCAAAATTAATTGCTAATTGGGGGGAGGGGATTCAACTTGATCTCAAAAGAGAAATGGCGAAGAGCATCACTTACCCCTTGGATTCTCTTCCCAGTCACCGGGCATTTCGGCCCGCTCGCTCTTTTCTTGGTGTACTGGTAGACAAGCCTCCCACCTGCGTTTTCGGATCAAATCCATTTAATATAATCCATCAAAATAGAAACCACAAAAAAAATAGATCCAAAAACCCATAAACCCTATCTCCCAAAGCACACGAGATTAAGAAAAAATCCAATCAGAACCGAATCAGAACATAAATAAATGAAAAAAGACGCGATCGAAGAGCGCGGGAGCCCTAGAAAAAGATCTGAGACCCCCACAACCAACAAAGAAGGCGACAAGATGCGATCTTCACCAGGAGTTTTAACAACCCTAGTCTGGTTCGACTTGGTGGCGTAGCTGTGTCGCTTCCTATACGTTAATCGCTGCACCATCTTGGCATCCGCTCTCTCCTCCCTCTCTTTCTCCTTCGAAGCAGGAAGCAGAGGACCAAGGAGAAGCAAAACGCGGCGCTGGAGAGGGCTACAAATAGGAGGTGGTTGAAGAATACCTAGATCCGACGGACCAAATTCATCTGATCTTACGGATGTAATCCATTTTATATACGGTAGCATTAAGTTTGCCGCGCAGGGATCAAATTTAAGAGTTCGAGTCCAACGGTGCATTGCTTGAGTTAAGCCAAGGTCAAGCATTTTCTTGGTTCGTTTAATAAAATAGTATTTTTACATGTAAAATTTTTGTATCAAATGTTAAAGGGAAAACAAAAAGTTTCATTGAATAATCAACTTTTTGAGCAATTAATTATGACAATTGAAGTAATATGGTTGTGTTTACTTTTGTTACCGATCTCACCGCGGCAGCCTGTAGCTTCAAAGCTGGTACCGATCTCAGACCGTCTCACCTCGAGATCTCCGAGCTTCCGATCCTGCAAAACAAGGTCAGAGACCCTGGCCGGGGGTTCCGGCGAGGGAGCTTCGACGGTCAAGTTAGAGAGCGGCGAAATTGAACAGATTCCCTAAGGCGGGTTCTCGAAGGAGCCCCATACTTAGAGAAGATATTAACAAAAGAGGTGTTAGAAAGAGTGGAATTGGGCCCAGCTCCACCGAGCTCACGCCTAAGGACCCCTCTCGGATCCCCGGATCCTTCTCTAAGTGCCTTCTTTTTCCCCGCCTTTTTTCACTTACCTTGCTACCCGCTCTTCCCATCCCTTTTATGTCATCACGTTGCCTCCAGCTCCCCCTCCTCCCCTCGGGAGGCTCTCTCTCGCCTCTCACTTTTCTCCCCCTCCCCCCTTTTTCCTTTCCCCTTCGGGTCCGGAAACCTGGTGGCCCCATCGTCTTGATTGCCGAGCCTAGCGAGAAAAAGGGGAGAGGGAAGATACTGGCGAGGCCTTGGGCCGAGCGCGGGCGCTCTCCTTCCTAGGCATTGACGATGTCCGTTGCGGGCTCCTGCCCGCCAGGACTCCGCTTCTCGGCTGCGGGGCCGGTTGGGCTGATGTAAACGAGATTTTGCGCGTCACTGTAGACCGTACCGGCACCCTTTACGAGGCGCGGCACGCGCTACCCGAGTGGTGATTTTGAAACTCGCGTCCCCACTTCCCGGAGGCCTCGCTAAGCAGGGCCGGCACCAGCCGAGGTGGGCTCCTCCTGGGCGGACACCTGGCGAAGCGGCAGAGAAGTGCTCGACTTCGGCTGAGGTGGACCCGTCTTCGGGCGCCAACTGGCGAAGGAGCGGGGAGGCCCGTCTCGACCTTGGCAGAGGTGGACCCATCTCCGGGCGTCACCTGGCGAGGGAGTGAGGGGCCGCCAGCTTCGGCCGAGGTGGACCCCTCCTGGGCGGACACCTGGCGGAGCGGCAGAGAAGTGCTCGACTTCGACCGAGGTGGACCCGTCTCCGGGCGCCAACTGGCGAAGGAGCAGGGAGGCCGGGCTCCACCTCGGCTGAGGTGGACCCGTCTCCGGGCGCCACCTGGCGAGGGAGCGAGGGGCCGCCAGCTTCGACCGAGATGGACCCCTCCTAGGCGGACACCTTGCGGAGCGGCAGAGCGGTGCTCGACTTCAGCCGAGGTGGACCCATCTCCGGGCGCCAATTGGCGAGGGAGCGAGGGGCCGCCGGCTTCGACTGAGGTGGACCCCTCCTAGGCGGACACCTGGCGGAGCGACAGAGAAGTACTCGACTTCGGCCGAGGTGGACCCGTCTCCGGGCGCCAACTAGCGAGGGAGCGAGGGGCCGCCGGCTTCGACCGAGGTGAACCCCTCCTAGGAGGACACCTGGCGGAGCGGCAGAGAAGTTCTCGACTTCGACCAAGGAGGACCCGTCTCTGGGCGCCAACTGGCGAAGGAGCAGGGAGGCCCTGCTCCACCTCGGCAGAGGTGGACCCGTCTCTGGGCGCCACCTGGCGAGGGAGCGAGGGGCCGCCAGCTTCGGCCAAGGTGGACCCCTCTTGGGCGGACACCTGGTAGAGCGGCAGGGAAGTGCTCGACTTCGACCGAGGTGGACCCGTCTCCGTGCACCAACTGGCGAAGGAGCAGGGAGGCCCGGCTCGACCTCGGCAGAGATGGACCCGTCTCCGGGCGCCACCTGGTGAGGGAGCGAGGGGCCGCCAGCTTCGGCCTAGGCGGACCCCTCCTGAGCGGACACATGGCGGAGCAGCAGAGAGGTGCTCGACTTCGGCCGAGGTGGACCCGTCTCCGGGCGCCAACTGGCGAAGGAGCAAGAGGGCCCGGCTTGACCTCGGCAGAGGTGGACTCATCTCCGGGCGCCACCTGGTGAGGGAGCGAGGGGTCGCCAGCTTCGGTCGAGGTGGACCCCTCCTGGGCGGACACCTGGCGGAGCGGCAGAGAAGTGCTCGACTTCGGCTGAGGTGGACCCGTCTCCAGGCGCCAACTGGCGAAGGAGCAGGGAGGCCTGGCTCGACCTCGGTAGAGGTGGACCCATCTCCAGGTGCCACCTGGCGAGGGAGCGAGGGGCCGCCAGCTTCGGCCGAGGTGGACCCCTCCTGGACGGACACCTGGCGGAGCGGCAGAGAAGTGCTCGACTTCGGCCGAGGTGGACCCGTCTCCGGGCGCCAACTGGCGAAAGAGCAGGGAGGCCCGGCTCGACCTCGGCAGAGGTGGACTCGTCTCTGGGCGCCACCTGGCGAGGGAGCGAGGGGCCGCCAGCTTCGGCCGAGGTGGACCCCTCTTGGGCGGACACCTGGCGGAGCGGCAGAGAAGTGCCCGACTTCAACCGAGGTGGACCCGTCTCCGGGTGCCAACTAGCGAAGGAGCAGGGAGGCCCGGCTCGACCTCGGCAGAGGTGGACCCATCTCCGGGCGCCACCTAGCGAGGGAGCGAGGGGCCGCCAGCTTCGGCCGAGGTGGAGCCCTCCTCTCTCGCCCGCCAAAAAAAATCCACGTGGTTCGGACCACGTTCGGCGGGACCTGAGACGCGCGCCATGTCAGCGTAATAGCCATATCAGTTGCCCCCCATCCCCTCGTTCCGCCAAGGCGTTATGGCACGGGACGTGGGGATTTAATATGGAGGTGACGTGGGGAAAGCAAAAATCTCGCACCATAATTGCCACGATCCTTGTTGCCATTTCTTGTTACGCCCGAGGTCCTATGAGAGGTTGCCACGCGTCGCGCTTCTGGCGGCCATTAATACGTCATTTCGAAAAGGAGGCAGCTTCTATCGAACCGAAACATCGATGTCGGGCGTGCGTCCACGCGGCATCCATCCGGTGGTTCGGAACGGAATGAGGGGTACGGCCGCTGTCGATCGAGTTTGAAAAGGAGGTGGACTTTCCGGAAACGAAGTCCCTCCACTTTCTCGCGCTCCGCCGGTGGTTGCAGTGGGCTTTCCTTCACCTTCCGGGGTTGCCATCTCTTTTACACAGAGTATCTCGGTGAGTACCTGTGTCTTCCACCCCTTTCCATCTCTCGGCTTTAACGACCTTTCCGCACCCTTTCTTCCCTCATGGCGCATCGCTGTCATGTTTCTTCTAACCCGGACGAGGTCGATCCTTCCCGGTCGAGGACTCCATTGTCTTCTTCCTCGGAAGGGGAAGTGGTTCCGGACGAGATCCGCAGGCAGCTCCAACCCCGGGGTGTAACCATAGGCGTCCCTAGGGGTCCTAGGTCTCCTCCCGTAGCCTCTGCCCATCTGATTTCTTCTCTTCCCCCTCCGGCCACTTCTCCTACTGGTTTCTCTGGTCACGTCTCAACGATGACCGAAGATGACCTTTCTCTGCTCCGGGAGGTCTATAGTATCCCGGATTCAACTCGTCTTTCCCTCCCGTGGCCCGGAGATCGAGTGACCTCAAGCGGCCCCGGGCGAGTAGCCTTCTACGAGGACTTCCTCCTCGGGGGTCTTCGGTTTCCCCTTCACCCTTTCTTCTTTTCCTTTCTCAGCCACTACCGCTTGGTCCCGGCCCAGTTGGCTCCAAACGTCATCCGGGTCATCTTTGCCTTCATAGTTTTTTATCACTTCCACGGGTTTGTTGCCCGTCTCTCCCTCTTCAGGGCTCTTTTCACCCTGAAGCGCTATTCCATCGATGATGGCTGGTGGTACATCTCACCTCGGCCTAGGTGCCTCAGGTTCGACCTCCCTTCATCTATTAAGGGCTGGAAGAACCGGTTCTTTTTTGCCTCGGACGAGGACCCTGGAGCGAGCCGGATCGGTCTCCGAACCGGAACTCCTAGGTCGACCCAGCGGACCAAGAGGTCTTCTCGCAGCTGCTGAGTGATGCGGTCCCGACCCTCGATGTTCTACTCTCGAAGCAGAACTTGTTCGAGACGGGGATCAGTCCCATCTGGGAGCTACATGAGGCTCGGGCTTCCCTTTCACTTCGCATTCCCCCCTCCTTCCTCTTCTTTTCTTTTTAACTGGTCCGGCTGACCTCTACTTCCTTTCAGGTATGAAGTTCTCCCTGGAGAATCTGCTGGAGGGCTCTGCGCAGAGGGATGTCTCTGAGGGGACTGAACCCCCGGCGAAGAGAGCTCATATCGAGGCGAGCCGGGAGGCCGCGCTGATCTCCATCCCCGGACCTGTGGCGTCGGCTCCCGCATCCAGGCCACCTCGAGTCCGGGCGCCCGATGTCCCTGTCGTCGACCTCGACAGGATCGTGGAAGAGGGGGGGCCAGTCCTTCCCCGGGCAACGCCTACCTCAACCACCGCACCAACCGCACCCACGACGGTCACCAGTACGGCGATGGCTCCACTGACATCTTCTCTACCCGGCGAGGGGACGGCCACCTCTAACGCTGCTGATATGTCTGCCCCGCAGCCGAATCTCACCAGCCGGTGCTCCATGATCCGTGACCAGGGTCTCGCGGAGAAGGTCATGGAGTTCGCCTGCACCTCCCGGGACCGCCGTCTAAGGGGCGGCCGGCACTACAGCGACACGCTGCTCGGGATCCTGCCGCAGCTCTTCACGGTAAGTCCCGAGTTCCGAGCTCTCCCTTTTAAAGTTCCAGTTGGATTATGCCGACCCCTTCCTCTTTTGGTACAGATCGGGACGGATGTGCTGCTGCTGAGGAACTTCCTCGCCGGTTACGCCATGAAGGATGCCGAGGAGGAGAAGCTCGGCAAGCTTGCAGCCGACGTCAAAGACCTCATGGAAAAAGGGGTTGAGCTGCGAGGGAACATCCAAGTCCTCCGAGCTGACCTGGCCCGCGCCGAGGGGTGCATCAAGGAGCTCGAGACCTCTCTGTCCGAGGAGAGGATCTCGAACCAGCATCGCACCGAGGAGGACGCGGTGGAGAAGACCCGCCTCAGGGCTCAATCTCGGTCGCTAGAGCGCCAGGTGGAGGAGGTCCGGAGGGAGTTGGGCGTGGCCAAGGAGAAGAGCTCCTACATCAACGGGCTACTGGAGGCATCGAAGCGGGAGGCGCAGGAGGCCGTCCCGAGATTCCGGGCCTCGGAGGAATACGTTGCAAAGGTTCGAGAGGCTGCCATGGACTCCTTCTTGAAGGGGTTCCAGGTATGCCGGGAGAAGGTAAGTTCCTTCTACCCCGAGCTCGACCTCAGCGGGGTAGTCCTCGGCGGTAGAAGGTAGGAGCCCAGTGGAGGGGCTCCAGCAGCAGCTGGTGAGGAGGCGGCAACTCTGGAGCAGCCCCCCAAGCAGCCACCTGTCGATGGCACAGGCGGAGAAAGTGTGCCCCAGCCCGAGGAGGATGCCGCCGTGCCGAAATAGCCTCCCCGGCACTACCGTCTTTCTTCTTTTTTTTTTTGTATCTTCTTTTTCTTTCTGAGGACTCCCGGCCTGTCGGGACTCCGCCTGTGTATTCACCTTTCGAGAGCAATGAAACTTCCTTTTCACTAGGCCGTCGCTTCGCCCTCTCCTCCATCTCTCTTCCCTTTTTCTTTTTTTTTTTTTTTTCCGGACTGAACTCTGGTTTCGGGCACTGGGACTAAGTCCTGTTGTGCATTCCGAGCCGAGCTCGTGGGTGGACTGAGTTCTGCCCCACCCCCCAGATTGAAGTTCGGGACCTCCGGACTGAACCCCAGGGCTGCAGGCTTTATCCGAGCCCTACGCGGCTTGCCGGGTTGTTCTCCGGGACTGCGTGGGCGAATTTGATTCTGCCCCGCCTTCCAAACTGAAGTCCGGGACCTCCGGACTGAACCCCGGGGCCGTAGGCTTTATCCGAGCCCTGCGCGGCTTGCCGGGCTATTCTCCGGGACTGCGTGGGCAAATTTGATTCTGCCCCGCCTTCTAGACCGAAGTCCGGGACCTCCGAACTGAACCCCGGGGCCACAGGCTTTATCCGAGCCCTGCATGGCTTGCCGGGCTGTTCTCCGGGACTGCGTGGGCGAATTTGATTTTGCCCCGCCTTCCATACCGAAGTCCGGGACCTGTCGCCTTCGCGGGTCTTCTGCCATGCTCGTGTTCGCCGAACTCAAAGCTAAGTGGCTCTCTCCCTACGAAACGAGAAGAAGCATTTAGTGAAGGAAAAGGATTTCATTGCTAAAGTTCAAGGAGTCTTACACTATTGGTAATACATCATCAAGTTCGAGGCATTCCAGGTCTGTGGGAACCGGGACCCTCCTAGCTCCTGCAGGTAGTAGGCCCCGCGAGGGAGTACCTTCGCCACCCTATAAGGGCCTTCCCAGTTCGGGGAGAGCTTCCCGCACTCCCGTGGCTGGGAAGCTTCAGCCCGACGGAGCACCAGATCTCCCAGGCGGAAGGACTTCGGTCGCACTCTGGAGTTGTAGTACCTGGCCACTTGCTGCTTGTAGGCCGCCATTCGGACTCGAGCCTTGTCCCTCGTCTCTTTAAGGAGGTCCAGGTTTAGCAGCATCTTGGCGGGATTCTCCACTTCGTCATACTGCTCCACGTGCAGGGTGGGTAGGCTGAGTTCAATCGGGATAACCGTTTCGGCTCCGAAGACGAGGTTGAACGGGATCTTATCGGTGGCCGTCCTCGGGATGGTGTGGTATGCCCACAGGATGCTCGGGAGCTCTTCCGCCCACCTGCCCTTGGCTTGATCCAGTCTTGTCTGGAGGCCCTGCAAGATGGTCCTATTTGTTACCTTGGCTTCTCTATTTATCTATGGATGCGCTACCGAGGTGAAGCGATGGTGGATGCCGAGGTTGCTGCAGAATTTCTCAAACTCCCGGCAGTCGAATTGACGTCCGTTATCGGTGATAATGGTGTGCGGTAGGCCAAAATGGCAGATGATTGACTTCCAGAAGAACTTGGTGACATTTGCCTCCATGATCTGGGCCAGGGGTTCAGCCTCGACCCACTTCGTGAAGTAGTCGATGGCCACGATCAAAAATTTCGGCTGCCCGGACGCCGGGGGAAAAGGTCCTAAGAGATCCATCCCCCATTGGGCGAACGGCCATGGAATGGAGAGCTGGGAGAGTGGAGCGGAGGGCTGACGCTGCACCACGGCATGCCGCTGACATCGGTCACACCTCTTCACAAAGTCAGCGGCATCTTCCTTCATTGTCTCCCAGAAGCAACCTTGGCGGAGGGCCTTGTACGCCAGTGCTCTGCCCCCCACGTGATTCCCAAAGACGCCCTCGTGGATCTCTTGGAGCACGAGTGTGGCCTCCACGGGTCTCAGACACTTGAGGAGGGGGTAGGAATAGGACCTCCGATACAGTAGTCCATCCATTAAGACAATCCGCGCGGCCTTCCTCTTGATAAGGCGAGCCGCTATGCGGTCCTCCGACAAGGTGCCGCTAGTAATGTACTCGACGTACTTGTCCATCCAGCTGGGCTCTTGGCTGACCTGTTGAACTTCCACGGGCGTCTCGTAGCTCGGGGCCTTGAGATGCTTGACATAAGCGCGGCTCAACAACGAGTCCGGCAGGGTCGCCAGTCGGTAGAGCGCGTCCGCGTGTGCATTTTCCCCGCGGGGTATATGGGAGACGCAGAAGCACTGAAATCCAGCCGCGCTCGTTCTCACGAGCTCCAGGTATTTCGCCATTTGAGGGTCCCGCGCGCCGTACTCTCCAGAGATCTGTCCGGCCACCAGCTGTGAATCAGTGAAGGCCTTGAGGTTGGCCACGCCCAACTCGCGGGACACTCTCAGCCCCACGAGGAGTGCTTCGTACTCCGCCTAATTATTAGTTACGGTGAACTGGAACCAGAGTGCACATTCGGCGATGACCCCCTCGTCGTTGACGAGGATGAGACCAGTTCCGCTCCCGCTAGAGTTCAAGGTCCCGTCCACATGAAGGATCCAAATGTCCTCCTCGGGTCCTGGTTCCGGCTGCTGGTCTAGAGGACTTTCCTCCGTCTCCTTGCCTAGGCCTGCATACTCGACCAAGAAGTCAGCGAGTATTTGCGCCTTCATGGTCGACCTTGGTCGATAAGTGATGTTAAACTCGCTAAGCTTAAGTGCCCACTTCGCCAATCGCTCGGATGTGTCAGGTCGGCTGAGTATCGCTTTCAGTGGCTGATCTGTCGGGACGGCAATGGGGTACGCTTGAAAATAAAGCCTGAGACGCTGGGCGGACATTATTAGTGCAAAAATGAGTTTTTCAGACTGGGAATACTTGAGCTCTGCATCGCGGAGGAGTTTTCTTATGTAGTACACCAGTCTCTGCATTCCCTGGTCGTCAGTCCAAACTAGGACCGAACTGACGGCCTTCGAGGTGACCGCTAGGTACAGGATGAGCTCCTCTCCTTCTTCGGGCCTGGAGAGCTGTGGCGGTGATGCAAGCATCCTTTTCAGCTCGTCAAACGCCTCTTGGCACTCCTCAGTCCAGGTGAAGTTGTTCATCTTCCTCAGCACTTTAAAGAAGGGCCGGCAGCGGTCGGTAGACCTCGAGATAAATCGACTCAGGGCGGCTATCCAGCCGGTGAGTCGCTACACTTGCTTCTTGGAGGTAGGTTGCTCCATGTCCAAAATAGCCTAGACCTTTTCCGGGTTGGCTTCTATCCCTCTTTGGGTCACCATGAACCCCAAGAACTTCCCGACGGACACGCCGAAGGCGCACTTCGCCAGGTTCAACTTCATATGGTGAAGCCGGAGGTTGCCGAAGGTCTCCGCCAGGTCGCCGACATGGTCCGAAAGAGGCTTACTCATTACAAGCATATCGTCCACGTACACCTGCATGTTGCGACCGATCTGATCTTTGAAAACTTTGTTGACCAGTCGCTGGTACGTGGCCCCGACGTTCTTGAGGCTGAATGGCATCATCTTATAACAGTAAGTTCTGCGGTCGGTGACGAAAGCGGTATGCTCCTCGTCCTCTGGGTACATTCGAATCTGGTTGTACCTGGAGAAGGCATCCATGAAAGAGAGGAGGCGATGCCCCGAAGTAGTGTCCACCAACTGGTCAATCTTCGGAAGATGAAAACTGTCCTTCGGCCAAGCTCAGTTGAGGTCGGTGTAGTCCATGCAGATCCTCCACTTGCCACTACTCTTCTTCACCATGACCACATTCGCCAGTCAACTGGGATATTGTACTTCCCGCACAAAGCCAGCGGCGAGGAGCTTCTCCACTTCTTCATTGATGGCCTTCTGCCTTTCTGCAGCGAAACTCCTCTTCTTCTGGCGGACCGGTCGACACCTCGGGTCAACATTCAACCTATGGGTGATGACTTCCGAGGGGATGCCTGGCATGTCGGCTGTGGACCAGGCAAATACATCCGCGTTTGCGCGGAGGAAGTCCAGCAGGCGGATCCGTTCTTCCTCCGGGAGCTGGGCTCCCACATGTACAATCTTCTGAGGGTCCGAACTGAGGGGATACGTCAACAGGAGTTATACAGGTCCTCCGCTGGGGTCCTTCTCCCTTAGGTCGAGGTCGTTGACGTCGGGGCTGAGCTCAGCGCCCCGGGCACCCGGGACCGTCTGAAGGCAATTGTGGATGGGCTGGGTCGTCCCCCTCATTACCCTAGTCCCAGAGGCCGTAGGGAACTGCACCAGCAACCTCTTGGTGGAAATTACAGCGTCCAGCTGGTTGAGCCCCGTACGGCCAAGGATGGCATTATAAGGTGAGCGGAGCTTGACAACAGTGAACGTCATCATGACAGTAGTCTGCCGAGATGGGGATCCGGCAGTGACAGGGAGAGTGATCTCCCCTTCGACCCCCACTGAATCCCCGGTAAAGCCTACAAGAGGGATGTGCACCGGCCTTAATTGATCATGAGACAGGTTCATTCGGGAGAAAGCATCATAAAAAAGCACGTCAGTAGAGCTCCCACTATCTACCGAAATACGATGTACAGGATGCTTTGCGATGGTCATCTCGACCACCACTGCATCATTGTTTACATTTTTATTTTCATTCCCCTTTTCAAAGGGGTGTACATCCTCCGGGTCTCCCGCCTCCCGGGTTCTTTTCGCCGCATGCCCGATCTCCCAGGAGATCATGCCCCCCGGCTTCTCCGTTGGGCGGTTATCAATCGCAGGGACCGGGGGAAGGGCTGCGAGCGACTGTCCCTCTGTCGGGGCTTCGTTCCTCACGAACTTCCTGAGGTAGCCCCTTTTAATCAGCTCCTCAATTTCTCGCTTCAGATTATGGCATTCCTCCGTGTCGTGGTCGTGCTCGCGGTGAAACTGGCAGTATTTTATCTTGTCACGAATGATCCTTGGGTTCTGAGGAGAAGGTCGGCGAAGGTAATGCTCACCCTCAATCTCCATCAGGATCTTCGTCCTGGGAGCAAGGAGGGGGGTGAAATTTCGCTCCGGGGCAGCATCGCTCTTCAGCTTCGGACCTGGACAGAGATCAGCAGGTGGTCCAGGCCTCCGGGTCCCGGGGGCATCCCTCGAGGCCGGCTTCTTCAAGGACCTCCCGTCCAGCTCTCGCCTAGTGCGATCGGCCTCCTCCACTCGGATGTACTTGTGGACATGGAGGAGGAGCTCGAAGTACATCATGGGGGGATTCTTATCTAGGGAATAGGTCAAGCGGGAGGTCTTGAGCCCGCGCTTCAATGCCAGCATGGCGACGGGCTCTTCCAGACTGTAGATCTCCAGGGCAGCGATCTTGAAGCGGGTAACGTAGTCCCGAAGCGGCTCCTGTCCTGCTGGCGGATGGAGAAGAGGCTATCCACCTATCTTGGCACCTTTCGACAAGCGTCGAAGTGTGCCATAAACTTTCCTTCCAGTTGATGGAAGGAGCAAATAGATTCGGGCTCGAGGTGGGTGAACCAGACTCGAGCAGCCTTCCGGAGGGTAGCGGGGAAGGCGACGCATAAAAGAGCGTCCGTGGCCTCCTGGACCCTCATGAGAGCCTTGTAACTCTCCAAATGATCCAAGGGGTCGATGGTCCCATTGTAGGGATCCACCTGTGGCATGCAGAACCGACTTGGAATCGGCTCCTCTTGGATTTCCCGGGAGAAGGGTGGCCGGGCGTCATAGCCCGCCGGGTCCATCGGGGAGTTCTGCATGTCGGCAAAGTGGCGGGCGAACTCCGCCAGCTTGCGCTCATGCTCTTCCAGGCGCCTCTCGGCCTGGCGCCTGATGGCCTCGTCGGTGGAATCTTCCATCGAGTCTGCTGGCGAAGGGGGTACCGATCGATCTCGGTGGGGGGCCTTGCCCCGACGTCTCCTGCTGCACCGTCTCGGCATCGTTGGCCGGGGATCGACTCTCGTGATCCGCCGAACCAGAGTAATTCCTCTTCGCGGGAGTTTGGTGGCTCCCGCGAGGGCTGGAGACCACCCGCGGATGAGAGGGTCTGCCCTGGATGGAGCGCAGGCTTCCGCGGGGCCCCGTAGCCCGAGCCGCGGGGGTCCCTGGCTGGGGCTGAGTGGCCAGGGAGCGCTGCTGGTGTTGTAGCTGCCGCACTGCTGTGGTCAGGGTTTGCAGCTACTGGATGACAGCTGCAAAAGGTCCGTCCACCGGGGATGGCTGCGGAGGAAGAGGAGGTGGAGAAGGAAGCTCCCTCTCTAGGCTACGCGGCCCTTGAGGGGAAGGGACTTCCCCTACTCGACTGGTGGACGCTTCGCGTCCATGCGTCACCACCATGGTCAGAGCGCGCTTTCGCCCGCGAAGAGCTGGCTCGCACTGGGGTTGCTGTCCTGCCCCCTACCTGGCGCGCCAATCTGTTGCCGATCTCACCGCGTTGGCCTGTAGCTTCGGAGCTGGTACCAGTCTCAGACCATCTCACCTCAAGATCTCCGAGCTTCCAGTCCTGCAAAACAAGGTCAGAGACCCTGGCCGGGGGTTCCGGCGATGGAGCTCCGACGGTCAAGTTAGAGAGCAGCGAGATGGAACAGATTCCCTAAGACGGGTTCCCGAAGGAGCCCCAGACTTAGAGAAGATATTAACAAAAGAGGTGTTAGAAAGAGTGGAATTGGTTCCAGCTCCTTCACCGAGCTCACGCCTAAGGATTCCTCTCGGATCCCAGGATCCTTCTCTCGGTGCCTTCGTTTTCCCCGCCTTTTTTCACTTACCTTGCTGCCCGCTCTTCCCATCCCTTTTATGCCATCACGTTGCCTCCAACTCCCCCTTCTCCCCTCGGGAGGCTCTCTCTCGCCTCTCACCTTTCTCCCCCTCCCCCCGTTTTCCTTTCCCCTTCGGGTCCGGAAACCCGATGGCCCCATCGTCTTGATTGCCGAGCCTAGCGAGAAAAAGGGGGGAGGGAAGATACTGGTGAGGCCTTGGGCCGAGCGCGGGTGCTCTCCTTCCCAGGTAGTGACGATGTCCGTTGCGGGCTCCTGCCCGCCAGGACTCCGCTTCTCGGCTGTGGGGTCGGTCGAGCCGATGTAAACTAGATTTCGCGCGTCACTGCGGACCGTACCGGCACCCTTTACGAGGCACGGTGCATGCTACTCGAGTGGCAATTTTGAAACTCGCGTCCCCACTTCCCGGAGGCCTCGCTAAGCAGGGCCGACACCAGCCGAGGTGGGCTCCTCCTGGGCGGACACCTGGCGGAGTGGCAGATAAGTGCTCGACTTTGGCCGAGGTGGACCCGTCTCCGGGCGCCAACTGGCGAAGCAGCGAGGAGGCCCGGCTCGACCTCGGCAGAGGTGGACCCGTCTCCGGGCGTCACCTGGCGAGGGAGCGAGGGGCCGCCAGCTTCGACCGAGGTGGACCCCTCCTGGGCGGACACCTGGCGGAGCGGCAGTGAGGTGCTCGACTTCGACCGAGGTGGACCCATCTCCGGGCGCCAACTGGCGAGGGAGCGAGGCGCCGCCGGCTTCGGCCGAGGTGGACCTCTCCTTGATGGACACCTGGCAGAGCGGTAGAGAAGTGCTCGACTTCAGCCGAGATGGACCCGTCTCTGGGCGCCAACTGGCGAAGGAGCAGGGAGGCCCGGCTCCACCTCGATAGAGATGGACCCGTCTCCGGGCGCCACCTGGCGAGGGAGCGAGGGGCCGCCAGCTTCGGCCGAGGTGGACCCCTCCTGGGCGGACACCTGGCGGAGCGGCAGGGAAGTGCTCGATTTCGGCCGAGGTGGACCCGTCTCCGGGCGCCAACTGGCGAAGGAGCAGGGAGGCCCGGCTCGACCTCGGCAGAGGTGGACCCGTCTCCGTGCACCACTTGGCGAGGGAGCGAGGGGCCGCCAGCTTCGGCCGAGATGGACCCCTCCTGGACGGACACTTGGCGGAGCGGCAGAGAGGTGCTCGACTTCGGCCGAGGTGGACCCATCTCCGAGCGCCAATTGGCGAAGGAACAGGAGGGCCCGGCTTGACCTCGGCAGAGGTGGACCCGTCTCTGGGCACCACCTGGCGAGGGAGCGAAGGGCTGCCAGCTTCGGCCGAGGTGGACCCCTCCTGGGTGGACACCTGGCGGAGCGGCAGAGAAGTGGTCGACCTCGGCCGAGGTGGACCCGTCTCCGGGAGCCAACTGGCGAATGAGCGGGGAGGCCCGACTCGACCTCGGCAGAGGTGGACCCGTCTCCGTGCGCCACCTGGCGAGGGAGCGAGGGGCCGCCAGCTTCGGTCGAGGTGGACCCCTCCTGGACGGACACCTGGCAGAGCGGCAGAGAAGTGCTTGACTTCGATCGAGGTGGACCCGTCTCCGGGCGCCAACTGGCGAAGGAGCAGGGAGGCCCGGCTCGACCTCGGCAGAGGTGGACCCGTCTTCGGGCGCCACCTGGCGAGGGAGCGAGGGGCCGCCATCTTCGGCCGATGTGGAGCCCTCCTCTCTCGCCGGCCGAAAAAAATCTACGTGGTTCGGACCACGTTCGGCGGGACCTGAGACGCGCGCCATGTCAGCGTAATAGCCATATCAACTTTAATTGGCCGGTAGAGTCTAGAATGAATCATTTAAAAGAGTACTTATTTTTACAAAAGTAAAATAAAATATTTTCTACAAAATCTCCCTTTTACTTTTATTATCTTATTTTGTCCTTCATCTAGGGTTGGGATGGTATTGTTGGTGCGAGAAATTCACTTTCAAAAATTTATCATTGAATCATCCATTGATCACTTTGAAATCTATGCAAATGGATGAATGATAGAGCTTGAAATGCTGTAATATCTATGTAGTCCCAATGATAGATTCATGTGATGGATTCACATAAAGGTAAATCATTTTTTTGCCTAAAAGATACAACCCTGATCCCTCGTCTGGATCTAGGGTACCCATTTCTAGCGGTTATTTGAAAGGATTTTTGCATATAACGTAGGTTAAAATGGCCGACCTTGGCTCAAGGCTTGGCTAGGAGATGGATTAAACCTACTACACTCAAACCTATAGCAATTGCAAGTTATTTTTAGTTTGTTGGGCAGAGTTGCGGTTCAAATCAGGACTAGTTACAACGTGTAAGAGTTTTGAGAGAGAATTATTTCTGGCTGCAATATAACTTGTAAAATTTGTATGCCTGACATCCTGCCTAATACCTTGGCACCAAAACTTTGTCAAATGAAAAATGATGATCATGTAAAAAGTTCTACTTAAACCTCAAGCGGGATCTTCAAAGCCTTAAAGTGCTTAAAGGAATGAAAAATGAATGGATGAAGGCATTATGGCTCCTGACACTATTATATCTGCTTCATTCCTTTAAGCACTTAGGGCTGTTGCTGCTGCTGCATCTAGAAATCTAGTTCACATGGATGTTCACTGTTCATAGGTTCATGACACCATTCATGGGCAGGAAACATCAATATTTATTTATGCAGACTTGCTAGTAGTAGTTGCTCCCTTCTCTATACAACAATTGTCGAGTACATAGCATCTATTAGAGAGCTTCATGGTCCAGCATTGGCAGCAAAATTCTACTGTTTCTGAACGCGGCAACTGCGGGGAGGGTGTACATCCCTGATGAGGGACTTGCACATTAATTCTTTGCACTGTTGACACATGGTTTCCTTTATGTATCTTAAAGCTCCTTGTTGAACTTCCATCCATATCATTTATCAAGCAGTGGCTTTGCGCACCTTATGCCCTACCTAGACTTATCTTGGTTAACAAAGTGTCCTCCACATTTGTAGACATTTCTTTGACTTGATGAACTACTTCAGTTAATCTCATATCATCAATGCTACAAAAACTCTTGTCAACAAACTAAGCTTTGGACTTGAGCCAGGACAAGGATACTGCTCTGATAGGAATTGAAATACAAGAAAGTAATCTGTCGCTTTTTTTTTTTTTTTCTTTTTTTTTTTTTGATGTAAGAGAAGTGGAAAACCATTCGACCTATTCGTTAAGAAGGCAAAAAGGCATTCATCGAAAAGGAGCATGTATTATTAGTCTTGTTTGCTTTTAGTTCTTTTTAATTATGTATTACTAACACATATTTGTTTACTCTACCAAGTCATTCCCTTTATGAAATGAATGATGGGCTTTCCTCATCTTCTGCATCAAAGGAAAAGAAAAAAATGTTTGTTCATAAATTTATATTGTATAAACAAGCATGCATGGATGAGTTGAAGTCCCCCTTATTCATGCATCCGGAGTCAGTTCACTAACAAATTCAAACAACTAATGGTTATCTTTGAGTGCATGCCACCATCTAATAACATTAGGAAAAAAAAGCTTTGTTCATTCAAATAACTGCTATATAGTTAGTTAATTAACAATCTAAACAAAGGTACATTATTATCACAGTAATGAACCCTGAAGAACCTATGTGGAGAACAGCATATGATAAACCTAGTTCTCCCAGATCATGGAAATTACACTTAAACTGGAATAGCATCAATCTCAACATGGAAATAGCAAAAAAGCGGGCTCCCTATGGATCTTTCTATCTACAAAAGTTATCTTATTCAGTTTCTTTTGACACCACACCAGCTGATCAGTTGTAATTCTGGACATTTTCAATACTCTTGCTACCAACTTCAGGTCTACCTGAGAGAAGAAAAGGTCTTGATTGGATCGGTCCTCTTTTGGCTTTTTGAACTTCTTGACTAGGCAATTGCCAGTTCTCAGAATGTCTTTTAATTTCTTCTCTTTCTGCACCACAGAAGAAAAGGATGGTTAGAATAGAAAAGGTATTCCATGGTGATCTTTGCCATCAATCTATTAGGAACTCTTTTGAAGTACTGATTTCTTTTTAAAGAGAAGGAATCTTAAGATGCTAATGTTAGTTCATGTTTATCTTTATTCCAAATCATAACTTCTATACTAGTGAGCATCAAAACTAGTTAATGGTTTCAGTAGAGAATGTCATGATTTTGTGCTAGCCCAATCGACAATTCCAACCAGCTTAAGACCAGAAACAAATAAAAAAAAGTTTAATTACATTATTCTATAGTAATGTGAAATCTCTAATTGCAAGGAAAATTGTTAGCCTACCTTCTGCAAAATTGCTTCAATATCCATCATGAGTTCATAGTCTGATGGGATTTGAAGTTCAACCTGAGTTCCCACCATACCCTTCAAGATTGCTGGAGCTTCATCTTTGTCTGCCTTGACAAATTTCCAGAATATTATAATTGACTCTTCCATGATGTCTTCTAACCTTTCACTTGTAATCACATCATTACCAGTTCTTTGTTCCTCCGTTTTTTCCTTCAGAAAATCCTCTGTAACATAACCAGCCATAGCGCTTAAGATTTATCAAGTTACTTGGATTTTTAGCAAGGTAAATACCAGAAGATGAATTTGCCAAAACTATACATTGAAGTATTTTAAATTCAAGGAATGAAAAAATAAGGCATACAAATTTGTCAGAAAGCTAAAATTTCATGGCAAGCTTGTGCAATCCGAAAAATCAACATTAGCAAAATGAGATTAATAAGGTATATAACATGAAATTCTGTATATAAATATACATCTTATAAACTATTGGCAAGCATGTAGTATCACATTTTGGACACGGATATATCGAAGCACTTGATGTATGCTTTTTCCTTTTGGTAGTTGATAGTACTTTCGTTCGTTCGGTTTACCTTCGATAACTGGTACTTGAAGAAGATTTCGAAGAACACATCGATTCTTAACATAATTTGGCAACCTTGGCCCTTGGAAGGACTCATTCTCTATAAACCTTTGTACTATCACTTGAAACTGTTGGAATTCTCCAGCCACTTGATTGTATTGATGGCTCCTATAAGGATCAGATTCTGGCAGTTCCCGAGTCTTCTCATACTGCCAGCGGAGATATTCCCATGAAAGGCATGTTTGCCCAACATACACTATTTCCAAGTCGTTCCAGAGCTCCTTGATGAACTTCTCTGACGGATCCGTGTTGGACTTACGATGACAAGGCCATAAAACTTGGGAAATAATGGATGTGATCGAAGGAAACGAAGGTTTTTGAGACCCCCATGATTGAAGGGGATCCTTCATATGGAGAAAGCCTGTGAACAGATGAGAAAGAGAAGTGCATTTATTAATGGCCAGCTAAATTATGTGATTCTTAACAGTTTACTAGATAATGGACACTTCTTTGAAGTCAACATGCTTGGTGAAAAGAAGATAGAATTAATTAAATACAAATTAAGCACTGAAATATTGATGACATGCTTTAAAGAAAAAAAGGGAATAGATTTGGACTCACCTATTGCATACATCTTTTGATAGTTCAAGATATCAAAATTCCTCATCTTTTCTCTGTAGCTCTTGTAAAACTTGTGCAACTCGTCCATCGGATCCTCATGCAAGAACTGCTCGTCGATCTTCCATGGCTTCAGATCCTCAATTGTCTTTGGGCTTTCTGATTCTTCTAAAATGGTCGGAAGTCCGATGGCCTGCGCTTTCCTCAGTTCCATTTTTAGCTGTTCGATCAGATCCTGATGCTCCCAGAGAGACTCTAATTCATCAAAATCCTCATCATTCAAATCCTTCAAATTGTTCTCTTCACTTTTCTTTATCCCCTTCTCTGGTGATTTCTTTTCACTTCCAAGTACTGATTTCTGTACTAGTTCATCCATCTCTCTTACGAGCTCCATTGCATCCTTTATATCTGCAAGGTGAATTGGATTCACAAGGCTACCAGTAGAACCATCACATCTGTTGTTTGAAGACCCTGAACTGGTTTTCTCAAAATTACAAATCTTCGCATCATCTTCTGCCTCCGTTTCATCTAATAAGCTCTCAAGCATTGTTTCTGGGATGGCTGAAACTTTTGCAGACTGGACTTCATCCAAGCTCTTTCTGAAACTGCCAATATTTTTAATTGAATAATGCTCAGCATCACTGGAATCAGTGAATTCTGTGTGCAAAGCATTTGAACCAGGCCATTTTGCTTCTTTCCGGACTTCTCTTGATCTGGCCTTTCCTTCATTCAATTCTTTTTTATCTAATTCAGGTTTGCTCAACCCATTCTCTGACCAAACATCAACTGAATGAATGTTTTTAGAATTGATTCTATGCTCAATGTTTGGAAAACAACCTCTAAGATCTGCTGAACCTGCATCAGAATTGTAGTAAGATGGCAGCTGGTCTTCTTTCAGTTTGTGGATTTCCAATAATTCTGCTTTACATCTATCAATATTCGTCGAAGCTTCAGTAGTATCTGACTTGCGCTCGCACTCAACAAAATCTCTCTCTGATAAGAAACCCTCGCTGTCTGAGTCAATGATGAGGTCCTTTACTGAGTAACCATCAGAGAGACTAGGAGATTCAGAATCTGAGTCAAAGCCAGAGAAATCCTCTGACAAGAACCATGCACTATCCATTCCTTTCTCATCCAATGAATTAGTCTTATAATTGAGAGCCATTTCCTTCTCCAAGAGCTTCTTTTTGATCAATATGAGATCTTCTGACTTACCTAGCTTTCTTATGGCATTTAGGCTATCAGTACTAACAGTTTCCACATTGGGCTGTTGTAAATAATTTGAAAACAGAAAACCTTCTTCTTTCTCACTCAATGAACTAGTCTCACAATTAGTGGGCTTTTCCTTCCCCACATGCTTGTTTTCGATTGATAACACATCTTCTGAGTCACATTTCTTCTTCAAATTAACAACATCAAAAGCTTGGACAGCAGATTGTTGGCAATCTTTTGCTGACGGTAGACTATTATCTGACCTGTTGCCTAGTGTATCCTTATCATATAAATGATTTGGTTCGGAGCCAGTATATGACTCCTCAACATGGAAAGTGTTGACCTCTGGTTCTTGTACAAATCCACCGAAATCTTTATCAGATAAGAAGTGATACTTACTAATGTTTGTGGTTATGGATGATTCTTTTCCCTTAGCAACAGGAATCATGGGTCCTTTTTGAGGAATAGGAATAGCAGGCTCATCATTGCTTCCTCTCTGTCCTTCAGAAATTTGGTACTGGAACTTAAAACTGAGACTTGGCGTCTCTTTATCCTGCAAGAATTCGTAATCCTTCCCCTCCAACTCAGTGATATTTGACACCGGCTCTAAACGCCTAGAATCCTTCATTGCCACAACTTCGTAATCATCCTTCGGAGAACTATTCTTAAATATTCTACACACGCGCACACGCACACACACACAGAGAAGAAGAAGAAGAAGAAGCTATCAGATTCGACACAACATAACAATTCTAAAAGCAAAAGAAATATAGTCTTCAAATTCAGTTACCTGAAAGCTTGATTGGCGATAATGCTAAGCAGAAGGATCAGAGAATTGGTGATGAGAAACCAACAGGACCTGATGAGGAGAGCCATTTTTCTGTATATGATATCATTCAATGACTCTTTATTCATGGAACCCGTAAGGGCACCAATAACAGCAACTTTTCTACCACCCATTGCTGCAACCCACCCGCTCTCATGACCTTGTCTCATTTAGAAGCAATCATGGAGTACTTTGAAGCCTTCCTATTTCTTTCATGGAAATTCTTCAGGAGAAATGGACTCACCACCTGTAAAAACATGAAAGCAGAGCATGAAGCTTGGTATTGAAACATGGTTTGGAGGTCGAAACCCCACCTAATTAATGAGATGTGAGACAGGAGATACTGATGTGAAGTTTAAGGAAGTGAGTGTGGGTGGAAAAGAGCTTGAGAACCTCTTGGCCTATGGTAAATGCTTTTGTTGCTTAAAAATTCTGGGCTGTAATTATTTTCTTAACTAATTAGTGGATTTGTCGGTTGGGAAGTCCATTCATTTCCGGCCAAGTGTTTTGAGGAGACTGTGATCATATACGAAAAGGTGGCTTGCCAAATAGCCCCCCTTAGGCTAGCTCTGAGGATTGACCAATTTAATTTCCCCACTGTGATCTCCTATCTTCTTCTTTCCTATAGAACCTTAAGTCCTTAAAAAAAAAAAAAGCCAAAAAACTGAGTCATCCTCCAATATATGGATTCTTAAATGCAGCTTTCAACCTTCTATAATGTGATTGAAAAAGGTGGATACAGTGAACCAAGCAGGGTTTCAAGTAATGATTTAAATATGTCTAATCATCTTTATACCACCATCGAAAATGATTTAGGTATAGCTGTTAATTATGAAGTCGTTTTATTTGATCAGTGACTTGCATATTCTAATGATGCACTACAAATATCTCTTCTGCTCTGTTATGATATGTCAATACAACATGGATTAATTTTCGGCTCAACTGCATAATAAATTTCTTTTAAAATGGGTATCTAAATCGAAGCACCTGAAGGAAGGCACGTGGGATCGGTCTTCGGTCTAGCCAAAGGTATTAGTCCCGCAGACTACCATCACCAATTCCCAACTAGTCTTCTGTACATCAATCCAAAGAAGGTCGATCCGAAAATAGCATCGTCTTCATACAACCCATCCTGAAGGGAAGAGCACCGATGCAAATGACAGAGGTGTCTTCGGCTTACTCTTCGAGAGATAAGCCGAAGATGATCCGCCAACTCAACGCCGACCCTTTCTAAAGAAGGGGTCCAGGAGGGAGTCTCCGGTTGATCTCGAATCTATGAATGTGGATGCGGCAGTTATAATCGACCACATGGCCACTACCTCCAAATCGCAACTGCATTGAGGTAGCCACGTGGCCACCAACTCCAACTCCCACGACTCCAAGCTGGCCAACACCTCACTACAATCACTTATGGTTATGGACGAGGTAAAGTTAATTAACCTCGTATAAACCACGGATGAGTAAACTGAGCGATGCACTGGCACAGCCTCTATAAATAATGGTAAGAAGGGACGCTCAAGGTAACTCCGCTTAAACCTGGAAAAATAGAGTTCATCTTCGCCATCTTTATCCTCTTCAGAATACTCTTCATTATGTAGCTAGAACTCATCTCTGACTTAGGCATCGGAGTATCCCCACCGGAGAAAATCCGCCAAGAACCTGTTTTGCAGGTGTCCAGAGGAGTGAACCGGCGATCCAGCAGCTCCGCTCGGTCGAGGAAGGTTCAACGCCGACATGCTCTTTTGCTATCATTTACCAGGGCAGGCTCTGTTTGAGCTATTGACCTCAACATCGATCCATTTAGTTCATCAAAATCCTTAGATTAATTTCACCTAACAATTTGGACATGCCACATTAGATCACCTGTTCGCATAACCAATCTCATGTATTCTTGGTGTTGTACAAGTTAAGAACCTTCTAACTTTTTTTCTTTTTGATAAGTAAGAACCTTCTAACTTTTTTTCTTTTTGATAAGTAAGAACCTTCTAACTTGTCAATAGGTATGACTTGGTTGGCATATTCCATGGCGGCGTTGGAGACCAAAAAAGGATGGCTTGCGCTTGCGCACCTCATTTTCGATAGCTCATCATGAAGACAAAAATTATGTAACATAATTTTAAGCTATACTTTGTTTAAGAAACCTTCAAAAGTCTTCGACTGTCATTTTTGCTGCAGCCTAATATAAAATTCCTATTCATTTCATATTAATATAGACTAAGATAGTCTTTGACCTAAATGATCATGTCAAGAAATTAAAATGATCGGTGTTGTAAGCATTTCAAGGATTGCATGATATTGAGAGGGTGGTTTCTTACCGCCTTCTTCGTACACACTCGCACCCATAAAACACCTAATCACTGAATCTTTGTTATAATTGATACAAGTTTAGCATTAGCACACCTAATTCTAACTAGGCCAAGGAAAAAAGAGAGTACGATGAAGAAGTTAACAATGAAGGATGCTGAGAACTTGCATCAAGTTGGAGATTAGTTTTTCAACGACACACATAATTTAAACACGTCACCCCACCTGAAACTTCAATGGAGAAGATGGGGCAGTTAGGAATTTTCATGGTGCAGTAAAAAGCTTTTAAAACTCAACTTAATTAGTGAGGAAATTTATCTTTCAGTTCATGACATCCACAAAACTTGAAGACTTGTCTAGCTGGGGTACACCCTTGTTTCCAAGTCTTGTGCACTTTTCACGGGGGCTATTTGCCGTTCTCTTTTTCTCCTCCACGGTATACGTAGCCCCGGTACAAGCTATCTTTGCCATGGAATCTCACCAGTGGTCTTCAATAGTCTCCAGTCCATTTGACCCCAAGAGCATTTTGGAGGAAAATTAGACTTTTAACACAATGTCCTACAGGGACAAGGGTACCTTCAGTAGGTCCAAGAGCTAAACTGTTACAAGCCGCAATGCTGGGGACCAGCATATAACTTCCCTGATCCAATAGTGTCGGTCATGATTGCATCTAACAGTGTTTGTCCAATAATCTAACCTCATCATGAGTTGCACACCAGTGGAAGCTGCTGAACAACAATAATTAATATGGGAAGCTTTTTTTTAATATAATTTTTTTTAAAAAATAGAATGGAATGAAGGCTGTCTAAAATTTGTGTCGATGGAACTGGAATCTAGGTCCCACCAATAATTCTACCAGATGAACCATTTGGCACTATCAGATTTTTTTTTTCCCTTTGTCTTTTATATTTTTCGGAACTGCTGAGGTGTTCTTCCCCGATCAAAGGCCAACCTTCGTTAAAATGGAACAAATTATAGCTTAAATGAAGTCATGATACAAGATGTTTTTTAAAGACTCTTTAGATATTTTCCCTGTACACAAAACACTCCAAGTTCTGAACATCCACAAAGTTGTTGGCCTTCGTTTGAGACCAAGGCATTTTCTCATGGAAGTCACACACGCTTCTCACAAAAGAAGTGCAGTTTAAGAGAGGATGATGTCCCATATTTTAAAATGAGTTATAAAAAGAGTCTCTAGATTGATGACTTGAAAGAGGTTGATGTCACTTATATCCTAAATTATAGGATTTTGCATGGTGCTCCCAAGCTTTGAAGAGACTTGGAAGGTCATGGCAGGGATGTTCGAGGATCCCTGGAGCAAGGATGTTCGAGGATCCCTGGAGCTTGGGGGCATGTCCCAAGCAGGTTTTGGAGGTGTTCCAGAGATACTCTGAGTTTGAGGTTGAGAGAACATGTGAGTCATGTTGGGTCGGGGGTTGACCTATGTTTGAGACTTGGAAGAGTTTTTGAGAGATTGTAACATAACCCGGTTAGGTTATGAGGTTTAGGTCCAGAGATATTGTTGGTTGTCCCTTTGGTATATGAAAGGGGTTTGAGGCTTGGTAGTTAGTTGGTTAGTTGATTAGCATGTGGCTAGTTGGTTAGTCGGTTAGGTGGTTGAGTCCTAACCTCCTACATGGTCTAACTAACTAAAAGCGTAACCAACTTAGGAACATAACTACCTAGGGGTCATAACTACCTTGAACCTAATATCCAAGCCCAAGAATTAGTTGGTTGGTTGTAACCAACTAGGAAGCCCAACCTCTTTTGGAGTCCAAACCGTCCAAGACCAAGACCGCCCATGTGCTTATGAAATAAGAGGAGGGCGTGCGGTTTTGAGATAGGATCGGAAGTGAGAAATACCGTGAGGGCTTTCTCACGGTGAGGAACCGAGCGTGAGGGCTTTCATGCTGAGAGGGCTTGGAGACTGTGGGGTTCTTCCACGGGTTTGGAGAAAGGGAATCTTGCGTGAGGGAGTCCGCAAGAGGGAGTTGCTTCTCGGGTGCCAAAGAGGTGCTGGTTCTTGTATCTTGTAATCAAGAGTTTCTTCTCTAAGGATTAATAAAGATCGGTCTCTCTTTTCTCCTAATATCTTCTATATATTCTCCTGCTTCTTTGTGAATCAAGAAGGTGCCATCATCACGTCAGGATATCTTTCACGGTGCTTCCATGGCATATACTATGATCCAAGGATTTTTCAATAAGTGATATCAGAGCGGGTTCGAGCATGGGAGCAGAGGTTTCTATCTCAGGATCCTTTCAAGGTATTCTTGATCAAGGTGTTTTTTGAATCAGGTTTTTCCAGAATTTTGGAGAAGGGTTCAAATCTAAGGTTTCCTCAAGGTGTTGAGAAGAAGGATAAGATCTGAAGCTGCTATCTATTCCCTTTCTTCATGTTCCTTCTTTAAGGTTTTCAATCATTTGCTGTTTATGATTGTTTTGGATCATGGAAGGTAGCGGGGTGAAGATTGGTATGAAGAAGTTTGATGGAAAAGGGAGTTTCACCATGTGGAAGGTTAGGATGGAAGACTTGCTAGTTCAGATGGGATTAGATCTGGCTTTGGAAGATAGACCAGGGGGTATGAATGATAAGGAGTGGATGTCCTTAGAGAAAAGGGCATGTGCCATGACTTATCTGGCAGATGAGATTTTGTATGGCGTGTTAGAGGAGAAGACACCCAAGGAATTATGGTCGAGGTTGCACACCATATATATGGAGAAGAATATATGCAACAAGTTGGTGCTGAAGAAGCAACTGTATAGCCTTCGGATGCAAGAAGGTGAGGATGTTGTGGGACACATTCAGCGGTTCGACCGGATGACTATAGATTTGCTCAACATTGGGTTAGATTTTGAAGAGGAAGATAAGAGTCTGCTACTTTTATGTTCACTACCCGGGAGCTTCGATCCGTTGGTGACTACATTGCTATATGAAAAGGAGATACTGGTATATGAAGAGATCATATCAGTGCTAAGGTCCAATGAGCAGCAGGAACGGATGATGAAGAGGGAGGTCTCCCAGGAGGGTTTGGTTGCGTTAGAGAGACTAAGGAAATGGAAGAAGAAAGGTGAACAGGTGGGACGGGTATAGTCTAGGAAATGTAGCATGGCTGGCAAGTACTATAGGTGTAGTGTAGGAAGGCACTTTAAGCGGGAGTGTCCGCTTAAGAAGAAGTGCTAGGATGGAGAAAAGGTAAGCCCAAATTTCTCAGGTTCAGTCGCTGGGTCAAAGGAAGAGTCGGATGAGCTCTTGGTTTCGGAAAAGCCTGCGAGAGGCAGTGTATCCAAAATGGTCTCGGAGGGGTTCGCAGAATGCAGAGGGTATGAGGATGCAACGACTGAGTACGAGATTCAGGTGCAGGCTCAGCAGGGCAGCGTTAAGTTGCTGGCCTCGGGGTTTCATTCTGTGGCATCAGGGGGACTTCAGTCTCAAGTGGAGCACTGGGGAGAGGTGGCTTCACGGGTGGAGCAGGATTCGACACAAGGTCGGAGCGAAGGAGTGCATTGGGAGGAGTTACATCCCAGCACCATCGCTAGGGGTGCTCCAAGGTAGGTGGAGCAGTGTGCACAGGTCGTTAGGCGTGGCTCTGAGGAGATGGTGTCAAGTAGAGCTCCGGTTGCAGCGAGTGCCGGTTCAGGTTCACTGGGATCTCTCTAGGGAAGTCCAAGCAAAAATCTGATGTAGCTGCCAGGCAGAAGGAAGGCTACAATGGTGGTGCAAGAATACAAACAAGGGTCTTCAGCTATGAAGGCGGTCATCCCAAAGGCCTCCAAGGACGTGCTGCAGCTGAAGGGTATTGGCAGAGAAAAGGAGATCTGCACAAGAAACTGTCAGGACATGCAGTTACAGCAGGATTGTGCAGGAGGACATTGCTAGGTTTGCCAAGGCTTGGGGGCTCCAAGGTGGAGATTGTAGGATTTTACATAGTGCTCCCAAGCCTTGGAGAGACTTGGAAGGCTATGGCAGGAATGTTCGAGGATCCCTGGGACTTAGGAGCGTGTCCCAAGCGGGTCCTGGAGGTGTTCCAGGGATACTCCGAGTCTAAGATTGAGAGAACATGTGAGTCATGTTGGGTCAGGGGGTTGACCCAGGTTTGAGTATTTTCTCATGTGACTTAGGGGAGAGTTTTTAAGAGATTGTAACATAACCCAGTTAGGTTATGGGGTTTAGGCCTAGAGGTGTTGTTGGTTGTCCCTTTGGTATATGAAAGGGATTTAAGGCTAGGTAGTTAGTTGATTAGTTGGTTAGCATATGGCTAGTTGGTTAGTCGGTTAGGTGGTTGAGTCCTAACCTCCCACATGGTCTAACTAACTAGAAGTCTAACCAACTTAGGATCATAACTACCTAGAGATCATAACCATCTTGAACCTAATGTCCAAGCCCAAGAATTAGTTAGTTGGTTGTAACCAACTAGGAAGCCCAACCTCTTTTGGAGTCCAAACCGTCCAAGACCAAGACTGCCCATGTGCTTTTGAAATAAGAGGAGGGCGTGCGGTTTTGAGATAGGACCGGAAGAGAGAAATACCGTGAGGGCTTTCTCACGGTGAGGAACCGAGCATGAGGGCTTTCATGCTGAGAGGGCTTGGAGACCGTGGGGTTCTTCCACGGGTTTGGAGAAGGGGAATCTTGCGTGAGGGAGTCCGCAAAAGGGAGTTGCTTTTCGGGTGTCAGAGAGGTATTGGTTCTTGTTTCTTGTAATCAAGAATTTCTCCTTCAAGGATTAATAAAGATCGGTCTCTCTTTTCTCCTAATCTCTTCCATATATTCTCCTACTTCTTTGTGAATCAAGAAGGTGCCATCATCACGTTAGGATCTCTCACACGTTGCTTCCGTGGCATATACTCTGATCCGGAGATTTTCTAACATAAACTACAAGTACCTCGTCAATGGTGTGTCGAAATGCGATCGGTATGGTGGACTATTAACATGCTGCATATGGTGTAGGGTATAATATTTTCCGACATCGAGCTTGATAACTCATAAACATGCTACTTGGTTACACCACCTATCTTGATAATTCTATTTCTTTCATGAGATGCTAGTAAATATAACTTAGGAAAATGATTTTGTTTTTTTATGTTTTTAAGAAATACAAACAGTTGTTGGGATTCCAAACTTTCAACCTGTTTCAATTGGAGTGGAGGGCCATAAAGTTTGTTGAGAAGAATACATTTTGTGACAATGATTCGGTACTCTGTTTTCCTGTTAAGGGAGGATCTTTTAATATTAGCATGGGGGACAAGTTACTATTGGATTATACTGACCAAGTTACATGTTCCAATTTTTGATGCTAATCGCACGGCAACTAAAGCTAATTTTCTGCGAGAAACGGCCAGTCAAGCTACCCGCGCCCACAAATTGAGCTCACCATGTTCTTCCAAACAAAATACTCTAAGCTTTCCCATGTGATACTTGTCCCATTTGTTGGCGTGGGACATTAGTTAGGTCAGTCTGCTTGAAATTTAGAACAAGACAGTAATCATGCTACATTTTTTATTGGTTGGGCATTGACAAGATCCATAAATCAAATTCTGTCCATGAGCCTGGCCTTGATCAAATGGACCCAAACCTTGCCCATCTTTAATGTCGTGCCGAGTTAGGTCAAGCTAGGAATTGGGACAAGCCATTCATTTGTTTTTAGCCAAGGACAAACATGGTGGTTTGATTTGAGCCAGCCAGTTAGACCTGAGTTGATGTAGGTCCATAATTAATTGACTCGTTGGTCTACTAGCATAGGCTAATTGAAACTTGGCCCAACCTGCCCAAGTCTTGCGTGAACATGGAGCCACTGGCAAGCTGTAATTTTCCCGAACCAACACATCTGGAGATTGCTATGTCTTTTTTATCATGATATCTATTTGTTATGTCTTTAGAAAGGTAAATAGTGCCATGGATCGTAACTTTCTTTATGATTGAGCATTCTGGAGATTGGAGTTGGTATTAAGGTGATGAGTATCTCCTACGTCTTCGTGATATTATATATTCTAATTTTTTTAATTGTATTCATGTTAGGATGATGTAAATACCCATTTGTATCAAAATTTTAAAAAAAAATGGAATACAAAGTATAAATCTATCATATATTTTTTTAGGTGGGGCTTTCCAGGAGGTGGGGTAGAAAGAGAGGTCCATCTCCAACCTCTTCAAGTCAAAAATTTATACCTATTTGAGCTATGGATTTAAAATCTTTTTATCCGTCCATAAATCCACTACAATCAATCAACTGTTTTCTTTTCTTTTTTTTTTAAGCAAAGAAATATGGTCTTCATAAATAATTTTAGATTAAGGCAAAGGAGTAGCTCTTTCGTCTAATATCATAAAGCTCTCTATTTTTGCCACAAGTGGGATTCTTTCCATTTTTGCCAAAAGTTGGATTGATAGTAGCCCTTTCATCTTTAGCAGCAAGAGACTTCACAAGTGAGCTAATTTTAGATAAACAAAAGGAATAGCTCTTCATCCTAATATGCATGAACCCTCCTTTTTCTAATAAGTGGGATATGATCATGATCCCTTGCACAGCTAACAGGATACTTTACAATTAAATTATGTTAATTATTGTGATATCTTACCTTTCTTTATATCAAAATTTAAATACTTAAGTTCTAAAATATTAAAGAACAATGGGAACAGAATGGAGTACCTATTGGCCATGCTTTTGGGAGTCGTCCAAAGAATTATTTACCCATTTAAAGAACGCCATCGAGATATTGATAAATATCATTTCTTAGTTTACCTTTATGGTTCATAGATTAGCATCACATGAACCTACAAACTTGATATCGGTGGATGGATTAGACCTATCACGTCCCGAATTCAGCACCGGAATCGGTTACGCGACTGGCTGCACAACCCTAGAAAACATTCTAGAAATCATGCAAGGCCTAAAAAAAATTTCATTTCAACTTCAATCCTCCATAATACTATTGATCACAATTCATAAGAAAGTGCTTAACATAAATAAAATAATACATCTTATATGCTTATAATTTCAGTCATCCTCCAGTCATCTGATTGGTATTAATGACTCTTTAACTATTCATCATTTCTCCACAAATCCAATCCACCATCAAGCTCGAATATCGTACACAATTCTAAGAAGGAAGAAAGTAGAGGATTGTGAGATTTACAGTCCAGTACAGATTTTCGTACATTTTCATTCATAATTATACGCATCAAAAATAATAATGGAAATACTAAATACCATGAGTCATAAATATCATGTCATGTATCCAAAACGGCTCAACAGTCATAAAACCATTCATGTCCCAATTTGATAAATAGCATTCTTTAAGATTTGGACTAACCACAGTCATGCTTAGTCCAAAATAGGCAATCTCAGAATTGACCATATACTATCCACCCGTAGCCAGGCTATTCCATATACTAAGCCCGTGGCTCATGCTGTCTCACATACTATCCATCCATGACCGGCTATTCCACGTACTAAGCCTGTAGCTCAGGCTGTCCCACTTACTATACGCCCATGGCCGACTATTTCACATATTATCCGCCCATGGATCAGGCTATTCTAGGTGTGGCATGACTAGTCCAAAACAATCTTCTCTTAATTATCAGTTTAATTAATTATCCACGTAATTGTCCATCACATTAAATCAAGATTCTTTTTTTTTTCAAACCAATATCATTTTCCAAGCATTCTACATAATATATGAAAAATCATAATATCAAACCAGTAAATGCAACTATCAAAACAGAAACCATGCATGAATGTTAACCCATGCCCATGCTTATATCTATGAATAAAACTATGCAATATAAATAATATATAAATCAGTGATCGTGTATAAAAATC
The DNA here is from genome assembly GCA_021397845.1 of Areca catechu. NCBI lineage: Eukaryota > Viridiplantae > Streptophyta > Magnoliopsida > Arecales > Arecaceae > Areca > Areca catechu. The sequence continues at coordinate 8,705,841 of CM038052.1, forward strand.
CTTATCTCCTTAGAGATAACTAACACGCCTTATATTGGTCCGTACCTAGAACCTGCACAATGCCCTTCCGCTCAGAAGGCTATTTTCCTATAATAATAATTTTTTAATATAAATAAATAATTCTAGGATAATTTGTAAACCAAAATATCTTACTAGAATTTTATTTTCTTCTCTTTCTCTCTCTCCTCTTTTTCTCCTCTCTCCTCATCTTCTCTCTCCACTTTCTCCTCATCTTCTCTCTCTTCTTTCTCTCTCCTCTTCCTCCTCTTCTCTCTCCTTTTTTTTTTTTTTTTTTCCTTCTCTTTTTCTCTTTTTTTTCTTCTTTTCCTTCTTTCACTTCCCTTATTTTTTTCTTCTCCCTTCTTCTTCTCCACCGAACCGAGGTCTCCCCCCCTCTCTCTTTTTTTTTTCTTTCTTTCTTTTTCCCTTTATTTCTTCTTCTCTTTTCCTCCTCTCCCTCTTCTCCCTCTCCTTCCTCCCCTCTTCTTCCTTCTTCTGCTCAACCGAACAAAGGGTCCTCCCTCTCTCTTTTTTTTTGGGTTTGGCTCGAGCGAGCCTTCCATGGCCATTGAAAATCCTGAAAAGTAGTCAACGAGAAAAGGAAGACTCATCGATCATGGCCAAAGGGAAATTAGGCGACGTCACCGGCATCCGTCCGGTTCTTCCCTCTTCTCTTTGTTTATTTCCTTTTCTAAGAAGGATTTACAGAAAGGAGCTTACTTGTGTCGAAGAGGTCCTCGGCTACTCACCGGAGAGGAGGAAGACAAGGGAACAGGGATCAATCCATGCTTGCTTGGGGCTGGTGAGAGGGGAAGGATTTATAAAGAAGAATGGTGGTTTTTTCATGTCGTACGGGGAAGGAAGTTGATCAATCGGAAATCTCGTCCCTTCCCGTCTCTTCACCTATGAGTTCCCCTCTTCCCAACGACTCCATTCCATAAATTTCTAGCGATCTTCTCGGTCAAATAGGTATCCCCTGTTTCTGACTCTTTTATTTTTTATTTTTGTATTTTGGGTTGAAGTCGGCTGGGCCTGCCAACTTTGATCCAAAAAGCTCGGATTTCACATTCTCTCCCATTAAAATAATTTCATCCTCAAAATTAGATTGATTAAGACTTTAATTTTTGAAAGTATCCAACCTTTATGTCATTCTCAAACTCTCAATTAGTCTATCTCTTAAGATACTTGTTTCTCAAGTCTCAACATAATGAAATTATATAATATTCAAAACTTAGTCTTTTTCATTTACAATACTTGTCAAATTCTCTTAAGCTCTTCCAAAAGGATACTAATCTTTTGATGTAGTTAATTATTCTTAATTAACCTTATAAGAATATCATGATGGTCCATCATCCTCGAGCTTTCAATATTTCCTCTTTTAGAATGCTTTCTTCATATGGCCTTTACATAACAACATAATATAATATTTTTATTTTGATCATCATCATCTATCTACATTGTGAATTTCTTCAATTTCTTTGAAATGAACATTAGCGCCTCAACTTCGAATTAAGTATACAATTCTTTGCCACTTAAGATTTATTTCTCTTGATTAACTCTACGGGAAATCATAATTGGTCCAATCTATTCTTAACCAAAAATTTGAAGGAGGCTTAAGCATTAGACACTTGCCATGATATTTTACATTCTTTCTTCTCTTGACCTTCTCCATAATTTTATAATTAATCTTTTATCTTATGAAAGCCTTGAGCACTCCTTAAATAGAGAAATCATAATATTATAACAAAAGAAACTTGATATCAAAATATTCCCGATCCTAGCCCGACAAGGATCATCACTTCTTTATTCTAAATTTAGAGATGTCCATAATTTTTACTAGAGTTCTCTACATTAAGAAAACCTATTGATGAAAATTGCATGGCAACATTGATAGACTAGCCCAAGAATTAGTAACATTATCTTTTCATTTATTACTAAAATCTTATTACTGAAATTCAAATCAGTAGTCCCATCATAACACTTCTAAAGTTAAAGTTAATGTTCTTAATTAATTTCAGGATAACTTAGACCACTATGCTTCTACTGCACACTCTGATAAAATTTACTAAACCATCTAGGTTCACTAAATGAATCCCTCCAAAAATTTATCTTATTTTGGTACCAGGGAGATCTCAAGTTATTAAAGTAAAGCTGTTGAATCTCTTTATCTCATTTACATCTCAGGTATATCATATCAAGGTTTATCCTGATCTAGTTTCTATATTGAAAGTCCTTGCATAAATTTTATCATCCTTTTAAGATATCAATAACTCTAGTTCAAGTCCGGATTAATCATACTTTCCTTGATAATTTAATTAGACAATCTAGATCATCTTTTCTCTTGGAAAGATTAACTTTAGCTTTAATAAAGTAAATAACTCTAAGTCAATGTTCTTTGGAGTAGGATAGATCAAGTTATTACTCATAGAGCTATTTTATAATTCTTAATATCAGTTGGCAACTGCTTGAAATCTTGCGCCTCATAAGCTAAACTCATATAAGTCTTCCAAAATTAATTTCTTTGCTTAATGTAATCCAGTAGCGTGATAACCTAGATCTTATATATAATATCTAAGGATTAGAAATCCAAACTTCGAATCCATTTTTTTTCCAACTTTTATCATATCCCGACTGATCATGATACTAAATTCAAATACCTCTTAAATCACAGTCTATAGTGATCATAACCATAATTTCAATATCATTCAAATTGTATCCTAAGTACTTATGCCACAGTCCCAAGTAATCATAACCTAAATTTTGATATCATTTTATTATATCCTAATAACTATCATGTTAATTTCTAATCACTTGTATCACCGTCTCAAATGATCATAATCTAAGCTCTGATACCATTCTATCACGCCCCCGAATCCAGCACGAAAATTGGCTACTCGACCGGCTGCACAATCCTAAAATATATTCTAGAGATCATGCAAGGCCTAAAAAAAATTTCATTTCAACTTTAATCTTCCATAATACTATTGATCATAATTCATAAGAAAATACCTAACATAAAGAAAATAATACAGCTTATATGGTTATAATTTTAGTCATCCTTCAGTTATCTGATTGGTATTAATGACTCTTTAGCTATTCATCATTTCTCCATAAATCCAATCCACCACCAAGCTCGAATATCCTGCATAATTCTGAGAAGGAAGAAAGTAGGGGGTTGTGAGCTTTACAACCCAATAAGGATTTCCGTACAATTTTGCCCATAATTATATGCATAAAAAATAATAATGGAAATACTAAGTACCATGAGTCAAAAATATCATGTCATGCATCCAAAATAGCTCAACAGTCATAAAACCATTCATATCCCAATTAGATCAATAGCTTTCTTTAGGATTTGGACTAACCGCAATCACACTTAGCCTAAAATGGGCAATCTCATAATTGACCATGTACTTCCACCTATGGCCAGGCTATTTCATGTACTAAGCTCGTGGCTCAGGCTGTCCCACGTACTATCTACCTGTGGCTAGCTATTCCATGTACTAAGCCCGTGGCTCAGGTTATTCTATGTACTATCTGCCCGTGGTTGGCTATTCCATGTATTATCCGTTCGTGACTCAGGCTATTCTAGGTGTGGCATGGCTAGTCCCAAACAATTTTCTCTTAATTACCAGTTTAATCAATTCTCCACGTGATTGTCCACCACATTAAATCAAGATTTTTTTTCAAACCAGTATCGTTTTCCAAGCATTCCACATAATATATGAAAAATCATAATATCAAGCCAGTAAATGTAACTATCAAAATAGAAACCATGCATGAATGTTAACCCATGCCTATGCTCATATCTATGAATAAAACTATGTAATATAAATAATATATAAATTAGTGATCATATACAAAAATTCTTACCTCATTAGAGACAACATGCCTGATATTGGTCCGTACCCAGAACCCGCATAATGCCATTCTACTAAGAAAGCTGTTCCCCTATAATAATATTTTTTTAATATAAATAAATAATTCTAAGATAATTTAAAAACTAAAATATTCTACCCAAATTTTATTTTATTTTATTTTCTTCTCTTTCTCTCTCTCCTCTTCTCTCTCCTCTCTCCTGATCTTCTCTCTCTCTCCTCTTTATCCTCATATTCTCTCTCTTCTTTCTCTCTCCTCTTCCTTCTCTTCTCTCTCTCCTTTTTTTTTTTCTTTTTTATCTTTCTTTTTCTTTTTTTTTTTTTTTTTTTCTTTCTTTTTCTTCTTCTTTTTTCTCTTTTTTTTCTTTTCCTTCCTTCTCTTCCCTTATCTTTTTCTTTCCCCTTCTTCTCCACCGAACTGAGGTCTCCCCCCTCTCTCTCTTGTTTTTCTTTCTTTCCTTTTCCCTTTCTTTCTTCTTCTCTTCTCCTCCTCTCCTTCTTCTTCCTCTCCTTCCTCCCCTCTTCTTCCTTCTTCCTCTCTTCTTCTACTCCACCGAGTAGAGGGTCCTCCCTCTTTCTCTTTTTTTTTGGTTTGGCCCAAGCGAGCCTTCCATGGCCATCGAAAATCCTGGGAGGTAGTCGACGAGGGAAGGAAGACTCGCCGGTCATGGCCGGAGGGAAATCGAACGGCATCACCCGCGTCTGTCCGGTTCTTCTCTCTTTTCTTTTTTTAATTTCCTTTCCTAAGAAGGATTTACAGAAAGGAGCTTACCTGTGTCGACAAGGTCCTCGGCTACTCACCAGAGAGGAGGAAGATGAGGGAACAGGGATCAATCCATGCTTGCTTAGGGCTAGTGAGAGGGGAAGAATTTATGAAGAAGAATGATGGTTTTTTCTTGTCGTATGGGGAAGGAAGTTGATCGATCGGAAGCCCCGTCCCTCCCTGTCTCTTCACCTATGAGTTTCCCTCTTCCCAACGACTCCATTCCATGAATTTTCAGTGATCTTCTCGATCAAACAGGTATCCCCTATTTCCGACTCTTTTATTTTTTTCTGCATTTTGGGTTGAAGTTGGCTGGGCCTGCCGACTTCGGTCCAAAAAGCCTGGGTTTCACATTCTCCCCCCGTTAAAATAATTTCATCCTCGAAATTAGCTTGATTGAAACTTTAATTCTTGAAAGTATCCAACTTTTATGTTATTCTCAAGCTCTCAATTAGTCTACCTCTTAAGGTACTTGCTTCTCAAGTCTCAACATTATGAAATTATATAATATTTAAAACTTGATCTTTTCTATTTACAATACTTATCGAATTCTCTTGAGCTCTTCCAAAAGGATACTAATCTTTTGATATGGTTAATTATTCTTATTTAGCCTTACAAGAGCATCATGATGGTCCATCATCCTCGAGCTTTCAATATTTTCTCTTTTAGAATGCTTTCTTTTTATGGCCTTTACATAACAATATGATATAATATTTTTATTTTGATCATTACCATCTATCTATATTGTAAATTTCTTCAATTTCTTTCAAATGAACATTAGTGCCTCAACCTCGAATTAAGTACATAATTCTTTGCCCCTTAAGATTTATTTCTCTTGATTAACTCTACTGGAAATCAAAATTGGTCCAATCTATTTTTAACCAAAAATTTGAAAGAGGCTTAAGCATTAGACACTTGCCATGGTCTCTTGTATTCTTTCTTCTCTTGACCTTCTCCATAATTGTACAATTAATCTTTTATCTTATAAAAACCTTGAACATTCCTTAAATAGAGACATCATAATATCATAATTAAAAAAAACTTGATATCAAAATATTCTTGATCCTAGCCAGGTAAGAATCATCACTTCTTTATTCTAGATTTAAAGATGTTCAAAATTTTTACTAGAGTTCTCTACATTAAGGAAACTTATTGATGAAAATTGCATGGCAACACTGATAGACTGCCCAAGGATCAGTAACATTATCTTTTCATTTATTACTAAAATCTTGTTCCTGAAATTCAAATTAGTGCTTCCATCATAACACTTCTAAAGTTAGAGTTAATGTTCTTAATTAATTTTAGGATAACTCAGACCATTATGCTTCCACTGCGCACTCTAATTAAATTTACTAAACTATCTAGGTTTACTAAATGAATCCCTCAAAAAATTTAACTTATTTTGGTATCAGGAAGATCTCAAGTTATTAAAATAAAGCTATTGAGTCTCTTTATCTCATTCACATCTTAGGCATATCATATCAAGGTTTATCCTAACCTAGTTTCTATATTGAAAGTCCTTGCATAAATTTTATCATCATTTTAAAACACCAATAACTCTAGTTCAAATCCAAATTAATCATACTTTTCTTGACAATTCAATTAGATAATCTAGATCATCTTTTTTCTTGGAAAGATTAACTTAGGTTCTAATAAAGTAAATAACTCTAAGTCAATATTCTTTGGAGTAGGATAGATCAAGTTATTACTCATAGAGCTATTTTATAATTCTTAATATCAGTTGGCAACTGCTTGAAATCTTGCCCCTTATAAGCTAATAAGTCTTCCAAAATCAATTTCTTTGTTTAATATAATCTAGTAGCATGATAACCTAGATCTTATATATAATATCTAAGAATTAGAAATCCAAACTTCGAATCCATTTTTTTTTAAAACTTTTATCAAATCCTGATTGATCATGACACTAAATTCAAATACCTCTTCATAGTGATCATAACCATAATGTCAATATAATTCAAATTGTATTCTAAGCACTTATATTACAGTCCCAAGTGATCATAACCTAAATTTTGATATCATTTTGTTATATCCTAATAACTATCATGTTAATTTCTAATCACTTGTATCACCGTCACAAATGATCATAATCTAAGTTCTGATACCATTCTGTCACACCCTGAATCCAGTACCAGAATCAGCTACGCGATCGACCACACAACCCTAGAATACATTCTAGAGATCATGTTGTTGGGAATTGTGTCCCAAAGCTAATCGTTTAGGTTGTAGATGGTTGTGCTACTTTGTATATAACTTTTTTATAATAAATAAAAGTTATTTATTTTTGGTTGTCCATCATTTTATATTTTTCTGTAATGAACTCTTGTATGATGGAGTCCTTAGAACTACATTATTTGATATAGAGAGGATATATCAAGTAGTTCTTAAACTGGTTCACAACTAAATGATACATTGTTATAGGACGACGATGTATCAAGTATAGGTTGTTGTATGCCATATTTGTTGGTTGTCCTCTTAACCAAGGAGTGTGGAGACATTGGTGTGACATACAAGTGAAGTATATGATACTTCACTGAACGTGACCATCTGCGGAGCTCCCTTCTGCCAAAGGGTTGCTCAAGAAGGGATATGGATATATATGTCCCTCAGACCTGAGGTCACCATGGCAGCTTGCAAGCAACTCACTATACTTTGGTGCCGGACTACCTGGATTTCTAATCCAGTGATGGAAGGTTTCTGGGTGCAGTCAAGTACTTGTGGAGCGGTGGTGAATCAAGATGGAATTGACCTTTCCAAATAGTTTGGAGTGAATGACTCACTATGTCTCAATTCAGCTAAACCTTGGCCAGGATAGTTCTTGTGAGGAGTCATAGAACTTGTAAGGTTGAGACATGATCTGGATAGACCAAATTAAGGTTGGCAGTCTAATCCTAGGTCATCCTGAGCATTGTAAGGTCAAAGGGATGAATTATGTGGCAACCATATACCATAGGTTCTTGTGAGGTGCTCTGCATCTTCGACCTATCCGGACGTCGGGTATCATTGCTAGATGAGGACTTTGACTGGTACTGAAAATGTTCCAGTGCTATTGGTTTAGTGTTCGAACCTATGGGGTTATACACTATAGAGAATTTCTATCTGATCTTTTGGGCTGATCAACGATTGAGAATCGTTTGCCGTCACCTAAAGTCAATTTGGTTGACTTTGCTCCAAGTGTCGACACTTGGCAATTTTTGAGTGTTGACACTTCCTGTGACGAGCAAAAATTCTAGAAGGTTTTTGTGGAGATTTTTTGGGCAGGTTTGACCTGGTTTGAATTTCGAATTCAAACCAGTTTTGGCTCCAAACCTTTATGGTATGAAAGTCATACTTGCCCAAATGGGTTAGACTCATTTGGCATGCCCATGATCCTCTCCCCCATTCTCTCCTCTCATCTCTCCTCCTTCCTTCTTCTCCCTTTCCCTGTTGCCCCCATAAATATGAGACATTGTGGTGGCTGCGGGGGTTAGACATACAAGAGTAGCAACTATTTCGTGGGAGAAAAAGGTTGAGAAAAGTGAGAGCTTTAGGGTTTGGGTGTGAGCTACCTAGCAATCAAGCTAGGTCTTGGAAAAGAGATTTGGTTAGGGGTTCCTGCTATCTTTCTTGTCTTCTTGTAAGAAGAAGTTCGGCCAACGGATCCCGAAGAGCTAGCACTTCGAGGGAGTTGATCAGAGTCGAGCCCAAGTGTGGACATCCTGTAGAGGCCAGATGCTTGTGTGGCTCGAGCGCCCTCTTCCTCATCAAAGCTCTTCGCTGCTTCTCTCCAGCACACGCCGAGGTATAGAGGTATGACCTTTATGTTTATGTTGCTTTCTTGTTTTTGATGTTATATGCATGCTAGTTTTTTATACTAAATCCTGTTGCGGGTAGATCGGTAGATAGTTTTCGATCTATCTACCGAGCCTTCCGCTATGCATGATTAAAAATTATTTTAAAATGCATATTTTCTGTCCTGTTTTTCTTGCATATTGTATGCTAGGTGTAGGTATTTTTCACCTTCAATGGTATCAGAGCCTGGTTCATTTTGTAGTATAATAATGCTAGCATGCTTATAACATCTCCTTTCTTCTTAAGTACTTGGATTGAGTGCTTTACCAGGACGTCCGATCATAGGAGAGAAGTAGGGCTGCAATACCCTCTCTTCCCATTCAATGGGGTCTCCTATGGCGTGTAGGGGTGCCACTATGATTGGCTCATGAAAAAGAAAATAAGAAGAAAGTAATTTATAGGTTAAAAATGTTTTAATCTAATGACATGATCATAAAACGACTTTAGATAAGATTTAAAAGTTATTTTTGATCGGTTTTTGTTTGTATGTTTGAGAAACATTGGATTTGAAATCACTATTTTTCATTATCTCAGGCTGTGAGTCGATACTTGGCTTTTGAAGTGTCGGCTCATGGAAAAATTTTTTGAGATCTGATTTTTGTTTTTGTTCTGAAACAGGCTGGAGCATCGACACTTGTCCCTGAAGTATTGACACTTGAGCCTAAAGTGTCGACACTTGACCCCTGAAGTGTCGATACTTGAGGCATGCCAGAAAACATGTTCTATTTTCTGTTCCCTGTCTCAAGCCTTGAGTCGACACTTGCTCTTGAAGTGTCGACACTTGGCTATAGAAAATGCTAAAAATAGTGAATTTAAATTTTGAATTTGTTGTAAAATTATTTTACATGATAAATTAAAATTGTTTTAATTTATTTAAGGCCATTGAACTTAATTTTGAATTAAAATTGACTAAGTACTTTAGGAATGTGATACAAAGATCTTAAGTCATTTCAATAAACCTTAAGGGTCATGGGTTAGCTTCTATTAGGTCCTTTATTGGGTTAGACCTAAGTTTAGATTCATTGGACAAGTTAGAGAACTAATCTAATCAAAAATTGAGTTAGGATTTCTTCTCTAGATCTATCTAATAGTTAGATTGATTAGTCCATAATCTAAATGGATCTAATTTATGGCTCAGTGGAAAGCCCAAGTCTTTAGGCTAATCTAATCGAGTCTGATGAACCGATTGGTATCAAGGTAAGTTTGGCATTGTGATCATGGTTCTTTGGGGCTACCTCTTACCTGGCCAACTCTGTTGGTGTCTAGGCAAGACGGTTAATGGCGGAACCCAACCCATGATCTCACTTACCTGGTCAATATGGTCAATCAGGATTGATTAGATAGCTCATTGACTCATATTAACCCTTGTCACCCAAGGTTAATCAGTTTTGATTGATTTTTGGTGTCCATGGATCATTTGTTATGTGTAACCCTCCTTGATTGCTGATGTGGTCAATGGGAGGTTGGTCCATGTCTTCCTATCTCTTTATCTATCACATTAATTAAAATCCTCTAAATTATTAGGTCCTTAAAAGGATAAAGTTATAGAGATAACCAAGTCCTAGCCTCCCATTAAGTAGGATAGTAATGTGTCCATTAGTTCGTTGTTCATCGGCAAATTCAAAGATCGGGTGGTCATCGGGCTATTAGAATTGCTGTTCCTAATATGATGGCTCAGTGCGACTCTCTTAACGGTGGTCAAGTGAGCCAGCCAAAGTCGGACTTGACTATTCGTTAGTTAGAAGTATTGAATTTTATCATGCTAATAGTTGGACCTAACTGGGACCTTCAATAGGAGGCCCAAAGGCCAATTGAAGTGCTCCTTGGGGCAAAACCCAATTACTAAAGGTTACCTGGTGAAGTAATCGGTTAAAGAACCTATCTTTAGACACGCATGGGTGGGTCGGCCAAAGTCGGGCTCATGTGTTGTCTATTGGACTCTAGTACCCGCTAGGAAATTAAAGTAATTCCTCAGATTGAAGGTAAAGGCTACCAATCTGAGCAAAATAGTGGGAGGGACCTTTAGATTTAAGTCCATGTCTTTAGGTTAATTATTCATATACACTAATTAGTTTTGGTTTTTCTTTCAGATGTCTTCCAACCTTTCACTCCGGTCTCTTCTCGATAGCGAGAAGCTCTGTGGACCCAACTTCGATAGCTGGTATCAAAGGCTCAGGATTATCCTGGAGCATGAACGGATCCTATATGTGATATCAGATCCGGCACCTGAGATCCCTGCTGCCAATGCTCGGGGTTCAGTCAGAGACACTTATCAGAAGTGGCTCTCTAACAGGATCACTGTCCGATGCATTATGTTGGTTGCGATAAATGACGAGTTCAGTCGCAAGTTCGAGGAAGCCCAGCCGGAAGAAATCCTTCAAAAGTTGAAGGAGTCTTTTGGGACACCAGACGATGTTGAGAGGTACAGGGTCTCCTGTGCTATCTACAACACGCGGATACATGATGGGGCCTCGGTTACTAATCATGTATTGTACATGATCGAGATGATTGAGTGCCTGGGCAAGCTCGGTTGTCCCTTACATGAACAGCTTGGAAAAGATGCAATACTGAATTCTCTCCCCTCCTCCTATTTAGACTTTCTCGATCATTATAGAATGAACAAGCCTGCAGTTAACTACCATGGTCTGTTGGGGTTGCTGCAAACTTTTGAGAAAGACCACTAGTTGAATAAAGTGGTGGTGAATCTAGTGGGAGGTTCTTCGGGAGGGCGTCATCCCTTTAAGAAAGGGAAGAAGAAGAATAAAGGGAAAAAGGTGCTTAGTGCTTCTGGGCCCAGTCAGACCAAGAAAGTGAAGGCTGATCAGAGTCGTGCAGAGTGCTTCTTCTACAAGAAGCAGGGACACTGGAAGAGGAACTGTCCTCTTTACATTGCGTCCCTTGATTCGAACAGGTCCAATAAGAGAGAGCTGCAGGATGGTCCTGGACAAGGTATTTATATGATAACACCTTGTAGTTTCTCTATTTGTGATACTACTAACTGGGTATTGGATACAGGAAGTCCAATTCACATTTGTAATTCTTTGCAAGGACTTCAAGTTAGTAGAAGATTCGAGGATGGCGAGAGGTTCTTGAACGTGGAAAATGGAAGCCGAGTTCCAGTTCTAGCGTTGGGAGTCCTTAAATTTGTTTTTGAGTCCTGTACTATCATTTTGAACGAGTGTCATTTTTGTCCTTCTTTTATTTTGAATGTCATTTCTGTAGGCCAATTAGCCATATATGGTTATGAACTATTAATAAAGAATGATATTTGCAAAATCATTTTGAATGATTCTGTTATTTTGAATGGATAAATGCATGATGGCATCTATGTACTATCACGACCTGTTAGTGTAATGTACACGTCTAGCAAATGTCCTAGGATAGATAATGTCAGCAAAGCGTACCTATGGCATTGTAGGCTAGGTCATATCAACAAGAATAGGATAAATAGGTTGAAAACTGAGGGTCTCCTTGATTTTAGTGAAGATAGTTCACTTCTAACCTGTGAGTCCTGTCTTCTTGAAAAATTGACTAAGTCACCTTTTACTGGAAAAGGTGAACGAGCCAAAGAAATTCTGAGTTTGGTGCATACTGATGTATGCGGACCCATGAATGTTAGTGCCAGGGGTGGGTACGTTTATTTTATTATATTTACAGATGATCTTTCGAGGTTCGGTTATGTCTTCTTGATGAGACATAAATCTGAATCGTTTGAAATGTTCAAATGATTCAGATTTATGTCTCATCAAGAAGACATAACCGAACCTCGAAAGGTCGTCTGTAAATATAATGAAATAAAATGTTCAAACGATATCGTAATGAAGTAGAAAAACAAATCGAAAAGTGTATCAAAACCCTTCGATCTGATCGAGACGGTGAATACCTTTGGATGAGTTTCTGACATATCTTAAGGAGAATGAGATTCTCTCTCAGTGGACGCCTCCAGGGACACCGCAGTTAAATGGAGTGTCTGAAAGGAGGAATCGAACCCTGTTAGATATGGTTCGGTCCATGATGGGCATTGCTTCTCTACCGGTATCCTTTTGGGGATATGCTTTAGAATCAGCCTGCTACCTTCTGAATAGGGCTCCAAGTAAGTCCGTTAATAAAACACCATATGAGATGTGGACTGGACGTAAGCCAACACTTTCACACCTTCGGGTCTGGGGGTGCCCAGCTTATATAAAACATTTGGAAACGGAAAAACTTGGACCTAGGTCTGATCAATGCCTATTTGTTGGGTATCCGAAAGAGTCTAAAGGGTATTGCTTCTACTTAGTTAAGGAACAAAAGTTGTTCGTCAGTCTTAGAGCTATCTTTTTGGAAAAATAGTTCCTTGGTGAAGGAACTGTAGTCACTAAGATTAAACTTAATGAAGTTCAACAAGTAGAAGAACTGACACACTTAAGGGACCACATAGAACCTGCTGTGATTAGATCACACCCAGAGCCCACCCAGGAACTATTAAGGAGATCTGGTAGAGTACCGAGCCGACCGGACAGATACTACGATTTCTTGGTCCAGGATGGTGATCCTATTGAACTCGATGAGAACAATGAGGATCCGATCACCTATATGGATGCATTGCAAAGGTCCGACTCTGAGTCATGGCTAGGAGCCATGAAATCTGAAATGGAGTCCATGGAGATCAACAATGTGTGAACATTGGTTGATCCACCTGAAGGGATAAAACCCATTGGGTGCAAATAGATTTTCAAAAGAAAAAGGGGCATAGACGGAAAGGTAGAGACCTATAAAGTTCGCATGGTTGCCAAGGGGTATTGTCAACATTATGGTATTGACTATGACGAGACGTTCTCTCCTCTGGCAATGCTCAAATCCATTCGGATTATGCTTGCTTTAGCAGCGCATTTTGACTGTGAAATCTGGCAAATGGATGTCCGAATAGCTTTCCTGAATGGTGAGCTGGAAAAGGAGGTGTATATGATACAACCTGAAGGGTTCACATCCACAGACGAGTCAAAGGTGTGCAAGCTTCAAAAGTCCATTTATAGACTGAAGCAAGCATCAAGGAGTTGGAACATGTGATTTGATAAGTGTATCAAGTCGTAAGGCTTCGTTAGGAACGGAGAAAAGCCTTGCATTTACAAATGGGCTAATGGTTCTGTGATTGTATTCCTTGTGCTGTATGTAGATGACATTCTTTTAATCGGGAATGACATCATAGCACTGCAAGGAATAAAGGTCTGGTTATCATCTCAGTTCTTTATGAAGGATTTGGGTGAAGCCTCTTACAACTGGGTATGAAGATCTATAGAGATAGATCTAAGAGGCTTCTGGGACTGTCCCAGTCTATGTACATTGACACCGTGCTGAAACGATTCAGCATGGAGAATTCCAAGAAGGGCTATCTCTCGATAGGCACTGGAATTGATCTCTCCAAACAAAATTATGCGACAACTCGTGAGGAGAGAGAGCGTAGAGTAGAATTCCATATGCTTCGACAATGGGTTCTATCATGTATGCCATGACATGTACTAGACCAGACGTGGCATACTCACTAGGTATAGTGAGCAGATACCAGTCTGACCCAGGTGAAGCTCATTGGAAAGTGGTTAAAACCATCCTTAAGTATTTATGAAATACTAAGGACCAATGGCTAATTTATGGAGAATCTAACTTGAAACTTGTGGGGTATACTGACTCCAGTTTCCAGTTAGATAAAGATGATAGCAAGAGTGTGTCAGGTTTTGTCTTTACCTTGAATGGAGGAGCTGTCTGTTGAAAAAGTTCCAAGCAGCCTACTGTGGCGGACTCAGTTTGCGAAGCAGAGTACATTGCAGCATTTGATGCAGCAAAGGAAGCTGTGTGGTTGCAGAAGTTCCTTGGCGAGCTGGGAGTGGCACCTTCCCTGGATGGTCCTGTTCTGGTGTACTGTTACAACACTGGAGCATTGCTCAAGCCAAAGAGCCAAAGTCTCATCACCGCACAAAGCATATTCTGCGGTGCTATCACCTTGTGTGAGAGATCGTGGAACGAGGTGACATTGACCTTCAGAAGATCAATGGAAAGGAGAACCTGGCTAACCCCTTCACTAAAGCCGTCGGAGTTCAAGAGTTCGACTATTGTAAAAAGAAAATGGGAATGAGATTCTGTACTGATTGACTTTAGTCCAAGTGGGAGTTGTTGGGAATTGTGTCCCAAAGCCAATCATCTACGCTGTAGACGGTTGTGCTACTTTGTATTTAAATTTTTTGTAATAAATAAAAGTTATTTATTTTTAGCTGTCCATCATTTTACATTTTCATGTAATGAACTCTTGTATGATGGAGTCCTTAGAACTACATTATTTGATATAGAGAGGATATATCAAGTAGTTCTTAAACTGGTTCACAAATAAATGATACATTGTTATAGGACGATGATGTATCAAGTATAGGTTGTTGTATGTCACATTTGTTGGTTGTCCTCTTAACCAAGGAGTGTGGAGACACTGGTGTGACATACAAGTGAAGTGTATGACACTTCACTGAACGTGACCATCTGCGGAGCTCCATTCTGCCAAAGGGTTGCTCGCGAAGGGATATGGGTATATGTGTCCCTCAGACCTGAGATCACCATGGCAGCTTGCAAACAACTCACTATACTTTGGTGCCGGATTACCTGGATTTCTAATCTAGTGATGGAAGGTTTCTGGGTGCAGTCAAGTACTTATGGAGCGGTGATGAATCAAGATGGAATTGACCTTTTGAAATAGTTTGGAGTGAATGACTCACTATGTCTCAATTCAGCAAAACCTTGGCCATGGTAGTTCTTATGAGGAGTCACAGAACTTGTAAGGTTGAGACATGATCTGGATAGACCAAATTAGGGTTGGCAGTCTAATCCTAGGTCATCCTGAGCTTTGTAAGGTCAAAGGGATAAATTATGTGGCAACCATATGCCAGATGTTCTTGTGAGGTGCTCTGCATCTTCGACCTATCCGGACGTCGGGTATCATTGCTAGATGAGGACTTTGACTGGTACTAGAAATATTTTAGTGCTACCGATTTAGTGTTCAACCCTATGGGGTCACACACCATAGAGGATTTATATCTGATCTTTTGAGCTGATCAACGATTGAGAATTGTTTGCCATCACCTGAAGTCAATTTGGTTGACTTTGCTCCAAGTGTCGACACTTGGATTTTTGCAGGTGTCGACACTTGGTGAAGTGTCGACACTTGGCAATTTTTGAGTGTTGACACTTCTTATGACGAGCAGAAACTCTGGGAGGCTTTCGTGGAGATTTTTTGGACAGGTTTGACCTGGTTTGAATTTCAAATTCAAACCAGTTTTGGCTCCAAACCTTTATGGTATGAAAGTTATACTTGCCCAAATGGGTTAGACTCATTTGGCATGCCCATGATCCTCTCCCCCATTCTCTCCTCTCATCTCTCCTCCTTCCTTCTTCTCCCTCTCCCTGCTGCCCCTATAAATATGAGACATTGTGGTGGCTGCGGGTGTTAGACATACAAGAGCAGCAACTATTTCTTGGGAGAAAAAGGTTGAGAAGAGTGAGAGCTTTAGGGTTTGGGTGTGAGCTACCTAGCAATCAAGCTAGGTATTGGGAAAGAAATTTGGGAAGGGGTTCCTACTAGCTTCCTTGTCTTCCTGGAAGAAGAAGTTTGGCCTACAGATCTCGAAGAGCTAGCACTCCGAGGGAGTTGATCAGAGTCGAGCCTAGGTGTGGACATCCTGTAGAGGCCAGACGCTTGTGTGGCTCGAGCGCCCTCTTCCTCATCAGAGCTCTTCGCTGCTTCTCTCCAGCACTCGCCAAGGTATAGAGGTATGACCTTTATGTTTATGTTGCTTTCTTATTTTTGATGTTATATGCATGCTAGGTTTTTATACTATATCCTATTGCAGGCAGATCGGTAGATAGTTTTTGATATATCTACCGAGCCTTCCGCTGTGCATGATTTAAAATTATTTTAAAATGCATATTTTCTGTCATGTTTTTCTTGCATAATGTATACTAGGTGTAGGTGTTTTTCACCTTCACATGCAAGGCCTTAAAAAAACTTTATTTCAACTTCAATCCTCCATAATACTATCGATCACAATTCATATGAAAACGCCTAACATAAAGAAAATAATATAGCTTATATGATTACAATTTCAGTCATCCTTTAGTCATATGATTGGTATTAATGACTCTAACTATTCATCATCTCTCCACAAATCCAATCTACCACCAAGCTCGAATATCCTGCACAACTCTGAGAAGGAAGAAAGTAGGAGGTTGTGAGCTTTATAGCCCAGTAAGGATTTCCATTCAATTTTACTCATAATTATATGCATAAAAAATAATAATGGAAATACTAAATACCATGAATCATAAATATCATGTTATGCTTCCAAAATAGCTCACCAGTCATAAAACCATTCATGTCTCAATTTGATCAATAGCCTTCTTTAGGGTTTGAACTAACCACAGTCATGCTCAATCCAAAATAGACATCTCAGAATCGACCATGTACTATCGGCCCATGGCTAGGCTATTCCATGTATTAAGCTCATGGCTCGGCTATCCCACATACTATCCGTCCATGGCTAGCTATTCCATGTACTAAGCCCGTGGCTCAAGCTGTCCCACGTACATCCGTCGGTGACCGATTATTCCATGTATTATCCGCTCATGTCTCAAGCTATTCTGGGTGTGGCATGGCTAGTTCAAAATAATCTTTTCTTAATTATCAGTTTAATCAATTCTCTACATGATTGTCCATCACATTAAATCAAGATTTTTTTTTCAAACCAGTATCATTTTCCGAGCATTCTACATAATATATGAAAAATCATAATATCAAGTCAGTAAATGCAACTATCAAAATAGAAACCATGCATGAATGTTAACCCCTACCCATGCTCATATCTATAAATAAAACTATGCAATATAAATAATATATAAATCAGTGATCATGTAAAAAATCATTACCTCACTAGAGACAACTAACATGCTTGATATTGGTTCATACCCAGAACCCGCACAATGCTCTTCTACTCAGAAGGCTGTTTTCCCATAATAATAATTTTTTAATATAAATAAATAATTCTAGAATAATTTGTAAACCAAAACATCTTACCCAAATTTTATTTTATTTTCTTCTATTTCTCTCTCTCCTATATCTCCTCATCTTCTCTCTCCTCTTTCTCTCTCCTCTTCCTCCTCTTCTCTCTCTACTCTTTTTTTTTCTCTCTTTTTTTTTTTTCCTTCCTTCTCTTCCCTTATCTTTTTCTTCCCCCTTCTTCTTCTCCACCGAACCAAGGTCTCCCCCCTCTCTCTCTCTTTTTTTTTCTTTCTTTCTTTTTCCCTTTCTTTCTTCTTCTCTTTTCCTCCTCTCCCTCTTCTTCCTCTCCTTCCTCCCCTCTTCTTCCTTCTTCCTTCTTCCTCTCTTTTTCTGCTTTACCGAACATAGGGTCCTCCCTCTTTCTCTTTTTTTTTTTGGTTTGGCCCGAGCGAGCCTCCCATGGCCATCGAAAATCCTGGGAGGTAGTTGACGAGGGAAGGAAGACTTGCCGGTCATGGCCGGAGGAAAATCGAGCGGTGTCACCGACATCCGTCCGGTTCTTCTCTCTTCTCTGTTTTTTATTTTCTTTCTTAAGAAGGATTTATAGATAGGAGCTTACCTGTGTTGACAAGGTCCTAGGCTACTCACCGAAGAGGAGGAAGACGAGGGAACAAAGATCAGTTCGTGCTTGCTTGGGGTCGGTAAGAGGGGAAGGATTTATAAAGAAGAACGAAGGTTTTTTCTTGTCGTACGGGGAAGGAAGTTGATCGATCGGAAGCCCCATCCCTGCTCGTCTCTTCACCTACGAGTTCCCCTCTTCCTATGACTCCATTCCATGAATTTTCAGCAATCTTATAGGTTGAACATGTATCCCCTGTTTTCAACTCTTTTATTTTTTTTTTTTGTATTTTGGGTTGAAGTCGGTTGGGCCTGTCAACTTCGGCCCAAAAAGCCTAGGTTTCATAAGACCATTTTAAAGGGATAAATTCAACATTGGCACATCCCAGAAAACTAGAGCTGTCAATGGGTCAGGTCCGGACTTGAGACCCGCGGGTATTTATCCAATAGGTCCGGATCTAAATCTGGACCTGTATACCTGGATCTGGACCTGTTTAATCATAATTAAATGGATCCGGGTCTAGATATGTAACATCTAGACCCGACAGACCTGAGACTCGATTATATAAAATAATATTATATATATTTATATATATTTATATTAATAGGGACCATTAGACTCTTTTATTTAATTATGATTATTAAATCATAATAACAGGGGAATAGGTATCCCCTGTTTTTGACTCTTTTATTTTTTTTCTATATTTTGGGTTGAAGTCGACTGGGCCTACCGACTTTGGCCCAAAAAGCCCAGTTTTCACAAGACCATTTTAAAGAGATAAATTCAACATTGGCACATCCGAGAAAACTAGAGCTGTCAATGGATCGGGTCTGGACCCGAGACCCGCGGGTATTTACCCAATGGGTTCGGATCTAAATCTGGACCCGTATACCCGGACCCGGATCCGGACCCATTTAATCATAATTCAATGTGATATGGCTGGAAGCTGACGTGCTGACATGTACTCTCTAACGGATGCCATGTTAGAAATCCGCCACGATGGACACCCTATCTCCGGTTCCTTTGGCCGGGCCGAGCTCCTCCGGATCAACGGGGCGGCCCGCCAAGCTGAGCTCCATCCTCCGCCAGGTAGGCACCCGCAAGCTCGGGGTGCCTAGGCCGGAGCTGAGCGACCTCTTTCGCCAGATCGAGCTCCTCCGAGGTTGGGCCCCTTGAGTCGGAGTCGAGCTCAGCCCTCCGCCAGGTCGAGCCCTATCGAGGCCAAGCCCTCTGAGCTAGAGTCGTGTGTCGACCTCCTCCACCAGATCGAACTCCTTCAAGGCTGGGATCCCTGGGCCGAAGTCGAGCTCAGCCCTCCTCCGCCAGGTCGAGCCCCTTCAAGGTCGAGCCCCCTAAGCCAGAGTCGAGCTCAGCCCTCCTCCGCCAGGTCGAGCCTCCTGGGTCGGAGCCGAGTCCCAGCTCTCCAGTTCGGCAACCAACTCGGACAGCACCACCGGCCAATGAGGGGCCACGACCGCCTCCTCGAGACACCAGCGAGCAACCCGAAGTCCGCGAGGAAGCACCTGTCATGCCATAATAACTATCTGCGGCCACCACTTACACCAGAAGGGCAAGAAGTTCCCTGACCAAGGTGCCACGCTCTCCACCAACCACCTGAGCCGCCTGAAAGAAAAAGTTAACTAGGAAATTCGAATCCCGGGGGCGGCGGCTCCCCGATCAAGACACTGCCAGGTTTTCTAGAATGGAGCGACCGGAAGGAATGTCAGAACACGCGATAGTTTTTCTTATCACGAATGGGGAAAGACGTCCCATCCACGGTGCAGAACACCAGTGCCATGCCTGACAGCCTGGGAGAGATCCCGAGGTAGGCGCTCAACGGTCACCTGGGCTTACAAGAAGGTTCGATGCCCCCAGAAGGGGGGAGGTATGCTAACACAAGCGAATACACGAGCACCATTGTCCCACCATCAAGCTCAGGCAAGTCAAGAAAAAAAGACAACCCAAAGGATCCCTTTAGCTCAGCCACCCTTATCCCAATGCACTTGTACCTCATTCTCACACCACTCACTCCTCCTAGCATGGAGTCCATCAAGAGGGGCTCGACCAGGAGGACCTGTTCCCGTGGATCGTCACTGACTTGACCATCGGAGTGCCCCCACCGAAATCCCTGGCCTGGGTCACTAACCCCATTTTTGCAGGTTCAAAGGAGCAGGACATCCCAAGAGGATCGAAGGGACGATCCGACCTCGATAGCAGCTACAGGCCACGATGATCTTGGCGGCAACACAATGGATCCGGGTCTGGATATGTAATATCCAGACCCGGCAGACCCGAGACCCGAGCGGATAATACATGGAATAATCGCTCACCGAGCCATGAGCTCCGAGCCTTCCTCAGTTCCTTCTGTGGAGTTATATGCGGCGTGGGCTGGGATTAGGTATGCTCGGCAGGTTCTCCATCTTGATCGATTAATCATTGGGGTGACTCTGCCATGGTCATATCTTGGCTTACGCACTCCTCATCAGCCTAGGCAGCTCATCCTATCGTTCGCGATATTAGGCTTATGTTGCAGGGCTATGACTCATCGTTGATTAGGCATATCTACAGGAAGGCCAACTTAACTGCGGACTGGATGGCCTCCTTTGTAGCTCATCATTCAGGTTTTGTTTTATGGTCGGATTGGCATACTGGCCCTGTACAGCTCAGGGATATTATATTGGCTGACTCTTTAGATTGTGTTGCCACCAAGATCGTCATGGCCCATAGCTGCTATAGGCGATGGAGTGCGCTCCCTTCGCTGTCTAGCCATCCGGGCCTGCAAAATAAGGGTTAGTGACCCAGGCCGGGATTTTCGACAGGGGCACTCCGACGGTCAAGTCAGTGACGATCCAGGAGAACAGATCCTCCTGGTTGAGCCCCTCTTGATGGACTCCATGCTAGGAGGAGTGAGTAGTGTGAGAGTGGGATATAAGTATATCAGGGGGAAGAGCGGCCTGGCTAGAGGGATTCTCTGTGTGGCCTTTTCGCCCGTCCTTGCATGGATTTTCTTGTGGTGCTGTGCTCTCTGGTTAAGCTTGCACTTGTGTTTTTTGGTGGTATTGCATGTGTTACCTCCTTTGTCTTGCTTTCGTCGAGCTTTGTAGTCTAGGTTACCATTAGGCACTCGTCTTGGGATCTTCGCCGGGCTGTCAAACACGTGTGGTGGTGTCCCGAGGCACCTTTCCTGATTCGTGATAAATGAAGCTATCATGTATTCTGACATTCTCTCTGGTCGCCTCATTCTGGAAAACCTGGCAGTACCTCGATTGGTGGGCCGCCGCCCTCGGGATTCGAATCTCCTGGTTAACTTCTTCTTTCAGGTGGTTCAGGTGGTTGGTGAGGAGCGTGATGCCTCGATTAGTGGGTCTCTCTCCTTTCTGGTGTAACCGATGGCCGCAGGTGGTCACTGCGGCCTGACGGATGTCTCTGTATGATCCTCGGGTGGCTCGCTAGAGTCCTGGGATGGCGGTGCTTACGCCTGAGCTCGGGGCTGAGTTGGAAAGGTAGGGCTCGACTCCGACCTAGGCATCCTAAGCTTGCGGGATGGCCTCGGTGGAGGAGGGCAGAGTGCGGGCCCGGTCCAGAGGGCTTGACCTCGGAGAGGCTCCACGTGGCGGAGGAGGGCTGAGTTCGACTCTGACCATGGGGCTCGATCTCCGAGGGACTCACTCTGGAGGGCGGAGTGTGGGCCCGGTCCAGAGGGCTCGGCCTCGGAGAGGCTCCACGTGGTGGAGGAGGGCTGAGCTCGACTCCAACTACGGGGCTCGATCTCCGAGGGGCTCGCTCTGGAGGACGGAGCGTGGGGCCAATCCAGAGGGCTCGACCTCGAAGAGGCTCCACATGGTGGAGGAGGGCTGAGCTCAACTTCAACCACGGGGCTCGATCTCCGAGGGGCTCACTCTCGAGGGCGCCACTCGGCTCAGGCCTAGGCATCCCGAGCTCGCGGGTCCGACCTGGCAGAGGACGGAGCTCGACTTCGACGGGCGGTCCCGTTGTCCTGGGGGAGCTCAGCCCAGCGAAAGAGTCCGAGCAGGGAAGTCGATGTGGCATCCGACGCGGCGACTTTCTTTGACGTGGCGCCTATCAGCTGCTCCATGTCAGCGGTCTTGCCATATCATTTGCCCCCCACACCCGAGGCTCGTTAGTGTACGGCACTCGGGGCCGAAGGGAGTAATTGTGACACTGACGTGGAAAGGTGAAGATCAGCGCAATGATGGCCATGATTGCTGGCGCTCCAAGGGACGGTCCTGCAGGCCAGTGCAGGGGTGCTACGTGGCCATGTCCAAGGAGCAATTAATGTTGGCATAGAATTCAGAGTGGCTGGGGCACCTTTTTCACCGATGGTCGGTACATGGCGTGAATCCGTTGGCGGAGCGGTCGTAACGATACGAATGTGCCAGGTCACTTCGAAATGAAAGGAGGTTCTTACCTGAAATATCTATTCTTTTGAATTCTCCATGCCCATCGCAGTATCTGAGCTTTCTCCTTCCTTCCAGTTGCCTCAGATCTTCTAAGGAACCAGGTTAGTTCCCTCTTTCCCCCTCCTTTGTCAAAGTAGGGTCCTTCCTCCAAGTTCAGGGTTTCCCTTGGGTCGAGTCCGTCCCTTCATCCTCTTCTTTGAGTCCTTTGCTTCTTATTCCTTTGGGGATGTCTTGCTTTGGCCCGAGCTTCTCCCCTCCACCAACCAGGATGAGGTTGGTCCTTCTGAGCGGAGGCCAGCGTCTCCTTCTTCTTCCGGTGAGGAGGAGGATGCATCTCGTTTCGAGTTTAGCAGGAGATGTCCTCCTGGTCCAGTACTCATTAAGGAACCAGGATCCGGTCATTCTCTCCCTTCTCTTCCTCCTCCCTCTTCTAAACCTGCTCCTGAGTCCACCCGGTCCACAGGTCCTGGCGGGATTGCCTCGACGATCACTGCCGAGGAACTGGGGATCATTCGGGATGTCTATGGCATCCCGCACTCTGTTCGGCTTTTGATTCCTCGTCCGGGAGAACGGGTCACTTCCAGTGGCCCGAGCCATATTGCTTTTTATGAGGAGACCTTTTCTGGGGGTCTCCACTTTCCCTTCCATCCGTTCTTCATGTCCGTCCTAAATAACTACCGTTTGGTCCCTACTCAGTTAGTACCAAACGCCATTAGGGTCATCTTTTCTTTTGTTGTGATTTGTCACCTTCACAGGTTTGTTGCCCGGTTCTCTCTGTTTAGGGCTTTCTTCGCCCTAAAGTGCCATCCGATTGAGGATGGGTGGTGGTCCTTGTTTTCCCGTCCGAAGGGTGTTAGGTTTAAACTCCCCTCTTCTGTCAAGGGATGAAAGAGTAAATTCTTTTTTGCCACGGTTGAGGGGGTCGATTGGGTCTGGAATGACCCTGACCAGTCCCCCAACCGAAACTCTATGGTCGATGCAGCTGACTAGGATGACTACGAGCAGCTCCGCACCATCCAGATTCCTCCTCTCGAGGTTCTGTTGTCAGAGCAGAACCTCTCCGAAGCCGGGATTGACCCAACGAATGGGTTGGATGAGTTCGACCTGAACTTTTCTTCTTCTTTTTTGTACTCCTTATATTGCTTTCTGTGGGCTCTGACTGTTGTATGGCTTGCATGCAGGCATGATTTTCATGGAGAGTGACCTGCTGGCGATCACTCGAAAGAGGCCACCAACCGAGCTGATCGAGGAGGCTCCGTCGAGACGAGCGTGGAGGGAGAGCGCGTCTGCGGCCGCTCTCACCGCGGTGGCCGACCCGAGCCGGTAGGTAACTGAAGCTGCTCCTACCGCACTGGCTGGCCAGAGTTCGGGGGCGGCTGAAATCGCTCCTGCACCGGTGGATAAGGCAGTGTTTGCGGCACCGAGACCAGTCCAACGGGCAATTAGAAAGATTTTGGAGCGGCATGGTCAACATAGATCGACCCCCGTCATGGAGCCTGAGGTGGTCGTCTAGGCGAGGGCCCCAACTGCTACCACGGCGTCCCCCAGTCCCCCAGGCCCAATTATGATCGAGGTCGAGGACAGGGAGGTCCAGGCTGGAGCCGAGCTTGCGACCGGGGCACTGCCTGCAAAGGTGTCGGGTCCTCAGCCTGCCCCCGGGGGCCCTGCCACTAGTGGGGCAAGGCCACCTGTCCCTAGAGGGAGGAGGCGCGGCGCCGACTTCCTTTCAAGATGGGGTCAGAGAGTTCTTTTCTTCGGAGCCCCTTACTGGCCGAGCATATGATGGATTTTTCAATCCAGCCATGTGATCGGCAGGAAATGGCTGGGCTGTGGCTTGGCGATGTGCGTAGCGCCATCTTCTCCCAGCTCTACTCGGTGAGTTGCTTCACTTTTCTTTCTTCTCTTCTCTTTTTCTCTCTCTTTTTTTTTTGACTGACCTTTTACATGGTGCAGATCGGTGCCGAGGCCCTCTTCATCAGGGGCTGCTGTCGGAACTGGAAGCACTGTGAACAGTAGCAGGCGGCCGAGATTGAATCACTGAAGGCTGAACTGAAGGAGAAGGCCGGGGCAAACGGAGCACTTGAGCAAAAGGCCAAGGACCTGGAGAAGCAGCTCGCTGATGCTGAGCGGCGGGCGAAGAAACTCCTGGAGTGGAGTCGCTCGAAGAAGAGTGCTGATGAGCTCTCCCTCGTCGAGAAGAAACTGAGGTGGTACAATGCCGAGGCCGATCGGTACAAGGAGACCGCCCAGTCTGCTCAGGCTGAGCTAGCGGTAGGGAAGGAAAGGTTGGCCGTGGCTGAGAGGGTGGCAGAGGTGGCGGCCAAGTCGGCGAAGGTGGCCGGGATAGAGGCCGCCGAGGCAAGGAAGGAGGCTGTTGGGGCCAGGAAGGATGCTGGAGAGGTCATCGCCAGTACAAGGCCTCAGAGGAGTTCATCACCGAAATTCAGCAAACAACGTCGGACTCCTTCTACAAGGGCTTCATGTTCCTGCATGGCCAGGTTGAGATGTTCGTTCCCGATGAGGGCCATGATCGTCTCAGGTATACTCTAGCCTCGGACATAAAGTCTGGCCAGGAGGCGGTCGTTGAAGAAGCTGTGGCCTCTGAGCCTTCCTCGCTGGTTGAAGTTGAGGCTGGGCCACTCGGAGCCGACGCCTTTCGGCCGGAGGTTCCTGGGAACGGGACCTCACAGCCTCAAGGTCCAGCCGGGGAGCCAGCCAGGGTGGAGTAGTCTTCCTTTTTGTTTTCCTTTTTGTACTTGGTTAGGGTTACCTGGCATGTCGGGGATCCAAAAATATTTGTAGTTGTCTTTTGTTAATGAAATGAAAATTTTCTTGTTACCTGTTCATTGCCTAATTTTTTCTCCTATTCTCTTTCTTTCCTCCCCCCTCTCTCTCTTTCTTTTTTTTTTTTTTGAGGTGAGTGGGGAGATCAGAGAGGAGGGTTCCACCTCATTTGGGATTTAATTGCAAGACCTCGATGTCGGCAAGCCGGGCATAAGATTTTGGTAGTTGAGAGTAGCTGGGCTCAAATATTTCTTGGCCATGGAGCTGGGCCCCTGATGTGGAACTAATATGCATGCGATTATTTTTGTGTGTTTTATATATGGAGTTAAGTGGTTAAATCCCGAAAATTGGATCAAAATAAGTTGTAGGGAATTATGTATGAATTTTTGAAGTCAAGCATGCATATTAGAACCTAGAAAAGTAATAAAGAAGGATCACCAGGGTTGAGAAGCCTCGGTTAGAGCAAGTTCTCCTACAATATTATTACTGGTGGCAGAGGAGGTGTACTTGATAACGTCTAAAGCACCCGATGAAGATCGCAGCGAAGGAATCTCTCATTCCTCGATGGATGCATCCTGAAAAATCGAGCCAAAGACCTGCGGATACCCGGCTTTCTACTCGGAGGTCCGATTGAGGCTTGGCTAGAGTCAATGGATTCGTAGGAACTCGGGGACCTGCAAACGACCTGTCAGGGGTTAGAAAACTCAGAGAAGATCAAGAAAATAAAGGAAAACAGCAAAGAGGAAGGGAATTTTGGAGTGGGCGGCCAAGGATCTGGAGGATTGACTGGCGGCAGGATGTAGTTGCAAACACCGGGAAGAAGAACTCACAAACCCCTTTATGCACACAGCAGGGTAACACACCAAAGTTGAAGAGAACTCAAGTATTCTTTCATATATCAAAATCAAGCTTCATACAAGAGACTAGGGTCCCTTAAATAGACCCTTAATCTTGGGTCCCAAGTAAGGGTACTTTAGACTTTATATAGGATTCCTTCTCCCTTTCAAATCCTAACTAGGAATATAAGGCAACATAGGTAGAAAATCCTTAACAACTTGCTCTCCCTCTCCTTGTCTTGGTCGGCCAAGGGGGTGACCTTAAGTGGCCGACCAAGAGGAGGGTCACCATAAGGAATGGCGCCCTAGCTCCTTCCTGGGCCTAGGTTGGCCCAATTTGCTTCCGGCTGGTCCAGGACTTCAGGTTTATACTTGTTTTTATTTTCTCCTCCTGGGATCTTCAAGTCTTCAAGCTAGGTTGGACTTGGGTTCAACTTCCATGTCTTCAATCTGGTTGGACTTGGTCTTCACTTATATGATGTGGTCTTGAGTCTTCAATTTGCTTAGACAGGACTCAAAAAAAAAAAAATTAGCTCGACATGAGCTGACTAATACTGGACTGAACTAGCTCAACATGAGCTGACTAATACAGGACTCAACTTAGCTGGACTAAGCTTTATTTCAGTGAACTCTGATGTTGCTAATTGATCCACAGAGGGTTGAGAAGCCTCTATCTTATTTTGGTGCCTCTGGTGTCCCCACCAATTCTCCTTGGATGGGAGGAACTCGACCCTGTCGAGTGAAGATCAGACTGGCTCACATATCTCTTGAGAAGGTCTGGGTTGAGACGTTGCAAGTCCTCTCGAGAAATCCACGAATCGTCCGACTATGGCCGGCCTTGCCATCAGACCAGGAAGCGTTGATAGCCGTGGCCCTAGGTCGTGATGGCTTGATCGTCCAGGATACGCTCGATTCGTTCTCCTCTCTCAGGCCAAATTTGTTAGTGGACACTCAGGGTTAGGGTCACTCACAACAGGAGGGGATAGGTCCAAAGGCCTCACTAGGTATCGCTGCCGGGTTCCTGTACTCAACCAGGTCTGTAATATTGAAGGTAGAACTAATGCCCAAATCTGAAGGCAAGTCTAACACCTAGGCATTTGATCCAACATTCTTTAACACTTTAAAAGGTCCGGCTCCACTTAACGGTCCCAAGTGAGAACCGCTCAGGCCTAAGCCTAATCATGACAGAATCCCCTACATCAAATTCCTTGATCCTTCTTCGGGAATTAATCAATTATTTCAAAATTAGTGCAGGTGGTGAACATGCTGGGCACATGCAGACTCCTAACAAATGATGCAAAGGACTCATACTGATACCTAACAGACTCGACTATGCATTCCTATCGAAGGAAATTTTATTGAACTCTTTGGATCTAAACCTAATAGATTATAGGTTTTCTAGGTTTGATCCTAGCTTAACATGCACATGAAAATTTACAGTGAACTCCTAGTAAATTCCAAAGAGTATGCCAGAAGTAAGATGCAAACCTAACATGCATGATGAATGCATGCAGTATGCTAATCTCAGCTAAATGCAATATAATGATCCTAGAAATGCTGGAGGTGTCTGGAAAGGGCAGAAAATAGGAAGTTGATTCAAAATTAGTCTGGTAGGATAGAGAAAAAGGTTCAAGGTTAGTTGGATAAAGTAGGATAAAAGAAGGGGTGTCAGGGACTAATCCTAGACTAATGAGGCTAACCTTAGGGGGTTGCGGTATATCTATGGGGTTTACATAATGGAAGGATGGGTTATTAATCTCATGGAAGAGGTCCTTAATGGGGACTATAGGAGGAGGCTCATCTTGAGGGTACTGATTCAAAAAGATCAGGTCCTTAATAAATTCTTTAGGTTCTTGTATTTTAGGACTAGACTCTATAATTTGGCTTTCCTCTATGGTTTCCTCGAGTAAGGCTCTAGCAGCAGTACCTAGGCTCTCTTCCTCTATTTGTTCTTCCACTATAGCTTTAGGTTGGATGTGGTCAAGGTCAACTAACTCTGGGTTGGTTTCTACCTGGGTATCTACTGGGTCAGCTAATTCGGAATCTACTAAAGATGTCTCCTCTTCTCCCTCATACTCATCCACTAAGCTCGCATCAGCTTCATACACTTCTGTGTTATTGTAAGCCTTGTGAATCTCAGGAATGGTTGGGGAAGGTCGGCTAAGGAAAAATTGGCTAGGTCCTAGTTTCTAAGTATGGGCAATAATCCTAGTAGGTTCAGGTTGCCTAAGGGGTAGTGGCTCACTACTGGGTTCATATTTTGGGGTACTAATCCTATGGGGTTCAAGTTGGCTAGGAGAAACCTGACTATTACTAGGCTGATACCTAGGGGTTATGGGCTCTCTGGGCTCATAGGACAAGGGTGCAGATCTATGGGTTATGGAATTATAGGATCTGGGGTCATAGGATTTAGGTTCAGCTCTATAGGTCTTGGGTCTACTGGGCTCATGGGATATGGGCTCATAGGTTCTAGAGTCATAGGATTTGGAGTCATAAGATCTATAGGTTGTGGGTATATAGGTTAAAGATGGCTCAGGTTTGGATCTAGTTTGGGTCCTCCTAGGTTCAGGATTATAGTATGGGTCAGGATGAGGGGCTCTCCTGGGTTCAACCTCACGGTATGGATCAGGGTTTGGGGTCCTCCTAGGTTCAGGATTATAGTATGGGTCAGGATGAGGGGCTCTCCTAGGTTCAACCTTATGGTATGGATCAGGGTTTGTGGTCCTCCTAGGTTCAGGATTATAGTATGGGTCAGGATGAGGGGCTCTCCTAGATTCAACCTCACGGTATGGATCAAGTTTTGGGGTCCTCCTAGGATCATAATAAAGGTCATGGTGAGGGGTTCTCCTAGGGATGGACTCCCTGGTTTCACTAGGTTGAGTTGGGTTGAGGCTATCGGTATTAGATCTAGTCTGGGTCCTATGGGTTTTCTCTAGGGTCCCTATCCTATTCTCCGTTTGGTCAAGCTTATTGGCTAAGGGTTCAAGTCTATTGTTGGTTTGGGTATTGGACTGAGTTAACTGGGTCATCTGGGTAGTTAACTGGGTAGTCATCTGGGCCATGGATTGGGCTAGCTGCTCAATGAGTGCATTAATCTTGGCTTCAAGGTTATCCATGGGTTTAGTCAAAGGTGGGGGATGGTAGATGAAAGGATGCTCCTGATCTAGTGCTTATGCAAGACTCGATCAAACCGACTATAGCTGACTGACCTAGAGTCCAAAACTAAGGGCTCAATCAGAGTAGCAAACTAGCAAATAGTAACCCTGTACTCAACCAGGCAGGTGTAAGGGGAGTGTTAGGTCCCTGATTGCCAATCCTAGACACCAATCAAAGATTGGCGACCAGCACACAAGCCCTTCAGGATTGAATCCCTAAACCACCATTCTAGATACTGAGTATAAGGCACACACAGGTTAGCTTGACATAATGATCTAACACTTAGCCCGGACCCGACCAGTTGGTGTCCCTAGCCCACTAGGACAAATTAAGTCTAATAGATTTTAAATTAGGCTTGGAACCGAATGCAAGGGATGTGGTTTTGGGCTAAGGAGAGGTGATCAAATCCTCCCCCCATCTGACATAGCAAGAGTATCCTTAAAAGTAGATTATGCAATGATGGCAGGCAGATGATGCAAATTAGGGTTAGATATTTTGGTAGCTTTTATATATGTAATTTTTTTTAAATTTTTTTTTTTTCTTTTGCAGAGATATGATTTGCATCAAATAACCTAATATGCTAGAAACATACTAAAAATAAAAGATATGCAAAGAGATACTAAACAAAACCCTAAACCTTCCAAAATTGTCTTGCCGAAAAAACAGAGCTAAAAACTTGCAGGCTGTATTTCGGCTTGCAGAAAATTCAAAGATCGAAATAAAATTTGAAAAAAATCTTGAAATTACTTTGAATTATGATGAATCCGGAAAAATAAATTTTAGAATCTTTGGAGTTCTGAACAAGGAGAAATAACTAAAATAATAGAGCATATATGGACTATAAAAATGCAGAAAATAAGCCCTAATCTATGCTTTGATACCAGATGATGCGGAACTAATATGCATGCGATTATTTTTATGTGTTTTATATGTGGAGTTAAGTGGTTAAATCCCGAAAATTGGATCAAAATAAGTTATAGGAAATTATGTATGAATTTTTGAAGTCAAGCATGCAGATTAGAACTTAGAAAAGTAATAAAGAAGGATCGCCGGGACTGAGAAGTCTCGGTTAGGGCAAGTTCTCCTACAATATTATTATTGGTGGCAGAGGGGGTGTACCTGACAATGTCTGAAATGCCCGATGAAGATCGCAGCGAAGGGATCCCTCGTTCCTCGATGGATGCGGCCTGAAAAATCGAGCCAAAGACCCGC
The DNA here is from genome assembly GCA_021397845.1 of Areca catechu. Taxonomy (NCBI): domain Eukaryota; kingdom Viridiplantae; phylum Streptophyta; class Magnoliopsida; order Arecales; family Arecaceae; genus Areca; species Areca catechu. Next base: position 8,736,372 of record CM038052.1, read on the forward strand.
GGATACCCGGCTTTCTGCTCGGAGGTCCGATTGAGGCTTGGCTAGAGTCGTTGGATTTGTAGGAACTCGGGGACCTGCAAATGACCTATAAGGGGTTAGAAAACTCAGAGGATATCAAGAAAATAAAGGAAAACAATAAAGAGGAAGGGAATTTTGGAGTGGGCGGCCAAGGCTCTGGAGGATTGGCTGGTGGCAGGATGTAGTTGCAAACACTGGGAATTAGAACTCACAAACCCCTTTATGCACGCAGCAGGGAAACACACCAAAGTTGAAGAGAACTCAAGTATTCTTTCATATATCAAAATCAAGCTTCATACAAGAGACTAGGGTCCCTTAAATAGACCCTTAATCTTGGGTCCCAAGTAAGGGTACTTTAGACTTTACATAGGATTCATTCTTCCTTTCAAACCCTAACTAGGAATATAAGGCAACATAGATAGAAAATCCCTAAAAACTTGCTCTCCCTCTCCTTGTCTTGGTCGGCCAAGGGGGTGACCTTAAGTGGGGACCAAGAGGAGGGTCACCATAAGGAATGGCGCCCTAGCTCCTTCCTGGGCCTGGGTTGGCCTAATTTGCTTCCAGCTGGTCCAGGACTTCTGGTTTGTACTTGTTTTTATTTTCTCCTCCTGGGATCTTCAAGTCTTCAAGCTAGGTTGGACTTGGGCTCAACTTTCATGTCTTCAATCTAGTTGGACTTGGTCTTCACTTGTATGATGTGGTCTTGAGTCTTCAATTTGCTTGGACCGTACTCAAAAAAAAAAAAAAAAAAGCTCGACATGAGCTGACTAATACTGGACTAAACTAGCTCAACATAAGCTGACTAATATAGGACTCAACTCAGTTGGACTAAGCTTTATTTCAGTGAACTCTGATGCTGCTAATTGATCTACAGAAGGTTGAGAAGCCTCTGTATTATTTTGGTGCCTTTGGTATCCCCACCAGCCCCGGTCCAAGGGTTGCCTGAGAGCTGGGCTCAGGTCTTGGTGGCTTGGAGCTAGGCTCGAAGACCTTCTTGGCCTGGGTGCTGGGCCCTGGTCCAAGGATTGCCTGAGAGCTGGGCTTAGGTCTTGTCTTGGAGCTAGGCTTGAAGATATTGATGAATTGAGAGCAGCATGGCTCGAAGGTCCCTTAGCCAGAGGGCTGGGCCCCGGTCTTGGGTTGCCCGAGAGCTGGGCTCAAGTCTTGGCATCTTGAAGCTGGGCTCGAAGATGTTGATGATTTGAGAGCGGCATGGCTCGAAGATCCCTTGGTCGGAGAGCTGGGCCCCGGTCTTGGGTTGCTTGAGAGCTGGGCTCAGGCCTTGGCATCTCGGAGCTAGGCTCGAAGACGTTGATGATTTGAGAGTGGTGTGGCTCGAAGATCCCTTGGCCAGAGAGCTGGGCCCCGGTCTTGGGTTGCTTGAGAGCTGGGCTCAGGCCTTGGTATCTCGGAGTTGGGCTCGAAGACGTTGTTGAATTGAGAGCGGCGTGGCTCGAAGATCTCTTGGTCGGAGAGCTGGGCCTTGGTCTTGGGTTGCTTAAGAGCTGGGCTCAGGCCTTGGCATCTCAGAGCTGGGCTCGAAGACGTGGTTGAATTGAGAGCGGCGTGGCTCGAAGGTCCCTTGGCCGGAGAGCTGGGCCCCGGTCTTGGGTTGCTTGAGAGCTGGGCTCAGGCCTTGGCATCTCGGAGCTGGGCTCGAAGATGTTGTTGACTTGAGAGCGGCGTGGCTCGAAGATCCCTTGGCCGGAGAGCTGGGCCCCGGTCTTGGGTTGCTTGAGAGCTGGGCTCAGGCCTTGGCATCTCGAAGCTGGGTTCGAAGATGTGGTTGAATTGAGAGTGGCATGGCCCGAAGGTCCCTTGATCGGAGAGCTGGGCCCTGGTCTTGGGCTGCCTGAGAGCTGGGCTCAAGCCTTGGTATCTCGGAGTTGGGCTCGAAGACATTGTTGAATTGAGAGCGGCGTGGCTCGAAGATCCCTTAGCTGGAGAGCTGGGCCCCAGTCTTGGGTTGCTTGAGAGCTGGGCTCAAGTCTTGGTGTCTCGGAGCTGGGCTCGAAGACGTTGATGATTTGAGAGCGGCGTGGCTCGAAGATCCCTTGGCCAGAGAGCTGGGCCCCGATCTTGGGTTGCCTAAGAGATGGGCTCAGGCCTTGGCATCTCGGAGCTGGGCTCGAAGACGTGGTTATTTGAGAGCGCCGTGGCTCGAAGATCCCTTGGCCGGAGAGCTGGGACCCAGTCTTGGGTTGCCTGAGAGCTGGGCTCAGGCCTTGGCATCTCAAAGCTGGGCTCGAAGATGTTGTTGATTTGAGAGCGGCGTGGCTCGAAGATCCCTTGGCCGGAGAGCTGGGCCTCGATCATGGGTTGCTTGAGAGCTGGGCTCAGGCCTTTGCATCTCGGAGCTAGGCTCGAAGACGTGGTTGAATTGAGAGTGGCGTGGCTTGAAGATCCCTTGGCTGGAGAGCTGGGCCCCGGTCCTAGGTTGCCTGAGAGCTGGCTCGGGCCTTGGCATCTCGGAGCTGGGCTCGAAGATGTTGATGATTTGAGAGCAGCGTGGCTTAAAGATCCCTTGGTTGGAGAGCTGGGCCCCGGTCTTGGGTTGCCTGAGAGCTGGGCTCAGGTCTTGGCATCTCGGAGCTGGGCTCGAAGACGTGGTTGATGGTTTTCCTGCAAGGCAGATAGACACTCGTGCAAAAGGAAAACCATTATTATTATTATTAGGGGGAAAGCCTTACATTATTGATGGTATCTTCGTAGATTGCAGGCATTCCATGTCCGAGGGAACCTGATGCCGTCGAAGTTCTCGAGGCAATAGGCCCCCTATAAGAGGGCCTCAGCCACCTTATAAGGGCCTTCCCAGTTCGGTGAGAGCTTGCCGCACTCCCGAGGTTGAGATACTTCTGCCCGGCGTAGCACCAAGTCTCCAGGTCTGAAGATTTTTGGTTTGACACTAGCGTTATAGTACCGGGCTACTCATTGCTGGTATGCCGCCATTCGTATCCGGGCTTTATCTCTTGTTTCTTCGAGGAGATCCAGGTTGAGCAGGAGGTGTGCCGAGTTCCACGCCTCGTTATATTGTTGCACCCGTAGCATGGGTAAGCCGAGCTCAACCGGGATGATGACTTCGGTGTTGAAAATAAGGTTGAAGGGCGTCTCGTCGGTTGCCGTTCTTCCGCCGACCTATCCTTGGCTTGGTCTAGCCTGGTTCTGAGCCATTGAAGGATGGTCCGATTAGTCACCTCGGCTTCCCCGTTTGTTTGAGGATGAGCTACCGAGGTGAATCAGTGTTGGATGTTGTGTTCGGCGTAGAACCCTTTGAACTTCCGATTGTCGAATTATCGTCCATTATCGGTGATGATGCAACAAGAAAGTCCAAAGCGGCAAATAATTGACTTCTAGAAGAATTGGCGGACATTGGCTTCCGCGATCCGGGCCAGTGGCTCCGCCTCGACCCACTTAGTGAAGTAGTCGATCGCCACCAGCAGGAACCTTTGCTATCCTGATACAGGGAGAAACAGCCCCAAGATGTCCATTCCCCACTAGGCAAAAGGCCAAGGGGCTGAGAGCTGGGAGATCGGCGCCACCGGCTGGCACTGTATGTGAGCGTGGTGCTGGCATTTGTCGCACCTTTTAACGAAGTCAGCGGCGTCTTCCCTCATGGTCTCCCAGAGTATCCCTGGCAAAGGACTTTATAAGCCAGCATTCTCCCTCCCACATGGTTCCCGCAGAGGCCTTTGTGGATCTCCTGGAGCACGAAGGCTGCTTCTGCGGGACTAAGGCACTTCAGGAGCGGATAGGAGTTAGATCGGCGGTATAGCTGGTCTTCCATCAGAACGAACTGGGAGGCCTTCCTTTTGATGAGGGCTACTTCTATGCGGTTCTCGGGTAGGGAGCCATCGGTGATGTACCTGACATACCTATCCATCTAGCTCGGCTCGGTGGTGACTTGATGCTCCTCCTCTAGTCCTTCATAGCTTAGATTTTCGAGGTACTCAATGTAGATGTGTCCCAGCGATGAGTCCGGCAGGGTCGCGAGCCTAGACAGTGCATTCACGCGTGCGTTCTCCCCATGGGGGATGTGGAAGATGCTGAAGCGTCGAAAGCCTGTCGTGCTTGCGCGGACCTGCTCCAGGTACTTTATCATCTAGGGGTCTCTGGCTTCATATTCTCCAGAGACTTGTCCGGCAACCAGTTGGGAGTCGGTGAAGACTTTCAGATTCTGCACACCTAGCTCGTAGGAGACTCTTAGACCTGCGAGGAGTGCCTCGTACTCCGCCTGGTTGTTTGTCATGATGAATTTGAAACGGAGGGTGCATTCTATCACAACCCCATCGCTGTTGGTGAGGATGAGGCCTGCTCCGCTTCCGCCGAAATTGGATACGTCGTCCATGTGGAGGATCCAAGGCTCCTCCCCTGGTCCGGGCTCCGCTATTGTCTGCTCTGGCTCCTCGGCGAATCCGGTGCACTCGACTACAAAGTCGGCAAGACCTGGGCCCTCTACGAGGACCTTGATCGGTACACTATGTCGAACTCGCTGAGCAGCAAGGACCACTTGGCCAATCTCTCGGAAGTCTCGGGGTGGTTGAGTATGGTCCTCAGCGGTTGGTCCATCACGACCACTATCGGGTACGCTTGGAAGTAGGGCCTGAGGCGTTTAGCAGACATTATTAGTACAAAAATGAGTTTCTTGGAGCGAGTATACCTGATCTCCACATTGTGGAGGATTTTGCTGGTGTAGTGTACCGGCTTTTGAGATTTGTTCTCATCTGCGCGGACGAGAACCGAACTGACGGCTCTAGGTGTAACCGCCAGGTAGAGCAGGAGCTCCTCCCTCTCTGCCAGCCTGGAGAGCAATGGGGGAGAGGCGAGGAATTTTTTCAGCTCCTCGAAGGCTATCCTGCACTCCTCCATCCAGGTGAAGTCGTGCATCTTGCGCAGCGCCTTAAAGAATGGAAGGCAACGGTCAGCCAACCTCGAGATGAACCGGCTCAAGATGGCAATATGCCCTGTTAGGCACTGGACCTGCTTCTTGGAGGTCGGGTGCTCCATGTCGATGATTGCCTGGACCTTCTCCGGGTTTGCTTCGATGCCTCTCTGGATGATCATGAAGCCGAGGAAGTTCCCAACTGCCACTCCGAAGGTGCACTTTGCGGGATTCAGCTTCATCTGATACTGCCGCAGATTGTGGAAGGATTCAGCGAGGTCAACAATATGGCTCGAGCTCGGCTTGCTCATGACGAGCATATCATCCACATATACTTGCATGTTCCGACCAATTTGGTCCTTAAAGATCTTATTAACCAAACGCTGGTATGTGGCTCCTGCATTCTTCAGACCCAAGGGCATCATCCTGTAGCAATATGTCCCTTGGTCGGTGATGAAGGCGGTGTTCTCCTCGTCCTCTGGGTGCATGCAGATCTGGTTGTATCCGGAGAATGCATTCATGAAGGAGAGCAGCCTATATCCAGAGGTGGCGTCCACCGCTAGTCAATCTTTGGTAGAGGGAAGGTGTCCTTCGGGCATGCTTTATTGAGGTCGGTGTAGTCCACACAGATCCTCCACTTGCTATTGTTCTTCCATACCATCACCACGTTCGCCAGCCAGCTCGGATATTAGACCTCCCGGACAAAATCGGCAGCTAGGAGTTTGTCCACTTCCTCCTTGATGGCCACCTGCCTCTCCGGGGCGAAGCTTCTCTTCTTCTGCCAAACTGGCCTATGCTTTGGATCAACACTCAATTTATGAGTAATGATGTCAAGAGGGATACCTGGCATATCCGTCGCTGTCCAAGCGAATACATCCATGCTTGCCCCTAGGAACTCCAGTAGTTGAGCCTCTCCTCCTCGGGTAGCTGGGCTCCGATTTGCACCGTCTTCGTGGGGTCATCCCCAAGCGGATAGGAGAGTAGGCGCTCGACCGGGCCTCCCCTGGGGTCTTGGGCCCTTTGGTCGAGATCATCTGCCTTGGGATCATCCTCGAGGACATTGGCCCCAGGGAGGGTTTGGAAGTAGTGTTGCACCGGCTGGAGTGCTCCCCTCATCTCCCCGATACCATAGGGAGTGGGGAACTGTACAAGCAATCTCTTGGTGGAGACAACGGCGTCGAGCAAGTTGAGCCCGGGTCGGCCTAAAATCACGTTGTAGGCAGAAGGAAGCCTTACAACCGTGAAAGTCATCATAACGGTGCTCTGTTGAGGTGGGGTCTCGGCAGTGACCGGGAGAGTGATCTCTCCTTCCACTCTTACAGAATCACCTATGAAACCAACAAGGGGAGTATGCACAGGTTTGAGCTGGTCAGGAGAAAGGTCCATCTTGGAGAAGGCATCATAAAAAAGCATATCCGTGGAGCTTCCACTATCAATCATGATGTGTTTTACAGGATGCTTCGCGATCGTCATCTCGACGACCATGGCATCATTATTTATATTTTTCTCCCCGTCTTCCCCTTCCCTCATAAAGGAGAGTACATTCTCAGGATCCCCTGTCCCCCGGGCCTTCTTTGGCGCGCGCACGGCTCCCGAGGAGATCATGCCCACCGACTTCTTGGTAGGACGGTTGTCGATGGCTGGAGCTGGCGGGAGAGCGATGAGCGCTTGAGATTCCACTTGGGGTCTGCCCCCCACAAACCTTTTGAGGTAGCCCCTCTTGATGAGTTCTTCGATTTCCCACTTGAGGTTACGGCATTCCTCGGTGTCGTGGCCATGGTCGCGGTGAAAGCGACAATACTTCATTTTATCATGGCCAGTGGAGGACTTCATCGGAGGCGGGCGTCTCAGGTAGTCCTCGCCTTCGATCTCCATGAGGATCTTCGTTCTCGGGACGAGAAGGGGGGTGTACCTCTCCTCAGGAGTAGGGGCGCCTTTTAGTCTTGGCCTCCTCTGGGAGTTCGAAACCTGAGGTCCTGGCTTCTGGGTTCCAGTCATCTCGGCAGGGGTCGGCTTCTTCAGTGGCTTCCCGTCAAGCTCCCGTCTCGTACGATCCGCCTTCTCGGCGTGGATGTACTTTTGGACTCGGAGGAGGAGCTCGGAATAAGTCTTGGGGGGCTTCTTGTCGAGCAAGTAGGTCAGGTGGGAGGTCCTGAGCCCTCGTTTTAGTGCCAGCATGGCAACTGGCTCATCAAGATTGTAGATCTCCAACGCAGTAGCCTTGAAGCGAGCCACGTAGTCCCGCAGCGGTTCGTGGTCCTGCTGCCGGATGGAGAAGAGGTTGTCTGCCTCACGTGGCAACTTTCGATAAGCGTCGAAGTGGGCCACGAACTTCTGCCCCAACTAGACGAAAGAGTTGACACTCTCCGACTCCAAGCGGGTGAACCATACCCGGGCTGCCTTCTGGAGAGTAGCAGGAAAAGTGACGCAGAGAAGAGCGTCGGTGGCCCCCTGGACCCTCATGAGGGCCCGGTAGCTTTCTAGGTGGTCCAGGGGGTCAGTGGTCCAATCGCAAGGATCCACCTGCGGCATACGGAACCGACTTGGAATCGGCTCTCCTTGGATTTCTTGAGAGAAAGGGGGACAGGTGTCGTAGCCCGCTGGCTCGCTAGTTGAGCCTGGCAGGTTGGCGAATCGGTGGGCTAACTCCGCCAACTTGCGGTCATGCTCCTCCAGGTGCTTCTCCGCCGCGTGCCTGATGGCTCGTCAGTGGACCCCTTCGTCGAAGGAGACGGAGAAGGTGACATGGGTGCATGGCACCCATGGTGGGGGGTCTTGCTTTTCCTACCTCGGTGGGGCTTGGATGCTGCCCGCCCGAGGTTTGGTGAGCGGCTCTCCCTGTCGGCAGACCCCACTCGTTGCCTTTTCGTCGGAGTTTGATGGCTACCCCGGTGGTCAGTAATGGCCCGCGGCTGCAAAGGCCTTCCTTGGAAGGAACACAGGCTATCGCGGGAGGCCACGGCATGCGTCGCGGGAGTTCCTGGCTGCTGGTGGGTAGCCAAGGATCGATGCTGCTGCTGAAGCTGGTGCACTGCTGTGGCAAGAATCTGCATTGGCTGGGCGAGTGTAGCCAGCTGAGACTCCGCTGGAGGTGGTTGAACCAGAGCGAATGGCCCCGCTTCTGGGTTGTGCGGGTTCCCCCGGGAGGGGAAGTCCCCTGCACGACTGGTGGAGGCCTCTTGCACCCGCGTCGTCACCATCCTTCCATGGAACTTGCTTGTAAAAGAGATGGGGGGGGCTTGAACTAGATCAAGGACTGTTCACGGGAACACCTCCTACCTGGCATGCTAATCTGTTGCCACCAAGATCATCGTAGCCCGTAGCTACTGTAGGCGACGGAGTGCGCTCCCTTCGTTGTCTGGCCGTCCAGACCTGTAAAATAAGGGTCAGTGACCCGGGCCGGAGTTTCCGACGGGGGCACTCCGACGGTCAAGTCAGTGACGATCCAAGGGAACAGATCCTCCTGGTCGAGCCCCTCTTGATGGACTCCATGCTAGGATGAGTGAGTAGTGTGAGAGTGGGATGCAAGTGTGTCGGGGGGAATAGCGGCCTGGCTAGAGGGATTCTCTGTGTGGCCTTTCCGCCCGTCCTTGCATGGATTTTCTTGTGGTACTGTGCTCTCTGGTTGAGCTTGCACTTGTATTTTTTGGTGGTATTGCATGTGTTACCTCCTTTGTCTTGCTTCCGTCGAGCTTTGTAGTCTAGGTTACCATTGGGCGCTCGTCTTGGGATCTTCGCCGGGCTATCAGGCGCGTGCGGCGATGTCCCGAGGTACCTTTCCCGATTCGTGATAAGGGAAGCTGTCATGTATTCTGACATTCCCTCTGGTCGCCTCATTTCGGGAAACCTGGCAGTACATCGATTGGTGGGCCGCAATCCCCGGGATTCGAATCTCCTGGTTGACTTCCTCTTTCAGGTGGTTGGTGAGGAGCGTGTCACCTCGATCAGTGGGCCTCTCCCCTTTCTGGTGTAACTGACGGCCGTAGGTGGTCACTGCAGCCTGACGGATGTCTCCATGCGATCCTCGGGTGGCTCGCTGGAGTCCTGGGATGGCGGTGCTTACGCCTGAGCTGGGGGCTGAGTTGGAAAGGCAGGGCTCGACTCCGACCTAGGCATCCTGAGCTTGCGGGATCGCCTCGATGGAGGAGGGCAGAGCGCGGGCCCGGTCCAGAGAGCTCGGCCTTGGAGAGGCTCCACGTGGCGGAGGAGGGCTGAGCTCGACTCCGACCACGGGGCTCGATCTCCGAGGGGCTCGCTCTGGAGGGCAGAGTGTGGGCCCGGTCCAGAGGGCTCGGCCTCGGAGAGGCTCCATGTGACGGAGGAGGGCTGAGCTCGATTCCGACCACAGGGCTCGATCTTCGAGGGGCTCGCTCTGGAGGGCGGAGTGCGGGCCCGGTCTAGAGGGCTCGACCTTGAAGAGGCTTCACGTGGCGGAGGAGGGCTGAGCTCGACTCTGACCACGGGACTCGATCTCCGAGAGGCTCGCTCTGGAGGGCGGAGTGCGGGGCCGGTCCGGAGGGCTCGACCTCGAAGAGGCTCCACATGGTGGAGAAGGGCTGAGCTCGACTCTGACCACGGGACTCGATCTCCGAGAGGCTCGCTCTGGAGGGCGGAGTGCGGGGCCGGTCCGGAGGGCTCGACCTCGAAGAGGCTCCACATGGTGGAGAAGGGCTGAGCTCGACTCCGACCACGGGACTCGATCTCCGAGGGGCTCACTCTGGAGGGCGCCACTCGGCTCCGGCCTAGGCATCCCGAGCTCGTGGGTCCAACCTGGTGGAGGACGGAGCTCGGCTTCGACAGGCGGTCCCGTTGTCCTAGGGAAACTCAGCCCGGCGAAGGAGTCCGAGCAGAGAAGTCGACGTGGCGTCCGACGCGACGATTTTCTTTGACATAGCACCTGTCAGCTGCCCTACGTTAGCGATCTTGCCACATCAAATTATATTCATAATCATACTATACAATGAATACACAATTTTATAAAAAAAAAAAAAAAAAAAAGAAAAAAAAAAAAAAGAAAAAGAAGGAGGCGGGCAACAATCCATCCACCTCTCTTTTTGCCAAAATTTATATAAAAAAAAAGAGGACTATCCATCTCTCTCAAGAAATTCTTGTATGGGTACTTATCTAGAGATAGCCCATTCAGACACCTGGATAGGCCCTATATTTATTTATTTATTTACAATACGAGAGGATGGGTGATGGGGGTGAGAGCACCGAACCAATAGTCTATCCTCCATCTCCACATGAATGTCACTAATCGGATTTTTGAGACCGTTGATACCGTCCGTCATCTAACAAATTTCACAGATTAAGGGTCAGGATCATCCAAGCAAGGTCAAGCCAAGTTGCCCCCCGTCCAATACTTTTCTTGTCTCCCAAAAAATATCAAAAGCCCGCTGCTGGAAACGCAGGAAATGAAGTAAAAAAGAAGTCAGACCGCGGGATCGGAAGTAAGCGACATTTCCTCATCTCTCTCTTCCTCCGTTCTCTCCCGATCCGAACCCTAACCCTTGAATTCTCGTCCCGCATGGCGACTTCCGCTGCTCTCTTCCTCTCTCCTGCCCCCGGGACCTTTTCTCGCGCGTCCCATCTTTCTCGTTCTTGTCTCGTCTCTTTTCGGGTCATGAGGCAGCTTCGAATCCGGTGCGTCTCTTCTTCTCTCGATTCTGCAAACGCTTCCGCCGTCGTAGAAGAGCTTTCTTCTTCATTGAAGGTAATCAATGCTTGCTGACCTGCATTTTGTTTGCTTAATTTCAACTTGAGCATGAAGAAGTAGGCGATGGAAGTCCTAAATTGAACTTTGAACCGATATAAGGTTTGTAGAATTTTGTGAAAGAAGTGGTTTTGTTCGATAAAGTTTTCAGATTTCCAAGATTCAGTGCTTGGAATGCCAATTTTATGTGATTTGTATGATCTGATATTCTGTTAAGCTGCTTCTATTTGAAAAAAAAAAAAAAAAAAAGATTTTTGGCTGTGGAAAGAGCTGCTGGGATTAGCTATTGGAGTCCTTTGTTTAGTGGAGAACTGTGCTAGCTCTTCATTCTAGCAGGTTAAATAGCTTGTGATGGCAAGATATTTCAAATGGGATGATTTGACTATAAATAGAGTGGCAATGTAGTTTGATTCTAAATTCTGAGAAGATGGCTGGTAATTTGAGTAGCTTCTGCAGTACAAGATGGAGTTGATACCCAAGTATAACTGTATGACATAATTAAAAAAAAAGGCTGAAGCTCTGTAGGAGCCATTGAGCTGGTAGTTAATCCCAACATGGTTTGGGCTATAGTTTTCCACTTGCGAGGTCCTTTGCTTAATTCTTGAATTTTCTGCATTCATGTTCTACTGGTTTTTTTATCGAGGCTTTAGTTAATTGTATAAGCAATGGGAAGTTGGACTGCATATTGCACATGTTTAGAAATCAGTTTGTTTGAGGATACATTGGATACATAGGCATTATATTTTCTTTCTTTTTGTGGGCCTCCATGTCGTCACGCACATGAACTGAATGTCTTGATGTACTAATTGGGTCAATTTTTCATAATTCCAGACTGTTGCTAATTAGGTATTTATGTAGTTTGAATTTTGTAATTTCTAGATGCTGATAGCAGTGAAAAACTCCAATAATCATTCTTGATGAAGCACTGATGCACCCTAACTACCAATGCATTGCTTTTGTTTCTACTTTTATTGTTGTGAACTAGGTCAAGATATCTATGTGCCTTCTTCTCATTATACTCTTTCTTGTTGCTTTTAGACTGATAAATGGCAATGGAAGTTTGATGGCAATTCTGTCAATGTCTACTATGAGGAACATGAAGGGGGTAGTGCTTCCAATGTCAAGAATATTCTAATGATACCCACGATCTCAGATGTTAGCACTGTTGAGGAATGGAGAACAGTTGCTAAAGATATTGTTGCTCGAGAAGGAGAAGTCAAATGCCGTGCTACAATAGTTGATTGGCCTGGTTTGGGTTATTCTGACAGGCCCTTGCTTAATTATAATGCTGACATCATGGAGGATTTCTTAGTTCAATTTATGAATGCCCCAGATAGCCCATTGACACATTCAGGTATAAATTTCTTTATTGCACTATATTTGCAGCTATGGTGATTGGATGGTCCCTTGTGCCAAACATTTCGTTGTTTTATTCAGAAAATCTTGAAATACAACTTCTAAACAATTTTCATGTAGAACGATTTTCAATGATCATAGGTTAGAACACTCTAGAGGCACATCTTGGTTTCATTCACCTTGCTTCACTCCACTAAAGCTGTCCTTGTCAGTCTTTCAGTAATATTTTTTATTAAATTAATTGATAATCATCCACATATGTCCCCATATATGTTTCACCTGTTACACTCCCTTTTGGAATGACTAGTTTTAAACCTTTGTCTTCAAAATTTGCATCCAAAGTATCCTAGTTAAGACCTAATATTTTGCCTCATCCACCAATTGTCATTGACTAATAACTTAAACCCTAGAATTTTTAAAACATCAGTAGTTTGTGTGTTGACTAAAAGAAGGAAAAGGGTAAGACTGAAGAGCTTAACTGCCTTCTAGTGTAGAAATATTGCCATACTAAACTCATTGGTTCCCCTTATAAATAATCTGTAAAGTTTTAGGGGCTTTATGGACACCCTTTGACTCTGTAATGTCCATGAACCAAGCCCAAGAAGAAGCCCATTATCATTTTTCTTGTCATTAGCGTACTTTAATTAGTTGGGTCTATGGGTATTTGTGAAAGTATTCTTTGGAAACTTGAGATGTCATTAATAAGACCTTTGGTACATTGTGAAGTGTCCCTTTTAGAAAATTTGGATGGTTATTTGGTAAGTGTCAACCCTATGCCTCCTTTGCCTAGGGGTTGTCCTCCACTAGCATTTTTTTTTTTTTTGGAAAGCTCCATCTATTCTGGTGTGGATGGTGGGCAAGCTGGGATCCTCTGCAGTGCATGTTTTGCACTATAGAGATCTGTGCATGGTTGGATGCGCGACACAATGCCCATCCAACAAATGGATGACTGTCAACCATCAAATTATCTACTGTGTTGGGCACGGCAACATGATGGGCAACAATGGACCATTTTGAGATGGATAAGCCCATCCAACCATGCATGGGCCTTTGTGGTGCAAAACACACACCGTAGAGGATCCAAACTCATGACAGGCAGGCTTATATTTCTTGGTTTTTAGCTATTTGCATAAAACTCTTAACTTTTTCCTTCTTCAATGTCCCTTCAGAAGCACAAAATGATAGGAAGATATTGATTAATAGCATACTCAATCAAATGGGTGATTTTCTCGCCTATTATGGATTCCATACTACCTCCCATGAACTGCTCATCATTAGTGTTTGTATATAACCAGTCTATTTCGAGTTTAATCTAATTTTATCTTAAGGAGGAGATTTTTCTTATTTCTTGCTCTTTCCTTTCGTGGTGGATTCCATCAGTTGTGAGTGCATATCCCAATTGTACTTGTGTCACTTTCTTTTGTCTCATTCCTTCCATCCTGATGTCACCCTTGGCATATGCTGAATTCATGTGATTTCTCCGATATGGACAGGAAATGCCTAGGAGAGAAAGAAGAGGACCTTGGGGAGTTGCCGATCACTGTATCTCAAAATTCAAAGATTTTGAGTTACCCTTTAGCTGTATTTAATGATTCTAGAATATGTATTTCTCTTATATTTGAAACACTAGGGAAAATTAATTTGTTAGAACCAAGTGTTCTGGATATTGCTGATCTGCCAAGTGCATCCAATATGATGTTTGACATTTATTATCCATTTCTTTATACCAATTGCTTCTATTGGTGTTGCTGAATGCATTGTTCTATGTTGAATTGGTTATGTTCTGTTATTCACTTTAGCTTTTTAATTTTTGTTGTCCATCTCATCTATTACTTTGAAAAGATGCCGAGTTGGTAATTTTTGGCGGAGGACATGCAGCAACTATAGCACTTCGTGCAGCTGGGAAGGGCCTAATTAAGCCATCAGCTATTGCAGCTGTTGCACCTACTTGGGCTGGTCCCCTACCTATTGTCTTTGGTCGAAGTGCTCCCATGGAATCAAGGTACATGCTTGTACTCATTCCTTTTCTTGCATTTTCTTCTAAAAATGAATATCCTACATCTAACTCTATGTGTCCGCCTTCAAATTTCCATTTTACCCAATTATTATTGGTTGTATCTCCTAATCTCAAATTGATTCAGGGTCTGTTTGGGGATGCTGTAGCTTTTGGTCAAAAAATAATTTTTGATAAAAGTTGTGTTTTGATATTAAAAGTTGTTTTAGGACAAGATAGTTTTTTACTTAGCAGTCAATATCCTAAAGCTATTGTGACACTATAGAAATAATTTACTGTATGTTTGGTTGACAAATCTAAAAGCTACTTTTGAATGACAAAATGACCAAAAAAGACATATCTAAAATGATTCTAAAATTATCTAGATATAAAATTCTTTATTTTATTTTTTCTCATATTCCTTTTTGTACTTTTTTTAATCTTAAAATATAGGTTGGGTCTCCATTCCCTTTTCATCAAAAAATAAAAAAATGCTATTATATTTTTGTGTAAAAGTTATCCACCAACTTTCATGTTTCTTTCGAAATTGATCAAATGCTTTTTGTTATCAGAAAATTTCATCTATGCTTGCTTGTTTCCATGAGAATATCCATTGACATTCTTGAATCAACATCCATGATAAATGGAGGGAGAGGTAGAGAGTTTTAATTATTTCTCCTGAGATACGAAGGAGAATACTTTGAGCGATGAATTAGAGCAGAAATCCATGGAAGAAAGGCAAAAATGATTTCCTTCATGTTATTAGATGGGGATGGAGATGAGAGGAGATTAATTTTAAAAAAGAAAGAGTCATGATACATAAAGAAGTCAGCAAAAAGGATGTGGATGGAGATGAGAGAAGATTAATAGTCGATGCACAAGGAAGTTGGATAAAAGAGCACATATATGGAGATGAGGAGATTAATCTAACGAAAGAGTCTGATAAGTTAGGAAAGAGATTAATTGAGATGCGGATGGAGATGAAAAGGGTGATTAATCTGATGAAAGAGTATAAGGAAGTGGGAAAAGGGACTTACAAGGGGGGTATTGAAAGGTAATGCATTAGTTTTTTTAAAAGAACTAATTTCCTGCAAACATGATATTTAGCTTATAGTGTTGTCTCCACTGTAAGCGGGAGGAGGTTAGCTTTGCATAAACCACATTTTGAATGATTTTTAACACAAGTCAAAATTACTTTTAGGTTATAACCAAATACTTAAAATTTTGCTTTTAAATCTGGAATACTCTTGATAATTACAATTGCTCTCCTAAACATGCACTTAGTTGATCTAACCCAACTTTCAAATTTATTTAGGAGCACATTGGAGCATTTAAAAGATTATACCTTTTTTTTTCCATCTCTACATGTGTACGTGCTTGTGGGAGGTAGCATTGGTGGCTAGTCTGTTAAGTGCCATGAAAGTGCCATGCATGTCACATTCTTTTAACTTGTCTGCATTTTGTTTTTGTCATTAAAAAGGGCAAAGAAAGTTTATTTTTTCTTTTTTTTTAAAAAAGAAAGAAAGGGTAGGTTGCTATTAGCTATGTTTGAGATCCGGACATATAATTTGTGCCATAGACATAGATGCACATCCCTAAAACTATACTTCTTCCTTGATTGTAGAATTTTTAGGGTTTGCACGTTGATTGCAAATCACAAACTGTGGCACCAAGTAGGTATGCTTGTCCATCCACCGACAAGTCTTCAATGTATTATGTTAAGCACTCTTCTTGTCCATGGTCCAGGACCAGATAAATAAGGATCTTTGCTAATTTGAAACCTGGTTTTCATTTTGGAACTTCCCAGAACTTGATGAATCACAAGATTTATAGAGGCTTGTCTTTAGGGTTGGGTATGAGTGCTGTTGGTTAGACTCTATTATGGGCCATAAGCATATATAAAATTATTTTAAGCATTTAAGTTGCAGTTCATATTCTACAGTGACATGGTTGTGAGATGTCTAGGGTTAGATCTGTAGTGGTGACATAACCACCATATTCTCAAAATATTCGAGAGACCATGTGTGATGGTCCAAAATATTTTGGACCTAACTGTGTCCATCCTTTTCGTTTGGTGTCGGAGCCTGACCCCAACTCTTTACAGGTCATGTGTAGCCAACTTATGTGCCATACTGGAAAGGCCACCTCTCATGTGAAAAGAATTTCTTCATAGGATTAAACTGAGGGCTTGCTTTAGAAAACCAAAGTTAAATTCACCAGAGCAGCCCATTGACCATGGAGCAATATTGTTTGTCATGCTTTTGAGCATCTACAACCTAGATTTACAAGATTTCATTACAAATATTCTTCCATTATACTGTTTGGTTCCTATTTTCATTGGGTTGCAGGGATTGATTTAGCGTGTCAACTATCTGATGTTATTATTCATTCATAACCAAATTGTTTCACAGGTATGGGTTCTTGAGGGGAACCCTAAGAACACCAGCAGTTGGTTGGATGATGTATAACGTGCTCGTGAGCAACGAAAAGGCCATTGAATCGCAGTATAAGTCCCATGTGTATGCAGATCCAGACAATGTAACCCCCAGCATCGTTCAGAGCAGGTATGCACTGACAAAACAGAAAGGTGCTCGATATGCACCTGCTGCTTTTCTGACTGGCCTTCTTGATCCTGTTACATCTCGGGAGGAGTTCCTCAAGCTTTTTGCTGAGCTGGATGGGAAGATACCAATTCTAGTTGTATCAACTGCAAATGCTCCCAAGAGGTCCAAGGCTGAGATGGATGCTCTGAGAGGGGCCAAAGGTGTTGCCAAGTTTGTGGAGGTACGAGGTGCCCTCCTCCCACAGGAGGAGTATCCTTTCACCATCGCAGAAGAGCTGTACAAGTTTTTGGAGGAGAATTTTGCATAAAAAGCTGAATGAAGATGCCAATTTTGAACTATAGATAACAATCCAATTTGTATTTGAAATGTTATATTTTCTTACTTGAATAAATTCATAAATTACAAGTTAAGCTCCGAATTGGAAGTTCTCAAAATTTTAAATTTTACCACTTTTTGCATTAAAAATCGTCTATGTTGCACTTTGTTTCATTTCAGTCCTCTGGTTGATATTTGATCAAGATTACATGTCAAAATCCACTTGAAATGGTACAAACAGGAATTTTGTAAACCTGAAGTACTAAAATGAAAGAAGAGAAAAAAGTTGCAAGACCTTTGATACAACTACCTGTACAAACAGCTTTACATGTGACTGGAAACTGCTCTATTTTTTTCTGCAAAGAGATGCTGGCAAGAACTGCTCAAGCTTGTTGAAGACGAGGCAACATGAAGTCAGAGAATGCTAGGTAAGGGTTTGAATCACAGAAGGCTACATGCAACTCATAAATTTTAGTTTCCACCTGAGTAAATCAGTTTGTGGTCTGTGAGGAGTTTATTCTCTTCAATGCCTTACGATGATCCATTCTCTTGGAGTTCTGTGATCATGGTTTTGCCAGTTATTGGCTTTTTGATGATGCTCTTCGTTTCTTAAGAAAATTAGTGCAGGCCAAATGAGGTGACCCCAACTGCTGTACCCTTGGCCATGGCCTATGAGATAATGGTCGGTATGCCTCTGTAACACAATGTCGAGAACACTGCCTGGGGC
This sequence comes from Areca catechu, assembly GCA_021397845.1. Lineage (NCBI taxonomy): Eukaryota > Viridiplantae > Streptophyta > Magnoliopsida > Arecales > Arecaceae > Areca > Areca catechu. The sequence continues at coordinate 8,753,937 of CM038052.1, forward strand.
CTGGGGCATTCACGGTAGCATGTGAGGAAAAAACTCAGTAACTCGACCTCTATGATCTGGTGAATATGTTCCAGTTTCCAATATCCATTCTTGGCTGCAAAGTGAATGCTGCCAAAGTGAGAAGGTACGAGCAACCGAGAGGGAATTCAGAAGACTCGTGGTTGGACCTCAATCGAGGTTGATAAGGCTGTGTATACATCTATCTACCTCAAGCGATGACTTGAGAGACATGAAAGAGGAGGCTCGTGAAATGTTGATCGAGATAATGCTGAGACCTGGGATGGAACATCATGATCGACGAATTTTTGCATGATATTGAGGAGGAAGAGATGGATGCCAATTCGAGGCACGGCAAGAAACTTGCAGTGGTTTTTGGGTTGGCAGGAACGGTTGAGGAGAGTGTCATATGGATTGCAAAGAAACTGGGAGTATGTCCGGATTGCCATATCGTAATGAAGCTGATTTTGAAGGTGTATAAATGGGTGATTGTGGCAAGGGATCTCGGTTGGTTTCATGCTGTAAGGATGGTTCCTCTTCTTGCAGTGATGAGACTGGTCAAAAAACATGACCCTCGGTAAGATTTATGAATTCTGAATGTGGCTTCAAAAGCCTTATTATTATTATTTTTTTCCCTCTCTTTCCCTTCAAAGAACTGGCATGCAGACAATCATCTGTTTTCCAAAGGACTGACTTTTTTTTTTTTTTTGTTTTTTTTGAGTGAACCATGTTATGCAACTTCATTTCTCTAGTTTTTGTCATCTTAGCTCAAACCTCCATGGCTGCTCATTTGATGAGTTATATTGGTTCATATTGTTTCTTAAAATTGTGTTGATGATATGAAATGATTGATCATAGGCTCATAGCCTACAAACCTGTCCAACCCTGGTGTAAGGATTTGCTTGAAGATGGTAGTCAGATGACTTGCCACGGACATGGAATAGACTCGATATCACTTTATTGTGACCGGCATGGAACTAACATTGATGTGAAACTAAACAGATGATGTATGCAAGAAATTTTTCACACCAAGAAATTCTTATGAATTTGATACCAGATGTTATTTGTTAACTTATCCTTCTACTGTCCAATTAACCAAGGATTAAGTGATATTAACACAAATTCAGATAAACTTGTCTGATTCGATAAATGCAATACCAGTTAGCTCATCCTGTTTCATGTTATGTGATTTTATATTTTCAGATTACCATGCATCCGTTGAAAGTTATAAGACTGGATCTTAAATCTTTCCCTGCAATATCCATGTTGGAGCAGTTGCTCATTTTCATGGAAATATTGGAATTATAAGTGTTGGGATATCCCGGTTCAACCATAAGCCAAATTCCGGTTCGACTGGTCGAAGCCCGTTTCTCCGAACTGCAGACTTCGGACCAAGCAAGGGACATGCCAACTATAGGCAACCCAAGGCTTCATACCGGACTACAGCATCCGGTGGCCGGACCTTCGGGTATTGACTTCAGCCCCGGCCGAAGTTCGAACTACTCATCGACTTCCGAAGGCACGAACTTCGGTTCCCGCCATAGACACGATCTCCGGCCTCGGAAAAATATCAAGTCTTCGGCCCACGAAAGGGGAAATCCGAAGCCTGGATCATAATCTGTTCCAGAAAGGTAACTGTAACCAACGGTTACAATCGACACTCATCATGCCATGATCATGGCGCGCAACTCCTGCAGCCACGCCTCCGATCTGGCCGGAACCGCTCAATGACAATCCACGATCGCCAATCATGGGAGAGATTGGCTCCCCATGATCACCGGAAAAAGAGCAGGACGCAGGCCGGAGGCATTCTTTAAATAAGGGTAAGAAGGATTGCTCGGGAGGTACGCGAACATCCTCGCTCACATATGCTTACAATCTCCAAGAGCTTTTTCTCTCCCACTCTCTCCACACCTTCCCCATTCTGTGGCTGGGATCCACTACTGACTTAGGCATCGGAGTGTCCTCCATCGGAACAACTCCGGCAAGGGACCTGTTTTGCAGGTGAACCAGGGAGCGGTCCTGTGACGCAGCGGCTCCGACCGGTCGATCCAGGGACTCCACGCTAACAGATTGGCGCGCCAGGAAGGGGGGCACATTAACATTTTTTAAGCTCCCTCTCAGACAAGGGAAAGAAAAAAGTTCTTTGATGGCAAGAGGAAAAGCTCCAATCGCTTCTACAAGCCGGAGTCGTGCTCCGTCTCAGGGGGATGTACCCCCGGAGGAGAATGATGCTCCACCTCCCACGGTTGTTGTGGGAGCACAGTAGTTTGAAACTCTTATGAACCAGGTCGCCAATCTAACGGCCATGGTTCAAGAGTTCCAAGACAGAGCCTTTCCGGTGGCAAACCCACCGGCTGTTTCTAGGCATAGCTCTCGATCCCGAAGGAGAGCTCCACGGGAGGATTCCGTGCATCCCTCCACCCGTTCTCGGCCCTCTCCTGAAGGCCGAACTTCGAGGTTGCCCAGGTCCGTCGATTTCCCGCACAAAGGGGAGAGGCCTAGGCAAACTCCCTCACCCTCCTCTGGAGACTCCACTTCTGTGGAGAGAGTGCCGAAGCAGACTCCCGATTATGACGGGAGGTTCAGAGCCATCGAATCAGAGATGGCGAAGGCGCGAGAGCACAAGATGCGGGATCTTAAGGATCCCGATGACCTGATTGTGGGTGATCTACGCCCATCCTATACCGACCGCATCATGGTCGAGGTCACTCCTCGGCACTTCAGGGTTTTCCAGATGGAGCCCTACGACGGCACCACCAACCCCCTCGATCATTTGGGCAGCTTCAAGGCCCATATGATGATTCAAGGAGCTTCGGACGCAATGTACTGCCTAGCATTCACAGCCACCTTGAAGAAGTCCGCTCGGATGTGGTACTCGAGCCTGCATCCAGGTACCATCGACTCCTTCTCCGAGTTAGAAAAACTGTTTGTCTTGCATTTCAGGATCTGCCGCAAGACTCCTCTGAATATGGACACACTATTCCTCCTTCACCAGAACGAAGGAGAAAGCCTGCGAGATTATATCTCCAGGTTTAATGCGGCCACGCTTGAGATCCCGGATCTCAACGAACACATGGCCATGTCAGCACTGAAGAAGGGGCTTCATACCTCTAGGCTTACTTTCCCCTGGATAAGAAGTTCCCTAAAAGCTACGCTGAGCTCCTATCAAGGGCTCAGAAATACGCCGATGCTGAAGAGCAGGTGGAGAATCGACGGTTGATTGAAGGGAAACCTCCTTTAAAGAAGAAGAATAACAGGGGACAAGGTCCCCAAACTTCTAATAACAATGACAGCAGATATGCAGACGGCCGAAGAAGCCCTCCCAAGCCCAGAGCATTGGGAGGAAGATTCGACTCCTACACCCCCCTCAACCTCCCTCGAGAGAAGAACCTCATAGAGATAGAAAAATAAAACTATCTCCAACGGCCCCGTCCCATGAAGGCCTCCTCTTCCGTCAGGAATAAGAACAAATACTGCCGATTCCATCGGGACCACGGCCACAATACAGAAGAATGTATCCAGCTGAAGGATGCAATTGAGGATCTCATCAAGAGAGGGTACCTGGGGCGGTATATCGGTCGCCAAGGCCCCCGGTCAGAAGCAACTGTTCCCCAGCCACCTCCTGAAGAGGCCGAATTGCCAAATCAAAGGCCCACCAACGGAGGTGTAGGGATGATACACCAACCCATCAACTGGAGAAGGGATGAGGACGATGCTCCAAAGCGACTTAAAGACAACAATGCCATCCTCTTCTCCGACGACGACCTTGTGGGAGTTCGGCTCCCACATGATGATCCTCTTGTAATCTCGACCGTAGTGGCCAATTATGATGTACAGCGGATCCTTGTAGATAATGGAAGTTCGATAGATGTCTTGATGTACGATACATTCTCTAAAATGTGTTTGCCTAGACATCAACTGCAAAGATCCCCCATACCGCTCTCTGGTTTTGGGGGTAACCAAGTTTTTGTCGAGGGAGAAATTGTGATGCCTGTAACCCTTGGCACCAAACCTCGATAAAAGACATTGCCGATCAACTTCATGGTAGTCCAGATCCCTTCAGCATACAATATTATTCTGGGGTGGCCTGCCTTGAACAAGTTCTGGACCGTAATCTCCTCTCACTACCTCTTGGTATGCTTCCCCACCAGGAACGGTGTTAGTGAAGTTAGAGGAAATCAGAGGACGGCATGGCAGTGTCTGATGATTGAAAATAGGCATTTCAAGGATTCGACTACCCCGGATCAGCTGGATCTGAGGGATGAAACTACAAATCTTGGTGAGCCCATGGAAAGGACCATCCCGGTACCTTTGAAAGAGGAAGATCCCTCCAGAGTTGTGCAGATTGGGAGCGCACTTGATGAGGAAACCAGAGCGGAGCTGATCCATTTCCTCAGGAACAATGCCGATGTCTTCGCCTGGTCGGCTTCGGACATGCCCGGGATTCCTACCGAAGTAATCACTCATCGGCTGGAAGTAACCCCTGGGTACAAGCCGGTGCGGCAGAAGAAGAGGATTTGCAAGCTGTAGACCAAGAGGTTGGCAAGCTCCTCAAAGCAGGGTTCATCAGAAAGGCCCGCTACCCTGAGTGGTTGGCCAATATGGTGATGGTGAAGAAAGCTAGTGGCAAGTAGAGGATTTACATCGACTATACAGACCTCAACAAAGCTTGCCCAAAAGATAGCTTCCCTCTCCCAAAGATTGATCAACTGGTCGACGCGACTGCTGGCCACCAGTTGCTGAGCTTCATGGATGCCTTCTCCGACTACAATCAAATTAGAATGGATCCACAAGATAAGGAGAAGACGGTATTCATTACTGATAAGGGCCTCTACTGTTACAAGATGATGCCGTTTGGCCTTAAGAACACCGGAGCAACATTTCAGAGACTCATCAATAAGGTGTTCGAAAAGTAATTGGGGAGAAATATGGAGGCCTATGTTGATGACATGATCGTCAAGAGCCTCTACCAGAGAGATCACATCCACAACTTAGAGGAATCATTCAGCGCTCTCCGGTGCTACCATATGAAGCTGAACCCGACAAAGTGTGCCTTTGGTATCACTTCGAGCAAATTCTTGGACTTTCTTGTCACCAAATGAGGGATTGAGGCAAATCCCGAGAAGATTCAAGCCTTGAAAGATATGAGACATCCCTCCTGCAAAAGGGAAGTCCAGCAATTGACAGGGAGGATTGCCTCTCTAAGCAGATTTATCTCTCGGTCAGCCGAGAAATATCTTCCGTTCTTCAAGGTGCTCCGGCAATCAAAGGACTTTGAGTGGTCCGAAGACTATCGTGCTACCTTTGAGGAACTAAAGAAGTATCTGGAGACCCCGCCATTGCTCTCCAAGCTAAAAGAAGGCGAGGTTCTCTACCTGTACCTCTCTCCTTCGGACGAAGCAGTAAGTTCGGTTCTTGTCTAGAAGGAAGAAGACGGGTCCCACAAACCGATCTACTATATCAGCAAGGTCCTGCACGACGCAGAAACGCGATATGCAAGGATGCAGAAGCTGATCTACTCCTTAGTGATTGTGGCAAAGCAACTACGACCATACTTTCAGGCCCACGCCATCGTGGTGCTAATTGATAAACCTTTCAAGGTCGTTCTTCGATCTCCGGACACTTCTGGAAGGATAGCCAAGTGGGCTGTGAAGCTAAGTGAATTTGACATCAGCTTCCAACCCCGAGCGGCTATGAAGGCCCAGGTGCTCTTCGATTTTTTGGCTAAGTGCACCTGGAAGTCCGAAGACGAAGCCTCTTCGGTAGAAGAAGAAGCCTCGAAGGAGACGAACTCCATTTGGGTGCTTCATATGGATGGAGCTTCCAATGCTATTAGGTGCGCGGCTGGACTCATGTTGGCCGAACCTGATGGCCATACCATAGAGTACGTACTCCATTTCTCCTTCCACGCCTCCAATAATCAAGCCGAATATGAAGCCCTACTTGCCGGACTTCGGATCGCCAAGGATTTGGGAGTCCGGCAACTTCGAGCCTTCTCAGATTCCCAACTGGTTGTGAATCAAGTCAATGAAGACTATGCAGCTAAAGATCTAACCATGGTGCAATACCTGGAGAAGGTACAGGCTTTATCTTTCCAACTGGAACATTTTGAGATTATCTATGTTCCACGATCAGAGAACTCCCGGGCAGATACGCTGTCTCGACTGGGAACTACAGCACCGGAGTCTCTCGGGCGCACCTTTGTTGAACATCTTGAAACACTAAGCATTGCCGAAGAGGCTGCAGAGGTGCTTCAGATTAATGCTGAGCCAAGCTGGATGGATCCCATCGTCAGGTTCTTGAATGAAGGAAAACTATCGGAAGATAAGGCAAAGGCCAAGAAGATCCACTGGATGGCGTCTCAATACATCATCTTAGATGGATCCCTTTACAAGAGATCGTTCTTCCAGCCACTGCTAAAATGCCTAGGACCCACCGATGCAGATTATGCTTTGAGAGAGGTCCACGAGGGCATATACGGGGATCACTTGGGAGGCAGATCTTTAGCATACAAGATTATTCGACAGGGGTATTACTGGCCTTCCATCCAGAAGGACTCAGCTGATTTCGTGCGAAAGTGCAACCAATGCCAGAGATATGCCAATGTGCAGAGACAACCTGCGAGTCACCTGACTCAGTTGGCAGCCCCATGGCCCTTTGCCCAGTGGGGGATGGACATTCTTGGTCCATTCCCACCAGCATCAGGGCAAAGAAAGTTTCTTCTAGTGGCCATCGACTATTTCACGAAGTGGATAGAAGCCGAACCATTGGCCCAGATCACGGAAGGCAAGGTGAAAAATTTTATAAAAAATTCCATCATATTCAGGTTCGGCATCACACATGTCATCATTACGGACAACAGGAGACAATTTGACAATCCAAAGTTCAAGGACTTCTGTGCTCAGTACCATATCCAACATCGGCTGACGTCCGTTGCTCACCCACAGTCCAACGGAGAGGCCGAAGTCACCAACCGGACCATCCTCCATGGTCTGAAGACAAGGTTGAACGCCGCCAAAGGACTTTGGGCCGAAGAACTGACCTCCATTCTTTGGGCATACCGAACTACCCCGAGAATGGCCACCGGCGAATCTTCGTTCAACCTGGCCTACGGTATCGAAGCCGTACTACCTATCGAAGTCTCTCTACAGTCCCTGAGAATTGACAACTATGAAGAGCCTGAGAATTCCGATTGCAAAAGGATTGATCTGGATTTGCTATCAAGCACCAGGCTACATGCCCAGATAAGAATGGCGGCATACCAGCAAAAGGTCGCCAAGTATTACAACTCAAGGATGAAGGAGCAAACTTTCCTCATGGGGGACATGGTATTGTGAAGAGTAGAAGTGTCCAGGCCAATGGGACAGGGTAAATTCTCCCCCAACTGGGAAGGCCCATATCAAGTCGAAGAAGTCATTCGACCAGGGACATATCGACTCAAGATCCTGTAGGAAAAAATCCTATCCTGGCCATGGAATGTATAAAACCTTCGCAAATATTATCAATGAAAGAGTTCCTAAAATTCCTGTGCAAAGCTTCTCAACCCTACTCAACTCAGAATGGCTAGTTGCATCGATTGAATGACAACAGCCTAAATGACCCGATCTAAAAAATCGATCAACTGCGCAAAGGAGAGTCTGATCCACTCACCTTATCGGTATGCCCGACGAGCGCAATGGATGGTCTAACTAGGCTACCAAAAAGATTAAAGGCGCAGGGATGGTTCTCGTAACCTACCCTACAGTGAATCCGAACATGCACCAAGGCGGGCCTGAACAGCCTACCTTAACCACGACAGAAAGTGCACAGGGATGGTGCATGCACCCTACCCTATGAGAAATCTAAACACGTGCCTAAAAGGACCACTATCGTCCTTTCTGTCAACAACAAACATTCTCAGAACGGTCCAATTGACCTCACTTCTTTCCTGTAGACCGAAAGTGGTCTACGGAGTCGACATTATAGACAAATCGTGATGTAACACATAAAAAAAAGTACGCGGGAAGAGGTAACAGAAAAGATTTTCCTTTCTTTTCAAATTTTTACACAAAAAAAAAGAGAAAGAGAAAAGAAAGAATGAAACTCTCCTAAAGAGAGAGTAAAAAAAAAAGAAAAGGAGTAGCAGCAGCAGAATCTGAAAAATTTTCAATAACTCCCCGACAGGTTTTTCCCGTATCGTCGGGGAGAGACCTGGTGGGACGACGAAGGGCCCCCGGGGTTCCCGTTCGAACTCGAGTCAGACCCCTCATCGAAGTCAGAATCGAACTCATGGCCGGGGAAGGGAACGGAGGGTTTGATATTGTCAAAGCCCTTCAAGTTGTAAAACTTGGAGGCTTTCCTTCGGCACTCCCAAAATCCCTGGCGGAAGGAGTCCAGGGCCACCCTGGTGAGCTCGTCCTTGAAAGCGGCAAAAGCTCTGAAGTTTGTGATGGCATCCATCGCCTCCCTCTTTGCCTCCTCCGTCGCCATGGTCACCACCATGACTTGAGCCCGGGCCTCCCTCAACCGAGCCTCCAGAAGGCGGACTTTCTTCTCGAGATGGTCCACCAGAGGCTCCTCCTCTTCGCCTCCTAGCCCAGGTGACTCTGGACTTCGCTTCCTCTTGGGGTCGATAGCCCTCCTTTTTGCCGCACGACGGAGCTCAGAAGTGCTGAACCTCATGGTTAATGGAGGGAAGAAGCCTACGGAAATGATGGCCTTTGACAGCAGAGGGCAGGGTCCTATTTATAGAAACCCTGCGCCCATGACCAACTACAGGGATGCATGCTCCACATCCTTCCCAGCCGTGTTAGAAAGCACCACGTGCCCGGGCGATGCTTCGAGAATCAGAAAAGTCGCTCGGAGCCATCTCTGGGACAACAACCACCATCGCTTCGAATCCGGAGAAATCCTCATTGTGCTACGGCATCATTAATGTCTCTTTTTTGGAAAAAGGAGACCCGATGGCTCGCAAAGCGCAAGAAATCACGACTGTACAAATATCGACATACCATGTGGACAGCAATAATCATAATCAGATCTCCCTGATCACTGATTGGCGGGGAAATGACTCTTGTCCGCCCCAATGGACAAACTTGACATCCGAAGGAATGCGATGGTCTTCGGCGACGGAGTCCTGGTCCGTTCCGGAGTTCGTCCTCACCAATTGAACGGCCTTCGGCTACGACTGTTCAACCAAACAGGAAAGAGAATGGTAAAACCGGTTCTTATCGATTGAATGGTCTTCGGCCATGGCTATTCGACTAAGCGAAAGAAAGAACGGTAAAATCGTTTCGAGCTACACATGAAGCACAACATGGTATATGCAAAGGAAGGAAAACTCATTCCAAAATTTAGAAAAGTTATCCTACAAAGTTCGTTGATCAAGCAAAAAAGAAAGGTGGAAAATACATCTAGAGTGACCCAAGTCACTCAACAGAAGAAGACTCCACACCACAGGACTGGAGCACCTTATCGAACTGCTCTGAGAGGACCTCGTCAATCTGGACCGGGACCGGGGAACCTTCAGCTTGGGCTCCCCCAGCCTGAGTTTCCTCCTGGATTGGGGTCAGATTTGGGGTCACCTCCAGATTTTTGATTGGGAGAACAGCCTCCTCCTCCAGGCATGGCACCTCCTCGGCCTCTACCACGGTTTCGGCCCCCTCCACTTCCTCTTCTTCTCTAGCTATATCAAAGGGTGGAATGCTGGAAAGGTCGAGGTGGGGGAAGGCCTCCTTCACTCTGGAGAGTCCATCGTTGAAACCGTGCTGGTAACCATACAAGGTTACTTCATTGATCTCCGCCTGGAATTGCGAAGACATCTTGAAGTTCGCCACAGCATCATCAACTTGCTTTTTCAAAGACGCAGACTCCCTCTTAGCAGCTTTGGACTCCAGGATCGCTTCTTCGACCCTCTTGGAAGCCTCCTTCGCCGTCTTGGTCAAGCTCCCTATTTTCTCCTGATCCTCCCTGGCAGCCTGCTCCAGGGATTCGACTTGCGTCCTGCTCCTCCTCCACCCTGCCTCTTGCCCTGTCATTGTTACATGAGCACTTCTCAGTTTGCCCTTCATATCGCGAACTTCACCAATTGTCCGGCCAAGACGATTCTCCATGGATTGCTTCAGCTCCTCGGCTACTTCCTTGGCAGCCCTAGCGGTCTGGAGCTCTTCCTTGAGGTCGTGGATGAGGCCGTCTACGTTCCCCAGGCCTTCCTCCATGAAGGTAAGGTCATAGACCAGCTACATCAAAAGAGAAGAGTCATGAATCGAACAATCCTCAAGACAAAGAGAAGTGGCAGGATCATACCTGTTGCAGAGCGGAGAAGGCAGAATCAGACATCCTATGAAGGCTCCGGTTCCGAAAAATAGCCAAGTGGTGAGGCAGAAGCGTACCCTTCAGCACCTGCCTGGCTGTGGCCGGGACCAACGGTCCCCCCGTAGGCAAAAACTCCGAGGAGTTCGTTGAATGGACTCCGGCTGAGGAAGCCCCGTACGCGAACTCTCTTTCGGCTTGCCGCGCTTCACCCCTATCGATAGCAGGGGGGCAAAGCGGTGGCACTTCCGCCCCCTGAGACGGGCTCCCCGTTGTACGCATTGGGGAAACAGCCACCGGTGGAGCTTCGACTAGATGGGGTCTTGACAGAGCCCCTTCCGCAGTTATTACGTCTTCCCCTGAGGTCCCCCGGGAAGACGAAGCACTTTGGTCCCCTTCGGGACCATCCCTCCGAGCTTTCTTCCGCATCGCGGACATGGTAGGAGGGGCTTGTGCCACCCTCTTTTCCGAAGTCTGCTGGAGCTAGCTCAAGCCGGGTCTCATCCCGCCACCTGTAAGCAAAAGATTTTACTTCAATTGATTGGGCTACAATAAATCCAAGAAAGAGGAGCAGTAATTCCTATTGCTATACCTAATGAGGGGAATCCGCTAATTCCCGCCCGGTGGAGATTTCTCTCCTCCAACAATTTTCGAATTGGTGCAACTTCAGAGTTGACCAAGAGGTCGTAATCCGACTGGTCAGCCACCAAGACCTTCTTCCCGTCATTGGCGGTCAGGCGGGGCTTCTTCCACACCGTATCGAAGCCCCATGGATTGAGAGACAACATAAATACAAAAATAGGTTTCCACCTATGGATGGCGCTGGGCATATCCTTGATAACCCTATGACCTGATCTTGGGCTAATCACCCACCATTCGTTGCTGTGGAAATCCCTCTTGAGGACGAAAAGGGCTGTGAACAGATTGGTCCTAGGCACTATGTTCGCGATGCTGCACATAACCAGGAACCCACAGATGTTCCTGATGCTATTCGGGGTCAACTGCGCTGGCACCACTTAGTACAAGCGGAAGATCTTGATGAAGAAAGGGTGCAAGGAAAATCGAAGACCATCTTTCAGATGATCTTCGTATACGGCTATACACCCAGGGGGAGGTTCGTTCACCCGCTCCTCGGACGCGGGGAGGACAAAGGAAAACTCCTCAGGGATGTGGTAGCGTTCCTAAAGAAGGGCCGCCTTATCCTGAGAGACCGAGCTGGGAACCGACTCCGGGCCTACTATGTCTCCGACCCCCGAGGGCCCAACCTGTTTCCCCTGACTCTCCACAGTCTCTTCCATGATAAAGGAGCGAAGTGAAGGAACATAAAGAAGATTCTACCTGAAGAATAGACGGGTAGTCCAAAATAACTTGGGAGCAGGATGAGACGAGGTTGAAGAAGCTTCCTTGGCCGGACCTTCGCCCTTCCCCAAAAAAAAAGTAGGGGCCTCTAGAGCCTCGTCGGGGTTAAACTGGCTCACGGTTACCCTGGGAGGTAACCCACCTACAACTGACCACCAGGATAAGGTCTACCCTTCATCCAACGGACGAAGGATAGCCACCATAACCATCCAAATCCCAACCAAAAGATCGCCTCAACCACCATGCAACGGGAAAAGAAAAGGTGGCCCCAGGGCCACCCACTTTTTCTCTCTTCCTTAATCCAGGAGTGACACCTGTCCACCATCTGATTCTCAGATCGTGATGGGTAGTCCAATCAAGGATCCCGTAATCATTCCTTGCACCGTCTCTCAGGAGGAAAATGACAAGGCATTACTACTCTCACTTCTCGAGGCAAATCTTCGCTTCGAAAACTGAGAGTAGGGGGGCAACTGTTGGGATATCCTGGTTCAACTATAAGCCAAACTCCGGTTCGACTGGTCGAAGCTTGTTTCTCCGGACTGCGAACTTCGGACCAAACAAGGGACAGGCCAACTACAGGCAACCCAAGGCTTCATACCGGACTACAGCATCCGGTGGCCAGACCTTCGGGTATTGACTTCGGCCCTGGCCGAAGTCCGAACTACTCATCGACTTTCGAAGACACGAACTTCGATTCCCGTCGTAGACACGATCTCCGACCTCGGAAAAATATCAAGTCTTTGGTCCACGAAAGGGAAAATCCGAAGCCTGTATCATAATCTGTTCCAGAAAGGCAACTGTAACCAACGGTTACAATCGACACTCATCATGCCATGTCATGGCGCGCAACTCCTGCAGCCACGCCTCTGATCTGGTCGGAACCGCTCAATGACAACCCATGATTGTCAATCATGGGAGAGATTGGCTCCCCATGATCATCGAAAAAAGAGCGGGATGCAGGCCGAAGGCATTCTTTAAATAAGGATAAGAAGGATTGCTCGGGAGGTACGTGAACATCCTCGCTCACATACGCTTACAATCTCCAAGAGCTTTTTCTCTCCAACTCTCTCCACACCTTCCCCATTCTGTGGCTGGGATCCATCATTGACTTAGGCATCGGAGTGTCCTCCGCCAGAACAACTCTAGCAAGGGACCTGTTTTGCAGGTAAACCAGGGAGCGGTCCTGCGATGCAACGGCTCCGACCGGCCGATCCAGGGACTCCACGCCAATAATAAGTATTAAACTCTCTATACCTTGGCTTTTTTATGTAGTCCTAGAAAAATTATTTGATTCTCGGATCAAAATACCTTTCAATTACTTATCACTGGAGAGCTGATATAAAATGTCAGGCCATCTTAACAAATCATAGACTCATCCTAGCTCACCGGCTCTCGTCGGTACCTGAGATCAGGCTCCATTGCTGTCGATTCCTCAATCATGTAGTGTAGTGGATGTGGGCATCATCACTGGCAATTTGGTGATCCTTGAGGAGGACAATGGGAAAATCGCAGTCGTGGGAGAGTTTTACGACTAGGGGGCGAGTGGCGAAAGGCATGACCAGAGTTGGAGATTTGCTTGGCGATTTCTTACGGGGTGTTTAGGGGGTTGGTGGTGGTGAGGATGGCACCGAGATACATGACAGTGAAATAAACAATAGGGAAGTAGATTAGTGAGTCTTTGATTTTTTTTTTTGATTTTCTCTCGATGGAGATAGGGGTTGGGGGACTGTCGGGCAGGCTGAGAATGCTGGTCTTCTTCCTCTTCCACTGGACTGCCACTGCATCCAAAGAGCTTGTTTTTCTGGCGAGTAATTCTTTGTGCACAGCATGCGGTGCAGCAAATCCAGCATGGCCAGCACCGCACGATACGTAAGCTGCAGACACCGCTCTGCAGTCTTTTCAACCGTACAAAATGATCATTCTGTTCTCATCATTTTCGGTATAGAAAAAATGGTTCTTGTTCTGCAAACAGGGAAAAAACATCCATTTGTACTACGAAGCCCCACCCCAGAGTTCGTCCATTATTTTTGGATATCCCAGATACCTCTATTTGTGTTTTTGCTCCTCTTTGGTGGTCGAGAAAGCGTTGGTGATCTTCCTTCAACATTTGATACGCCTTCGAAATCTTGGAAAAATGGAAACAAGTGGTTTTGTCTTTCAACGCAGACGACGAACATGAAAACAATGCAAGAAGGAAATGCAGATGGAGGAAGGAAGTACTGCGATCGTTGTTTATTCAGGAGATGATGAGAACCCCTTAAGTTCCGTTTCTAAGAATGCTATAGAAGTAAAAACAGGTAAGGAAAATTTTTGATTCCTGCTTGGAGTTGACATTTGGCATGTGAACTTTCATTTTACAATTTCTGCATGGGTATCGGAGTTTTTTAACTAGGGTGCCCCAGGTTTTGAACAAAGGTGTCGTAGGTTTTGAACAACGGTATCGTAGATTTTGAATTAGGGTATCGTAATTTCTGTTTTACTATTTTAATATCAATCTTTGAAATTTATCTCTACAGAGGGATGCCATGATAATTTTTTAAAAAATATTAAGTCTTCATAGTATAAAATCATGACACCGTAGTTCAGATATTTCGATACCCTAGTTCAAAACCTATGACACCCTAGTTCAAAACCTATGATACCCATGTAGAAATTATGAAAAATAGGTTTTTAACCCCTCTACCTCTAATACATGACAACCGTGGCTTGTTTTATGACTCCCAAGGTGTTATAAAATTGCCACGGATACTGTAACATTAATCAAAATGGCCAAAACAATATTACGACATCCTAGTTCAAAATCTATGACATCCTAGTTCAAAACCTACGACATCCATGTAGAAATTATGAAAAAAAAGTTTTTAACCCCTCTACCTCTAATACATGGCAACCATGGCTTATTTTATGACTCCCAGGATGTTATAAAATTGCCACGGATGTTGTAACATTAATCAAAATAGCCAAAACAATATTACAACACCCTAGTTCAAAATCTATGACATCCTAGTTCAAAACCTACGACACCCATGCATAAATTATGAAAAAAAAGTTTTTAACTCCTCTACCTCTAATACATGGCAACCGTGGCTTGTTTTATGACTCCCAGGATATTATAAAATTGCCACAGATGCTGTAACATTAATCAAAATAGGCAAAACAGTATTACGACATCTTAGTTCAAAATCTGCAACACCCTAGTTTAAAACCTATGACACCCATGCAGAAATTATGAAAAAAAAGTTTTAACCCCTCTACCTCTAATATATGGCAACCGTGGCTTGTTTTATGACTCCCAGGATGTTATAAAATTGCCACGGATGCTGTAACATTAATTGAAATGGCCAAAATAGTATTACGACATCCTAGTTTAAAACCTACGATATCCTAATTCAAAACCTACGACACCCATGCAGAAATTATGAAAAAGAAGTTTTTAACCCCTCTGCCTCTAATACATGACAACCGTGGCTTGTTTTATGACTCCCAGGATGTTATAAAATTGCCATGGATGCTGTAACATTAATCAAAATGGCCAAAATATTATTACGACATCCTAGTTCAAAATCTGTGACATCCTAGTTCAAAACCTATGACACCCATGCAGAAATTATGAAAAAGAAGTTTTTAACCCCTCTACCTCTAATACATGGCAACCGTGGCTTGTTTTATGACTTCCAAGGTGTTATAAAATTGCCATGGATGATGTAACATTAATCAAAATGGCCAAAATAGTATTACGATACCTTAGTTCAAAACCTACGATACCCTAGTTCAAGACCTACGACACAAATGCAGAAATTATGAAAAAGAAGTTTTTAACCCCTCTACCTCTAATACATGGCAACCGTAGCTTGTTTTACAACTCCCAGAGTATCATAAAAATTTTTGTTTAGAATTTATTGCTTAACTTACATTTATATTTTACTTATGTTTCAGGTGATCTTGCACTGCTTCAGCTGCCTAGATTAAAGGCTTCATAATTATTTAAAAACCATTGCAAGCCAGCAGTGTATGCTGAACAAGTTTTGAAGATGAGTTTCTCAAGTTATCATTTAGAAAAAATCTGAAAGACTCCTTTCAATGTGTTCGTAGACATAAAACCGTTTGTTATCGATGGGCGTCTACTAGCTGAAATTATTAGATGCTACAAGGAAGGAGATAAGTTTATTTTTTATGGCAAGGAACTTATATTCAGCATCGAAGACCTGTCCCTGATTTTGGGTCTACCATGCCATGAAAAGAAAATCAAAATGGAAGATCAAGTTAAGAAGGGTCGGTTATTCAGACGATACGATTTGGAAGAGAATTAAATCTGCAAAATAAGGGGCTGGAGAAGTTAATTGCCCAACTTCATTCATCAAATTTACAAGAGAATGTCGAGGATACTGTAAGATTATGGATTGCATATATGTTCGCAATGTTCTTGTATCCAAAGTCAAATCAATCTTATCCAAGATTTATCATCTCTTACTTGGATGATTTATCCCAACTGGATAAAATAGATTCGGCTTCCACAATAAGAGAGTTGACTCTTATGTCTCTCCTAGATGCTGCTTTTTGCTTGAAATCCGACCAGCCAGTCCTAACCAAGAGAAGTGATAATGTTAGGAGGCAGCTAACCCTGTATGGGTGTATAGCTGCTCTGTTGGTAAGTATCATTAATATGCAGCAAAAGTATAATTACTTTATTTTAAATCTTTCATATATTTAACATACATGATTATTATGTACAGGTTTAGTTCCTTGAGCATAGTACCTTGAGAGCCCCAGCATATCCAAATAAATTGCCTAGGCTATTAAAATGGTATGACAGCCAGGTGAAGACAAATATCGTTGAACTTACAAACTTGAAGCCTCATAAGTTGGTAAATAAAAATATTTTTTTATTATAATATTAATGAACAATATATTATTATGATTAATATATGCTTATTTTGTTATTGTTCTTGGCTTGCAAGTGGAGGGAGCTACTGAACCTATGATAACGGAACAATGGCTTTTCCCTGAAGAAACAGTAACAGTAGCATCCTCCGAAAAAGAAAAAACTTGTGCGAGCTGTGCACAGGTGAAGGCTAAAGTTGAAGAGATAAAGAAGAGGCTTGCGATAGTTGAGACTCTTCTTAGTTCATTAGTAAATAAAGGTACCAATGCCAATAAAGAAGGGCAGAAAGAGGCGGAGGGAGAGAATACTGAAGATACTGAGATTGAGGTGGAAGAAATTTTTGATGAAAAATTGAAGGATACCCTTGTAAGTGAGGAAGCTGAGGGGGAAAAAGAAGAAATCCAAATTCCTTCACTTATCAAGAGGGTAAAAAAAGAACCTAGGCTGCGGAAGGCCTTCCAAATCGTAGCTGATTCTGCTTTCGAAATAGGTCCATCGAAAAAAAAAATGAAGATAGTGGGCACATCTCAGCCCGAGGAATCAAATTTGAATATTCAAATTGAAGATGATGAAAATTTGATCAACACATTTTTGAAAGAAAAGATGAACTCGTAAGTTACACCTATTTTTTCTAATATGTATGCTAATTTATAGTCGAGAATATATAATATCATTCATGTTTATTAATTTCAGATATGTCATCTACAATAACAAATTCGGAGGCACTATCACTAGGAAAAATCTTTTTGATCTGATAAACAATGACATGATAGTTGATGATGTAAGTAATGGAGTATTACATCGTTTTGTTGTTAATCTTTATGTATATAATGATATATTTTTTAATAATTATTATATTCAGTTTATAATTAATCAGTTTATATTGTATTGACAGATAATTGATGCCGGGCAGGAGTTCATTACAAAGAACTGGGCTGAGAATGCAGAAAGATATTATAAGAGTATAGTTGCACCTGTAATGACCTCTAGCATGTGGATAACATCAGCATCACCGTATCATGAACTTGCTGGAACAGCTGGAAATATAATTTTTAATGGAGTCAGTGATGTAGATAAGAAGGAATTTCTATTTCTCTTCACTATCATAAACTCGGAAAATTCCCACCGGCACCTGGTAGCAGTTGACATACAAGAGAAGATTTTGATGCATCTAAATTCAATAAAATGCAATTCCAAGTACAAGGCAAATGCAAGGAAGTGGCACAAGATAGTAGGTGCAATGTTCTATATATTCTGTGACAATAGTAAGGTATCCAAATGGTCTATGAGAGAGATTAGTGAATGCCCTTCCCAAGCTGCAGGATCACTGGACTGCGGTTTGTTTTGCTTGAAATACATGAATTTTATTGCTTGCAGGGATAGGCCTGATACTTGAGATTTCATAGAAAAAGATATCAGCGTGTACCGCCGCCAGTTAGCAGCAAGAATTTTGAGAGAGAGTGTAAATCAAAAGATGGATAGTGCTGTTAAAAATTAGCCTATAAAAGCAAATTATTTGTTATGTACTCTTTTTTTTCAATTCATTCACTTCTGTAATATGTTACACAAATTTGTAACTAAATTGAGGATTATATTTCAAGCATCATTCTCAAAGAAAAACTCTATAATTCATTCAACCAGTATTGTTTTGAATATCATTGTCTTATTACATGTAGTTTTATGTTATTCATTCAATCAATATTTTGTAATTCTTCATTGCTATGATGATGATATAAAGGAATGTTATGTTTCTTGACAGGGTGTCATAGTATTTATAATAGGGTGTCGTAGCATTTGAACTAGGGTGTCATAGCATTTGAACTAGGATATCGTAGGTTTTGAACTAGGGTGTCGTAACTTTTGAACTAGGATGTAGTAATGATGTTTCAGGTTATTTGGATGATCTTATAGCATATGTAGCATTTTTTGTCAATCTGGAAGTCATAAACCAAGCCACATATGATATAAAATATGGAGAAGGGATTAGAAATATTTTAATTTATATTTTCTGCATGGTTATAGTTTTTGAACTAGGGTGTCGTAGGTTTTGAATTAGGGTATCGTAACTTTTGAACTAGGATGTCGTAATGTTGTTTCAGGTGATTTTATTAATTTTTAAGTAGCTGGGAATATTTCTGATAATCTGGAATTCAATAACCAATCCAATGATGATATGTACCACAGGTAGAAGGGATTAGAAATATTTTATCTTATATTTTCTGCATGGTTGTAGTTTTTGAACTAGGGTATCGTAGCTTTTGAACTAGGGTGTCGTAACTTTTGAACTAGGATGTCATAATACTGTTTCAGGTGATTTTATTGATTTATAAGCAGTCGGGAATATTTCTGATAAGTTGGGAGTTAATAACCAATCCAATGATGACATGTACAACAGGTAGAAGGGATTAAAAATATTTTATCTTATATTTTCTGTATGGTTATAGTTTTTGAACTAGGATATCGTAGGTTTTGAACTAGGGTATCGTAACTTTTGAACTAGGATGTCGTAATGCTGTTTCAGGTGATTTTATTGATTTTTAAATAGCTGAGAATATTTCTGATAATCTAGGAGTCAATAACCAATCCAATGATGACATGTACCACAGGTAGAAGGGATTAGAAATGTTTTATCTTATATTTTCTGTATGGTTGTAGTTTTTGAACTAGGATGTCATAGGTTTTGAACTAAGATGTCGTAACTTTTGAATTAGAATGTCGTAATACTGTTTCAGGTGATTTTATTAATTTTTAAGTAGCCGAAAATATTTCTGATAATCTGGGAGTCAATAACCAAACCAATGATGACATGTACCACAGGTAGAAGGGATTAGAAATGTTTTATCTTATATTTTTTGCATGGTTGTAGTTTTTGAACTAGGGTATCGTAGTTTTTGAACTAGAATATCGTAATGCTGTTTCAGCATTTTTTATTGATCTTTAAGCAGCCGTGGCTATTTTTGACAATCTGAAAAAATAAGTAGATTCTATAAAATATCCAATACATCCTGTTTGAAATTTCATCCGATAATCTATATAAACATAGGACTATACATATATAGGACTATACCATAATTCAGCATTTTATATCCTATCCTGTATTAGTTGACTGCATATATAAGCATCAAATTCATCTAAAAAAGGGTCCGAAGAAGGTATAGTGGGTTCAATTACTGTTTCTGGTACTTCCACTATAATATGGGAAGTCTGCCTTTTGCTAGTACTACATCTTCTCTCATTTTGTATAGGAGTGTCAACAGAAGCCTTATCCATATTTTTTCTTGATCTCTTTGATTTTTTCTCGACTCCACTCTTAAATCTATTCTCTCGTGGACGATCTTTTGTAGTAAGTTAGTCAGGATCCTAGATTAGAAGTTTTTTGCTTTGCTTAGCTGCATAATTAGCATCAACAGCTCTTCTGAATAATGATGTAAGATCTTTCATCACCAAATTGAATGCATCTTCAGACATGGAGGCTATCTCTGCAAGCTTCATCATCCGATGACTCATCAAAGTATATTTATATCAATAAAATATAATATTTGTATTAGGATTTCATGATATATGATAGGTTAATGTAAACTTAAAATAAGACATCTGAATTTAAATAATTCCTTGAGTGCGTACCGTGATTTTTACGTGCTTTTATCACAAAATTGAGTGTTGCATTCGAGATCGTCGAATTGATATTTCATGTCCTTGCACCACCTATTCAAGAAGTACTTATTTGGGATACGAAATGTCGTTTTAATGAAGAACCAATAAGGCATGCCTACACAAGTAACCCTTGTACTCAAAGGATCCATACTAGCATTTAACATCCTCCAAAGTTTTGTCATATGAAACATCGTAATTTTTAATAATCTCCTTATTGATTCCATTAACTTCAATTCTTTCAAATGTTTTAATAGAATATACATCACAATTATCAACTTCTTTAACTAATCTAGCATTTGATATAGCCATTTCAAGGACCTCATTCTGAAATTTTTTGAATATGTGCCTTGTATATTTTTCTACTGCTTGCCTTTCAAAAGGAGAGGATGTCTTTAGGAAAGCACTTGTTTGCAATATTTTATTGTCTTCCTCATTTTCTGCTTCATATCTTTTCTCCAAGACATCTTCGTACTTATCGATGAATTTTTTGAGCGTAGTCTTCAAGTTTATAAATCCATCAAAGAAGTGATTGATGCTCTCACTCCTTTGTGAAGTTGACATCCCTATTCATAAATATTCAAAAAATAGAAGCTATAAGATAAAAAGTTTGTTCAAAACTTTAAAAAATGAACATTAATCATTCATAATGACTAACAAACCTACAAAAAATGTATCTTTAAGATAAACTAGAACCCATTTATCCCGACATTTATATATGCCATTTAACCAATATACGGCCTTGCATTCTATATATTTCTTCATTAAATGTGCCCATCTTTCCTCGAAATATACTATGGTAACTGAATCATATATCGCCATGTCAAACTCAACCATAAATTTGGGATTTACAGTACAAATATGGCCAATCTTTTCAAGAATCTTTTTCAAAATATGTCAAAGATAAAATCTATGTCGTGCATTGGAAAAAACATCCCTAACAGCAGCCTCGATTGCCTTATCTTGATCAGTTATGATGACATTAGGTAGTTGACCACCATTTCCATCCAGCCATGATTAGAATATCCATTAAAATGTCTCAGTCGTCTCATCTGATAACGATGCGCAACCAAGCAATATGGACTGTCCATGATGGTTAACTCCTATAAATGGATAAAAGGGTATTTGATATGTATTTATCAAATAGGTTGAGTCAAATATCAGTACATCACTAAAGTAAGTGCATGCCAATCTTGATCTAGGATGGATCCAGAAGACAGTCCTAAGCTGTCCATTATCATTCAGGTTAAAAGTATAAAAGAAATTTGAATTTTTAACTTGCATTTGTGTGAAATGGATTACCATTGACTGTACATTTCTTTCTTTTAGCTGACTCTGACATTCTCGACAGATAAAATTATGAGCATCATTTTCTGTGAAATCTAATTATCTTCTATCACCTTTCCTTCTAGCCATGGCAGAGTATACTTGACTTATGGAAACATTCATGGCATGTAAATTACTGATCTCTGCCTTTGTTGGTGTGCTAATCCTCCTATGGGACTGTAGATAACCAGCTGATGATATGGACAGCTCATGGTTATGTTCTAGGAAAACATCAACCAATATCCACTTATCATTTTTAGAATGTAGTCTTGCTTTTATCGAAGCCTTACAATCAATTTTGCCAGTATCCCTAGGATTCATGGAGTTATCGATTTTTCTAGATTTTCCTTGCCTCCAACATTCCAGGTGCTTGAAGCATATTTCTTTGTTGTTGTTGGACCTACTACACACTGTTGTGATTCCAAAACCTACTCTCCTTGCATATCCATTGTAGAAATTATTTAAATCATTTGCAGAATTGAACTCCATACCAATTTTAGGATTAATAGACTCATTCTCTATGATCGGGGTGATAGGTGATGGTGCATTCTTCTGAACAATATCAGCAATCTCATCAAAATTTCTAATTTCAGTGCCATATATAGAAATATCTGCATAAAAAATCATAAATATTGATATATATAGTTTTAGATGACATTTTATCTACAACATAATAAATAATGAGTTATGCATTGGATAGAATATGACACGACAGTGCAACAACAAGATATGGATGCAAAAAGTTCAGAAATATATGCTGAAACAATATTACGATATCCCAGTTCAAACGCTATGACACCCTAGTTATAAACCTATGAAAAATGAATAAATTGATATAAAATAAAAAATGAAAGCTTTTATCCTCCATCATGGAACATTTCAACCATACATTGGCTTGAATAAGATTGTTGGATTGTGATAAAAAGACCAGGAAGAAAAAATATTTTAAAAAAAAGGAGTTTTCAAGTTACGACATCCTAGTTCAGAAGTTATGACATCCTAGTTAAAAGATTACGATACTCGATCATGAAACATGAAACTAAATATACTAACCTCTACTACCTCGAGAACCTATCACTTGTGGATTGAGTTATACTCCTAGGATGTCATAATATGACATGGATGCAAAAAGCTCAGAAATATATGCTGAAACAGTATTACGATACCCCAGTTTAAACACTATGATATCCTAGTTATAAACCTACGACATCCCTATACAAAAATTTAAATCGAATATTTTGATTCTCCGTAACAGAAGTGTTTCGGTATACATTGATGATATATGATACCCACAATATAGTAAAATGCTTATGGAAAAACTTGGATATCAAAAATATCGAAACATGAACAAATCGGTACAAAACAGAAAATAAAAGCTTTTATCCTCCTTCATGGGACATTTCAACCGTGCATTGGCTTGAATAAGATTGTTGAATTGTGATAAAAAGACCAGGAAGAAAAAAGATTTCAAAAGAAAAGAGTTTTCAAGTTACGACATCCTAGTTAAAAGATTACGACACCCGATCATAAAACATGAAACTAAATATACTAACCTCTACTACCTCGAGAACATATCACTTGTGGACTGAGTTATGACTTCTCGGATGTCATAACTTAACATGGATACAAAAAGTTAAGAAATATATGCTGAAACAGTATTACGACATCCTAGTTCAAATACTACGACATCCTAGTTATAAACCTATGACATCAACTTAAACCGGATGTTTTGATCCTCCGTAATAGAAGTGTTTCAGTATGCATTGATGATATATGATATCCCCAATATAGTAAAATGCTTCTGAAAAAACTTGGGTATCAACAATATTGAAACATGAACAAATTGGTTCAAAATAGAAAATGAAAGCTTTTATCCTCCGTCATGGGTGCAAAAAGTTCAGAAATATATGCTGAAACAGTATTACGATACCCCAGTTCAAACACTATGACATCCTAGTTATAAACCTACGACATCCCCATACAAAAACTTAAACCGAATATTTTGATTCTCCGTAATAGAAGTGTTTCGGCATACATTGATGATATATGATACCCACAATATAGTAAAATGCTTCTGAAAAAACTTGGATATCAAAAATATCGAAACATGAACAAATCGGTACAAAACAGAAAATGAAAGCTTTTATCCTCCTTCATGGGACATTTCAACCGTGCATTGGCTTGAATAAGATTGTTGAATTGTGATAAAAAGACCAGGAAGAAAAAAGATTTCAAAAGAAAGGAGTTTTCAAGTTACGACATCCTAGTTAAAAGATTACGACACCCGATCATAAAACATAAAACTAAATATACTAACCTCTACTATCTCGAGAACATATCACTTGTGGACTGAGTTATGACTCCTCGAATGTCATAACTTAACATGGATACAAAAAGTTCAGAAATATATGCTGAAACAGTATTACGACATCCCAGTTCAAATACTACGACATCCTAGTTATAAACCTATGACATCAACTTAAACCGAATGTTTTGATCCTCCGTAATAGAAGTGTTTCAGTATGCATTGATGATATATGATATCCCTAATATAGTAAAATGTTTATGAAAAAACTTGGGTATCAAAAATATTGAAACATGAACAAATTGGTTCAAAATAGAAAATGAAAGCTTTTATCCTCCGTCATGGGACATTTCAACCGTGTATTGGCTTGAATAAGATTGTTGGATTGTGATAAAAAAATTAGAAAGAAAAAAGATTTCAAAAAAAAGGAGTTTTTAAGTTACGACATCCTAATTCAGAAGTTACGACGTCCTAGTTAAAAGATTACGACATCCGATCATGAAACTGAAACTAAATATACTAACCCTACTACCTCGAGAACCTATCACTTGTGGACTGAGTTATGACTCCTGGGATGTCATAACATGACATGGATATAAGAAGTTCATAAATATATGCTGAAATAGTATTACGACACCCCAGTTCAAACACTACGGCACCCTAGTTATAAACCTACGACATCCCTGTACAAAAACTTAAACATGATGTTTTGATCCTTCATAAAAGAAGTATTTTGGTATGCATTGATGATATATGATACCCCCAATATAGTAAAATGCTTATGAAAAAACTTGGGTATCAAAAACATCGAAACATGAATAAATCGGTACAAAATAGAAAATAAAAGCTTTTATCCTCCTTCATGGGATATTTCAATCATGCATTGGCTTGAATAAGATTGTTGGATTGTGATAAAAAGATCAGGAAGAAAAAAGATTTTAAAAAAAAAGGAGTTTTCGAGTTACGACATCCTAGTTCAGAAGTTACGATACCCTAGTTAAAAGATTACAACACCCGATCATGAAACATGAAACTAAATATACTAACCTCTACTACCTCGAGAACCTATCACTTGTGGACTGAGTTATGACTCCTAGGCTGTCATAACATGACATGGATGCAAAAAGTTCAGAAATATATGCTGAAACAGTATTACGACATCCCAGTTTAAACACTACGATATCCTAGTTATAAACCTACGACATCAACTTAAACCGGATGTTTTGATCCTCCGTAATAGAAGTGTTTCGGTATGCATTGATGATATATGATATCCCCAATATAGTAAAATGCTTCTGGAAAAACTTGGATATCAAAAATATCGAAACATGAACAAATCGGTACAAAATATAAAATGAAAGCTTTTATTCTCCGTCATGGGACATTTCAACCGTGCATTGGCTTAAATAAGATTGTTGGATTGTGATAAAAAGACCAGGAAGAAAAAAGATTTCAAAAAAAAGGAGTTTTCAAGTTACGACACCCAAGTTCAGAAGTTACGACATCCTAGTTAAAAGATTACGACACCCGATCATAAAACATGAAACTAAATATACTAACCCCTACTACCTCGAGAACCTATCACTTGTGGACTGAGTTATGACTCCTAGGATGTCATAACATGACATAGATGCAAAAAGTTTACAAATATATGCTGAAATAGTATTACGACATCCTAGTTCAAATACTACGACATCCTAGTTATAAACTTACGACATCCCTGTACAAAAACTTAAACTACATTTATTATCCCCTTCTACTAGGAATACCTATAACCTGTGGACTGAGTTATGACTTACAGAGTGCAATTAACTTTCTCTAACTACCAAAACTATTGGTATAATAAAGGAACTATAAAAAGAAAACTAAAAAAGATATTTTACTTCCTGTTGGAGATAATATTTTATCTTGAACATATAGAAGAACTCTTCAGTAGCTTATTCCAACCTCGGATCAAAACAAAGGAAGTTTTCGGTGCCTTATTCCAATCTCGGATCAAAATAGAGTACTTTTTCAGATAGAAGAAGAAGAAGAAGCTAGTATTTATATTTGAAAGTTGATTTCTGTAACAAAACTCTCAGAGCACATTTTAGCACAAGGGAGATTCTTCTTCAATCTTTATTGATTTCTTGGACAAAAACCAGAGCATGTTTCAGAAACCAGAGCATGTTTCAGAATGTTTCAGACTGAAACATTTCTATAAATCCAAGAAAGATGGCGGGTAAAAAAGGGCCGGAGGGAAAGAACTAGATGAATATTTCAAATAAAAGTTGAATCCTATTTAATGCTAGTCACGCT
This sequence comes from Areca catechu, assembly GCA_021397845.1. Taxonomy (NCBI): domain Eukaryota; kingdom Viridiplantae; phylum Streptophyta; class Magnoliopsida; order Arecales; family Arecaceae; genus Areca; species Areca catechu. The sequence continues at coordinate 8,780,048 of CM038052.1, forward strand.
CAACTTAAAACCTGTTATATCCCTCCCGTCATACCATATCCCATCCCATCCGTCATGCTAGCATGGACCAATAGCCGCGTGCGGTGCGGGCCATGCTGGATTTGCTACACCGCACGCGGTGCACAAAGAATTACTCTTTTCTGGCAGTTCTCATTGGTAACAAAATCTTGTGGGTTGGTCTAGTCCAAGCCCACGACTCATATAGGACTGGGTTGGATTAAATTTTCATGACCCATTTATCAACATAGGCCTCACCCAGCCCATATAATCTTAGCTCATATGGGTTAGAGCCAGGCCGGGCTAGATGGCTTTGTCCATTTTGACAGGTTTATTCCAATTCATTATCCCTTCTAAAACCATTAGTATCCCAACAGGTCTATTTCAATTTGTTACCATTCTGAAACCATCAGTGCTTGCTAAGTAGTATTTGAACTCATTAAAGCTCGTAGAAAAAGGTGACAAAGAAATTAATTAAAGATTAGAAGAGACTATTGCAGAAATATTCCTACCCTCCAAAATATCTAATCACTTACGCACTATACTGATTGGGGTAAATAATGCGTTGGCAAGGTGAAACAATTGAGCCCCAAGAGCAGTGACAGTTTGTGTGCAAGCAATTGAATTTAAAAAGACATAGGACTTGATGGCAATCAATATGCATTATTGGTACTTACTGCATCCAAATCTTGAGCAAGCTCTGGGAAATTCGGTGTTCATGAATATACTCTAGTTCAATTTCAATACGAGACTGAGTTATGTTGCTCAACGTGTCACTAAATGGAGTATAATTCCTTTTGTACCAGAGAAGTTTGGTACAAGGTGTTGCAAATGATCCATTCATGAGAAGGCCTACATAACTTTCTTCACAAAAAAGCTCAAAGCCATTCATTGGCTGCATTCATGTGATTGTGAACGGTTAGATCGAGGAAGGCGATTTTGGAAAATCTATACCAGTTACATAAAAGCGAGTCGAGGTTTTTGTTATTCGAGAAAAGAATTGAGGTTTTAATTTGTTATGTTCACAAGAGGTCCAAAGAATGAAAGATTGCCAACTAAAATGCTTCATGTTCACAAGAGGTTTGTAGGTTTGAAATTTTCATTACGGCAAGGCACGCTCTTCCACCGTTGACAACAAAGCATGCAGCTCCTTCCCTTCCACTTGAGCTTTCTTCTCAAATCCTAGGAGGCACTACCTAAAGCTAGTCTACACTGAGAAACCCAGGAACATTATTATTAAAGCACCGCATCTAACAACTAAAGCCATAATTGCAGCAAGAAAGTAATGGCCTGTGCAGACTTGCTGCAGACTAAATCTATCTAATAATTTCTCATAAAGAAGGTACGAATTGGATGGTCTTGTACAAAATTTAAACATAACTTCGATAGCAAATGAGTTTATTGTCTTTTGCCCCGGTGGTTATTGTTATTTGGGATAATAAATATGATGTAACTAGTTTGGTTTCTTTACAAAAGAAAAAAAAAAAATAAAATAAAATAAAATATATATATATATATATATATATATATATATATATATATATATATATATATATATATATATATATATATATATATATATATATATATATATATATATATATATATATATATATATATGCATGAATTTTTCTAAGACTCATGACCATTAGTATTGATATTGGTATGAGTGAAAGATCAGGATCTTTCTTTTTTTCGATTCTACTAACCAGTATCTGAAAGATATTAGATTAACATACTCATCGTTAGATAAAAAAGTTCATAAAAATTTAAGTATCTTGGATTAAATATTACCTGACGGGACGGAGACCTGCGAGGATAACTACAGGATTTATTTTCCATCCCTTTTGACTTATATTATATATATATGGATTGAATTAGTTAAAGGTTACCCCCCTCTCTCGCTCTGAATTTTTTTTTTTTTTTTTTAAAGGAAAGATGAGCAAAAGCCTTTCAAATTTATTAAATTGCTTTAATATAATAAAATATTTACAGATATAGCGCAATAAGAAAATTCAAGTTGGCTATGAAGACCATAGACAGGGATAGGATACCAGTAACAATATAAAAATCAAAGTATAAACAATAAATTAGAAAAAAGAATCTTCTAACAATATTCCAATAATTTTTACCAAATGAATAAACACTCAAAAAGCTACGATCAAAAAAGACAACATACTAGAAAATAATAAAATTTTAAAAAATTGTATGGTTGTTCTTATTTTTATTCGAATAAGGATGCTCCTAATTTTTGAAAGTTTGTAAAACTTTACATATTATCATTTTAACAAGCATTTTTTAAAATAATTCTAAAACTTTGCTTGCACCATAACTCCAAACAAAAAGAGCTACCACTAGTACTACACAAATCACTCTGGTGAAGTATTTGGGTTTCATATTGGAAACATGCCCAGGTATTTTAAAAATATTTTATGTTTTGAGTTTTTTTGATTATATTTATTCCAGGACTATTGCTTGACTATTTCATTGAATTTTTTTTTTAAAAAAAAGGCTAGTTGATGAAAAGCACAATAATATGATATATAACAAAGTTAATTTTTTTCCTATCTGTCCAAAGCTAGCTAACGTAAGCTACGAGAACAAGGTTTTTGGGCAGAAGTTGGCAGGCTCAGCCGACTTCAGCCCAATCCCAAAACAAAAAAAAAAAAAAATTGGGCAGGGGAGGAAAACAGGGGAACCATCATTCTCCCTTATCCGGCCGGGAAGTTCGTTGGAGGAGTCGAAGAAAGAGTCGTGAAGGGGATGGGGGTGGTCAGCGACGAATTTGGGATGGGCTAGAACTCCGATCGGCACGGTCTTAGTTTCCCAAACGGCAAGGAAACTCGTCGGTGATTTCCTTTAAATCCTCTCTCACCACCACCTACCGAGCCCATCAAGCCCTCTTCCGCACCATCCTCCTCCTCTCCGATGAGCGACAGGAGCCCTTCAATGCCAGTAAGTCCTTTTTTTTTATAAAGAGGATTAATGAGGTTTTGTTGATTTCCGGTCTGGTTTGGTTTGGTTTTGGGGCCGTGGACCATCGGTAGCTATGCCGTTGTTCGCTCCGGTTCGCCGAGCTCTTCTCGGTGATCATCCTCCATGGCCGTCGCTGACAACCGTGGAAGAGGTCGGTTTGATCAAGCCAAGGAAGAGCAACAAGGGGAGAGTTCGGGAGAAGGAAAGAAAAAGAAGAAGAAAAGAAAGAAAAAGAAAAAGGAGAAAAAGAAAAGAAAAAAAAGAGAAAGAAAAAGAAATAAGAGGAAGGAAAAAAAGAGAAAAGGAAAAAGAAAAAAAAAATAAGAAAAGAAAAAAAAGGTAAGGAGAGAGAAAGATGAGAGAGAAGAAGAAGAGAGAGAAAGAGGAGAGAGAAGATGAGGAGAGAGAAAGAGGAGAGAGAATATGGGAGAGGGAAAGAGGAGAGAGAAAGAAAAGAGAGAGGATCGAAAAGTCTTATTCTGGAAATTCGTGAGATTAGGATTTATGGATGAATCATAGAAGGAATTTGGGTAAAAGATTTAAGTTTATAATTATCCTAGGATTATTGATTAAAAAAAATTGTTATTGTACCTGTAGGGAGGCAGCCTTCTGGGCAGAAGGGCTTTGTACAGGTTGTGGATATGGACCAGTATCAGTTGTCTCTAGTGAGGTAAAGATCTCTGGACCTGATCACCAGTTATATATATGTGTTTATTATGACATGATTTGATCCGTGCATATGAGCATCGGCATGTATGACTAGTTTGCATTGAATAGTTTGACTTTTTATATTGGACAGTATGATTGTTGTTATTACTAGCTATGTTCTTGTATACCATGTATTATGAAATAATGTGATATTTATATGGGTTGGACCATGATACCAGTTATTGGTAAGCTGTAAATGATATGATTTGATAGATGATGTGAAAGAATAAAGTGTTAATTAAGAGAATGAGGTAATTGGACTAACCATGCTATGGGATCGTGGTTAATAATATTTCCGGTCACAGGCAAAATCGTGACAAATATTGCCTTTCACAGGCATGGACAATGATATTGCCGGTCACAGGCAGTATCGTGACAAATATTATCTTTAACAGGCATTGACAATATATTGCCGGTCATAGGCGAAATCATGATAAATATTGCCTTTCATAGGCATTGACAATGATATTGCCGGTCACAGGCGGAATCATGACAAATATTGTCTATCATAGGCATGGACAATGATATTGCCAGTCATGGGCTGGAGCATGACCATGGTTAGTCTAGAACCCTAAAGAAGAAAGATAACTAATGGAAAGACAAAAAGAAAATATGATGTTATCAAAGGTTTTGTTATACTTAACATGTGAGTTGCTTTGGTTGCTTGTTCTGATAAACTAATATTTTCCAGTATTTTCGATTTATACTATTATTGGTAAGACTGTTTGGAAACCTTACTAGGCTATAAAACTCACAACCCTTATTTATTTTTCCTTCTCAGAGTTGTGTAGGATAATCGAGCTTAGTAATAGATTGGATTCATGGTGAAATGATGCATAACAAGGATTGGGTTAGGCGTGAGACTGAACATCAATTTGTAGATTCTTAATTAGTTTTGTTCAATAAGTTTAGTTATTGATATTTATGTAAGTAAATCAATGGATTATTTAATAATTCGACTTGAATAAATAGATTGTTTAATGAAATATAAATAAATTAAATAATAATGGTTTATTGAAAGTGATTTTTTTTTATATAAGTGAATATTGTGTACCTAGACCTTGCATGATCTCTAGGATAAAATCTAGGGCTTGTGCGATCGGTCACGTAATCGATTCCGATGCTAGATTCGGGGCATGACAGAGTGATATCAGAGCTTAGGTTATGATCATTTGGAATGGTGATACAAGTGGTTCAAATAATAATAATATGATAGTTATTAGGATATGACAAGAATAGTGTCAGAGCTTAGGATGACTTGGGACCGTGGTATAAGTGATTATGATAGACATGAGTGACATCAAAATTCAGGTTATGATTGTTCGAGACTGAGACATAGGTGATTTGGAAATCACATGTTGGATATTAAGACATGACATGGGTGATATTGAAACTTAGCTTATAATTATTTAGGACTGTGATATAAGTAGTTGGGATATGACATGAATGTATCGAAGTTAAGAGTATGATCATTTGGGTAATGATCATTATGGATTATGACCTAGTATCATGATCCATCGGGACATGATAAAAGTTACAAGAATGAATTTGAAGTTGGATTTCAAATCTTTAGATGTTATACGTAAGATCTGACTTATGATTAGGAACACAATTTTTGATATGTAATGTAAGTAATGGGATTGATCTAGGATGAATATAAATGGCTAGATTTTTATACTCTTTGATCATGATAAGTAAGCATATGATGGATATAGAAGAGTTGGATGGGATGTATCCTTGCCTTTGATAAGTGGGTTTGATCTAAACATCAAAAGTACTGGCCTGAAATTATAGTATGTTATGTTAATGGGTTATGCTGAATAAATAGGTTCAGTTATTAATTGAATGATTTTGGAGTCTTAAACTTAATAGGAATGCAGATCATGATAACATGCCAGTTTTGTTGTTAATTTTTGAATTATAAATTTCGGGACTATTGTAAGAAGATGTTTAGAGAATAAGTCATGGAAGAGTTCAATGATATTAGAAAGGATACATTTTTTATGAATCTGTATATGGATTGTGATTGAACATATATAAAGAAAAATGTGTTTGGGATGATGTATAGTTTTGTAGCTCTCTATTGGTGGATTAGATTCTATTATGTTTACATGGTATACATATTTTGATAGAATCTTGATAGTCTATGTTTGCAGTTTTAGATTGGATTATTGAATATGCCCTATATTTGTTGGGGATTGTTGGATATGTTAGACACTAAATCAAACTTAAGATCTATGAAAAGATTTAAGTTATCCTACTACTGATGTTGTATTGAGCAAAGAATTAGTATTGGAAAACTTATATGGGTTCAACCAATGAAGGACAATATTTTAGATAGTTTGTTAATTGATGCTAAGAGTTATGATAAGATAGTTCTATGAGCGATAATATGATTGATTCTATTTATAAGAGCATTGATTCAAGTCTTTAACTTTGTTAGAGTTAATGATAACTTTTCAGGAAAAAAATTGATCTAGATTATCTAATTGAATTGTCAAGGAATGTATGATTAATCTAGACTTAAACTAAAATTATTGATGTCTTAAAAGGATGATGAGATTTATACAAGGATTTTCAATATGAAACTGGATCAGGATAAACTATGATATGATATTCTTGAGGTGAGAATGAGATAAAAAGACTCAATAGCTTTACCCTAATAACTTGAGATCTCCCTGATACTGAAATAAGATAAATTTTTGGAGGGATTCATTTAGTGAATCTAGATGGTTTAGTAAATTTTATCAGAGTGCATAATGGAAGCATAGTGATTTGAGTTATCGAGAAATCAATTAAGAATATTAACTCTAAATTTAGAAGTGTTATAGGAGTACTGAATTGAATTTTGATAACAATATTTTAGTAATAAATAAAAAGATATTGTCATTGATCGTTGAGCTAGTCTATAGGTGTTGCTATGCAATTCCATCAATAGGTTCCCTTAATGTAGAGAGTTTTAGTAAAAATTTTGGACATCTCTAAATCCAGAATAATGATGTGATATTTGTGATACCAAGCTTCTTTAGTTATGACATTATGATTTCTCTATTTAAGGAAGAATTGTGGTTTCCATAAGATAAAAGATCGATTATAAAATAATGGAGAAGGTTAGAAGAAGAAAGAATGTTAAAGACCATGGCATGTGTCTACTGCTCAAGCCTTCTTCTATTTTTTTTTGGTTAAGAATAGAGTGGACCAATTATGATTTCCATATAGAGTTAATCAATATAAGTAAATCTCAGAGGCAAAGAATTGTATACTTAATTTGAGGTTGATGCGTTATTGTTCATTTGAAAGAGATTAAGAGAAATCATTATGTACCGCATATCATAAAGAGCAAGAATTAAAATATGATATAATTCTGTTATGTTAGGGACTTATGAAGAAACGTTCTAAAAAAGGGATCATGAAGAAGCTTGAGGATGATGTTAGATTATGCATATCTAAGGTTTGGGCATCATGATTTTTTTATGAAATTAATCAAGGATAATTAATCATATCAAAAGGTTAGCATTCTTTTGGGAAGAGCTCAAGGAAACTCGATATATTTTGTAAATGGAAAGGGTCAAGTTTTGAATAGTATATAATTTTGTTATATTAAGACTTGAGAATCAAGTATCCTAAGAGGCGGGATAATTAAGAGTTTGAGAGTGAAATGAGGGTTGGATACTTTCGGGATTCCAAATCTTAATCAAGCTAATTTCGAGGACAAAATTATTTTAATGAGGAGAGAATCTAAGAACAAGGTTTTTGGGCCGAAGTTGGCAGGCCTAGCCAACTTCAGCCCAATCCCAGAACGAAAAAAAAAGTTGGGCAGGGGAGGAAAACAGGGGAACCATTGTTCTCCCTTATCCGGCCGGGAAGTTCGCCGGAGGAGTTGAGGGAAGAGTCGTGAAGGGGACGGGGTTGGTCGGCGATGAGTTTGGGGTGGGCTAGAACTCCGATCGGCACGGTCTTAGCTTCCTAAACGACGAGGAAATCCATCGGGGATTTCCTTTAAATCCTCCCTCATCGCCGCCTACTGAGCCCATCGAGGCCTCTTTCGTGTTGTCGTCCTCCTCTCCGGCAAGCAACGAGGAGCCCTTCAATGCCGGTAAGTCCTTTATTTTTTCATAAAGAGGATTAATGGGGTTTTGTTGATTTTCGGTCTGGTCTGGTTTGGTTTTGGGATCATGGATCGCCAGTAGCCGTGTCATCATTCGCTCCAGTCCGTTGAGCTCTTCCTAGTGATCATCTCCCATGGCTGTCACCGGCAACCGTGGAGGAGGCCAGTTCAGTCAAGCTAAGGAAGAGCAGTAAGGGGAGAGTTCGAGAAAAGGAAAAAAAAGAAGAGAAGAAAGGAAAAGAAAAAGGAAAAAAAGAAAAGAAAAGAAAAAGAAGAGAGAAAAAGAAATAATAGGAAGGAAAAAGAAAGAGAAAAGGGAAAAAGGAAAAAAACTAATAAGAAAAGAAAAAAAAGGAAGGAGAGAGAAAGAGGAGAGAGAAGAAGAGGAGAGAGAAAGAAGGGAGAGAGAGAGGAGAGAGAAAGAATAGAGAGGAGAGAGGATCGAAATGTCTTATTCTGGAAATCGTGAGATTAGGATTTATGGATGAATCGTAGAAGGAATTTGGATAAAAAATTTGGGTTTACAGTTCCTTAGGATTATTGATTAAAAAAATTGTTATTGTACTTGTAGGGAGGCAGCCTTCTAAGTAGAAGGGCTTCGTACGGATTCCGGGTATAGATCTGTATCAGTTATCTATAATGAGGCAAGGATCTCTGGACCTGATCACCAGTTATATATATGTGTTTATTATGGCATGATTTGTTCCGTGCATATGAGCATCGGCTTGCATGACTAGTTTGCATGGAATAGTTTGACTTTTTATATTGGATAGTATGATTATTGTTATTACTAGCTATGTTCCTATATATCCAAATAATCTGCTTTGTATGGGTTGGACCATGATACCAGTTATTGGTAAGCTGTAAATGATATGATTTGACATGATGATGTGAAAGAATAAAGTGTTAATTAAAAAAATGAGGTAATTAAACTAGCCATGCCACGGGATCATGGTTAATGATATTACCGGTCACAGGTGGAATCGTGACAAATATTGCCTTTCACAGGCATGGACAATGATATTGTCGGTCATAGGTGGAACGTGATAAATATTGCCTTTCACATGCATGGACAATGATATTGCCAATCATTGACGGAATCGTGATAAATATTACCTATCACAAGCATGGACAATGATATTGCCAATCATGGACTGAAGCATGATCATGATTAGTCTAGAGCCCTAAAGAAGAAGGATAACTAATGGAAAGACAAAAAGAAAATATTATGTTATCAAAAATTTTGTTATACTTGACATTTGAGTTATTTTGGTTGCTTGTTCTGATAAATATTTTTCAGTATTTTTAATTTATATTATTATTGGTGAGACTGTTTGGAGACCTTACTAGGCTGTAAAGCTCATAATCCTTATTTGTTTTCCCTTCTCAGAGTTGTGCAGGATAATTGTGCTCGGTAATGGATTTGATTCATGGTGAAATAATGCATAACAATGATTGGGTTAGGCGTGAGACCGAACATCAATTTGTAGATTCCTATTTAGTTTTGTTCAGTTAGTTTAGTTACTAATATTTATATAATTAAATCAGTCGATCATTTGGTGATTTGACTTGAAAAAATAGATTGTTTAATGAAATATTAATAAATTAAATAATAATGGTTTATTGGAAGTGATTTTTTTGATATAAGTGAATATTGTGTATCTAAATCTTGTTTGAGCTCTAGGATAAAATCTAGAACTTGTGCAGCCGGTCGTATAGCCAATTCCAGTACTGGATTTGGAACGTGATATAATTTATTAAAGTACTATCAAATTTGAGCTGATTTGTAAAGACACTTTAAATGAACAAGTAAATGTGCATCTAATAAAAGAAATGGTTGATAGTTTCTCTGCCGTTAGATCTCTATTGTTGAAAGCAAACTCCCTGGCCCTGTTGGAACTCACAGTTCTGCTCACTATACTTTTGGCAGGCAAATTCTAGTTTTTAGCAAAAGGAAAGGATGATCCGCATAACTCACGATAATGATAGTTGTTCGAGTCCAACGGTCCTTTCTGATAGATTTTACCGGCCAATAATAAGTGCCTAAACAAATAATGAAAACTAATTGTAGTAAAGTTATCTATCATTAATTATCCAAGCTTTGTATGGATAGCTTAATACAAGGTTTTTTTTTCAAAAAAAGAAACTCTTTGATTTATTTTGCCAGTCAATAATAAGTGCCTAAACAAATGATGGAAGCTAAATGCAGCAAAGTTATCTACCATTAATTGTCCAAGCTACTTGTATGGATAGCTCAATGCAAGATTCTTTAAAAAAAAAAAAATTTCAATTTTTGTACAACTAGGAGAGGATCCAAGATAAATGTGAGATATGGGTTTTGGGCCGAAGTCGGTAGGGCTAGCCGGCTTCGACCCATAATGTAGAAAAAAAATAGGGCCGAGAGTCAGAATAGGGGAGGGTTTTCTCCCCTTATCTGACTGAGAAAGTCGCCGGAAAAGTAGCTGGAGATGCTGTGGAGGAGTGGGAGTCGATGTGAGGATGTGTTTGGGTGGGATAGGATTTCCGACCGGTTGTTTCTCTTCCCTATACAGTGAGGAGTTCCCGTCGTTTCCTCTTTAAAACCCCACCCATCGTTACGAGTTTTCACCTGTTGCCGCCTACACCGCCATGGCCTGTAGCTTGGGGATGACCTCGGATGCCGACCTCGTCGCCCGGAAATCAGCTTGCATACCCGGACCTGCAAAAAAGAGAAGACCCGGACCGGGGATCTCGACGGGGGTACTTCGATGATCAAGTCAGTGGTGATCTAGGGAAACAGATCCTCCCCTGTGGTCCCCTTTGGTCGAACTCCATACTTGGAGGAGGAGATTTTGCTTTAGAAAGAAAGTGTAGAGTGAGAGTGGCAGCGGTGGAGGAGGCACGAGCTGTGATGGCTATGTCCGTTAAGACTCTTCCGACGAGTACTTCGGTAGTCTCAAAGTGCTCTGCCCCTTGCTTGCTCTCCTGTTCGCTTGCCTTTGTTTGCTTACCTTGTTCGAAGACCTTCTGAACCTTCTTTTAGGCCATGACCCTTCCAGCAACCTACCTCGGGTTCCTTTCCCTTAGCAGGCACCGGAAGGTCAACGTTCAGCAGTGCTCCGTGCCGTGTGCCCAGGTGCCTCCCCATCCGTGATAGGGAGTTATGTCGCAGGATCTGACCTCCCAGCTGGTCGCTCTACTTCAAAAAATTTGGTAAGGTCTCGATCTGGGAGCAGCCACCCCCTGATTTGAATCTTCTGGGCTGATTTCCTCTTTCGAGTGGTGCAAACGGTCGGCTGGAAAGTGCAGTGCCTTGGCCAGGGTACCTTTTCCTATATAGTATAAATAACAGCGGGAGTAATCATGGCATCCTGGGGGTGCCCCTCCGTGGTCCTTGGGCGGCGATCCGCCACCCAAGGAAGGTGGCACCGTCCCCTTCCTCCTGCTTCTGAACCTCCCGAAGCGCCGTGGGCTTTGGCCACCGGGACAGCTTCTGGCTGATGGACCTCTCGTCTGAAGAGAGCTTGGTCTGAGGAGAAGGAGCTCGACTTCGGTTGAGGCTGGCTCGACCTCGAGGGAGTCACCCGGTGAAGAAGCTCGAAGAGAGCGGGAGCTCGACTTCGACTGAGGTGGGCTCGACCTCGAGGGAGCCGCCCGGCGAAGGAGTTCGAAGAGAGAGTCTGACGTAGCAACTTCTACCGATGTGGCATCCGACTGAATCTGACAAGGAATCCACGTCAACGATCTTGCCACATCATATCCCATATCCAAGAAGGAGGTCCAATGCCTGACTGGTCACTTGCCATCCTAAGTCGGTTCATCTCACGCTCCACCGAGCACTGCCAATGATTCTTCAAGGGCTGCACAATATGCATGACTTCGCCTGGATAGAAGATTGTCAGGAGGTATTTGAGGGGCTGAAAACATTTCTCACCACCCCCTGTTGCATTCCAGGCCAGAGGCTGGAGAGGAGCTCTGATAATTATATTTTATACACATATAAAAGTATTAATTAATAATCAAACTATCTTTATTTAGGTCAAATTAATACTTTTATATATCATTTGTAGGAAAGAAGACTGTCATTGTGAAGAGCTCAATTTTTAAAGTCCAACGACATAAACGGCAAGCGAATCAAAGTTCAGACGGGGCCGAAATTGAATTTTAAAGATTAATAAAAGAAGTGCATATATTTTAAAGCAGCCGGTCTACCATGGACTGATCGCCTGGTCTACGAGAATTTGCGCGGTCCACCGGTAGCCATTACTGCCAGTCCATGAGCCGATCCGTGGACCATCTCCACCATTTCAAGCCGACGGCCACCATAACTCCTTCTCGCCATTCTCCCTCATCGCCGGGAGCCACCCCTCATTGAAAAATCTACCAGAAAGCCACCGAAAGACCTGTGTTTTTGATCGGATGCCTCTCTCCTTCGTGCGGTCATCAGCTCCTCCTCCTGCCCGCCACCAACTTTTCTCCTCATCTGCCGGCCGTCGCCCAGCACTGCCACCGTCTGTATCCCCCCTCTCTACCGCCACCATCGTCCATAGCCACCCTCTCCCGTCGCCTAGAACCACCCCCATTCCTTGTTCCACCGGTCGCTGCTCCACCGCCACCGTCGTCGCTGCCACCACCATGTCGCATCGGGAAGGAGGCCAAATGCCAACCACATGAGGAGTCAAAGTCCAAGTGCGACCCGAGATTCGATCCAGCAAGAGTCCGGATCCAGCGAGAGTCTGGATCGACCCTGCTGCTGCCAGAGAAGGAAGCTCAGCTACGATGAACCCATCAAATAATCGATCAAATGGCCGAGAATTCTTCATGTGATATATGCCCGATCTGGACCCTGATTGAGTTCAAATTTGATTGGGAGGAAACCCTAGCCCAGTTTTATTTAAAGGACCCCTGACCTAAGAAGAGATCATCTAGAAAGAGCACAGTACATGGTAGAGAGCAGTACTTGGATTAAGGGTTGATCTCTAAGAGTGGGGTATCTTGGAGAGAAGTACTGTCCTACGCCATCTTCGAGCAGACGTCCCCTCCAGATCAAGAACCAGAGAAGAAGCAACGAGGCCTAGTTCACTCCAAGGAGTATGACGGAAGAAGGATGTTCATCGACCGCCTTCCTGATGAAGCTGCACCGACCTCCTTCTAATCTATGTTCCTTCTTTGCTTTTACTTTCATTCTAGCATATTTTTTTTTTACTTTCTTGTAATAGAATCATAAGTTCAATTAATGAAAAGTTTACTTCCTCGCATTTTTAAATTTATGTTATTTATTTTCATTGCAAGTAGATGCTAGGGTCTAAATAATAGATCCTAGTACCACATATTTTCTTTTATTTTGCACTTTTAATTTATTCAACTTCAATCTCTTTATTTTCTTTAATCAAGGATGTTAAAACATTCATTACATTGACTTCCCTGTGGATTCTTCCCCTTGAGCCAATGAGATCGCGACATGCGTCGTTACCCATCGTGTGGGACTCTTTGGGTCACAAACCATCTCTCCGAGAGAAATGAATGCATTATTGCGGGTTATCGTTCCCGTCCACGTTGCAGTTTCTTAATAATGGAAGAGGGGGTCTATGAATCATCGTGGACTTGAATCGCAAATCATCGCACCGGGAGAGACGAAGGCATTATTGCTGATCACCGCCCTTCATCCACATGGCAGCCCCCCACGGGTGGACCGGTGATCCGTGAATCACCAAGCGACTACAGTAATTATTGAAGGGCCTGGAGGCCCTCCATGTCAGTGGCATCGGTCTACTCCATTTACCCCGAGTCCAAGAGTATCCCGAACTTGGGAGTGGGGGGCATCTGATATGGCAAGTCAATGACATGGCACACGCATCTGACACAACTGGCTAATGAGGTGGTAGAGAGTGCCACTTGGCCCAGCCAAGGTCGAGCTCCTGGTCGAGGTTGAGTATCCAGCAGAGGTCAAGCTCCTGATCGAGGTTGAGCTCTCAACCAAGGCCGAGCTCCCGTCCGAGGTAAGCTCCTGGTCGAGGTCGAGCTCCCTTCCCAATCGAGGTCAAGCTCCCGGTCGAGGTCGAGCTCCCGTCCGAGGTGAGCTCTCGATCGAAGTCGAGCTCCCATTCGTGGTGAGCTCCTAGTCGAGGAGAGCTCCCGACCGAGGTCGAGCTCCCAGTCGAGGTCGAGCTCCTGTCTAAGGTAAGCTCCCATTCGAGGTGATCTCCCGTTCGAGGTGAGCTCCCAGTCGAGGTCAAGCTCCCATCTAAGGTGAGCTCCTGGTCGAAGAGAGCATCGGACCAATCGAGCTCCCGGCCGGATCAATTCCCTGAGGGCAAGGAGACATCCCCCCGACCATGGCAGGAGGAAAGTAGAAGGCGAGACATGACTCCCGGAGGACAGACATAAGAGAGGCCTAGATGGTGACATAGGGGCACAACGTCATCATCTTCGCTGGACCGGCAGCAACTCTTGCAGAGGTGTGTGCTCCACCAAGGCTCCAGGCCCTACTGCATGCTGCTTGCACTTCTTGCAAGAGGAGTGCTCCACCGGGGCTCTAGGCCTGGTAGCACTTCGCCTGCATCTCCTGTAAGCGGGGTGCTCCACTGGGCTTCAGGCCTTATAGCACGCTGCCTGCATCTCCTGCAAGAGGAGTGCTCTAGGTCCTGTAGCATATCATCTACACTTCCCGCAAGAGAAATACTCTGCCAGGGCTCCAGACCTTGTGGCACGTCATCTGCACCCCCTGAAAGTGGAAGCAGTCAGCCGTAGCTCCAGACCCCGTGGCAAGCCACTTGAACCTTCCATAAGGGATTGCCCCACCAAGGGGTAGGCTCCGCAGCACGTCGATTATGCCCCCTACAAGAAGACCTTCTCATGGGAACCTTGAACCTTATTCGACGAGGCTCTGACAAGTTTGTATCCCTCTTATAGGGGACGTTCTAGGAGAGGCACCTAACAAGAGGCTCCATACCCGGTATGACAGAATCAATTCCTATATAATGGTAAGAGGGACCTCTAGGATGGGGGGCGAACCAAGAGAGAAGATAAGAAAGCAAGCAAGCCAAGGCAAAGGGCTAAAATAGAGAACAACTCTCTAACATCCCAAAAACTCTAGTTTTTTCATTCTCTTCTATCTCCCTCTATGTGGTGGTATCATAAGGCTCCGCCATAGAGGGTCTATTCTTCTTGGTCACTTTGCTGACTTGACCGTTGGAGTATTCCTGTCGGGATCCCTGGCTCGGGTCTTCTTTTTTGCAAGACCGATCGGCCATGAAGGTGTGAGGTTGAAGAGCTCGATGCTCCCAGGGAGGCCAGCTCAACCAGGCCTCATTAGAGCTACAATTTACGGTGATCTAGGTAGCAATAGAAAGGATGATCCACATAACTCACTATAATGATAGTTGTTCAAGTCCAACAGTCCATTCTGATAGATTTTGTCGGTCAATAATAAGTGCCTAAACAAATGATGGAAGCTAATTGTAGTAAAGTCATCTGCCATTAATTATCCAAGCTGTTTGTATGGATAGCTCAATGCAAGATTTCTTTATTTTAAAAAAAACTCTTTGATTTATTTTGCCGATCAATAATAAGTGCCTAAACAAATGATGGAAGCTAATTGTAGTAAAGTTATCTACCATTAATTATCCAAACTATTTGTAGGGATAGCTCAATGCAAAATTTCTTTCAAAAAAAAAAAAAAAAAAAACTCTTTGATTTTTGTACAAGCCGGAGAGGATCCAAGATAAATAAGTTGCTAATTTGAGAGGGGGAGGGGGGGAGGGAGGGGGACATCTTGTTTAACCTCTCTCACACCACATCTGATCATGACCAACTATATCGAAACATGATAAACCATGGTTTAAAATAATTTCAATCATAACATTTCACCAGCCATTCTGAAGCTACATTGGCTATCATTACAGCCTCTTATGTTATGTTACGTATAATAATAAGAAAAAAAGTATAATGGTCATTATAACTCATAGCTTACTGTTATAATAGTCTGTTATAAAGCAAATAATGATTATTTTTCATTCAAACTATCTTCTAAAGAAGATATTATCTCTCTTCAAAATTTGTTTCTATCATTTTTTTTTTCTGTAAAAGAGATTGTACCATCTAAATAATATTTTTTTTATCAAGTAAACAGTGGGTGGAAAAATAACGCCGCCATTTGTCTATTGTTGTTCATTATTTTTATTATAACACTGTTACAACAGCCTTCATGCCAGTTATCTTTTTAGTGCTAAAAACTTCGAAATAGTGCAAATAATAGCTATCATAAGTGTTATAATGACTAATAATGGAATATTACTATTACCCAAACCTTGTGGTAAACTGCACAGGACAATGCTAGCTCGCTTGTGCAGAGCTTTCAAAGGCACTCCATCCAGATTCTAAATAATTTATAGTTTCATCGGACGTCTCTGTAGAGCACTCACCAACCAAGCCATTTGGATCCATGGTGCCATAAATTCATTAACCAATATTATAAGGTGTGATATATGGGCTTTTGGGCCGAAATCGATAGGCCCAACCGGCTTCGACCTGGAATGTAGAAAAAAAATGAAGTTTGAAGCCGAAACAGGGAAGGAGTGTTCGCGTTGTTTAGCCGGGGACTTCGCCGGAGGACTCGGGAAAAGAGTCGTGAAGGGGAGGGGAGAAGTCTACGATGAATTTGGGATATGCTAGGACTCTGATCGGGCGGAGTTTGCTTTCCAAACAATGAGAGAACCTATTAGTGGTTCTCTTTAAATCTCCCTCCACCGTCGCCGAATCAAGCCCTTCCACACCGTCCTCCTCCCCGGCGAGCACTCGAGAGTCCATCTAGTGCAGGTGAGTTTTTTTTTTATAATTTGGAAGGATTTAATCTAGTTTTTCTAAGGTTTATCTCGGTTTGGTGCTGCTGTGGGGTCGTGGATGCCGGTGACCGTGCCGCCGTCTACCTCCGGTCCGCCAGCCTCTTCTCGGTGACCGCTTTCCAGGGTCGCCGTCGGCAACCAGGGTGAAGTCGGCTCAGTTGAGCCAAGGAAGGCAACAGGGAGAGGGGTTTGGGAGAAGAAAAAAGGAGAGAAGCCACGGTTCAGAAGAAGAGAAGAAAGAAAGAAGAGGGAAAAAAAGAAAGAAAAAAAAAAAAAGGAAATAAAAGAGGGAAAGAAAAAGGAGAAAGCAAAACGCAAAAAAAAAAAAAAAAAAAAAAAAAAAAAAAGAAAAAAAAAAGAAAAAAGAAGAGAGGATGAGGAGAGTGGAAATGAAGAGAAAGAGAAGAGAGAAGAGAGAGAAAATAAGAGAAAAATAAAATAAATAATAATTATAAGAGAGAGGATCGGAAAGTCTTCTTTCTCGAAATTCATGTAATCAAGGTTTTAAGGATAAATCGTAGAAGAATTTTAAATAAATTATTTATTATTATAGGGGGCAGCCTTCTGAGCAGGAAAGATCTTGAACAAACTCTGGATATGGACTAACATTGGATATACTAGGATTAGCTTCTGAAAGGTAAGGATCTCTGGACCTGTTCACCAGTTATATATGTGTGTTTATTATGACATGGTTTGATCCGTGCGCATATGCATTGGCATGCATGATTTATTTTTGCATGGAATAGTTTGACTTTTTACATTGGACAGTACGATTATTATTGTTATTAGCTATATTCTTGTACACCATGTTTTAATAAATAAAGTGATATTTGTATGGTTTGGACCGTGATGTCAATCATTGAAAGATTTGAGATTTCATGGTTTGGCATCGTGATATGATTTGACATGATGATGTGAAAGGATAAAGTGTTAATTAAGAAAATGAGGTAATTGGACTGGCCATGCCACGAGATCATGGTTACTGATAATGCCGATCACAGACGGAATCGTGACAAATATTGCCTATCGTAGGCATGGATTTGCCCGTCACAGGCTGAAGTGTGATATCGAGATTGCCGGTCATAAACGGAATCGTGACAAATATTGCCTATCGCAGGTATGGATTTGCTCGTCACAGGCTGAAGTGTGACACCGAGATTGCCGGTCATGGGCTGAAGCGTGACCGTGGTTAGCCCAGAACCCTAAAGAAGAAGGATAATTAAATTAAAAGCATAAAGAGAAAAACATGATTTTACAAAAGGTTTTGTCACATATGACATTGAGTTGTTTGGTTTCTTGACATGATATACTATTATATCCTTGTTATTTTCAAATTATTATTATTGATGGTGACTGTTTGGAGATCTTACTGGGCTGTAAAGCTCACAACCCCTTTTTGTTTTTCTTCTCAGAGTTGTGCAGGATCTTCGGGCTTGGTGGTGGATTGGATTCGTGAAGAAATAAGGAATAGCTAAAAAGTCATTACAATCAATTGGACGGCTAAATGATGAACGAAATTGTAACCATAAGAGTTGTATTATTTTTTTGTATCAGGTATTTTTTCTTATGAATTGTGATAAAAAATATTATGAAGGTTTGAAGTTATAATGAAAATTTTTTTGCCTTGCATGATCTCTAGAATAAAATCTAGGGTTTGTACGGCCGGTCGCGTAGCCGATTCTGGTGCTGAAGTCGGGACGTGACATAAGGACTTCCACACCTTCATCTATGACTAAAAATCTAAATTCATTTAAATCTAATCATAAATACCATGATCACAACAATAAGTCCATATTGCAGTATCCTTCTATTTCATATAGATCATGGGTTGAATTTGCTTCAATACTATTTATAACAATCGAGTACCTCATTCAAAAAATAAATTTTATTTAGATTTCTTGATCATATATAAATACTCAAAATCAATCAAATACATAGTTGATGTGAAGCTAAATACATACTCGTTCAGATCCTTGCAACATTAGAAGCAAGGTCTCTAAGTTACTAATACACTTTTTTTTTTTTTTTTCCTATTCAAAATCATATTTAATATATATTAAAAATTTTAAACATGAATATCATGATCCAAGACTATAGTTGAAATCCTACCGATATCAAGAAATTCGAGGAAATAGAAATATCGGTGGGAGCATTACCCCACATACATATAGGATGGGAGGAAAGAATCGATGAATCATTATTATTCTTACTCTAACTAAGAAGAAATTATTTCCTACACGATATATACCATATAGTTGTACATGCCATCAATCACAATCCTATATTTGGGCTACATTCATGAAGCATGTACCACGGGCATCGTTTTAGAAATAAATGGTTATAATTAGTATCATACATAACCGTATGGTGCACATGGTTTAGAGAATGATTTCTCCTAACCAGCTAATTTAATAATCATTTTTATAAAGTACTGTTTGCTTAATAACCATCACCTTTTCTTTTGCCCTTCTTCCTCCCATAATAACTATAAGGGGACCGGTCCGACCACAGCCACCCACCCACCACAAGGCCCCACCAAGTCGATGGATCCAGATGCCACGCCTCCTCTCCGGCGTCAAACAAAATAAATGGGACAGGGTGTTTCCTACTCCTTCATGATATTGTGTTTTTGATTTTTCTACTGTAAAGATACAACCATCCATTTGCAAATAAATAAATAAATAAATAAATAAATAAATAATAAATAGGATCTCTTCACAAGATGGTCCACGAAAGGAAGACATGTCCATCACGGTCCCATGTCCGGTCCAGATCTCCTTGACGAAGTCCGTGCCTGGGTGCAACAAAGAACCATCGCATCGCTTAGCTACAAATTTCGAGACGTGACCGTCATGGCTCGTGAGTCGTGACCGCTAGGCCATTCGCTAGCGTGGCCATCGGTTCCTGGTCGGCCACGGCTCATGCAAATCTAAGGCAAATGGGCTTCCGTGGGTGTGGGCCCACGGAGGCTTCTCGATGATTTAAATATTTTGATCTAAGTTGGTCCCATGCCACTTCAATGCCCTGCGCGCTGTGGTTGGGTGCAGTTTTGATCCGGTGCCAGCTGTTTTCCTGTTGGAGGAGGTACTCTGGACTTTTGTGGCAGAAATTTCATCACAAGGTAGTAATGGTATTCGAAGAACTCAACAACCATGTTATTTTCATAATAATAGATCGACTATTATGTTCTCCTGATGAAATATGCTATTAGTGGTTCACGGTATAGCAGGCACCATAGTAAATGTATTTAGGGCATGTATCAATACTTTTCAAACAATAAAGCATTTTCAAGTGCAAGGATATTTTGTGTTGTGGGTATCAATTGATAAAGAAAATATGATAGTCGGATCCTCAGCACACTAAGAAATATGGTTGGCCGTAAGGACATGTGGTCTAGCCTTTTAACATGACTTTGCCATCAAAGTCCTTTCTATTATGGTTCCTACTAATGCTGTCCACGATGTCAGAATGTGGAGATCCTACTACAGGCAGAGGATAAAGATAAAAGATATTTATACGTGTTTTATGAGATACCAGCCCGGAAACTTGATGGAGCTTGGTTCTAGAGGATTAGAGTTCATCCAAGGGTCAGTATATTTTTTTGAAAATTGGTCTATGGTCATCTTCCTACCAGGTCAATCTTGAAGGATAAGGATGTGCCTTTTCCTATTGTCTATCCATGTTGTGAGTATGAGGAGGAGACGGTAGATCATGTTCCTTTTTGCTATCTAAGAGCTGCATGGATTTGAAGGATGGCTAACCTTTTGTCTATAATCAATTTGATGAATAATCCCACTCAACTCTTTCTAGAGAGCCGAAGCTTAGCATGAATTCAAAAATGGCCATGATTAAGGGTGTGCGAATGGCATATATAGCCTACTACATTTGGCTATCAAGAAACAATTAGTTATTTGAGTCGAAAAGGCTTTCTGACGATTCATCTTAGAGCATGCTTTGATTCAGACGACTAAGATAATTCACTTGGATCTGCTAATCTGACTTCAAGGACTTCGGATTCCTATAATCTTCAATTTGCTCATAGAGCGACTTGTAGGATATTTATTTCTCGGAAGTCCTCGACCTTGACTTTTTTTAAGGTAAACTTTGATAGCAGCGTTATGGACAGTAATGAAGGAGCAGGCATTATCATTAGAGGTCCTGACTCGAGACTAGTGATAGTGGAAGGTAGTCAACTCTTTAAGCCTTCGATTCCAGAGGCCGAGTTACGAGTTGCTTGGACTGGTATTATCTGTTAATGTTTAATTCAGGAAAATAGATATTGTTGCCGCCAAGATTGTCGTGGCCCGTAGCTGCTGCCGGTGCCGAAATGCACTCCCTTCGATGGCTGGCGGTCCTTTGCTCCTGGACTTGCAAAACAGGAGTTAGTGACCCTGGCCGGGGTTTCCGGCGGGGGCACTCCGACGGTCAAGTCAGTGACGATCCAGGAGAACAGATCCTTCTGGTCGGGCCCCTCTTGATAAACTCCGCACTATGAGGAGTAAAGGATGTGTGTGAAGACGAAAACGTTGCAGGGGGAGAACGATAGCGGGGACAGAGGGGTTCCCTGTTCCACCGCCTCTCCTTATATCCCTCATTTTTCTTCAGCTGTGGTGGTGGTGGTGGTACTTTGCCCTCTTGGTCGAGCTTGCGCTTGTGTTCGTGGGTTGTTGTTGTTACCTTCCCCTCTTTTGGGGGTGTCGACTGTTCTTTGTAGTTGAAAACTGGCCGTTGGGCACTTGCCTCGAGATCTTCGCTGGGCTGGCAGGCGCGTGCAGCAGGATTCCATGCCGTGGACGAGACGTCTTTCCTGACAGGTGGTAGGGGAAGCTTCCATTCGTTCTGACATCCCCTTCGATCGTCCCATTCCAGGAAGCTTGGCAGAGCCTCGATCCGGGGGTCACCGTCCTAGGGGTTTATGCTTTCTGGCTGGCCCATCCCCGTGGGAGTACGGCCGGATAGGTAGTTTGACGGTATGGGGGGTGCCGTTCCGCAATCCTCGGGCGGCTCACCGGTGTTCCGGGATGGCGGGGCTTGCTCTGATGTGGATGCTCCAAGCTCGTGTGGCCACCTCGATGGAAGAGGGAAGAGTGCGGGCCCGATCCAAAGGATGCGTGCTCGGAGAGGCTACACATTGGCGGGTGAGCACTGAGCTCGACCTCGACCACAGGGCACTAACCTTTGAGGATCTCGCTCTGGAGGGCAGAGGACGGACCCGGTCCAAAGGGTGCACGCTCGGAGAGGCTCCATATTAGCGGGTGAGCGCTGAGCTCGACCTCGACCACAGGGCACTAACCTTTGATGGTCTCGCTCTAGAGGGCAGAGGATGGACCCGGTCCAAAGGGCGCGCGCTTGGAGAGGCTCCACATTGGCGGGTGAGCGCTGAGCTCGACCTCGACCACAAGGCACTAACCTCCGAGGGTCTCGCTCTGGAGGGCAGAGGACGGACCCGGTCTAGAGGGCGCGCGCTCGAAGAGGCTCCACATTGGCGGGTGAGCGCTGAGCTCAATCTCGACCATAGGGCTCTAACCTCCAAGGGTCTCACTCTAGAGGGCGGAAGGCAGACCCGGTCCAAAGGGCGCGCGCTCAAAGAGGCTCCACATTGGTGGTGAGCACTGAGCTCGACCTCGATCACAGGATACTAACCTCTGAGGGTCTCGCTCTGGAGGGCGGAAGGCAGGTCCGGCCTAGGCATCCCGAGCTAGCGGACCCAACCTGGCAGAGGATGGAGCTCGGCTCGTTGTCTTGAGGGAACTTAGCTCAGCTCGGCAGGACGGCCCGGGCTGAGGTGTTGCATTGGTGCCCGATGCTGCAGTTTCTTTTGTCGTGGTGCCTGTCAGCTACCCACGTCAGCGATCTCGCCGCATCATTTGCCCCCCACTCCCGAGGCTCGTTAGTGCACGGCACTCGGGCCGAAGGGAGTAATGGTGATGCTGATGTGGAAAGGCGGAAATTCAGTGCAATGATGGTCGTGGTTGCCGGCGCTTTGAGAGATGGCCCTGCCGGCCAGTGCAGAGGTGCCACGTGGCCATATCGGAGGAGTAGTTAATGTGGATATAGAATTCTGAGCGACTGGAATGCCCTTTTCATCGATGGGCAACACGTGGTGCGGATCCGTTGGTGAGGGGGTCATGACAGTGCGGATTTGATGGGCCCGTTTGAAGCGAAAGGAAAATTTTTACCTAAAACTCCCACCCTTCCAGTTCCTTTGCGCTTGTTGCAGTACCCGGACCCTTCCTTCTCCACGATCCGCTTTCATTCTTCTCTTCTCTAGGGAATCAGAATGGCCATGTCCTTCTTCCTCCCTTCCCTTTGGGGTAGGCTTCTTCTTCTGAGTCTAGTCTTCCTCCTTCTTAGGTTATCTTTGCAGCATGTCTCGTCCCGATCCTTCCATCCAAGGGATAGTGCTCTCCTCCTCCGACGAGGGGTCGGAGGGGACACAATTTAGGATTAGCAGTAGACTGGCCCTTCCTGTCCCCCCCGAGTTTGTTAGGGAGCCGGGGGCGCTTCTCCTCGTCCTACCTGTCTTCCTTTCCTGCTCGAACCAGCTCCTGAGTCTGTCTGGTCAATAGGTCCGGGCGGGGTCACTTCGACAATTTTCGCTGCGGAGCTGGAGGCCATCCGGGATGCCTATGGCATCCCGTCTTCTGTTCGGCTCATGATCCCCCGCCCCGGGGAGTGGGTCACTTTTAGTGGCCCGAGCCGTCTCGCCTTTTATGAGGAGACCTTTTGCGGGGGTCTCCGATTTTCCTTTCACCCCTTCTTCCTATCTGTTCTGAGCAACTATCGCCTAGTTCCCGCACAGCTGGTGCCGAATGCCATCAAGGTCATCTTCTCCTTCATCGTACTCTGCCATGTCCATGGGTTCGTCGCCCGGTTCTCCTTGTTCAGGGTATTTTTTATCCTGAAACGCCACCCGATCGAGGACGGGTGGTGGTCCCTGTCTTCTTGCCCGAAGGGCATAAGATTCAAGCTCCCCTCTTCCATCAAAGGGTGGAAGAGTAAATTTTTCTTCGCGGACGTCGAGGGGGTTGACTGGGCCTGGAGCGAGCCGGACCGGTCTCCTAATCGGGTCTTCGCGGTTGATGCAGCTAATCGGGAGGACTACGAGCAGCTTCGCGCCGCCCAGATCCCTTCTTTGGAGGTCTTGCTATCGGAGCGGAACCTTTCTGACACCAAGGTGGACCCATCGACGGGGCCGGGTGAGTTCAATTCCTTCCTCCATATGTGTTTTTCCTTTTCTCCACTTTAGGCTAACCCATTTGGCCTCTGTGCGTAGGGATGAACTTCTCGAAGGGCGACTCATCGCCGATCTCCCGGAAGAGGCCGCCCACCGGGATGGCCGCTGAGCCTCCCCCAAGGCGAGCCCGGGTTGAAGGCATGCCGGTGTCTGCCTTCGCCGCGCCAGCTGCCCCGAGAGGGAAGGAGGTCGAGGGGCAGACGAGGCCACAGGCCGAACTCCCCGCTCTGGAGCCCGAGGCAACCGTCCGGGTTGATGCTGCTGTCGCTGTCACGCCACCCCGCTCTCCGGGTCCGAGGATAGTTGAGGCCGAGGGGAGAGGGGCCCGTACTGGAGCTTCTCCTGTGACGGGGGCTCCAACCGCGATGGTGCCAGGTCCCCGACCAGTTCCTGGGGGTCCTACCGTCGGAGGGACGGGCGCACCTACTTCCCGAGAGAGCAGGAGGGACGAGGCTAGGCGCTGCCTCCCGTTCAAGCTGGGGCCAGAGAGCTCCTTGGCCGACAACCGCGCCTTAGCCGCTCACATGATGGATTTCTCCATCTAGCCATGCGATCGGGAGGAGATGGATGGGCTGCCAGTTGGGGCTGTGATCGATAGCATCTTTCTCCATCTCTACACGATAAGCAACTTCACTCTTTCTCCTTTTCTTTTTCTTCTTCCTTTTTCTTTTTTTACTCTCTCTTTTTTTTTGAACTTCCCATATGATGCAGATGGGTGTCGAGGCCCTTTTCATCAGGAGCTAATGCCGAAACTGGGAGCGAGCTGAACAGTGACAGATGGCCGAGATCGCGTCATTGCAGGCTGACCTGAAGATGAGGACCGACTCCAAAGGGGCGCTTGACCGACGAGTCAAGGACCTCGAGAAGCTACTCACCGACTCTGAGGGACGAGCGAAGGAGCTCCAGGAGTGCCTTGACTGTGAGCAGAGGCAATCGAGGAAGAAGGCCGAGGAGCTTGCTGATGCCGAGCAGCGGTGGACGTGTTCAACGCCAAGGTGGCCCGACAAAAGGGAATCACCCAGTCCCTCCAAGCCCGGCTGGCGACGGAGAAGGAGAAGTCGGCTATGGCCCAGAGGGTGGCCGAGGAGGCGGCCAGGTCAGCTGCAGACGCCAAGCACGAGGTGGCCGCGGCAAGGAAGGAGGCCGAGGAGGCGGTTGCAAAGTACAGGGCCTCGGAGGAGTTCCTCACCGAGATCCATCAGACGGCATCGGACTCCTTCTTTAAGGGCTTCATGTACCTACACCGCTTGGTCAAGGGGTTCGTCTCGGCCGAGGGCCATAGCCACCTCGAATATCCTGGCACTTTAGATTAGGAGGCGGGCACTGAGGAGGCCGTTGCTCCCGAGTCTCCTGCGCCAGCCGAGGTCGAGGCCGTGCCATCTGAACCTAGAGCCGCGCAGCCGGAAGTCCCTGCTGATGGAGACTCCCAGCCCGGCGGTCCGGTCGGGCAGTAGTTGCTTTTACCCCCTTTGTACCTTGTCTTTTTTTTTTTGTATTTGGAAAGGCCACCCGGCATGTCGGGGGCCCACAGGATGATTGTACTTGGTATTCAATCAATGAAGTTTAAGCTTTCTTGCAACCATTTTCTCTATCTGGTTCTTTTTATCTTTCTCTCTTTCTTTCACTCCCCTTTTTCTTTCTCCTTCCTTTCGATTAGTGGGGAGATCAGAGAGGAGGGCCTCACCTTGTCTAGGGTTGAGTTGTTAGACCTCAACACCGGCAAGCTGGGTGCAAGTTGATGGCACTTGAGAGCTGCTGGGCTCGAAGGTGCTGTTGACTGAGAGCTGCGTGGCTCAAGGATCCCTTGGCCGGAGATCTGAGCTCCGGTCTTGTGCTGGCATCCTGGAGCTGGGCTCGGAGACGTTGATGACTGAGAGCTGCATGGCTCGAAGGTCTCTTGGCCATAAATTTGAGCTCCTGTCTTGGGCTGGCATCCTGGAGCTGGGCTCGGGGATGTTGATGATTGAGAGCTGCATGGCTCGAAGGTCCCTTGGCCGGAGATCTAAGCTCTGGCTTGGGCTGGCATCTTGGAGCTGGGCTCGGGGATGTTGATGACTGAGAGCTGCGTGGCTCAAAGGTCCCTTGGCCAGAGATTTGAGCTCCGGTCTTGGGCTGGCATCCTGGAGCTGGGCTCGGGGACGTTGATGACTGAGAGCTGTGTGGCTCGAAGGTCCCTTGGCCGAAGATCTGAACTCCGATATTGGGCTGGCATCCTGGAGCTGGGCTCGGGGACGTTGATGACTGAGAGCTGCGTGGCTCGAAGGTCCCTTAGCTGAAGATCTGAGCTCCAGTCTTGGGCTGGCATCCTGGAACTGGGCTCGGGGACGTTGATGACTGAGAGTTGCGTGGCTCGTTCCCCTCTCGTTCTCTTTCTTTCCTTCTCCACTCTTTTTTTCTTCTTTTCTTTTCTTTTTTTTTTGAAGTGGGGAGATCAGATAAAAGGGTTCTTGCCGTGTTTCCCTCTCGTTCTCTTTTTTTCCTTCCCCTCTCGTCTTCTTTTTGAGTGGGGAGATCGAAGAAGAGGGTTCTTGCAGTGTTCCCCTCTCGTTCTCTTTCTTTCCTTCCCCTCTTATCTTCTTCTCAAGTGGGGAGATCAGAGAAGAGGGTTACCGGACTTGATTGCCTTGGAGCTAGGCTCGAGGCCTTCCTGGACGTGGAGCTAGGCTCGGGCCCACGGGTTGCCTGAGGGCTTGGCTCAGGTCTTTGGTGCCTTGGAGCTGGCTCGAGGCGTTAATGGGAGCTACTTGGCCCCACGATCCCTTGGCGTCTCGGAGCTGGGCTCGGAGATGTTTAAGATTGAGAGCGACTTGGCTCGTCGACCCCTGGACCGGAGATCTGAGCTCCGTTCTTGGGTCGACATCCTGGAGCTGGGCTCCGGGACGTTGCTGGTTGAGAGCTGCATGGCTCGGTGATCCCTTGGCCGGAAATCTGAGCTCTGGTTTAGGGTCGCCGTCTTGGAGCTAGGCTCAGGGACGTTGCTGGTTGAGAGCTGCATGGCTCGGTGATCCCTTGGTCGGAGATCTGAGCCCCGTCCTTGGGTCGACGTCCTGGAGCTAAGCTCGGTGACATTGCTGGTTGAGAGCTGCATGGCTTGGTGATTCCTTGACATCCTGGAGTTGGGCTCGGGGACGTTGCTGGAATTTTCCTACAAGATAGATAGATACTTGCACAAGGAAAAAACCATTGTCATTATTATTATGGCTGGGAAGCCTTACACTATTGATAGTATTTTTGCAAGTTGTAGGCATTCCACGTTCTAGGGAACCTGACGCCGCCGAGATCTTCAAGGTAATAAGCTCCTTGTGAGAGGGCTTTGGCTACTTTGTAGGGGCCTTCCCAGTTCGGTGAAAGCTTGCCGCACTCTCTGGGCTGAGACGCCTCTGCCCGCCGCAGCACCAAGTCTCTGGGCTTGAAAGCTTTTGGCCTGACGCGGGCATTGTAGTACCGGGCCACTCGTTGTCGGTAGGCCACCATCCGCAGGCAGGCTTTGTCCCTCGCCTCTTCAAGGAGGTCTAGGTTGAGCAGGAGGTGTGTCGAGTTCCGCGCTTCGTCATACTGCTGCACCCGCAACATGGGTACGCCAAGTTCGACCGGGATGACCGCTTCGGCATCGAAGACAAGGCTAAAAGGCATCTCGTTGGTTGCCGTTCTGGGCATCGTGTGGTAGGCCCACAGGATACTTGGGAGTTCTTCCTCCCACCTGCCCTTAGCTTGGTCCAGCCTAGTCCCGAGTCCTTGGAGGATGGTCTGGTTAGTCACCTCAGCTTCTTCATTTGTTTGAGGGTGAGCCACTGAGGTGAACCGGTGCTAGATACCGTGCTCGGCGCAGAATCTTTCGAACTCACGATTGTTGAACTGTCGTCCGTTGTCGGTGATGATACAATGGGGGAGCCCGAAGCAGCAAATGACTGACTTCCAGAAGAACTGGTGGACATTGGCTTCCGCGATTCGAGCTAGCAGCTCTGCTTCGACCCACTTGGTGAAGTAGTCGATTGCCACCAGCAGGAACTTTCGCTGCCCTGGTGCTGGGGAAAATGGTCCTAAGATATCCATTCCCTACTGGACAAAAGGCCAAGGAGCTGAGAGTTGGGTGATCGGCGCCGCCGGTTGGCGCTGTATATTTGCGTGGCGCTGGCACTTGTCGCACCTCTTCACGAAGTTGGCCATGTCCTCCCTCATGGTCTCCCAAAAGTATTCCTGGCGGAGAGCTTTATATGCCAGTGTCCTCCCTCCCACGTGGTTCCCGCAGAGGCCTTCATGTATCTCTTGGAGCATGAAGGTTGCCTCGGCGGGCCTGAGGCATCTCAGGAGTGGGTAGGAGTAAGATCAGCGATAGAGCTGGCCCTCCATCAGGACGAATCGGGAGGCTTTCTTCTTGACAAAGGTAGCTTCTACGTGATCTTCGGGCAAGGTGCCGTCAGTGATGTACCGGACATACTTGTCTATCCAGCTCGACTCGGGGGTGACTTGATGTACCTCTGCCGAGCTCTCATAGCTGGGACTTTCGAGGTACTCGATGTAGGCGCGTCCCAGCGACGAGTACGGCAAGGTCGCGAGCATGGACAGCGTGTCCGTGCATGCATTCTCCCCTCGGGGGATGTGGAAGATGCTGAAGCATCAGAGGCCCGCCATGCTTGCACGGACCTGCTCCAGGTACTTCATCATCTGGGCGCCCCTCGCTTCATATTCTCTGGAGACTTGTCCAGCAACCAGTTGGGAGTCGGTGAAGACTTTCAAGTCCCGCACACATAGCTCGCAGGAGACTCTCAGGCCTGCGAGGAGTGCTTCGTACTCTGCCTGGTTATTAGTCGTGGCGAACTTGAAGTGGTGGGCGCATTCCGCCAAAACCCCATCGCTATTGGTTAGGATAAGGCCTACTCCGCTCCCGCCGGAATTGGATGCTCCATCTACATGGAGGATCCAGGGCTCGTCTCTTGGCCCAGGCTCCATTGCTGTCTGCTCTGGCCCCTCGGCGAACCTGGTGCACTCGACCACGAAGTCGGCCAGGACTTGGGCCTTTTGTGAAGACCTCGGTCGGTATGCTATGTCAAATTCGCTGAGCAGCAGGGACCACTTAGCAACCTCCTGGATGTCTCAGGTCAGTTGAGGATGGTCCTCAGCGGCTGGTCCGTCATGACCACTATTGGGTATGCTTGGAAGTAGGGCCTGAGGTACTTAGCAGACATTATCAGTGCAAAAATGAGTTTCTCGGAGCGAGTATACCTGATCTCCGCATCATGGAGGATTTTACTGGTATAGTACACCAGCTTTTGAGATTTGTCCTCGTCTGTGCAGACGAGGACCGAGCTGACAGCTCTCGGTGTAACCGCCAGGTACAGCAAGAGCTCTTCTCCCTCCTTTGGCCTGGAGAGCAACGGGGGGAGACGAGGAAGTTCTTCAACTCCTCGAAGGTCGTCTTGCACTCCTCAGTCCAGGCGAAGTCGTGCATTTTGCTCAGTGCCTTGAAAAATGGCAGGCAACGATCGACCGACCTCGAGATGAATCTGCTGAGGGCGGTGACATGTCCCGTCAGGTGCTGGACCTGCTTCTTTGAGGTTGGGTGTTCCATGTCGATGATGGCTTGCACCTTCTCCGGGTTTGCTTCGATGCCCCTCTAGATGACCATGAAGCCGAGGAATTTTTCTGCTGCCACCCCGAAGGTACACTTCACCGGGTTCAGCTTCATTTGATGTTACCGTAGGTTGTGGAAGGATTCGACAAGATCAGTTACATGGCTCGAGCCCGGCCTGCTCATAACGAGCATGTCATCCACATACACTTGCATATTATGGCCTATTTGGTCCTTGAAGACCTTGCTGACCAGGTGCTGATAGGTGGCTCCTACGTTCTTCAGATCAAAAGGCATCATCCAGTAGCAGTATGTTCCTTGGTCGATGATGAAGGTGGTGTGCTCCTCATCTTCTGGGTGCATGCGGATTTGATTGTACCCGGAGAACGCATCCATGAAGGAGAGCAGCCGGTGGCCAGAGGTGGCATCCACTAGCTGGTCAATCTTCGGGAGAGGGAAGCTGTCCTTTGGGCAAGCTTTGTTGAGGTCGGTGTAGTCAACACAAATCCTCCACTTGCCATTATTCTTCCTGACCATCACTACCTTTGCCAGCCAGTTCGGGTATTGGACCTCTTGAACGAAACTGGCAGCTAGGAGTTTATCAACTTCCTCCTTAATGGCCGCCTGTCTCTCTGGGGCAAAACTCCTCTTCTTCTGCCGAACTGGTTTGTGCTTTGGGTCGACACTCAATTTATGGGTAATGATGTCAGGAGGGATACTTGGCATATCCGTCGCCGTCCAGGTGAACACATCTGCATTCGCCCGCAGGAATTCCAGCAGTTGGGCCCTCTCCTCCTCGGGCAGCTGGGCTCCGATCTGTACCATCTTGGGGTCATCCCCGAGCGGGTAAGAAAGTAGGTGCTCGACCGGGCCTCCCCTGGGGTGTTGGGCCCTTTAGTCGAGGTCATCCGCACTGGGGAAGTCCTGATGGACCTTGACCCCAGGGAGGGTTTGGAAACAATGCTGCATCGGCTGGGGTGCTTCCCTCATCTCTCCGACACCATAGGGGGTTGGGAACTGCACAAGTAACTTCTTGGTGGAGACAACGGCGTCGAGCAAATTAAGCCCGGGTCGACCCAATATCACGTTGTAGTCAGAAGGAAGCCTTACCACCATGAAAGTCATCATGACGGTGCTCTGCTGAGGTGGGGTTTCGGTAGTGACCGGGAGAGTGATTTCTCCTTCTACCCTTACAGAATCGCCCGTGAAACCAACAAGGGGTGTGTGCATGGGCTTAAGCTGATCGAAGGAGAGATTCATCCTGGAGAAGGTATCATAAAAAAGCACATCTTTGGAACTTCCACTATCAACCATGATGCGCTTTACAGGGTGCTTCGCGATCGTCATCTCGACGACCATGGCATCATTATTTATTTTTTTTTCCATCTTCCCCTTCCCTCATAAAGCGGAGTACATTCTCAGAGTCCCCTGCCCCCTGGTGCTCTTGGATGCACGCGCAGCTCCCCAGGAGATCATGCCTACCGGCTTCTCGGTTGGGCGGTTGTCGATGGTTGGAGCTGGCGGAAGAGCGGCGAGTGCCTGGGACTCCGCTTGAGGTCTGCCCCCCACAAACCTTTTGAGGTAGCCTCTCTTGATAAGTTCCTCAATCTCCCACTTGATATTGTGGCATTCCTCGGTGTCGTGGCCGTGGTCGCGGTGAAAGCGACAGTACTTTGTTTTGTCACGGCCGGCGAAGGGCTTCAACGGAGGCGGGCATCTCAGGTAGTCCTCGCTTTCGATCTCCATAAGGATTTTTGTCCTCGGGATGAGGAGAGGGGTGTAACCCCCCTCGGGAACGGGGGCCTCTCTCGGTCTCGGTCGGTCCCTCCGGGAGCTCAGAGCCTGGGGTGCTGCTTCCAGGTTCCGGATGCTTCGGTAGGGGCCGACTTCTTCAGGGGTCCTCTGTCGAGCTCCTACCTCGTACGATCCGCCTCCTCGACACGGATGCACTTTTGAGCCCAGAGAAGGAGCTCGGAATAGGTCTTGGGGGGCTTCTTATCTAGCGAGTAGGTCAGGCGAGAGGTCATGAGCCCTCGTTTCAATGCCAGCATGGTGACTGGCTCTTCGAGATTGTAGATCTTTAAGGCGGCGGCCTTGAAGCGGGCCACGTAGTCCCGTATGGGCTTGCGATCCTATTGCCGGATGGAGAAGAGGCTGTCTGCCTCTTGTGGCAACTTCCTGCAAGCGTCGAAGTGAGCCACGAACTTTTGCCCTAGCTGGGCAAAAGAGCTGATGCTCTCCGGCTCCAAACGAGTGAACCACACCCGGGCTGCCTTCTGAAGAGTAGCAGGAAAAGCGATGCAGAGAAGAGCCTCGGTGGCCCCCTGGACCCTCATGAGGGTCCGGTAGCTTTCTAGGTGGTCCAGGGGGTCGGTGGTCCCATCGTAAGGATCCACCTGCGACATCCGGAATCGGTGCGAAATCGGCTCTGCTTGGATTTCTTGGGAGAATGGGGGACGGGCGTCGTAGCCCGCTGGCTCACTAGCGAAGCCCTGCATGTTAGCAAACCGGTGAGCAAACTCTGCCAGCTTGCATTCATGTTCCTCCATGTGCCTTTCCGCCACGCGCCTGACGGCTTCATCAGTGGACCCCTCCGTTGAAGGAGACGGAGAAGGTGACGTGGGTGCACGGCACCCGTGGCGGGGAGTCCTGCTTTTACTATCTTGGTGGGGTATGGGCACCTCCCGACCAAGGTTTGGTGAGTGGCTCTCCCTATCAGCAGAGCCAGCTCGTTGCCTTTTCGCCGGAGCTTGGAGGCTGCCCCGGTTGTCGGTGGTGGCCCGCAGCTACGATGGCCTTCCTTGGAAGGAGCGCAGGCTGTCACGGGTAGCTGCGGCATGGGCCACCGGAGTCCCTGGCTATTGGTGGGTAGCCACGGACCGGTGCTGGTGGGTAGCCACGGACCGGTGCTAGTGCTGAAGCTAGCGCACTGCCGTGGCGAGGACTTGCATTTGCTGGGCGAGTGCAGTGATAAATCATGGATTTACACGTTTACTTTAAGTATTTTAGTTAATTAATGGTGCTAACATTCTTTTAATAACCTAATTTCATAATTAATTTGGACTTTCTTGCAAAACTAATTATTTTAAAAATATCTTTGAAAAATGTGAAATTAGAGTATGTTCATGAAAAATAGATTTCAAGTCAAAGCACCACATACCCATTTAAATGATTAATAAAATATTTAATAATTATAATTAATGATCATGGAATCGGTAAAATTAATAAGTTTGAAACCCGCCAATAGGTAGAGCTTGATTTATGGAATCCATCGATGCAAACGGTACTTAAATCAGGTTTGAAATGAAGAAGTTATGAATTTTTTTAGGATTTTTGCACACATTTTGATGCTGCACAGTTTTTGGAGCAGCCGGTCCATCTGGGTTTATTCATCGCAGGTTGGTCCACCGGCAGCCATTGCTGCCGGTCCATGGAATAGGGCGTGGACCACAGCCCTCCAGAGGCACCGAAACTCGCCGGGAAGCACGCCGGCGGTGTCCCTGGCCGGAGGAGAAGCTCCGGCAGTGGTGGCGGTTTTTGGCGGCAAACAAGAGAAGCGGTCCATGTTCTTCATGAGCTTCTTCACAGGTTGCCGGAACACAGTCCACGAGCGTTCACGAGCAATCCACGGGCTGACGGGCGTTGCCGAGCGTTCTTCGCGAGCTGGGCGTTCTTCACGGGAACTAGGCATTGTGGGCGCTTCTCATGAGCAGTCCACGGTGGTTCCACGGGCGCTTCTCACGAGCAGTCCATGGTGGTTCCACGAGTGTTCCTCACGAGCAGTCCATGGTGGTTCCACGAGCGTTCCTCACGAGCAGTCCACGGGCGTTGCGTTGCAGTCCACGGGCGTTGCATGGTGGTTTCACGAGCAGTCCACGAGCGGCGTGATGCACGGGCGCTGCAGGGCGGTTAGCATGGCGGCTTCTGCTCCGATGATGGTGGCTAACATCCAGTTCGTTCCACGGAGCAGCAACGGCGGTCACGGTACTCCTTTTGTCCCACATCGCTAGTGTGCAATGAGCTCTCCTCTCCGATCAATTATAAAATGAACCCCATAGCACAAGGCAGAGGATCCTGGAGAAAGGGCAAGGTACAGGGTAGAGGGCATTGCTTGGGTTGCGGGTTGGCTTTTGGGAGTGAGGTTTCTCAAAGGAGAGCGTGTCCCTACACCATCTTCCAGCCTTCTCCCTCTCTGAGATCAAGATCCAAAGAAGAAGACGTAGAGGAAGCCCAGTTCGCTCCATGGAGTACGAAGGAAGGAGCTATCTTCCCGATGAGGCTGTGCTGATCTGTTCTTGTCTTTGTTCTTTGTTATTTTAGTTTTTTTTTTTTAGTGCATTGTACTTAGACCTTAAAATCAATGCAATATTTTTTTTAATTCCTGTCTTTCACCTTGTCTGCAAGTAGATGCTAGGATCTAAATAATAGATCCTAGTGCCAAGTTTACTTTTCCTGCAATTTTATTTTTTATATTTTTTCGACTTCAAATATTTTTTTTACAAGATCAAAAATCTCAAATCCTAAACACCGCCTTCTCTGTGGATTCGACCCGACTCCTCTTGCTACATATTTTTAAATATTTTAAGAAGTCAGATTTTAAACTGATAGCCACGGTGTTTTAACGACAACCCCGCGGTTCTACCATGCAGCCAGCTGGGCTTCTTGCGGAGGTGGCTGAACCGGCATGGATGGCTCCGCCTCTTGGCGATGCGGGTCCCCCCAGGAGGGGGAATCCACCGCGCGACTGGTGGAGGCCTCCCTTGCTCTGGTTGTCACCATCCATCCGCTTGGCTTGCCTACGAAGAGATGAATGGCTGCCAGCCCCGTTTCATCAGGAAAGGTTGCTCGTCTTCGAGAACGTTATCACGTTCCCGAAGGGTTTCCTCTAATCCTTCCCACTTCTGAGGATAGGTGAACAGACCTCCTGCTGGATGTTTGGTCATGTACGAAGACCATTTAAAGGCTAGCCTTCGATTCCTCCTACATCCTTTCTTCATCAAAATCTTTCACCTATACCAAGTAGTTCATGCACAGTTGACTCTGAATAGCATTCGGAACATCTGCAGGTTTTTGGTCCGGTGTCACATAGCTAATATGAACCCCGGGACCAATTTGTTCACCGCCCTTTTTGTGCTTAAGAGGGATTTCCATGGTAGCGGATGGTGGGTATCGGTCCTCGACCTGGTCGCAAGATCATCAAGGATATGCCCAGCGCCATCCACGGGTGGAAGCCTATCTTTATTTTTGTGTCTTCTATCGAACCATGGGGTTTCAGTAGTGATTGAAAGGAACTATGTTTAACCGCCAATGATGGAAAAAAAGTTTTAGCGGCTGATTAGACCGATTATAATTTACTGACTAATTCGGAGGCTGTTCCCATTCGCGAGTTGTTGGAGGAGAGGAATCTCCATCTTGCAGGGATCAGTGAGTTCCCTGTGTTAGATATAAATCGTATAAATTTTAACTTCTTCTCTCTCAATCTTGTTGTAGTTCAGTCGACTCAGAGGGGTTCTTCTGCTTGTAGGTGGTGAAATGAAGCCCAACTTGAGTTGGCTCTGCCAATCTTCCGAGAAGAGGGCAGCTCAGGCCCCTCCTACAAGATTGACGGTTTGGAAGAAAGCCCGAAGGGATGGTCCTGAGGGGAGTAGGGGCACTTCATCCTCCCGGGGAACCTCCGGGGAGGATGTGGCGCCAATGATGGAGGCCCCAACAGGGCCTCAACTAGTTGAATCTTCGCCAGTGGTTACCTCTCCGGTTCACTCAAGGGAGAGTCCACCTCCGATGGCTAATGTGCCTCCACCTTGCCCTCCTGCAGTAGATAGGGGAGAGGCACCGCAAGTTAAGAGGGAGCCCGTTCATGAGGCTTCTCCAGCTGGGGACCGTTCTGCGGACTCTTCGGAGCTTTCCTCCGCAGGGGGATTGTTGGTCCCCGCCGTGGCTAGGCGGGCGCTCAAGGATACGTTGCTGCCTCATGATTTGGCAGTTATCCAAAGTCGAAGTCTTGCTAGAATATCCGACTCTGCCTCTTCCTCCCTATGACAGGTGAGATCCTCATCATTTTTCTTTTGCCCAGAGGATTGTTTGGTCCATGACTTTGCTTTGTCGATGTAGTTGGTCTACGACATCACCTTCATGGAGGAGGACCTAGAAAATGTCGATAGCCTCATTCACGACCTTAAAGAAGAGCTCCATACAGCCAGGGCTGAAAAGGAGGTGGCCGAAGAGTTGAAGCAGTCTATGAAGAATCGTTTCGCTTATGCGGACGCTGAAATTCGTGGCCCGAGGAATGAGCTGAAGGATGCCCATTTGATAATCGCGGGGCAAGGGGCAGAGTTGAGGAAGAGTAGAAAATATGTCGATTCCTTGGAACAATCCATCAAGGAGAATCAAGAGAAGATGGAAGATCTGACCAAGGTGGCTGAGGAGACAACCAAGAGGGTTGAAGAGGCATCCTTAAGAGCTAGAAAGGCATCTTTAAGGGCCGAAGAGATAGCCCTAGAGTCTGAGGTAGCCAGGAGAGAGTCCGAAGTCTTGAAAGAGCTGGTGAGTAGAGCTATAGCGGATTTCAAGAAGTCCTCACAGTTCCAACAGGAAATGAATGAGGCGACCTTATACAGCTACCAGCACGGTTTTAACGACGAACTCGCCAAGGTCAGTGGGATTTTTCCTAACCTTGACCTTTCTGCTGTCCCTACTTTTGCCATTGCAAAAGAAGAAGAGAAGGGAGCCGAGGCCGAAGAGAAGATCGGAGGGATGTCAAGTACGAGGGAGGATATCCCACTCGTGGTCGAGGTTTCCAGCGCAATTTCGGCCCAGGTCAAAAAGGCTGAAGAGGTACCAAACTGGAGGGAAAAAACTCTTGTCGCAGCTGAAGACTTGAATGTGATCCCAATCCCGGCCCAAGAGGGAGTTCGAGCTGAGGAGGAGGTCCGGGTTGAAGATCCTCTAGGCTCAACCTAATTCGAGGAAACTCTCTCCGTGCAAATTGATAGATTGCTTCAATCTTGTGATGCTGGGTCTCCTCCAGCTAATGCTTAGGGGTCTATGTAGTTTTAAGTGTCATATCTCTTCCTTATTCTCCTCTGAAATGTAACTGACGAACTATTCTGAATTTCCAAGTGAATTTCTCCATTCTGTATGTGTCCTGTCACGTTTTTTGAATATGATTTAAATGAGATTGCTGGCTTTGGTAATGACTTGAATTATATTGCTCTTTTTCTTGTTTGGTCGAGGGGCTGGAGCCGAAGATTGTTCGGCTCGTGGATGGCATCGAAGAAGAGTTCCGAAGAAAAATTGGAATGCCATTGCTGAAAACTGACCATGATTAAGCCAGGCTGATCTCAGCCTTTTTTCATAATTAATCCATCTATCTAGGAATGGACACCATGGACAGGTGTCATTTTCCTGTTGTCCGTTGATTAAGAAACATTGATTATGATTCTCGTTGCCCGCGTTGAGTGTGTCAATATTCAAACGGTCGCATTTTCATGCACCCCGGGTGCCGCCATATCCTCCCTTTCGGAAAGGGAGCCATTAATGCCATCACCGCATGATGGAGATTCTTCTGGATTTGAAGTGCCGGCGATTGCCATCCCAAGAGTAGTTATTGGTGATCATACCTCTCCCGAGCGATCATTTGGGATTTCGAGGTATCGCTCCGAGACGTGGCACCCTTTGATACGTCTGGGAAATGGTGTGGAGCACGTTTTCCTATGGCCAGTCGTGGGTGTAAGGTCTTTATAAATGGGACCTTGTCTCCTCCCGTCAAAGGCCATCGCAGTTTCAGACTCCCATTTTGGAAGTTTCTCTTCTTCCTCCAGCATCCCAGCAAAATGAAGTTCAGTGTTCCCGAGCTTCGAAGGGTGGCGAAGAAGAGGGCCATCAGTACCGGAGCAAGGGGTAGCCCAGGATTTCTCGGGCTGAGCGACGATGATGACACAGTTGTTGATCGCTTGGAGAGAAGGGTCCGTATCCTGGAGGCTCAACTGGAGGAGGCCAGAGCTCAGGTCGAGGTGGCCACCGCAGAGGCGGTGGAGGCCAAGAAGAAGGTGGTGGATGCCATCTCGGACATTAAGGCATCTTTTGCTTTCAAAGAGGAGGTTGCCGAGGAGGCTCTAGATTCCTACCACCAGGGGTTCCGAGAGTGCAGAGATAAGGCCTTCAAGTATTATAACTTAAAGGGTCTTGGCAACATCAAGCCCTCCGTCCCCTTTCCTGGACACGAATTTGATTCTAACTTCAAAGAGGAGTCGGATTCTGATCCAGAAGGGAACCCCGGGGCTCCTTCATCCTCCTTGCAAGACGCCCTCCGCCGGCATGGGAAAGGGCCGGTAGGTGGTCAATAGATGTGCTTTCCCATTTCCTGCAATATCTCTCTTCTCTTTTTTTTTTGTAAAGATGCAAAAGAAATGAAGACACTAATTTTCTTCTCGTTTTTTCTTTTTCTATGAATGATATTTCTTAGAATCCCATGAAATATGAATTCAAAAGTTTGATGTTGGTAGAGTGAGTGATGTAAAATCACTTCTGCACGTTTTCGAGTTTTCTGTAGGGGATAGCGTCTATGCTACCCCTGTGCATCTCTATCATGATCAAGGTAGGCTGTTTAGGCTCGTCCCGATGCGTCTTCGGACTTACCATAGGGTAGGCTATAAAAACCATCCCTGCACCTTCTTTGGTGTAAGGTAGGCTGATTAGGCCCACCCCGGCATGTCTTCGGGTTTTCCATAGGATAGGTTACTTGAACCGTCCCTGTGCTTTTGATCTTCTTGGTGGCTTGATTGGGTCGTCCGTTGTGCTTGTCGGACATACCGATAAGGTGAGCAGATCAGACTTTCCTTTGCACCGTTGGCTGATTCCTTAGATCGTGCCATTCAGGCCGTTGTCATTTAGTTGATGCAATGGCCGTTCAAAGTTGGTCAAATTTGCATGAAAAATTTTGGGATTTGTTTATTGATAGTATTTGCGAAGGTTTTGTACATTCCACGGCCGGGACAGAATTTTACCATCCAAGGTCTTGAGCCGATATGTTCCTGGATGTACGACTTCTTCGACTTGGTATGGACCTTCCCAGTTGGGGAAAAGCTTACTCTGTTATGTTGGCCTGGATACTTCTGTCCTTCGCAACACCATGTCCCCTGTGTGGAAGATTTGCTCCTTTACTCTGGAATTGTAATACTTGATGACCTTTTGCTGGAATGTCGCTATTCTTATTTGGGCCTGAAGCCTGGTGCTCGGCAACAGATCCAGGTCAACTGTCTTGCAATCGAAGTTTTCAGGCTCTTCGTAGTTGTCAATTCTTAAAGATTGGAGGGAGACTTCGATAGGAAGAACGGCTTTGGTACTGTATGCCAGGTTGAACGGAGACTCTCCGATGACTGTCCTCGGGGTAGTTCTGTATGCCCAGAGAACGGAGGTAAGCTCTTCTGCCCAAAGTCCTTTGGCAGCGTTCAACCTTATCTTCAGACTGTGAAGAATGGTTCGATTAGTTACTTTGGCCTCTCCGTTGGACTGTGGATGGGCAACGAAAGTCAGCCTGGTTGCACATGGTACCGAGCACAGAAGTCTTTAAACTTCGGATTGTCGAACCGCCTCCCGTTGTTAGTGATTATTATGTGTGGAATCCTGAACCGAAATATGATAAGATTTTTGAAAAAATTTTCAACCTTGCCTTCCATGATTTGAGCCAGAGGTTCGGCTTTGACTCACTTTATGAAGTAGTCAATAGCCACCAGGAGGAATTTTCTCTACCCAAATGTGGGCAAAAATGGGCCAAGAATATCCATCCCCCATTGAGCAAAAGGCCAGGGGGCTGTCAGCTGGATCAAGTGACTCGCTGGTTGTCTTTGAATATTGGCATATATCTAGCATTGATCACATCTTCGCACGAAGTCGACCGAGTCCTTTTGGATGGAGGGCCAATAATATCCTTGGCATATAATTTTATATGCTAAGGACCTGCCCCCCAAATGATCACTGCATATCCCCTCATGGACCTCTCTCAAGGCATAGTTAGCGTCTGACGGTCCCAAGCATTTCAGTAGGGGCTGAGAGAATGATCTTTTATATAGAGCTCCATCTAAGATGACATATTGAGATGCCATCCAGCAGATATTTTTGGCATCTGCCTTGTATTCTGGCAGCACACCCTCATTTAAGAACTTGATGATGGGATTCATCCAGCTTAGCTCGGTCTCAATTTGGTGCACTTTTATAATTTCTTCCACTATACTTGGGGCTTCAAGGTGTTTAACGAAGGTGCGACCGAGGAATTCCGGGGTTGTAGTGGCAAGTCGAGACAATGCATCTGCTCGGGAGTTCTCCGATCGGGGAACATGAATGATTTCAAAGTATTCCAGTTGGAAGGTAAGTTTTATACTTTTTCTAGGTACCGCACCATGGTGGGGTCCCTGGTTTCATATTTTCCTTTAACTTGATTTACCACCAACTGGGAGTCCGAAAAAGCCTGGAGCCTCCAAACTCCTAAACTCTTGGTGATCCGAAGTCCTGCAAGCAAGGCTTCATATTCGACCTGGTTATTCGAAGTACAGAAGGAGAACCGAAGAACGTACTCCACCGTGTGACTGTCTGGTTCAGCCAGTGTAAGGTCAGCTCTGCATCCAGCGGAATTAGAAGCTCCATCCACATGGAGCACCCAATCGGTCTCCGTATTCTTCGAGTTTCCTTCTTCTGTGGGAGGCACTTCGTTTTCGGACTTCCAGGTGCACTCAGCCAGGAAATCTGACAGCACCTGGGCTTTCATAGCCGATTGAGGCTGGAAGCTAATGTCGAACTCGCTTAATTTTACAGCCCACTTGGCGATCCTTCCGGAGGTATCAGGGCATCGGAGGATGACTTTGAGGGGTTGATCGGTCTGCACCACGATTGCGTGGGCGTGGAAGTAAGGCCATAGTCACTTTGCCACAATTATCAGAGAGTAGACCAGCTTCTGCATTTTTGAATACCTTATTTCAGTATCATGCAAAACTTTGTCGATGTAGTAGATCGGCTTGTAAGAGCTGTCTTCTTCTCTTTGGACAAGAACTGAACTGACTGCCTCGTCCGAGGTGGAAAAGTATAAATAGAGCACCTCCCCCTCTTGAGGTTTGGAAAGTAAATGCGAGGTCTCTAAGTACTTCTTCAACTCTTCAAACGCAGTACGACAGTCTTCGGTCCACTCAAAACCTCGAGACTGTCGAAGTACCTTGAAAAATGGGAGACATTTCTCGGCTGAGCGAGAGATAAACCTGCTTAAAGAGACGATCTTCCCTGTCAACTGTTGGACTTCCTTCTTGCAGGATGGATACCTCATGTCTTTGAGGGCCTGAATTTTCTCAGGATTTGCTTCAATCCCTCGCTTGGTAATGAGGAAACCCATAAACCTGCTCGAAGTAACTCCAAAGGCGCACTTCATCAGGTTTAGTTTCATTCGATGATGTTGTAGGGCGCTGAATGATTCTCCCAGGTCTTGGATGTGACTTTTTAAGGAGGCTTTTGACGATCATGTCGTCGACATAGGCTTCCAGGTTTCTCCCCAACTGCTCCTTGAATACCTTGTTAATCAACCTCTGAAAAATTGCTCCAGTGTTCTTGAGCCCAAATGGCATCATCTTGTAGCAATATAGACCTTTGTCGATGATGAAGGCCATCTTCTCTTCATCCCGGGGGTCCATTTGGATCTGATTGTAGCCAGAGAAAGCATCCATGAAACTTAGCAGTTGGTGGCCGGTAGTGGCGCCGACCAATTGATCGATCTTTGAAAGAGGAAAGCTGTCCTTTGGGCAAGCCTTATTGAGGTCTATGTAGTCGATGCAGATCCTCCATTTACCATTAGCTTTCTTTACCATTACCACATTGGCCAGCGACTTAGGATAGT
This sequence comes from Areca catechu, assembly GCA_021397845.1. Taxonomy (NCBI): domain Eukaryota; kingdom Viridiplantae; phylum Streptophyta; class Magnoliopsida; order Arecales; family Arecaceae; genus Areca; species Areca catechu. The sequence goes on from CM038052.1 coordinate 8,821,340, forward strand.
GGGTTTCCCGGATGAACCCTGCCTTAAGGAGCTTGCTCACCTCTCATTTATTGCTTTTTGTCTTTCAGGGGCAAAGCTTCTCTTCTTTTGGCGGACTGGTTTATACCTAGGGATAACTTCCAGCAGATGAGTGATCACTTCGACGGGAATTCCTGGCATGTCCGAAGTCGACCAGGCGAAGACATCAGCATTATCCTTAAGAAAGCAAATCAGCTCCGTTTTGGTTTTTTCATCAAGCATACTTCCGATCTGCACGACCTTGGTGGGGTCCTCCTTAGTTAAGGATATCGAGATAGTTCTTTCCATGGGTTCACCATAATTTATAGTCAAGTCCCTCGAATCTAGCGGATCCCAAGTGGTAGGATCATTAGAGTGTTTGTTCTGGATCATCAGGCATTGTTGTGCCGTTCTCTGGTCTCCTCTTACTTCTCCCATACCATTTCTGGTGGAAAAGCGCACCAGGAGGTAGTAGGATGACACTACGGTCTGGAATTTGTTCAAGGCTGGCCGTCCCAGAATGATGTTATAGGCTGAAGGGGTTCGGACTATCGTGAAATTGATCGGCAGTGTCTTTTGTCGAGGTTCGATACCGAGGGTTACAGGCAGTATTATTTCACCCTCGGCATCAACCTGATTACCTCCAAAGCCAGTAAGTGGTATAGAGAACCTTCATAGTTTGTCTCTAGGCAAACACATCCGAGAGAATGCATCGTAGATTAAGACATCAGTCAAACTTTCATTATCAACTAGGATTTGTTGTACATTGTAATTAGCCACAACGGTCGAGATTACAATAGGATCGTCGTGCGGGAGCCGAACTCCTGCAAGGTCATCATCGGAGAAGAGAATAGAATTGTTGTCCTTGAGTCGCTTCGGGACATCATCTTCATCTCTTCTCCAGTTGACAGGTCGATGTATCATCCCCACGCCTCCATTGGTGGGCCTTTGATTTGGCAGTTCAGCCTCTTCAGAAGTCGATTGGGGAACAATGGCTTCTGACCGAGGTCCTTGGCAACCAACATACCACCCTAAATACCCTTTCTTGATGAGATCCTCTATTGTATCTCTTAGTTGGATGCACTCTTCAATGTTATGGCCGTGGTCCCGATGGAATCAACAGTATTTATTCTTGTTCCTTGCAGAAGAGGATGCCTTCATGGGACATAACCGCTGGAGATAGTTTTCTTTCTCTATCTCCAAGAGAATCTTTTCGCAAGGAAGGTTGAGGGGGGTATAAGAGTCGAATCTCCAACCCGATATTCTGGGCCTGGGAGGACTCCTTCGGCGGTCGGCATACTTATTGTTGTTGTTGGAAGTAGGGGGCTTTGTCCCCTATTACTTTTCTTCTTTGAATGGGGCTTCCCTTCGATTAGTCGTCGATTTGCTGCCTGCTCTTTGGCATCGGCGTATTTCTGAGCCCTTGACAAGAGCTCGGCATAGCTTTTGGGGAACTTCTTATCCAAGAAAAAGGTAAGCCTGGATGTGCGAAGTTCCTTCTTCAGTGCAGACATGGCCACATACTCGTTAAGATCGGGGATCTCGAGTGTGGCCGCATTAAATCTGGAGATGTAATCTCGCAGACTTTCTCCTTCATTCTGATGAAGGAGGAACAGTGTATCCGTATTCCAGGGGGTATTGCGACAAGTCCTAAAATGCATGACAAATAATTTTTCTAACTCGAAGAAGAAATCGATGGTATCTGGGCGTATGCTTGAGTACCACATCCGAGCGACTTTCTTCAAGGTGGCTGGGAATGCGAGGCAGTACATCGCATCCGAAGCTTCCTGGATCATCATATGGGCCTTAAAGCTACCCAGATGGTCAAAAGAATCGGAGGTGCCATCGTAGGGTTCCATCTAGGGAACCCTGAAGTGCCGAGGGATGACTTCGGCCATGACACGGTCGGTATAGGGTGGGCGCAGATCACACATTGCCAAATCATTGTGATCTCTCTGCTCCCACATCCTCGCCATCTCTGATTCAATGGCCTTGAATTTCCTATCATAATCAAGGAGAGCCTGCTTTGGTGCTTTCTCTACGGGAGTAGAGTCTTCAAAAGAGGGTGAGGAAGTTTGCCTAGGTATTTTTCCTTTCTGCGGGAAATCAGTGGGCCTAGGCATTCTTGAACTTCAGCCTTCAGGAGAGGGCCGAGGACCGGGGGAGAGATGTGTAGACCCCTCTCTAAGGGCTCTCTTCCTCCAGGTTCGAGAGCTATGTCTGGAGGTGGCCGACAGATGCCCCACCTGAAAAGCTCTATTTTGGAAGTCCTGAATTATAGCCGTGAGGTTGGTGACCTGGTTCAGGAGGGCCTCGAATTGTTGCTGTCCCACGACGATTGTGGGAGGTGGGATGTCGTTCTCTATCGGGGGTGCATCCCCTTAGGTTGGAACACGATTTCGACTTGTTGAGGCAATCTGAGTCTTCCCTCTCGCCATCAAAAATTTCTTTCTTCCCCTTAGTCAATGAGGGGAGCTTAACAATGCGAACTGCACAGAGCCCCCTACCTGGCGCGCTAATCTGTTGACGCAGAGTCCCTTTTTCGACCGGGCGGAGCTACTGGATCGCAGGCCCGCTCCCTGGTTTACCTGCAAAACAAATCCCTGGCCGGAGTTGCTCCAGCGAGGGACACTCCGATGCCTAAGTCAGAGACGGGCTCCAGCCACATAATGGAAAAGATTCTGAGGATGATTGAATGGAGAAAGGAAACACTTCGAGATTTTCAGTGGTATTTTGTGCCTTACCTGGAGCATTCTCTCTTACCATTATTTATAAAAAGTTGTCCAGCCTGCAATTCCGATCTTCCTCCAGCAGTTACGAAGGGGAAATTAATTTCTTTCCCATAATTTAGAATTGTGGGTATTTATTAGACGATTTTGGCAGCCAGGCCGGAGGCGTTGCCGTTGGAATTATGCGCCATGATTGTATTCCAAAAATAGTCGATGATAACCGTTGCTTGTCATGTTTGTAGAGACTTGAGACAGGTCAGGGCCCGTCTTCGGACCTTCCTTTTAGGAAGATTTTCGTGATTGAATCAGGAAATGTCTTCGTCCTCGGATCCTCTTGAGACAGATCGGAGATCATGTATTCGGCATAAATCGAGGACTTAATCTTTGTCATAGGCCGAAGACCATGTCTTCGACATAAACCGAAGATCGTGTCTTCAGAAGTCAGTGAAGGTCACTCCTCGGTTCGGGCTGAGGACCTTGTCTTCAGGGACTGTAGAACTTGATCTTCGATGTAGGCTGAAGACTATGTCTTCGACATAACCCGAAGACCGTGTCTTCGGGAGCCGTAGGCCCATTAAGAGTTTTGACTTGCCCATGAGTTGCCTGGTTTTTTCCCGAATACCTTGGTCCGAAGTTTACGGTTTGGAAGAAATGTCTTCAGCCGGTTGAACCGGTTGGCTGGCTCGTACTTGGACCGAGATATCCCAATAAATATCAAATTTAAATTAATTAAACCGTTCTTTCTTACTCCCATCATAAACAAAAAAAAATCTGTTAAAGTAAATTTTTTCTAATGAGATGTGATAGGAGAGAGATTTTTTGAATCTTGGATCTATAATGGCTAAGACATTTTTATATCAAATCAAGATATAGTGGTTGAGGTATCTTCATATAAATTTTAGATTGGGTTGGCTAACCTATATGTAAAATTAAAATATTTTTATGCCAAGTAGCTAGGTTTTACTTGAGCCTTATCATCAATATGCTCACTCTGACATATCTATTAATGACTTCTTGACACATATGGTAATCATATAGAAGAGACCAAAAATGATAAATATCCTTACATAGGGAGAATATAAAGACTAAAATTTCGTGCCTGTTGTCACAAGTAATGGCCTCGTCCTTTCATGAGAACAAATATCAATATTAGTGATACTGCCAAAAATTGCATCTTCCTCGCGATCCTTGGGAGTAGATTGCAGCGATAATCCTGTAACGGTGCAATCATGGCCCGATGTTCTCGGAATCGCCCGTTCTGCTTAGTTCTCTTCAATAAAGCTTCCAGACTCCAAGGATCTCCGATAAAAAATCTTTTTCACATCCATCATTTCCTATCTATTCTAGATCGCTGACTTGAGCATCAAAGTATTCACACCGGAATCCCTCCCGATTATGAATTTTTTTGCAGGTTACTCCAGCGGCTACTCTAGCCAGTCAACCTCTTCTCCGATCCATGCAAGAACCGGTATCTACCATAACAAGCCGTTTTACTTATCTGAAACTCTTTGGAATTAGAATCAAAATTTTATAATAAAAATATTCATGGATTAAAAATATAAATTAATATATATTATTGTTAAAATAAAAATATTTTTTTATATAAAAAATTTTGTTCTTACGAGTAACAGCCAATTATCCCGAAAGATTTGGTGCGGTTTGGTGGATGAGTCCTGCGTCTTACCCATGCAAAGCATGCTTATACATTTTGGTCATCCAAGCCTTCTTGGATCACGTTCGAGAGTCGTACCATCATAATTAGCGTCAAAAATGTCGTACAGGAATCGAGCTCGCTAATGAATGGTTCATTGGATATGCCACGCTGGAAGTAATAATATAAGTCCGTACGTAGCTGTAGAACATGAGTGCGTCATGAACTTGTTTCCAATGAGAACCATATGTTTTACAATGAATGAGATAAGCATCAAGAAACTTCTCCAATACGTATCTCAAGTGACAATTCATAGCACTTAATTCGTCTTTTCTCGCCATTAGAGTTTGCTATTTGTGCGAGGATAGGTCACCAACCTTAAACTAATGTTTGCAGCTACTTTATCATCATGAACTTTGTATTTGTTGATCATGAGATGTCGATCAAGGTCTGTAGATCTTAGGTCAAGAATCGACACGACTTTTTAAGATATATAGTTGGCTCAAAATAAATCTCAACCTTTATTTTTTTATTTATTTATTTATTTATTTATTTTTTGTAGGATAGGGCTTGCAAGGCAGCTATGAGCATGTTTAGAATGTGTAGGAAAAAAGAAGGGATCAAATTGGTCGTCCAGGAGGAAAAAATTATTGAGGACATCTAGAAGGTTGCTTAGGAAGTGGATTATATATGCTAAATCCCAACCTTGGTAACATGAAGGGCAGGTTTGATTGGAAGGATATTTGACTCTGGAATGAGAATGGAAACAAGTGACTCCTATTCTAGCTATTTAGTTGGAAATAGTTAACCGTATTCCAATTTCAATTTTAGAGGGAATGGAATGTCATGATCCTTCAAAATATAATTTCTATTCTTGCATAGCATTCAAATCTCATTTTAATTTTTGATTCTAGTTCTAATCACGAACCAAATACATCTGGAGGATATGGCCATCCTATTTTTATTCCAATTCTGTTTTAGATTTCATCTCCGATCGCAAGCCAAATGTGCCCAAATATGTATAGCATAGGTCTTAATAAGTGTGGCCACGATCATGTTTAGAATGCTTGGAAAGCGGATCTATTCAATTATTTAGAATGGAAAAATTAACATCAGGTCTAGAAAGTTGGTTAGGTAATTAATCTAGAGAATGAAAACATATGGGCTTGATCAAATCCAAGGAGAGCGATAAAAGTCTTGCTCTTCCGATTTTAATTAGGTTCCCCTTGAAAGAGGGCAAGTTTTTCAGAAAAATAAAAGCAACAAGTATTAAAATTATCTACAATATCATATCTTGATTTATATATCTTGTTTTTTTTTAATTTTATTTTATTTATTTATTTATTTATTTATTTATTTATTTATTTTGGGAGGGGGGGTGGGCCTTTGTTGCATGACCAAACTGTACGTCATTTAATTGTTGGATGGTTGAAATGGATTCCACCGTTCCTTCCTATTTTCAACTTTTGCCTCAATTTCCTATTTTACCATTCAACTTTTTGCTTTTATTGCAAGGGATAAACATCATGTGCACATTCCATCCTAAAAACTAACTCCGTGCGAAACAAAAAATTAAGGTGAACATTATGCTATCCAACTCTTCTCTCATGGATATGGAGCAATTCTTCTAAGATTTTTTGTAGAGCTCTAGATATGACATTCGTAGACTTCACTTGGTATCCTGGGATATAGGCCTTGGGCTTCAGTCGCTTCGATTAGGAGGGAAATGTTAATTTCTAGATATATCATGAGATAATTTTTTCAGCCTAACTATTTGTAAAGCAGGGTTATGGAGCTTGGAGTCGGGGTCTTAGAGTCAAATCACTTGCGGCTACTCTTCTATTTGGAAGGAGATTTATACTCATGGTCCTGCTCTGCTAGTCCAGGTCAGATGTTTCATTGGGGATGAATCCATGGTTGATATGAGTCAGGATGCTTGGATCTCCAGCATACCCTTATCTAGGTAGCTGACCTATGATAGCATGGAGGTGGACGATAACCTTTAGGTTTGCGACTTGTTGGAAGACGATAGTAGGACTTAGAGAGCTCAGGAGGTTACCAGGCTCTTTGGGAGCCGGCTGTCTAATCAGATCCTCGCCATCCCTATTTCGATTAACTGCAGCCAGGATCTGAGGGTATGGGGCCACTCTTACTATCCCAAGGTTCTTTCTAGTACTCTCTCTGATATGTATAGGACCCCTTCTGATACGAGAATTGCGGCAGCTTGGATCTAGAGACTGTCTGTTCATCTAAGAGTGCACCTTTTTCTTTGGAGGGTGGCTTGGGATCGTCTTCCTATTAAGGCTTTATCCAGGTGCAGAGGTATGGGACTGCCGATGCTTTGCCCGGTTTGTGGATTAAAGGACAAGTCGACTGAGCATTACATCTTGCATTGTCTTAGGGCGAGATTGATTTGGATGATGGCCAGGAGATGGCCATAGGAGGAGGGTGATAGGTCCTGGTTATGTCCTTTTCTCGACATGATCCAGCAATATTCGATCGAGGCTGGTTTCCAATTTGCCTACATCGCTTATCAGATTTGGCTATCCAGGAACAGATTGGTCTTCGAGGTAGTGATCACACCAGCTTATCGGGCACTTCAAAAAGTTATGTTCATGACTATGGAGTATCACCACTTTGACATTGCTATGTTCCTTACAGATCTAGATTCCTGAAACTCCTATACTGTCTCGGCAGCGACCCGAAGGGTTATCTATATTTCTTGAGAGCCCCCTCCTCTGGAGTTTGTCAAGGTAACCTTTGAATGCAGCATTCGTAGTGCTTCAAGCGATGCTTTGTATGTTATCCGGGATGCTGATGGCAGGCTATGACGACTGGGGACTCCTTTCTTCATGAACTTTTGGTTCCAGAAACGGAGCTCAGAGCTGTGTGGACAGGCATCACCTGAGCTAGGCAGGAGTTGCATGTTGACAGGATTCTCATTGAAGGAGATTCTAACATTGTCATTGGATGGATTCAGGACAGGTCAAAGTAACATGAGGTCCACCCTCTTCCTCGCGATATTTGGCGATCCCTCGGGCCACCCATGATGGTGTCGATTTGCCACGTCTTCCGGCATGCTAATAGTGCGGCAACTGGGTTGCCTCCTTCATTGATGAGCATTCTGGAGATTGGTCCTGGTAGCAAGATGATTATATTTCTCATCCTTTTCAGGGTCTACATTTTTTTTAACCTTCCGGGTTGCTCTCACATCATAGTTATATGAGTGCTTCTTGGTATAAAAAAAATAAAGTACTTTCTTGGTTAAAGTTTTCATGGCCAACATCGATATGAACAAATTATGAGCCAGGGATCCTTCAAAAAAAAATGATGTTTACCGCCATTAAGATTTTATTTAATTTTTCAGTTATTTGATTACAAAATAATGCCTTTTAAGATGCATGCTATTTAATGCTATGGATGCAAATGATGACGTTGTCTTCTCGTATTTACTCGGTACAGTGTTCAACAAATGCAAGATCACGTTTTTAGTCGGCAAAGATATTTGAGTTTCTTGTGATAAATAAATTCTTGAAAATATACTCGACTGGATGAGCGTTAGAAATGGCAATCCACACGTACATGAGGCATGGAACTGGTCTGTACAAACCATTGATGGGATACCAGACTTCCAATTCAAACCACGTCAGTGCTACATCACTTAACAGGATTTAAAGACATCAACACCTTGTACGTCTACCCACATGCAAGAAATGACCAAGTACGTGGTGGCATGAGTTGCGTTCACTAAATTTCTTCAACAACCATAATGGAAACCCCGTTCCACGGTACTTCAAAGCCCTCGTGACCAAAGACTCGCATCAACTTTTTCCTTTGAATCAACAAGCTAGAAAAAACATCATTTTCAATTCAAGAAACATCATATATAGTTGACAAGTCTAGGGTGTCTTCAAGCTGGTAGAAAAATCTTTAGCCATTTACGATTCATTTTCCTTCGATCGACATATGACTAATTAATCTCATTATTTGTATGCATGCTTGTTGGGTAACTTGAGATTCTAAAATTTTGGAATATTGATCATTCGATTAAAAAAAAGAAAAAAAGAAAAAAAAACCTGGTTCTTGGTGACTTGATATTCTCTGCAACCTATATGACCAACCATTCATCCTTAATTCTTACAAAGAAGAAAGAGGGAAGTTTGGAACCATAGAAGAATATTGATACCGAGGTGATCGGTAGGACATCATGTATCCCATCTATAGCAGCCGGATTGGGTCTTTCATGCAGTTGTTCTAAAGGTAAAGCGAAGAATAAAGAAGGTATGTAGCCATCTGAGTTGTGCTACATGTGCTACTTGTGTTTCATATTTAAGCTATTTGCATGGTTAAATCAATGTAATTAGCTCTATCATCTTAGATTACTTTCATGCCCCATGCTCTTCTATTGATCTCCCAATTACAAATTAATAATATCAAAATTACTATCATATTGATTGAATTATAATATAGTCAACTAGTGTATTAATAATTTATGCCTCCGCCGCCACCACCATATCATTGTAAAAGATCGAGATGCTTATAAAAATTGTATTAAAATTTTCTATTAGAGTATATGTGGTGCAAGTTAGTTCACTGGGCCAATTGAAATAGATAGATAATTTATAATTGTTGTGATCAAGGATGATGAAGAGGAATTTCGTAATACAAAAGCATCAAGAGAAGTGGAAATAGATTAGCCATGTACGGTTTTGATTAAGGACGATGGGGAGAAATTTCTTGATGCAAAAGCGAAGAGAGGTTCTATATATATCATCTCATGAAAAATATGGTTATCATAATTTATAAAATTATAGTAGCATCAAGGGGATGATTGAATTATACTTTTTTTCAATTCTAAAATAATTTGGTAATTTTGTTGATTGCATTATGTCCGATCATAAATAGTCATATGACTTCCATTTCATGCTTGACATGGTAAAGTTTTTTAATGCCAAGCAAAAGGTAATTATATTGGTTTTGTTTTTCGAAGGTGAATAAATATAAGTTCTCATATTTGTAACAATGGTGAAATTGATGGCACATGATGGAGTAAGTGGTCGTAGGAATGTTAATGGAGGGCTGAATGATGATGAGGACGATGGTGAAATGGCAAAATGAAAGACAGTGACGTGCAAAGAATTGTATTGGATTAGTAGTTATGATGATAATGCCGATAATAATAGTGGTGCAACTAACACTACCTGGAAAAATTGAAGTAAAAAGAATGGATGGTATTGAAATATATACAGATAATTGCATACTCCATTTATTTATTTAAATATCTTATACCCAAATGATATTCTATAGATCCGTTCTTTTGTAATAAAAAAAATATATGGAAAACCATATTTTTCTAGATAAATATTTTTCAAGTAATATTAAGAAAGAAAATAATTTTCTCATATTCTTTTACACATGAAAAAGCGATCGTAAAATATATTATATATATTCTTTTGTATTATATTTTCCTGGATAAGTTATTAAAATTTATTTATATTTTTTATAATATCTTTTATACTTAAAAAAATATAAAAAATAGTGGACAACTAAATTACAAAGCATTAAATAATAAAAATATTAGAAATAAGGAGGAGGGTATTAAAATTAAATGTTTACTTTAGAAAAAAGATTTAGCCATCTTCAGGTGGATAAGATTATTTTATTTCATTGATAAATATTGTCCATAAAAAAAAAACTTATCCATCTTGAAAAGTACAAGAATTTGAATAAGTTAATCAATAGACTTGAGCTTATCCATCTTAAAAGTTCATCAATTTTTTATGATATTTACTCATAAAAGATGGCCCTAAAGTATGTTCTCACTTTCGACTATAGCTACTTTTAAGTCTCCATTAAAATGCCATTTTCTTGTTCTATATATCCTCCTGAGTTATTGCTCAAAAAAAAAAAAAAAAAAATTCAAACTTTGTTATCATGATAATTTCCTCTCTTAAATACTTTATAAAGATTTTATCTTGTGTGACGGAAAATGACAAAAAAGTTATAACCCTTATGTTTTATCAATTAGTTCGGTCCCATTCTAGGTAAATATATGATATGTGATGCTTGTGATAGGGGCAATACAAATGCTTGCGCCCTCTTATCAGATTAAAAATTATTTTCAAATATTTGATACAATTTAATAGACTACACTCAATCTTTTTGAGGTGTATTTTTTTTGTTTCCCTCAATTATGATTAATGTTAAACTAAATTAGATACTTTTCTTTGAGAGTGATCTAGTTGTTATACTGGCCGGTGTAAAAGATGAGGCTTGGAAATCATGAGAGACTTACAAGTGGAACAATTTGGAGTTTCCGTTGTAGCTAGGAGAAAAAACTTCAAAAGAAAAAAAAGCACATAATTAGGTATTTTGATGAATATTTGAAAAGTGGATTTGTTCGGGGGACTAGTCCTCCCACCATTATATTAGCAGAGTTCATGCATACAGATGCAACAACGTACAAGAACGGAATTGAGTGGATGGGGTGAATTTAACTAGGCCTATTGTAAATATATTGGGTCAACTTGTGCATCAAGAGTTGAAAATGTTTGAAAGAACATCTAGTGGTTGGGGAAGAAATATTATCTCAATTCTAATAACACATAGTCCAAAAATTTCAGAAAAATAGAGTTGCTCTGGGGTAGATTTACGCTATGTAGAATGTGCACTATGGTTGTAGGGAAAATAGGTTAATAGAGCTCATTCTTAAGATTGTGTTTGGTACATTACCAAGTAATATTGAATGATAATATGGATTGCCAGTAACGTGGATTACCAGTAATATAGATTGTAAGTAATTTGAATTATTGTATTTGATATATATAGGTAATGTTGCATGATGTAAAATCAAAATTTTAAAATATTTTTAAATTAATCCATATTTTATTTATAAAAATAAAAACTAAAAATTTTATATTAAATAAATTTAATATAAAAATTTATATATTAAATAAATAATATATTTAATATACTATTTAAATATATTAAATAATATATTATATTTATATATTATATTATTAAAATTAATATAACATATTTATAATATATATTAATATATTTAATATAAATATATTATATTATATTATATATTTATAATATAATATATTATATTATATTATATTATTTTGTACTATATTATATGGAGATAGCGCCCCCTCTTCATCGATTAATAGGCGATGAGGGGGGTCGGAGGATGGTCAACGGGAAGCAAGGGCGCACCGTCGATGGGCAATAAAGGGCTCTACAATAAAACAAGAAAAAGCCGATCGTTTTCTCCCGACGCTTCGATGAACGCCGGGAAGATCCAGGAACCCGCCGACGGTTTTTTGAAGCGTTGGGAAGCTCTGAAATCCGCCGATGCTTATAAACGTCGGCAATTAACCCATATTTAGCGACGCTTATAAGCGTCGCCACCCATGTGAAGCCCAGGAACCCGCCGACGCTTTTGGAAGCATCGGCAAGCTCTGAAATCCGTCGACGCTTAAAAGCGTCGGCAATTCTCCTCAACCCGCTGACGCTTTTTGGAAGCGTCGGCAATTCTCCTCAACCCGCCGATGCTTAAAAGTGTTGGCGGAAAGCGTCGTCGGACTTCTTTTAAGCTTCCTCCCAACTCGAGCCCTAGTTTTCAGTCGCCGCCCCTAAAATTTCTTCCTCCTCCCTCTCCCTCCTCCTTCATCTTCGGTGCGCTGCCCGAGCCGACCACCACCTCTTCCCTACCGGCCCACCAATCGAAGCACCTCCCTCTCCATCGGCCTTATTTGTTGTATCCCACATGTTTTTTTTTTTCCTCTCTTAATTTTTTTTGTTATTTTTGTTTTTGTAGAATATCGGGGGGGGGGGGGGGGGGGGGGTGGTGGGGGTCGGGGAGGGGGGTTGGTCCCCATTAGAATTTCCAAGGTGAGGGCGATGCTAGGGCGTGAGGGATATTCTATTCGAAAAAAAAAAAAAAAAAACAGCAGTGTGCCATTTTGGATGCTTGGAATTTAATATATGAATCCATATATAATGAACTTGGGCTAACCAATCAAGTCAAATAATATTTTTCATGAATTTATATATAATTATATGGACAAAATCAAGTATGCTCAAATTAAGTACAACTTCAACTTTGTTAATCTTAAATAATTTTAAATCAAATAATGTTAAAAGTTATATAATTTAAGTTGACTTATCTCATAAAACTTGGCATGATAAAATTCTTAATAATATAATGCCAGGTGGATGAAAAAGGATGGAGCCTAGGGCCCATCTTTTAATCTTTTGAGTTATGTTTAACAATGCAAGGATGTCCATAAGCCGGTCGAGCCCACGATTGAATATGCTGTAAGATTAAAAATCTGATATCTAAGTTAAACAAAACCAAATAAATGTGTTTAACAAGAAATTATTTGTCAAGGTAATGCTCTGAACAAAGTTAATCTTAAGCATGACTCGTTTCAGGCCTAGTCAAGCCTTATGATTTAAAAAAATTATCAATTTTGCTGTGGATTTCCTTAAACCACTTTAGCCACTATATATATATCTAGAGCTAGACATAGTCCAGGGTTGTGATTCGCCACATAGAAAAGTCAGGTAGTGACTAAATTTTTATAGCTGCCACTAAATATGGTCACTAAAATTTTTTGGCAAAGAATGAAATGTTCAAACATTAACAGGTAAAGCAATCAGATTTTTTGGTTTTACATAACATTGAAGGAGGAATTTAAAGCAGCTCATGTTAACAAGGCTCCAAAAATTGTGTTGGGTTTATAAATGTGTTGCCTTGTCCCTTGTGGATTGAGGGCATCTAGAAGGTCATGTTTCTAGGTGTTCAATGGATTTTAGACAAGGTTCATCCATGTTTTCTTCTAGAATTCCAAAGGTCAAAATATAAGTGTCTGGTATTATATATCCATATATTTCTCAAGTGTCATGATACTGTTTAAGATCATCATCAGGTGATGATATGGTTAGCTTACGATGACGTAACTTTGATCCTTGGCTTGATTGATAGATTGTATAGGGGAACCCTCCTTTGACCAAAATGCTGGCATTTTTGTCTCAGGGATGATGCTAGTGTGAATCTTATGCCCATAAATTTCATTTGCTATCAAACCTTGGAATGGTGCATGATGAAGCTCTCCAAGATGGTTTTGGATACTCGGTTCTGGGCCATTACTTTGGTTTATATCTCATTTTTCTTCTAGCGGTCTCAATTTTGATCTGTACATTGATTTTATCTATGTAAAGCTTTTTGTAAAGACTATGGACTTGATCTGTTTTTCATCTTTTACAGGTTTTATATTTGTACTAAGCTCGTAAACTTCTTCTGATATTGGTGCATTGATATTAATAGATCGTGGTATGTACATTATTATACTATTATCTTGTTCCTTTCTTTTCCGATAAGAAGGGTGCACTACAATACTAAAATTGCTATTGTTAGATCATGGTATGTACATTATTTTTTATTATTTATTGTTCTTTTTCTTAGTAGATTATTTCTGTTTATTTATAAATTTTTTGGTATATACCTGCATTTTATTGAACATGTTATGCTTTAGGATTAGTTTCATTATTGCAAATCTTTGATTTCAATACCATCTGTAGCTTTGTTACGATCAATTATGATATTTTAGATATTTTTTAAAAAACTTGTATTGCATAGAAACATATACCCGTCAATTGATTAAAGTACATATTCTATAGTATCCGTACAATTATTTTATTTTTGTACGGATGGGAGAAATATGTACAGTGGTCAATTGAATGTCCAGTTTGGACAGTTTAAGAATTGCAAATAATTTTATAGGTATTTACAATAATCAAACGGTATGGATAGAGTTCCAGATATATTTTAGATATCATTTCCTTTTAGTTCTCCTCATACATATTTATTTGTATGGGGAGAACTAAGGAAAAATGCTGCCAAGATTTTTTTGAAACTTCTATTGCATATCCTTTGGTTACTATAAATGATCTATATAATTAATGCAATTCTTGAATGGGATAGGATCTCTTTACCTATTAGTTGGTGATATGGTGCATTTAATAATACTATAATTGATCAATTGAATAAACTTATTTTAAATTTATTCTGTTCTTATAAATATTTGTTTATTTCAGTTAGCTTTTTCTTACAATGGATAAGAGTTGGATAACTAAATCGAGGAATAGAAAAGAATATCTGGATGGAGTATATAATTTCATTAAATTTGGTATGGAGAGAAGTAGTATCAGTGGGAAGATTTTATGTCCATGCCGAAATTGTGTAAATTTCAGTTATCTATATCCGAATATTGTTGAAGAACATTTGGTATGAAATGGTTTTTTAAGAGGTTATACTGAGTGGTTTTTTCATGGAGAGTTAAGGTTACAATCTACATGTAACCAAACATCTAACATAGAACATATACCTGATTTTGGATCCAGTAATTAATAGAAAAATCTTGCAAGAGATGATGATATCAGGGGTTTGCTCAGAGATGCTTTTGAATATGGTATTCAACAACCTGGAGATTGCAGTGAAGGACAAGTAGCAGCTGGGTTACCTGAGGATCCTATATTTACTGAAGCTGTACATGATGGAGAGCCGATACCCTCAACTAATGTTGGAACAGATCGTTATCAGAAGCTGATAAGAGATGCAGATCAAGAATTATATGCCGGTTGCAAGAACTTTTTAAAAAATTCTTTTCTTGTGCATTTGTTTCATATAAAATACTTGAATGGATGGTTTGGCAAGAGTTTTACTATGCTGCTCAAGTTGTTAAAGGATGAATTTCCTGAAGATACTAGTTTACCAACATCTTGTTATGAAGCCAAAAAACTAGTAAAGGAATTAGATCTTGGATACGAAAAGATTCATAGTTGTCCAAATGATTTTATATTATATTGGAGAGAACATGCCGATCAAGAGTCGTTCCATGTGTGTGGATGTTCACGATGGATGAAGCAAAAAGAAAATGAGAGTGAGGGATTAGATGAATTGGATGCAACACAAATTAAACAAAAGCCGACGAAGGTATTATGCTATTTTTCTCTTATACCTAGATTAAAAAGGATCTATGCATCATCAAACACAGCTTCGTTAATGAGATGGCATGATGAAAGTCGTATAAAAGATGGAATGCTGAGACACCCAGCGGATAGTTTAGCATGGAAAGCATTTGATGACAGACATCCTGATTTTGCATCTGATGCTCGTAATGTCAGGCTGGGTTTAGCCAGTGATGGGTTCAATCCTTTTCGGACCTTAAGTTCTGTCTATAGCACCTGGCAGTTGTTCTGGTTTCTTATAATTTGCGACCATGGATATGCATGAAACAGTCTTCACTTATTTTATCAATGGTCATTCCAGGTGATAAGGGTCCAGGCAATGATATTGATGTTTTCTTACAACCTTTAATAGATAAATTAAAACAACTGTCGGAGGGTGTCAGTGCAATTGATGCTTCAAATGGCCAAACATTCAATCTGTGGGCAGCTCTATTATGGACTGTTAACGATTTTCCTGCATATGCTAATTTATCTGGCTGGAGCACTAAGGGACGAGTTGCATGTCCTTCTTGTGGTGAATCAACCCATTCAATTTTGTTAAAACATGGAAGAAAGTTCTGTTATATGGGACATCGTCGATGATTGGAGGCAAATCATCCATTTCGATTTTAGAAGGATTTATTTGATGGTACTATAGAGTTGGGATGTGCTCCAATTCAACCTTCTGGTTCTGATATTCATAGCAAATGCTTGGTATTAGATACAGTTACGGCAAGATGACAAAGTCCTCTAAAAAGTGAGGAAGAGATGATGTTGAGACTTCGGTACAAGAAAAAGTATCGGAGGAAGTCAATACTTGTACCTTAGATACGGCAATGTTCGAGGATCCGGATAATTTCTTCGAAGTTGAAAATGATGATGATATAATCACAGCATCTACCCATCAGCATACTAAATAATTATGGAAGAAAAGAAGCATATTCTTTGACTTACCTTATTGGGAGCATAATATACTCCGGCATAATCTTGATGTTATGCATATAGAAAAAAATGTTTGTGATTATTTGATTGGAACAATATTAAATCTTGATGGAAAGACTAAAGATAATATAAAGGCGCGTCTTGATTTAAAAGAAATGGGCATCTGACATGAACTTCATCCACAAGTGCTTGCAAATGATAGAACTTATATCCCTCATGCATGTTACACAATGTCTAATCGAGAAAAAGATCTCTTCCTGGCAGTTTTAAAGAATATCATGGTTCCTGATGGATATGCATCAAATATTTCACGATGTTTGAATCTGAAAGAGTGAAAAATTTCAAATCTTAAAAATCATGATGAACATATACTAATGCAAGATATTTTTTCATTGGCTTTAAGGTCGTCAATGCCGAAACAAGTTATTACGGTTGTTTTTCAGTTATCATCATTCTTCAAGGCATTATGTTCTAAGGTTCTTGATCCCCAGGAGCTTGATCAGTTGCAGTCTCAAGTCATACTTACGTTATTTCAGATGGAAAAGATTTTTCTTCTTGAATTTTTTACGAATATGGTTCATCTACTAATTACCTTGCTTTGGAAGCTAAACTTGGTAGACCGGTACAGTACAGATGGATGTACCCTATCGAGAGGTAATGCTGCAAAACTTAAGTTTCATAATTTATATATCTTTTTCATTATTTAATGTGATATAAATATCATACGTTTTGAAGGTATCTTGTACTTTTGAAGGATTATGTATGAAACAAAGTCCATTATGAGGGCTCAATTGCAGAGGGATATATTGCTGAAGAGTGTTTAACATTTTGTTCAAGATATTTCGAAGGTGTAGAGACTGTATTCAATCAACCTCAACGTCATGGTGATACTATGGAGAATACTGATCTATACAAATTTGCATCATCTGGAAAATTTATAGAAAAAGCTGAAAATATTGTTCTTGACCATAAATCCATGTCACAAGCACACCATTATGATTGCTATATAGTGACATAATATCTGACTATCGCAGGTTAGTCCATCTACACATGGATAATACTAAATATTAGACACATTGTTGTCAAACTTATATTTGATTGTCATGCAATGAATTTTTATCTGTACAATGATAAGCGAATCATTCCACTCGTCCTAATCGAAGGATTGAACAAAGATGGTTGTTTGGGTTATTCCCTAATAACTTGCCAATCAGGTTAGTATATATAAGTCGTATAATAATTTTATATATATTTAACATCGAATAAGTGATCGATAATTTATATTATATTTTTTAGGTACCGGTACTGATGGAGAAAAATAGTTCAGCAGAGCTAATAGCACTTGCCAGATGTCCAAATTATATTATGAACAAATATAATGGTTTTATTATAAATGGCTTTAAATTTCATACCATGGAGCGCGAGAAACTTAGGAAAACTCAGAACAGTGGTGTTATGGTTGAAGTAGATGAAAAATCTTATTATGATATATTTAAAGATATTTTAGAGTTGGATTATTATGAACATTTTAAAGTTGTATTATTTCGATACGATTGGGTAGATATAAATACACCGAGAGGTTTGTAAAAGGACTCAAATGGATTCATACTTGTCAATTTTTCAAGATTGATACATACGTGTGTGTTATTGAAGGATGATCCATTTATTTTTTCGTCTCAAGCTCGACAAGTTTTTTATGTACAAGACTCGAAAGATAAAGAATGGGCTACTGTTATTAAGATAAAATCAAGAGACTTGTATGACTTGGAAAAAAGAGTGGAATAAGATGATGATACTTGCACTCAGTGTATGCCTTATAATATTATGCAAGATGATCATATAAATGATACAACCATTTTGGTTAGGTTGGATTCTGAAGAACGTACAACTGGTTGATTATGATAAGTAAGTAATTTATAAAATTGTTTACATTTTTGCATGAATGATTATGTTATCTTTTAAATTGTAATTCATTTTCGTTATAATTTGATTATAATATTGACTTACTTGTTTTAAAATAATGCATGTTAGGTACACCATGCCTCGAAGGAAGCGATTACCAGATGTACAGTTTCAGTTTTCCCAGACCAAGGCTGGTACTTCTTCAGCACAGTAGCCCGTGGGCAGTCAATCATCTTCACATCAATCAGATGCCAGTTCCTCTATTTCTGCACATCCGGCCGATGCTAGTACCTCTCCACCTCATGACGATGCCATTCCCTCCGAGTCCGCACATCACGATCCTCCTATGGATCATTCTGATGACGAGCCTATCATCGATGACATACATATACAGGATAATTTAATAATTTCATCACATTTTAATTCATACATATGCAATAGTTTTGATATATAACTTTCTGTATTTTTTTTGTAGATGGATCCGGGAGACTTAGGCGGAGGCGAGGACCCACACTAGTCCGTGATGTGTGGCAATTACCTGAGGGTGAGAGGATAGTGATAGAGTGCAACAAGCTAGGGCAGCCTATTAAGAAAGCTGCTAGCTTGTTGACTAGCTTTCTGGAGACAGTAGCACGTCGTGGTCAGATATGTCCCCTGAATTATTCGAAGTGGAACGACATGCTTCCTGCATATAAAATAGAGATGCTACGAGTTGTGCAGGTAAAAAAATTAATATATTATTTTATATCTTAGATTTTTAACAATTGAATTGCTTATTTCATTTAATATTTATTTTATTATTTATTTAAATTATAGAGCAAGTTCGTTCTTCCTTCAGAATCATCTGGTTTTGTGCTTAAGTCTCTCAATCACAAGTGAAAAGAATATAAGGCGAAGTTGAAGAGAGACTACAAGCGAGAGGGTAGGACAGAAGAGCAGGTTGTAGCTACCTGTCCTCCTGATGTTCACCCTCATCAGTGGATGGAGTTGGTGCACTATTGGTTCTCCGAGAGGGCACAGGTTGTGTAGCATCATCAAACACTTCGGAATTTATTAATTTTCACGCGTTATAATTATATTTATACAATATATAACATTATTTTAATTTTATTTTGCAGACGTATTCTGATATTGGTAGAGCTGCACGAGCAGCTCAGTCTGTTCCTCACACAGCAGGGTCCAATAGTTATATGCACGGCTCAGGCATGAGTTTGTATGTTTCTCATCCTATAATACTTTTAGTACACTTTTAGTTTTAACATCATGTATCATCATGTATCATGCATGTGCCATGTATCATGGTACGGGGATATAAGATATGTTATTTTGGATTTATTTGTAATATTTATTCTTTATATAGGCTGATCAACAGGGGAGGGAGCCTGGTGAGGTGGAGTTCTATCGGATGACTCACATTCACCAGGATGGCAGTTTTGTTTGGGACGAGTCCAAAGATATATATGTATTTATTTATTTATATTATATTATAATTTATACTTTTATTTTTATTAAGTATTGATATATGTGTTTTTTATAAAATATAGAATAGGGCTACCTCTATGATCTCCGAGCGTGCTGGCGAGAGTTCATCATCTACACAGAGCAGTCGCATCGAGGCCAAGGTATTCTCGGAGTTGATGGGACCTGAGCGTCATGGACGAGTGAGGGGTTATGGGATTGGAGTTATCCCTACTCAGTTATCTGAGGTACGTAGATATACTCGGGATACTAGAGAGAGTCATGATCAATTACATATTCGTCAGCTCCAGGAGGAGATAGCAGAGCTCCGACAAACACGTGATGCAGACAGAGCAGAGATGCAGACCATTAGGTCTCAGCTAGAGCATATTACATCTGTGCTGCATATGTTCATGTCATCTCAGGTAAGTAATTATTTATTAATTTTATATGTATCTAATAATTTAGAATATATATAATATATGTATTATAATTCATGATGTATATCTTGCAGGTTCCTGGTACATCTGCGAGTCGTAGACCTGACGACGACCAGCCTCCCATGGATCAGTGATGCCAGATATTTTTTTTATTATTTATGTATATCTTTTTGTTTATTTGAACTTGGATTGATATATTTATATATATATATAACTTTTTATATTTGGTTTGTATTTGTGTTTGTGTATGTTGGATGTGATATGTGATACAGGTTTGAATATTTTCATTTGTTTGTGTATGTTGGATGTGATACAGGTTTGAATGTTTCATTTTCATAATGTATACAGGTTATGGGTTTGTATATATGGCTATTTTTTAAAAAAAAAAAAATCCACCGACGCTTTAAAGCGTCGCTATACCTGGAACTGGCGATGCTTTAAAGCGTCGCTATAACTGAAACTGGTGACACTTTAAAGCGTCGCTATAACTGGAACTAGCGATGCTTTAAAGCGTCGCTAAATTTAAAACTAGCGATGCTTTAAAGCGTCGGTAAATAAAAATTTAGCGACGCTTTACAAAACGTCGGAAGATTACTTAGCGACGTTTAAAAGCATCGGGAAAGGTTAAAAAAAGTGTCGCTAAAGCCCAGATTCACCGTAATGATAGATTGCCATCTACCAAATGCAATCTAAAGGAACAATGATTGATGAATTATATATAAATGATATGCAGAAGAATTGATTAATTGAGTCCACATACATATACACACATTCAAAGATGTATGGATGATGTTAATTTGTATATGTGTATATGTTCATAGAGATACATCAACTTCATCTTTAATGAATTTTAGAAATAAAAATCCTGGTGAAAATTGTGCCCGATGAAGTATTAAAATGCTCTCATCGAACCTTACGATTTTCCAAGAAATTAATGTTATTATATTTCTAAAAATATTATTTTTATTTTTTTTCCTGGTGCATGTCTTCTATTTTCCTTATTATAATTAACATAGGTTAGCAGATCTTACTGTTATTAAATGTTAAAACCATTTCGTACTGTTATTATAGTATTAGAAATGCTTAAAAAATAGTGTCAACAATAAATTCTGAAATAAAACCATTTCAATAAGGATATATATATATATATATATATATACTATTTTGATGGTTAGAACTATCCTAATATTGGAATCATATATATCTTATTATTATTACAGTGAGGGGGCCCTAGCTATCTATTTTTATCTGAGAATCTTTAGTGAAAAATATGTTCCATATAGAATGATAATAAAGATAGCTTAATTAATTTTTTCTATTCATATTTAATGTTAATAGGATGTACCATTCCAATTTTATTAATATATCAAAAAGATTATTTTTTATAAAAAAATATATAACCATTTCATATCAAATCCGTTTCATGATTAATTTTAAATTTATTTGAATTAGTCCTGATATCATTTTTTTTGAGCCTGGAACGTGAACTATCACCTCGGTGGTACGTTATGACGTTTTCGGTAACGGCAACAAAGTAAGGGTCTCTGCAAAAAGACGACCAAAACTCTCCCTCTCTCCCCTCCTCCCCCATTACCATTACCGCCCGTAACTGGAGTTTTGAGTGAGTTCAAGAGAAAGGTAAAGCTCGATGCCACGTTGAAGTCATTCAATGCACGCGGTTTCGTAAGGCAGAGAGAGCCCCTTAGGAGTAAATGCACCTTGCTGTCTCTCTCTTCTCCATCCCAGCTCGATCTCCTCCTTCCTTTTCTTCTCTTCTCTTGGGTCAGCGGGCACCGAGCGCACCCTCTCCCCAATCTTGTGTATATATAAGGGACGGAACCTCTGCCTTGACCCTATCGTCTTTGCCTTCTCCGAGGAGAAGGAAATTAATTGACGAAGAACAGAAGAAAAGAAAGAAAATAACTCCCATATATCTCTTTTGACTCTTGAGTCGCTTCTAGAGATAGAGAAAGGGGAAAGAGGGGTGACATGGGGAGACCTCCTTGCTGCGATAAGCTTGGTGTGAAGAAGGGCCCTTGGACTCCAGAAGAGGATCTCATCCTCGTCTCCTACATCCAAGAGCATGGTCCGGGGAACTGGAGGGCCGTGCCTACTAATACTGGTAATAATTAAGCTCCCCTAACCTCTCTCTGCGTGCCCTTTTGACGGCCGGGATGCCATCTCATCACATCCAAAAAGCCTCTCTCTCTCTCTCTCTCTCTCTCTCTCTCTCTCTCTCTCTCTCTCTCTCTCTCTCTCTCGGAGCAATGAGTTGGCTATTTGTTTTGGGTTTATTTGGGTTTGGATCACCAAAAAGGGTGGCCTTTTGTGTCCGCCACATGAACTGGTAATTAGTTTTGTTGATTCTACGTTGCGATGTGTAAGTGTGTTGATTAGATATCCTCTTGAGTTCTTCAATCTCTCGTTCTACATGGTGGGCTAGTTACTATTTGAGGCTTTAATTTAGTTTGGACGTAGGGGATCTAGAACTCTAGATCTAAAACGGAGGTCTATATATAGTGTCCGATTTTATTTATGCTGTATTAATTGTTATTCGTTTATTAAATTGTCTCTTGTGTTTGTTAGGGCTGCTGAGATGCAACAAGAGCTGCAGGCTAAGATGGACTAATTACCTGAAGCCAGGGATCAAGCGAGGCAACTTCACAGAAGAAGAGGAGAAGTTCATAATCCATCTCCAAGCTCTCCTTGGCAATAAGTAAAAAACCAGCAAACTTGCCTTAGATCCGACAAAAAAAAAACTTTAGAATATATGAGCTTTGCACAATTTGAGTCAGATTATAAATTAATGCTATGATTTCATCATATATATATATATATATATAATACGAAGTACTTTGGACCTAGGCTCACTATTTTTTTATGCCTTTATTGGTGTGTTAGATGGGCAGCCATAGCTTCTCATCTCCCAGAGAGAACTGATAATGACATCAAGAACTATTGGAACACCCATTTGAAGAAGAAGCTGAAGAAGCTCCAAGCTGGCGATGGTAGCTCAATGAGTGGCAGGCTTTCAAGTGATCATTCTGCCTCCAAAGGTCAGTGGGAGAGGAGTCTCCAAACTGACAGCCATATGGCAAGGCAAGCTTTAAGAGAGGCACTGTCTTTAGACAAGCCCAATTGCCAAACTGAATTGAAGTCTTTTACAAAACTGTGCCAACCGGCGACGTCATCATCGACGACGAACTATGCATCAAGTACTGAGAACATATCCCGATTGCTCGAAGGATGGACGAGGAATCCACCCAAGCCGAGAGCTGCTCGATCCAATTCGGAGTCTACGCAACATTCGATCAACAATATTATGGCTGGGACCGACTCATCCTCGAGCGAGGAATCAGCCAGTGGAACCAACAATGATCTCACTGTATCTCCAACTGTGTTCGAATCATCGCTCAATGTTGACTCATCAACACTAGAGATGTCTGAAACAAGCCTATTCCAAGGTGAGAGCAAGCCAATCTCAGAAGCACAAGACCAACTATCCTTGCTAGAGACCTGGCTCTTGGATGAAGTTTTTGGTCCGGTCAAGGTAGAACTTGTTGACATGCCCTTAGGTTGGGATACTACTGAGCTGATCTGAACTGAGTGCCGTTGCTGCCGGACTGGGTTTTTGGTTCTTTTTTCATGTAGGACCTGGACTGTTTCTGATTAAAAAGAACCCTCTCAATGCCATTGAAGTAGTGTAAATTCTAAATATTTACATAGGCATGCAGTGTTATATAAAGTTAGTCCGCTGGAGTTTGAGAATAATTTCTATCTGTAAGGTCTTTTTTCTGAAATCTTTGAATCTATCTTTCGTAAGGGGCTTTGTATCTTGGGTGATGTCGGATATGTTGAGTTATTGGAACTTTTTTGGTCTTGTTCTCCTCTGAAATATTGTAATCAAGTGATGTGTGGAAAGGAAGGATTGTTGTGTCCAAAAAATATGGTTAATTATTGCATCTCTTTACACTGCCTTAGCTAGTTTTCTCATTTAGCGATATATAATGTGTTTTGAGAACGTTGCGCACCTTAAAATAAAAAAGAAAATAAAATAAAATAAAAGGTGGTGTTTTGGGGATGAACTCTGATGGATATTATTTCCTATGGAATATATCATCTTGCTCTCTATGCACAGGGGATAAAGAGGTCGATGAGCAAATGTTTCCATAAGTGGGACTTCGGGTTTAAATTTCAACAAGACCATGGTTTTTTGTGGGTTGCGCACCTGAACCAGAAGAGGAGGATGCATCCAAAAAGAAATCTAGAAGTCTGTTTGGTGGTGCTTGTGTGATCAGCTATGAGTTAACAACACCCGAAAGCCATTCGACGACCAGTTCAAATACTAAAAGAGACAGCATACATGGAGACCACAATCTCAACCCATCTCATCTTAATTGGGGATCTCCATCTCAAAGCCATTGGCTGGATTGGCTTTTAGTGATTCGGTCATGTTCCTGCTCTACTATCCTTGTACAGGACTTGGTAAAACCTAAGATGACTTTTAAAGCAAAATACATGTTGTGATTGAGATAGTCTGTAGACTCGATCAGTAATGAAGGATAAAACTTACAATCAGATTTGATTTATTAAATAATAGTGATGGATCCACTTTAATGTACTACATTATTGAAGTCGAACTCACTCCAACAAATATATTTATTGAGCCAAATCAATTGAATAATAAGTATCTAATTGCGAAAGCAATGGACGCGCTTTAGGTTGCGATCAAAAGAAAATGTTAAAAAATGGGCTGGTCTTATGTGCTACGAGCTTGTAGTGAATGGATCAAACAATCTAGTATTATTTGGCATATCACGAGTGATGTGATTATTAAAGTGATGTAATCATCGGGTGATGTGAGCATTGGGATGATATGTAGATATTGGGATGATGTGATCACTGTATTTGGTATATTATCAAGTAGCAGCAGTGATGATATATAAAATACCATCAATAGTCTTATATATTAGTATATAATAATTTCTCTACAACTTAGATTAAGCATTCTTCATTTACAACTTCTCACAAAAATATATATTACCATCATCATCATCGTTATTATTATTGTAGGTATCTAGTTTAATTAGGCTATTAAAATGACAATGAGAATTTTTCTTTGCTCTCCAATAATCAAAAACAAATTAATCTAAAATTTTACTAATTAGAAATATTTTTATCCTAAAATAATTTTAGCACATCAACAATATCCGATGATATACATCTGAGATATGTGAGATGATAACATTAATGTATGGCGTAGTGATAATTTTATAATACCAAATAAGATGATCACAGTACCTTACTCATATCACTAGATGATATGAAATATGATCCCTACCAAATAGCACCTATGGCTCTTGCATCAAGGTGCCTTGATGTCTTCAAGTTTGCAATAATCTAGAAAATGTCTTGGGACTGCAATTATGATTGTAGTGGACATTTTTCAAGTGATTTATATTGGAGTCTTCTAATCCTTCGGGGAACATCAACCAGCTGAGGGGAACAAAAAGCAACCAAGGGCAGCTATTTCTTGGGAATAAGAAGATGGGTCTTTAATGCAGCTCATGTGAAGTGGTTTGAACTTCTATCCCCATCTATTTCCACTTTGACTTGCTAGCTCTTGGCCGACCCTAGCTGTAAAACAAAGAAAAGAGTCCAAAGTACTCTCATGCATGCCATGACCACATGGCAATTGATAACCTCTTTCAACTAGAGAGAGAAGAAGCTTCTTGCTTCCTCTTTTTTTTTTTCTCAAAAAAACAGACTTAAGACGCACACAGGTTTCTTACTCTTCGGTATCTTAATTATCTTGCAAGGGGCTTGTTGCGATCAAATCACCCTTTTCTAAAATTGACGGTTCTGAACAGTCCCACTACCTTCTTTGATGGAATGAGATCATATTCCTAGATACCTCTCGGATAGAGACCTACAAAAATAGTCCTCTTGACCAGTAGTTACCAGTAGAGAACCCTTCAATGCTCAAGTCAGTGAAAAAAGGTTGAGCAGTAGCGATAGAGCCGCGAGCCATAGCCAAAGAATATCAGAATGAGCATGTAGAGAGAGATATGAAGACGTACCTCTCGAGAGCCCCATTTTACCAATTTTATAGAGTTACATAGAATAACTGAATGCCATATGAGAGGTGGCCTCATTTAACATGTGTAACAGATTTCTTGTAGAATGTGGGGATTTTTTTTTCGAAATTTTTTCTATTAGTATCTTCCTATTAGGATAGCTGGTTCTGTTGGGATCATGCCTTCCACAATCCTATCCACCATGATCTCTGCTGGGACAGCTGCAACTTGTTTGCCTCTACCTCTTACTCTAAGGCTGGTTTGCTTGGCCAAGGTTGGGATTGCTTGGCTAAAGTTGAATTGCTCTCTCAAGGTTGGTCTGCTCGGCCAAGGTTAAACTGCTGGGCCAAGATTGAACTGTTCAGTCAGGATTGGTATGCTCGGCAAAAATTGGTTTGCTCGGCCAAGGTTGAACTGCTCAGCCAAGGTTGCACTACTCGACCAAGGTTGCACTGCTTGGCCAAGATTGCACTGCTCGACCAAGGTTGTATTGCTCGGCCAAGATTGGAATGCTCGATCAAGGTTACATTATGCGCTCAACCAAGGTTGGTCTACTCTGCCAAGGTTGAACTACTCGGTAAAGGTTGGTTGCTCGGCCAAGGTTGCACTACTCAACCAAAGTTGGGTTGCTCGGCCTAGGTTGCACTATTCGACCAAGGTTGGTCTACTCGGATAAGGTTATATTACTTGGCCAATGTTGCACTTCTTAGCTAAGGTTGCACTACTCGACTAAGGTTAATCAACCAAGATTTGCCTCCAGCTTAGTTATCAATCTGATTAGTTCGTTGAGGCCAAATAGTTGAGTTATTGTTACAACAATATCCCTTACTTTCAAGTCCAAAATGTTGTCAATTAAGTGTTTCATCTTTTATTATTTTTGGATGAAGGGAGTAGCGTCACTTCTTCAACTCTGACCCGTGGTGGCATTTTGGGCTGTGGAAAGTCGATTATTGAGGGAACCTAACTATGAAAGTAAAACCTGAATAAGAGTAAGAGTGGAATTAGAATAAGAGTGGGACTAAAACCTAAATAAGAATAGGAATGAAACCTGAATAAGAGAAAAAGTAAAACTTGAATAAGGATGGGAGTGAGATCCAAATAAAAGTGGAAGTAGAACCTGAATAAAAATGGGAGTAGAACTTTAATAAAACTGGGAGTAGAACCTGAATAAAACTGGGAGTGGAACCCGAATAAGAGTGGGAGTAGAACTCAAATAAAAATGAGAGTGGAACTCGAATAAAAATGTGAGTTGAACCCAAATAAAATTGGGCATGGAACCTGAATACAACTAAAAGTGGAACTCGAATAAAAGTGGAAATGGAACCCAAATAAGATGGAGGTTGCATGAGAACACTGCGATCTTCATTAAGCGATTGTCTAGCAACCGAGTGGGAGTGATACTCAAATAATAACGTGAGTAAGAGCTAGATAAGATTGAGGTTGAGAATGTATCAATCTTTGTTGACCAGTTGTCAAGCGGCCGAATAGAAGTGTGACTTGAATAAGAATAGGAGTGAGATTGGATAAGATAAAGGTTGAAAATGCTCCATCCTCGTCGACTAGTTATCGAGCGATCGAAAGAAAAATGACATCTGAATAAGAATGGAAGTAAGATCTAAATAAGATGAAGGTTGAAAATGTAGCTATCTTCATCAACTGGTTGTTAAATAGTCGAATGAAAGTAAGATCCAAGATGGAGGTGTGAGAATGTAATTGTTTTCTTCTATTGGTTATTAATCGATCGAATAGAAATGAGATCCAAAATGGAGGTGTAAGAATGCAGCCATCTTCTTTGCCAAGATATTAAGTGATCAAATAGGAGTGATATCCAAGATGGAGGTATGAGAACGCAGCCATCTTCGATAAGAATTTCTTTGGTCGGATATCAAGCGACTAGATGGGAGTAAAATGTGATATGGAGATATAAAAACACAACCATCTTCTTCGGCTGAATATGAGCTAGCTAGATAGGCTTCATGGACCCCACAAACTTCGATGTGTCTCATATAATTTAAAAATATGTCGATGCATCCCGCAGGATTGGTGTGTCATGGGCCCTATGGATGTCGATGTGCCATGGATCCTGCGAGCTTGAATGCATCGATATGGGCTCAAATGTATCGGTGGGTCCTGCGGGCTTAAATGTGTTGTGGATCTAGCAGACATCAATACACTAGTGGGCCCTGCAGGCTTAATATGCCAATGGGCCTATGGATGTCGATATGCCGATGGATCTCACAGGTTCGGATGCGTTGGTGGGCCTCATGGACTCGGATGTCTCATGGGCCCCATGGATGTAGATGCACCGGTGGGCCTGGCGGTGCTCGTGCCTCTGATCCTGGTGGCGTTTGTGCCTTGGTTCTTGGTCTATCCTCCCAGGCTCGCGAATAGCTACTGTCAATCTACTGGTTAAGAAGCACTAGTCTTTAGCCTTCGTCATGATCTTTTCAGCTCTTGAATCTTTTTTTTCCTTCTTGGCATGCCAATTTATTACGGCCAAATCACCCTCCTCTGAAGCTGTGATGGTGCCAGGTAGTCTCGCTACCTTCTTTGGTGGGATGAGGTCATGCTCCTAAGAACCTCTTGGATGGAGACTTGCCTCCTTTGACCAGTGGTTACCTGTAGATACCCTCCAATGCTCAAGTCAGTGGACAGAGTTTAGACAACAGTGATAGAGTTGAGAGCCATTGTTAGAGAGTGCCAAAACGAGCATGTAAAAAGCAGTAAAAAATCAACATACCTCTCGAAGATCCTCTCTTACTAATTTATAGAGTTATGCAGAGTAACTGAATGCCATTTGGGAGGTGACCTCCTCTGGCATGTACGTGTAATAGATTTTTAGTAGAATGTTAGGATCTCATCCCCTAGAATTTTTTATGTTGGCATCTTTTTATTAGAATGGGTAGTTTTATTGGGATCATATCTTCCATGATCCTGTCTGCCACGATCTCTACTAGGATAGCTATAATTTGTTTGCCTTTGTCTCTTACTCCAAGGCTAGTCTGTTCGGCCAAGGTTGGATAGCTCGACCAATGTTAGACTACTTGATTAAAGTTGCACTGCTTGATCAAGATTAGATTGAGGTTGCAATGCTCGACCAAAGTTGCACTGATTGATCAAGGTTGGACTGCCTGGTCAAGGTTGCACTACTTGTCCAAGATTGGATTGCTCGGCCATGGTTGAACTACTCACCAAGGATAGTCTACTCGACCAAGGTTACACGACCAAGATTGCACTGCTCGACCAAGATTGCACTTCTCAGCTATGGTTTACCTCCTATTTAGTTGTCAATTTGATTGGTTCATCGAGATCGAGTAGTTGAGTTGTTGTCACGACAGAGTATAACACTAAGATGAATTTAGAAATCTTGGCAAACATATCACAATCAAGATATTAAAATATCAACCTAAACCTCATCATCATCTTCTTCTTCTTCAAAAAAAAAAAAAAAAAAAAAAAGCCAAAATTTTGCTCCAATATATATATAAACAATTGTGGCACCCATTAATCTTAATATTTACTTACCAAAAATAGGATATATCTAAATGGTTAAAAAATTTACAAAAATATTTACACTGTAACCAGCTGATATTTTTGAGATACGCATTTTATATTAATTAGCTTAAATGATGATGTTATTTCTTACTTATCAGATTGGCATAAGCCAGTTGATGCCAACATATAAATCATTAAAATAATAGGAAAACCATGAATTAATGGATGGAAAAATAGCTTTTATATTAGGAAAAAAGGGAAATAAAACCTGCTAATTAAAGAAGTGCTCTAATGCTTAAAAGAAAAACAGTAAATTCATGGCCCCTACGGCCCTACTCTACATGTTAATGGTCCCATCGGTAGAACTACATACTAAGCTCGCTTTTCTTAGCTGTAAGGGTCCTAGTCCTACAAAGGTATTGCAAAGGACATGCACCATTGCTAGCTATTAGTACTCTTCCTCACTCGTACACTTTTGAAGGACTGTTTCATGCATAAATATATTCTAAAGCTGGCAGAAGGGAGCACGAGACTTCTCAATACATCTCCATTCCTTTGAACCAGTTGCTTAATCACTAAAATGGTAGTCCGATCGTTAGAGCTCTTATTTTACTATCAACCGATCTCGAGTTCGAGACATAATTTTATGGATAACTCGATTAAATCTAAATTTTTTTTCAAGCATGCAATAATTAATGTGAATGAGAGATCATGATCTTCCTTTTTGTTCCAATTTTACTAGCCAGCATCTTAGTGGTGTCAGGTTAACGATCTCCCTTTTTGTTCCAGTTTTACTAGCCAGCATCTTAGTGGTGTCAGGTTGACGTACTCACCATTAAATAAGGTGGGAAGAATTTTTCTCAGACCATAATAGCTGGTGTGAGTGAGAGATCAGAATCTTTTCCTGATATACTCATCATTGGTGTCAGGTTGACATACTTACCATTAGATAAGGTGAGAAGAATTTTTCTCAGGCCTGCAATAATTGGTGCGAGTAAGTGATCAAGATCTTTCCCTGATATGCTCACCATTAGATGAGGTGGGAAGAGACTATGCAGAGAGATTTATCCCTCCTATTCATTTTCCTTGCCAAAAAAAAAAAAAAACAGCTGCTCAAAGCTCAATCACTATAAGATTTATATTTCAAAGAGTAAGCAAATTTTCTATCCAAGTGAACGACTAAAGCCGGTCTATGCAAATCATTATTCCTTATTGGCACTGCTATACCATTACTCCCCTTGCAGACACTACCCATGTGCTCCCTTACAGTGCTTGAAATGGACCATGTGGATTAGGTTACCCATGGTAGGCATCACGATATCATGAAGGGAAGTAAGTTAATCCACAGTTTTATACTAGCCAGGCCTAGCTTGGCTGGCTTGGCCCCAGAGCTGGTATGTATTCTTGTTTGCACTGTTTGGAGATATTTAGTATATGATCATATCATGAAGCGAAACTTGTCTCCCTGAAACAGATATATGATCGTTAGACAGGCTCATCCAGTTGAACATATTGCCATTTCAAATCCGTCTTCATTTTTTTTTTTTAACAAAAAGAATGGGAGGGATAAATCCTAATATAGTTGTCCTCACATATCCTCATCCCATTAGGTAATGTTCGTGCTCAAATTTGTATAGTCTTTGCTCATCTAAAGATGAATCAGCTAGTAGAACGAAAATAAAAAGATAGACCCTGATATCTCACTTACATTAATAATCATGAATCTCAAAAAAAAATTTAAAATTTAATCGAATTAGTACCATGAACATATTTCAAAAAAAATAAGAACTTTATCAATCGGGTGTGCAGTTAAAATTGATGATACATTCACAATGATTTCAAATCTTTTCCATGAGAATTTAATCCTTGTCCAGGACGAGATGTTAGATGGGATTGGAATCTTGGAGGGTGTACGTGATAGATGGAAGTCATTATCATGTCATGCATTCGCTCTTCATGGATCAACCCGAGACGACAAGACGTTCGATGATCAATTTCACCGGAAGCCACGCCCCACCGGTGAAAGTTAGTACATAAATTGCTAAACCCAACCGCAACACAGCCATGGCTGATGACCTTGGATTAGAAGAGCGCATATCCCTGCAGTATGCGGACGGTGGTGCACTCATGATGGCATCCATCAAATAGAATAGAAGGCCATTAAGTAACATGTCATGCAGGCCGTGCACTCGTACATAGCTGTTCATCCTATATAATGGATACCGTCAATGAATGCACCATATCCTGTAATTCCGTACATGCACTGTAGAAGATGCATGCTTGGATTAAAATTAAGGGCACATGATTAGTTTCAATGTAGCTAGCATAGTATATTATCCTTTGATGCCCATTAGAAACTTCGTCTATGGTGCTCGTTGCCGGAGATCGTTGTCCGGGTAATTATGTTAGGACAAACATTAATGATCAAGCGGTCTGCACCATGTAACTTCTTGCACCGTCAAAATACGATTAAAATTTTCCCATGATGCTCGTGAAAGAATCACCGAAAAAAAGCTTCCTAACAGGGAAAAAAAAAAAGGGTAACATTTTATTTTTATTTTTATGTTTCTTTCTTTCTCTCCGAGGAAAGAAAACAGGGCCATCCTCCAATCCCCCATGCATCATTCCACGCAAAGCAAAAGGCAATGGTCAAATTAATATGGACGATCCGAAAAGCCGTTGAAAGGGCACAAATGGGCAGTAGATAGATTGTGCGGGTCAACTTGAGGAATCTCTCAACCTTCATTCAATTGAACCCAATTCTCCATTAAAGTTCTGCACCATTCTTTTTCGCAGCTTCGACCCAGGCATACTTCATTACTTTCTTGACACACCTTAAATGATATTTATTTAAAACGTGGAGATTCGTAAAGACGTGTCTCAAAGATTGGTTTGAAAAGCAAAGCTCTGCTC
Source organism: Areca catechu (assembly GCA_021397845.1). NCBI lineage: Eukaryota > Viridiplantae > Streptophyta > Magnoliopsida > Arecales > Arecaceae > Areca > Areca catechu. The sequence goes on from CM038052.1 coordinate 8,853,963, forward strand.
CGAGAGAATAATAATATGCCGCAGAAAGTTGGCCAGCAAAACTGTTGATGGCTGTCACTGCAGAACTCCAATCGTCTTCTTCTATCGTAAACCACAAACAAACGAATTTGCTGGTTGTGGACTCACTACAACAAAAAAGCGAATTCCCGATCGGTTTTTTCAGATGCCAGGGAAGAGCATCGAGAAGCTCCACCACCTACTGGAGGTTTTGAAAAACATCGTCCAAAAATAGAATTTAACGACGTTTGTAAGCATCAAAAAATTCCTCCATTTCTTCCAGGTGCCGAGCCCTAATTTCATTTGATCGATCCGTCGCCAAACCCTATTCTCCTCTGTTTCCTCCTCCTCCCTCCTTTATCTCCTTCATCTCCGGTGCGTTGCCTTCGGGTCCTTTCATCGCTGTCACAGGGATCAAATAGATCGAGCACCTTCATCTCCTTCATCCCTGGTGCGTTGCCCGAGCCGACCACCACCTCCTCCCTACCGGCCCATCGACCGACACCACTCCCTCCCACTCGCTGCCCCCACCAATCCAGATCCCCTGCCTTGCTCCACCGGCCAGGACCTGCATCATCCAAGTCCCCAAGCAGCAAATGTCCCATAGATTTTTTTTCTCCTCCAAATTATTTTTTTGCTGTTTTTGGTTACATTCAAGTACACTGACTGTAGATTTGGGAGGATAGAGGGTTCGTCATGGATTTTGGGATGATAGACTAGGGAGAGAGAGGAAATAGGCGAGGGTTTTTTTTTTTTTTTGTAGTGGCAAAAAAAGAAAAATGACATTAGAATGATCACATATTAATGTAATTCTTAATGCAAGTTTTTGGTTTTCTTAAATGTCGAAGTAGTCATGATATCACTACAGTGAAACAGGACTTTAGCGATACTTTTTTTGGTCTTTACCGATACTTTTAAGCGTCGCCAAGAAACCTCCCGACGCTTCTTAAAGCATCGCCAAAGCGTCGCCTATGCAAGCGTGGGGACGCCACCTGCCAATGCGTTTTAAAAGCGTCAGCATTTCCCGACGCTTTAAAGCATTGCTAAAGTTTAAGTCTAGCGACGCTTTAAAGCATCGCCAAGTCCAAACCTAGCGATGCTTTAAAGCATCGCTAAATGTAAACCCTAGCGATGCTTTAAAGCGTCGCTAAACTTAAACCCTAGCGACGCTTTAAAGCGTCGCTAGGTCCCAACCTAGCAACGCTTTAAAGCATCGCTAGGCTTAAAACTGGCGATGCTTTAAAGCATCGGCAGAATTCTTTTTTAAAAAAAATTAAAAGATAGCTATACCTATATACATACAGCACAACCTGTATACATCATCAAAATAAAATTCTTCAAACCTGTATCATATCCAACATATACAAATAAATAAAAACATTCAAACCTGTATCACACCCAACATACAGAAACACAAACACAAACCAATCATAAAGATTTTTATATATATATAAAAGTACCAATCCAAGTTCAAATAAACAAAAAGATAACATAAATAATAAAAAAATAGCTGGCATCACTGATCTACGGGAGGCTGGTCGTCGTCAGGTCTGTGACTCGCAGATGCACCAAGAACCTACAAGATATACATCAGGAATTATGATACATAATACATTATATATATTCTGAAGAATTATATACATACAAAATTAATAAATAATTACTTACCTAAGATGATATGAACATATGCAGCATAGATGTAACATGCTCTAGCTGACACCTAATGGTATGCATCTCTGCTCTGTCTACATCACGTGTCTGTCGGAGCTCTGCTATCTCCTCCTGGAGCTGACAAACATGTAACTGATCATGACTCTCTCTAGTATCCCGAGTATATCTACTCACCTCAGATAACTAAGTAGGGGTAACTCCAATCCCATAACCCCTCACTCGTCTAGGACGCTCTGGTCCCATCAACTCCGAGAATACCTTGGCCTCGATGCGACTGCTCTGAGTAGATGATGAACCCTCACCAGCACGCTCGGAGATCATAGAGGTAGCCCTATTCTATATTTTATAAAAAACACATATATAAATACATAATAAAAATATAAATATAAATCATAATATAATATAAATAAAAAAATACATATATATCTCTGGACTCCTTCCGAACAAAACTGCCATCCTGGTGAACGTGAGTCATCCGATAGAACTCCACCTCACCAGGCTCCCTCCCCTGCTGATCAGCCTATATAAAGAATAAATATTACAAAAAAATCTAAAATAATATATCTTATACCCCCGTACCATGATACATGGCACATGTATGATACATGATGTTAAAACTATAAGTGTACTAAAAGTATTAGAGGATGAGAAACATACAAACTCATGCCTGAGCCGTGCATAACTCTTGGACCCCGCTGTGTGAGGAACAGACTGAGCTACTCGTGCAGCTCTACCAATATCAGAATACGTCTGCAAAATAAAATTAAAACATTGTTATATATTATATAAATATAATTATGACGAGTGAAAATTAATAAATTTTGAAGTGTTTGATGATGCTACACAACATATGCCCTCTCGGAGAACCAATAGTGCACCAGCTCCATCCACTGATGAGGGTGAACATCAGGAGGACAGATAGCTACAACCTACTCCTCTGTCCTACCCTCTCGCTTGTAGTCTTTTTTCAACTTCGTCCTATATTCTTTTCACTTGTGATTGAGAGACTTAAGCACAAAATCAGATGAATCTGAAGGAAGAACGAACTTGCTCTACAATTTAAATAAATAATAAAATAAATATTAAATGAAATAAGCAATTCAATTATTAAAAATCTAAGATATAAAATAATATATCAATTTTTTTACCTGCACAACTCGTAGCATCTCTATTTTATATGCAGGAAGCATGTCGTTCCACTTCGAATAATTTAGGGGACATAGCTGACCACGGCATGCTACTGTCCCCAGAAAGCTAGTCAACAAGCTAGCAGCTTTCTTAATAGGCTGCCCTAGCTTGTTGCACTCTATCACTATCTTCTCGCCCTCAGGTAACTGCCATACATCACGGACTAGTGTGGGTGTTCGCCTCCACCTAAGTCTCCCGGATCTATTTACAAAAAAAATACAGAAAGTTATATATCAAAACTATTGCATATGTATGAATTGAAATGGGATGAAATTATTAAATTATCCTATATCCGTATGTCATCGACAATAGGCTCGTCATCAGAATGATCCATAGGAGGATCGTGATGTGCGGACTCGGAGGGAATGGCATCGTCATGAGGTGGAGAGGTACTAGCATCGACCGGATGTGCAAAAATTGAGGGACTGGCATCTGACTGACGTGAAGATGATCGACTGCCCACGGGCTGCTGTGCTGAAGAAGTACCAGCCTCGATCTGGGAAAACTAAAACTGTACATCTGATAATCGCTTTCTTCGAGGCATGGTGTACCTAACATGCATTATTTTAAAACAAGTCAGTCAATATTATAATCAAATTATAACGAAAATGAATTACATTTTAAAAGATAACATAATCATTCATGCAAAAATGTAAACCATCTTATAAACTACTTACTTGTCGTAATCAACTAGTTGTACGTTCTTTGGAATCCAACCTAACCAAAATGGTTGTATCGTTTATATGATCATCCGGCATAATATTATAAGGCATACACTGAGTGTAAGTATCATCATCATCTTCTTCCATCCTTTTTTTCATGTCATACAAGTCTCTGGGTTTTGTCTTAATAACAGTAGCCCATTCTTTATCTTTCGAGTCTTGTATATAAAAAACTTGTCGAGCTTGAGATGAAAAAAGGATTTTTAGCCAATGCTTTTAACCATCTCCACTCCTACATTCACGATGCTTTTACGATGCTTTTTAAGCATCGGAAGGATTTTTAGCGACGCTTTAAAATGTTGGAAAAGGTCTATATTAACGTTGTCTTTTTTCTTGTTTTTTGTAGTGGCTCAAAGCTTTTTATGATTAATTGAAGCTTTTTATGTCATGTCATCTCTCAAGTAAGATAATCAAGGGAGTGCATAACAATAAAAAGATATTTAATAACGGGCAATTTATCCTGATTATTGATAATTAAAAATAAAATTTTTATTTACTATCCAAAATATCATTAATTATATAATAATAATAATATAAATTATTATATATATAACATATATTTATATAAAAAATAATATTCTTAAAAATATGAAAATATTTTAATAATTTATTTAAAATATAATAATGTAAAATAATATAGATGATAAATTTTACAATTATTTTTTAATATATAAAAAAATATAAATAAATTATTTTTATCTAAATATTATTTAAAATATTTATTTAAAAAATTTATTTATCTATTAAAGAATGGATCCCTAAGGAAAACAGCTTAGGATTACTTGCTATAATATTTGGGCTTGGGTTGAAGTCGGCAGGCCCAGCCGACTTCAACCCAAACCAATGAAAAAAAAAAAAAAAAGGAAATTGAAGGGAAGAGGAGTCCGGAACAGGGGAGATTTGATCTCCCTGATCCGGTAGGAGTTAGCACCGGAAATCATGCGGGAAGAGTCATGGAGGGAGAGGGAGGTGGCCAGTGACGTATTTGAGAGGGTTTAGCACTCGATCGAGTAGTGGTTGATCTCCAAACGACAAGGAAACCATCGGATGTTTCCTTTAAATTTTCCATACCGCTGCTCCATCAAGCTCCTGTTGGGAAATATGTCCCAAAGCCAATTGTCTACTGTAGACAGTTGTACATTTGATGTAATTGTATATGAATTATATTATTGAATAAAATGTTTATTCTGGTAGTTCATCACTATTTCATCTTTCTGTAATGAGTTCTTAAGTGATGAAGTCCTTAGGACTATTTGTATGTGATATAGAGAAGATATATCATATAGTCCTAAAATTGTTCATGACCAAATGATACACTTATTTCAGGATGATAGTATATCAAGTATAGGTCGTTGTGTACCATAGTCGTTGGTTATCCTCTTAACCAAAGAATGTGGAGACACTGGTATGGCATGCAGATATTCTGTTTGACATTTCATCGAACGTGACCCGTCTGTGCTTTTTCTGCCTAGAGTTTTTGATATGGACGTAGTTATCCCTTAGACATGAGATCGTCATGGTAGCTTGCGAGCAACTCACTGTACTTTGGTGCTGGACTATCTGGATTTCTAATCCAAGGATGGAAGGTTTCTGGGTGCAGTTAAGTACTCGTGTAGCAGTGGTCGGATCAAGATGGGATTGATCACTCCAAAGTGTTTGGAGCAGATATCTCACTATATTTCAATTTAGCAAAACCTTGGCCAGGGTAGTCTCTGTAAAGTATTACAGGACTTGTGAGGTTGAGACACATTATTGATGAACTTTATGGGTTGGGTAGTTTAACCCTAAGTCTTCCTGAGCATTGAGGTCAAAGGGATTAATTACAGGGTTTCCGTATCTCCTGGTTCTTGATTGTTACTCTGCAACTTCGACCTATTTGGATGTCGGGTGTCATTGCTAGATGGCGACTTTGACTGATATTGGAAATATTCCAGTGCTGTCGGCTTAGTGTTCGAACCTATAAGGTCACACACCATAGGGGTTTCTACTTGATCTAGTGATCGGAGAACGATTAGGAATCGTTCGTGGACTCACAAAGGAAAAGTATTTTTCCTTATCCTAGTGTCGATACTTGATATTCTTGAAAGTGTCGACACTTGTGTAGGTGTCGATACTTGTTGATTTCGCAAGTGTAGATACTTGATATCACAAAAGTTGTGACATAAATCTTTTTACTAAAAGTTGGTGATGCATGGAGGTGAATTAAGTAATGTGATTACTTGATAGCCCAATTTGATTGAGCTATAAAAATCTGGAACGAATCAAATGAGATTTGGTTCAAAATCGGTTTGGATCCAATTGGGTTGAACCCAATATATGCACACTTGATCCAATTGATTTTAGTTATGAACTGAAATTAATTGAGACATTAATCTGAATTTAAATAGATTTAAATTCAATTTTGGAGAGTTATGTAACCTCCCATGACCATAACTTTCCATAACTATCCATAACCCCTCCATAACCATCCATAACTCCCCACTCTTCCTCTCCCTCTCCATCTATATGATGGGCTAAAATGGGAGGACGAAAATAACTGATAATTCAGCAAAGAAATGCTGAAAAAATTAAAAGGGAGGAAAGGGAAGAAACTAAGAAAGGTTCTAGATTTTATATGGGTGTGAGGACTTTGGGAAAAGAGTGTACATGTTTGTACCTAGTGATCTAGGTCTTGAGATTGAGTGTTTGGAAAGGGTTTCGACATCTCATTCTCCATCTCTTGAGTTTCTTCATTCATTCGGAGAGTCCGGCATCGAAAGAAGAAAAGGAGTCCCGATCAAATCATTCCATAACAAGCTAGCACTTGGAGTGGAAGTGAATTTTGAAAGAGCCTCAGTATGAACCACCTGTAGAGGCCGAACACGTGTGCGGCTAAGCAGAGATCTTTTACCTCCTTTTCGATCTTCCGCAACGGAGAGCGTCTCCACTTCATATGAAGTATGGTTTTACATATAAAGATATGTTGCTTTGAAAGATGTTCATAGCATGAGTTCATGATTTCATAGTTTATATTACTCAATCATGCAAGATCTTGGGCTAAGTAGCATAGAAAAGTTCTAAAAGCATGCTTAGATTAAATATTAATCTTCTTTATTATGCTTCCGCTGTATATTATTTTGAAAAAGTTTTAAAATAGAAAGCATGCTCGCTACAGTTTTCCTTTCAATTGGTATCAGAGTAACAAGGTTGCTCTAGCATGAATGTTTAGTATAAACATTATAAAATCAATTTAATTTTATACGAGTACTTGGATTGAGTGCCATTGTGAAGGACTCATGAAGAAGAAAAAAAAAAGATTAAAATGTTTTGATCTTTATTATGTTCTAAATTTGAAGTCATAAAATGTTTTAGAAATGTTCTAAAGTTAGTTTATGATTGTTATGTTAAATAGTTTAACAAAAAATTCAAGTTTAGAAAAGATAAAGTTTGGGTTTCTGTATTTCTGTGCTCGGGTTGGATCAAGTGTCGACACTTGGGCTTCTGGGTGTCGACTCACGAACAAAAACACAGAAACTGGTTCACTATTTTTCATTGTGTGTCAACCTGTCTCAGAGTAGTGTCGACACCTTGGTGTCGACACTTGCTGTTGAAGTGTCGACACTTCACAATGAACAGAAATTCAAAAGTTGGATTTTCTTGTAAAAATATTTTACAAAGTTTATTGAAAATATTTTAATCTGATGTATGATTAACTTAATTATGAATTAAGTAAATCTAAGTGACTAAATGATCTAGGATATGATTCTAAGATCTAAGTCATATTCATAACTTTGGATTAAATGGGTTAGCTTGAATTAGGTCCTAATTGGGTTAGACCTAAGTTTAGATGAATTGGACTTAATAGAAAATTAACTTAATCAAATGTTGAGTTAAGGTTCGTCTCTAGTATCTATCTAATAGTTAGATTGATTGGTCCATACATCTAAATGGACTTAATCTTGGCTTCGTGGTAGGACCCAATTTCTTAGGCTAGCCTAATCGAAATTGGTGAACCAATTGGTGTCTAAGGTAAGTATAGCAATTGATCTATGATTTTTGGGGCTACCTCTTTCTTGGCAAATGATATTGGTATATAAGGAAAGATGGTTAATGGCTTAACCCATAACCTTGATCTCACTTACCTGGCCAATGTGGTCAACCATATTTGATTAGTTAGCTCATTGATTCGAGTTAGCCCATGCCAACAAGGTTAATCAGTTTGACTGATTTAGGTGCCCATGGATTTTGTGGTTCATGTAATCCTTTCATTAACATATGAAGTTAGTAGAAGATAATCCATGACTTATCCTTTCTCTTCTGTCACAACATGTATAAAACCTCTAAATTATTAGGTTCTTAAAAAGATGAAAATTATATGATAATTTTTTGTCTTAGCCTCCCATTAAGGTGTTTGGTAATGAGTCCAGTAGTGGGGTGATCATCGGCAGATCCATAGATCGGGTGGTCATCATGCTATTGGAATTGCCATTCATTATATGATGGCTTAGTGCTACTTTCTTAACAGGTGGTCAGGTTAGCCGGCCAAAGTCGAGCTTGATCATTTGTTAGCTAGAAGTATTAAGATCAGTCATGTTAATGGTTGGACCTAACCGGGACCTTCTTTAGCAGGTAGCCCAAAGGCCGATTGAAGTGTTCCTGGGACAAAATAAATTACTAGGAGTTGTTTAAAGAAACAACTGGTTATGAACCTACCATTAGATGAGCATGGGTTGGCCGACCAAAGTCGGGCCCATGCATTATCTATTGGATTCTGGTACCCACTAAGGGATAAGTGTTATTCTTCGGATTGGAGGTAGAGGCTACCAGTCTGAATAAAATAATGGGAGGAGCTTTTAGACAAAAGTCCATGTCTTTAAGTTTTAAATAATTCATATACTAAATAGTCTTGGTTTTCTCCTTTTTAGATAATGTCTACTAATCTGTTGCTCCGGTCATTATTAGATAATGACAAGCTCATAGGATCCAACTCCGATAGCTGGTATCGAAGACTGAGAATCGTTCTCGAGCACGAGCGGATCCTTTATGTATTAACGGATCCGACACCTGAGGGGCCAGCCCCCACCGCACATACTACAGTCAGGGATGCTTATCAAAAGTGGGTCTCTGACCGTACTATGGTGCGGTGCATTATGTTGGCGGCTATAAATGACAAGTCCAGTCGCAGATTCAAGGAGGCCTAGCCGGAGGAAATCCTTTAAAAGTTGAAGGAATCTTTTGGTGCCCCAAACGACATTGAAAGGTACAAGATTTCCTCTACCATCTTCAACACTCGAATGACTAAGGGGTCCTCGATCACTGATCATGTATTGTACATGATCGAGATGATCGAGTGCCTGGCCAAACTTGGATATCCTTTCCACGAGCAGCTTGGGAAGGATGCGATTTTGAATTCTTTGCCTCCCTCCTACTTATCTTTTCTAGAACGCTATAGATTGACAAGGCCTGTAGTCAACTACCATGGGTTGATGGGGTTGCTGCAGACTTATAAAAATGATCACCAACTCCAAAAAAGCTTGGTGAATTTAGTGGGAGGCAGTGCGGCAAGGCGTCGTCCCTTTAAGAAAGGGAAGAAGAATAAGAATAAAAGTAAAAAGGTGCAAAGTGCTGGGCCCAGTCAGGCTAAGAAGAGGGCTGACCAGAGTCAGGCAGAATGCTTCTACTGCAAGAAGCCGGGTCATTGGAAGAGAAATTGTTCTGCTTACCTAGCTACACTTGACCCAAATAGGCCAAAGAAGAAGCAGCAAAAAGTTACTGGACAAGATATTTATATGATAAATCCTTGTTGTTTTTCTATTTATGATACTACTAACTGGGTATTGGATACTGGTAGTCCTTACCACATTTGCAATACATTGCAGGGACTACAAGTTTGTAGAAGATTCGAGAATGGCGAGAGATTTCTGAACGTGGGGAATGGAAGTCAAGCTCCAGTCCTGGCGTTGGGAATTGTCAATCTATTTTTCGAGTCTTGTAAAGTTGTTCTTAGTGATTGTCACTATTGTCCATCATTTCTTGTAAATATCATCTCTGTAGGCCAGTTGGCCAGTAATGGTTATGAACTATTAATCAAGAGTGATTTTTGCAAAGTCATTGTGAATGATATTGTGGTTATGACTGGACATATTAAGAATGGCATTTACATTTTATCACAGCCTGTTAGTGTAATGTACATTTCATGCAAACGCCCTATATTAGATAATATCAGTGATGCTTATCTCTGGCACTGTAGGCTAAGTCATATAAACAATAATAGAATCAACAGGTTAATGGGAGAAGGTCTCCTAAATATTAGTGATTGTGAATCACTGCCGACCTGTGAATCTTGTTTACTTGGTAAGATGACTAAGTCACCTTTTACTGGAAAAGGTGTACGAGCCGATGACATTTTGTGTCTAGTACATACTGATGTATATGGACCAATGAATGTCGATGCCAAGGGTGGGTATAAATATTTCATTACGTTTACAGACGACCTCTCAAGGTACGGTTATATCTTTTTGATGAGACATAAATCTGAATCATTTGAAATGCTCAAACAATATTGTAATGAAGTTAAAAAACAAATCGGAAAGCTTATTAAAACCCTTCAATCAGATCGAGATGGTGAATATCTTTCTGGAAAGTTTCTGACTTATCTTGAAGAGAACGGGATTCTCTCTCAATGGACACCTTCTGGGATGCCCCAGTTAAATGGTGTGTCTGAAAGGAGGAATCGGACTCTGTTGGACATGGTCCGATCCATGATAGAGTTTGCAACTCTGTCAACTTTCTTTTGGGGGTATGCTTTGGAGTCAGCATGCTATCTTCTAAATAGAGTTCCAAGTAAGTCTGTTAACAAAACTCCATATGAGATATGGAATGGATGTAAGCCGACTCTTTCACACCTTCAGGTTTGGGGGTGTCCGGCTTATGTCAAGCATTTGGAGCCAGATAAACTTGGACCTAGGTCTGACGGGTGCCTCTTTGTTGGATATCCTAAAGAGTTTAAGGGTTATTTCTTCTATATGCCTGAGGAACAAAAGTTGTTCGTCAGTCTTAGAGCTACCTTTTTGGAAAGGGGGTACCTTACTGAAGGTGCTCAAGCTTCCAAGGTTGAGCTTATTGAAGTTCAATAGATAAAAGAACCAAATCACTCAAGGACTGCTACAGAACCCGTTATGATAAGATCAAACCCTGAGCCTATTGACCAGTCATTAAGGAGATCCGGTAGAGTACCGCGTCAACCGGACAGATACTACAATTTTCTGGTCCTGGACGGTGATCTCGTTGAGCTCGATGAGAACAACGAGGATCCGATCATCTATATGGACGCGATGCAGAGATCAGATTCTGAGTTGTGGCTGGGAGCCATGAAATTCGAAATGGAGTCCATAGAAATCAACAAAGTATGGACTTTGGTTGATCCACCTGAAGGGGTAAAACCCATTGGGTGCAAATGGGTCTTCAAAAGGAAACGGGGCACAGTTGAGTAGGTAGAGACCTATAAAGCCCGTCTGGTTGCCAAGGGTTATTGTCAACGTTATGGTATTGACTATGACAAGACATTTTCCTATGTGAAAATGCTTAAGTCCATTCGGATTATGCTTGCCTTAGCTGCATGTCTGGACTATGAAATCTGGCAAATGGATGTACGAGCAGCTTTCCTAAATGGTGAGCTAGATGATAAGGTGTATATGATGCAACCTGAAGGGTTCACATCCACAGATGAGTCTAAGGTATGTAAGCTTAGTAGGTCCATCTATGGACTAAAGCAGGCGTCTCGAAGTTAGAACATGCATTTTGATAAGTGTATCAAGACGTATGGTTTTTGTTAAGAACAAGGAAGAACCCTGCATATATAAGTGGGCAAATAGTTCTGTAGTTGTATTTCTTGTACTCTATGTGGATGACATTCTCTTAATCGGGAATGACATCCCTATATTACAGAGAATAAAGGTCTGGTTGTCATCCCAGTTTTCTATGAAAGACTTGGGTGATGCTTCTTTCATACTAGATATGAAGATCTATAGGGATAGATCAAGAAAGCTTCTGGGATTGTCCCAGTCTACGTACATTGATACCGTGCTGAAAAGGTTCAGCATGGAGAATTCCAAGAAAGGCTATCTTCCGATAGGCCATGGAATTTCTCTTTTCAAGAAGGATTGTCCGACAACTCCTGAGGAAAGAGAGCATATGAGTAGGATTCCTTATGCTTCGGCAGTAGGATCCATCATGTACGCCATGATATGTATTAGACCAGACATGGCATACTCATTAGGAGTAGTGAGTTGATACCAGTCTGACCCAGGTGAAGCATAATGGAAGGTTGCAAAGACCATCCTGAATTATTTGCGAATTACCAAGGACCAGTGGCTTCTTTTTGGAGGACCTGACTTGAAACTTGTGGGGTACACTGACTCCAGTTTCCAGTCAGATAGGGATGATAGCAAGAGTGTGTCTAGCTTTGTTTTTACCCTGAATGGTGGAGCTATCTGCTGAAAGAGTTCCAAGCAGCACACTATAGCAGACTCTATATGCGAAGCAAAATATATTGCAGCATCTAATGCAGCAAAGGAAGCTGTTTGGTTACGGAAATTTCTTGGCGAGCTGAGAGTGGCACCTTCCCTGGATGGTCCTATTCCAGTGTACTATGACAACACTGGAGCCATTGCTCAAGCCAAAGAGTCGAAGTCCCATCAGCGTACCAAGCATATTCTGTGCCGGTTTCACCTTGTGCGAGAAATTGTGGAGCGAGGTGACGTCGACTTTTTGAAGATCGATGGAAAGGAGAACCTGGCTCACCCCTTCACTAAAGCCGTTGGAATTCAAGAACTCAATGATTGTAAATGGAAGATGGGTATATGATACTGTTCTGATTAGCTTTAGTCCAAGTGGGAGTTGGAAAATGTGTCCCAAAGCCAATTGTCTACTATAGACTGTTGTACATTTGATGTAATTGTATATGAATTATATTATTGAATAAAATATTTATTCTGGCAGTTCATCACTATTTCATCTTTCTGTAATGAGTTCTTGAGTGATGAAGTCCTTAGGACTATTTGTATGTGATATAAAGAGGATATATCATATAGTCCTAAAATTGTTCATGACCAAATGATACACTTATTTCAGGACGATAGTATATCAAGTATAGGTCGTTGTGTACCATAGTTGTTGGTTGTCCTCTTAACCAAGGAGTGTGGAAACACTGGTATGGCATGCAGATGTTCTATTTGACATTTCATCGAACATGACCTGCCTGTACTTTTTCTATCTAAAGTTTTTGATATGGACGTAGTTATCCCTCAGACATAAGATAGTCATGGTAGCTTGTGAGCAACTCACTATACTTTGGTGCTGGACTACCTGGATTTCTAATCCAGGGATGGAAGGTTTCTGGATGCAGTTAAGTACTCGTGTAGCAGTGGTCGGATCAAGATGGGATTGACCCCTCCAAAGTGTTTGGAGCAGATATCTCACTGTATTTCAATTTAGCAAAACCTTGGCCAGGGTAGTCTCTGTAAAGTGTTATAGGACTTGTGAGGTTGAGACACATTATTGATGGACTTTATGGGTTGGGCAGTTTAACCCTAAATCTTCCTGAGCATTGAGGTTAAAGGGATTAATTACAGGGTTTCCGTATCTCCTGGTTCTTGATTATTGCTCTGCAACTTCGACCTATCCGGATGTCGGGTGTCATTGCTAGATGGCGACTTTGACTGGTATTGGAAATATTCCAGTGCTACCGGCTTAGTGTTCGAACCTATGGGGTCACACACCATAGGGGTTTCTACGTGATCTAGTGATCGGAGAACGATTGGGAATCGTTCGTGGACTCACAAAGGAAAAGTATTTTTTCTTATCCTAGTGTCGATACTTGATATTCTTGAAAGTGTCGACACTTGTGTAGGTGTCGATACTTGTTGATTTCGCAAGTGTAGACACTTGATGTCACAAAAGTTGTGACATAAAATTTTTCACTAAAAGTTGATGATGCATGGAGGTGAATTAAGTAATGTGATTACTTGATAGCCCAATTTGATTGAGCTATAAAAATCTGGAACGAATCAAATGGGATTTGGTTCAAAATCGGTTTGGGTCCAATTGGGTTGAACCCAATGTATGCACACTTGACCCAATTGATTTCAGTTATGAACTGAAATTAATTGAGACATTAATCTGAATTTAAATAGGTTTAAATTCAGTTTTGAAAAGTTATGTAACCTCCCATGACCATAACTTTTCATAACCACCCATAACCCCTCCATAACCACCCATAACTCCCCACTCTCCCTCTCCCTCTCCACCTATATGATGGGCTGAAATGGGAGGACGAAAATAACTGATAATTCAGCAAAGAAATGATGGAAAAATCAAAAGGGAAGAAAGGGAAGAAACTAAGAAAGGTTCTAGGTTTTGTATGGGCATGAGGACTTTGAAAAAAGAGTGTGCATATTTGTATCTAGTGATCTAAGTCTTGAGATTGAGTATTTGGGAAGGGTTTCAACATCTCATTCTCCACCTCTTGAGTTTCTTCATTCATTCAAAGAGTCCAGCATCGAAAGAAGAAAAGGAGTCCCGATCATATCGTTCCACAACAAGCTAGCACTTGGAGTGGAAGTGGATTTTGAAAGAGCCCCGGTGTGAACCACCTGTAGAGGCCGGACATGTGTGTGGCTAAGTAGAGATCTTCTACCTCTTCCTGGATCTTCCGTAGTGGAGAGCGTCTCCACTTCATATTATATATGATTTTACATATAGAGATATGTTACTTTGAAAGCTGTTCATAACATGAGTTCATGATTTCATAGTTTATATTACTCATTCATGCAAGATCTTGGACTAAGTAGCATAGAAAAGTTCTAAAAGTATGCTTAGATTAAATGTTAATCTTCTTTATTATGCTTCCGTTGTATATTATTTTAAAAAAGTTTTAAAATAGAAAGCATGCTCGCTGCAGTTTTCCTTTCAGTCCCTTCACGCACCTCCTTCCTCTCCGTCAAGCGACCGAGAATCCCAGACGCCAGCCAGTGAGTTCTTTTTACTGTTTAAAAGGATTAAATTTTGTTTTTTTGGGTTGTTTTTTGTCCAGTTTTCCTTGGAGGTCGTGGGCCATCAACGGCCACGCCGCCACCGTCCGCCGAGCTCCTCTTGGTGAACTTCTCCCTTGGCCGTTAGCAGCAGGGGAGGCCAGCTCGATCGATCGAGATAAGGTGTAACAGGGGGTCATTCGAGAGAAAAGAGAAAGAAAGAAGAAGGAGAGTTTTGGCTCGATCCAGGGAAGAAAAAAAACAAAAGAAAGAATGAGAGAGAATGTAAGGGAAAAAAAAGAGGGAGAATAAAAATATTATAATAATAATATATTATTATAGGAGAGAGAATCGATAAGTTTTTTTCAAAATTCGTGCAACTAGAGATTTGATTTGAATAAATTTATTTAATTATAGGAGAACAGTCTCTTGAGCAGGAAAGTGTTGCGCGATTCATGGGTACGGACTAATTCAGGTAAGGAATTCTGTATTGATCACCCATTTATGCATCTATTTTACGTGGCCTGATTTGATCTGAGTATATAAATATATATATATTGGCACACATGGTATTATATCGCATGGCATAGTTGATTTATTGTGATGGACATTGTGGTTTTATTATTATTATCGTCGGTATTTCATGCACCCTGTTTTAAAGAAAATTGATATCTGGATGAGTTGGACCATGATACCGGATTGCTAAATAGATTGGACCATGATACCGAATATCGAGTGGGTTGGACCATGATATCGGTTACCAAATGGGTTGGACCATGACATCGGTTATCGAGTGGGTTGGACCACGATACCGGTTATCAAGAGATCATAAAAGATATGTTTTGACAAGTGTTATTGAAGTAAATACGATATTTGGACTAGCCATGCTACGGTAGCACCGTGGTTATACAGCCTGAGCCACGGACTTTGTACGTGGGAGCCGGCCACGGGCGGTTAGTACGTGGGACAGCCGAGCCACGGGCTTAGTACGTGAGCAGGACCGACCATAGTATGCATGGTCGCTTTGCGGTTGCTAGTCGTGGGCTGGTACATGACCGTGGTTAGTCCAAAACTCTAAAGATAAAGGTTAAATAATAGAAATTCTATAAGAAAAATGTAAAGTTTTTCAAGGTTTTTGTCATACATGAAACTTGAATTGTTTGACTGCATGACATGATATACTGGTGTTTTGCTATTTATATATATATATATATTATTATTGGTGTGATCATATAGAAACCTTACTGGGCTGTATAGCTCACTCCCTACTATTTGTTTTTTTTTCCAGAGACTCAGGATACATAGCGAGGATTGGGCTGGGCATGGGACGGAGCTTCATAAATGTTGAGTTAGTTAGTTTTAGTTTCGATTACTGATATTTGTGAATCAGTAGACCAATTTGTGATATCGACTTAATAAATGGATTGGTCAATTATTACTTGATTGTTTATATAATATTAGTTTTTTAATTTGATGTGTTTGACTCTTGTGTACCTAAGCCTTGCATGATCTCTAGGATAAAATCTAAGATTTGTGCGGTCGGTCGCGTAGCCGATTCCGATGCTGGATTCGGGTCGTGACAGAGTGGTATCAGAGCAAACTAGGTTTTAGGATCTTAGGATATAAGCTCATCGAGAGAGTGTGGGTTGATTCATAAGTGGGGTAGATATTATGTCATATTTTTTTGATCATCTGAGTGTTAGTTGTATACTAATAATGACTGGTGTAGGATTTCCATGGCGCGTGGTAGTGGGCGTGGACATGCTAGGAGGCCCACAAGATTTGTGAATGGATCAAATACATGGGATCCTATAGAGCAGCATGAGAATACTGGGATTTTATCTGGTGATGAAGAACATCCACAGGATCCAACGCCCAATCCCATGGACAACATTGGTGATAAAGAGCATCCACAGGAATCAATGCTCAATCCTTTGGACAACACCCCGGAGACTAGAACTGCAGAAAGGGGAACATCGAGAGGATCTGGAGTTCAGCTTAGGGACCAGGTGGGTCTTCCTCAGTTGATGCAATACTTAGCACAGCAACAAGCTACTGCAAGAGCTAATGCACTGAGATTAATGGAAGCACAACAACAATAGTTTATGCAACAACAACAACAGTTCATGCAGTAGCTATTATTACAGCAGCAACAACCAGAAGTTAGGATTCCACAAGAATGACAAATCACTTTGATAGACTTCAAGAAGTATGCGCCACCGGTATTCAAGGGAACATCTGATCCCATGGAGGTAGAGGGTTGGCTGAAAGCCGTTGAGAAAGTATTCCAAGCTTTGCGATGTCCGGAAGGGGAGAAGGTTACATTTGCTACTTTTTTATTGCAAGATGAGGTAGCTGCTTGGTGGGAGTTAGAGCTTGAAAAGCAAGGACCAACTGATGTACCTTTTACCTGGACAGATTTCAGAAGGATTTTCTATGAGAGGTACTTTCCTCAAAGTGTTCAGGTACAGAAATTTCGAGAGTTTGATCGCTTGGAGCAGGGTAGTTTAATCGTTTCTCAATGTGCTGCAAAATTTGAAAACTTATCGAGATATGCTCCATCACTATTAACAGATGAAGGGATCTGGGCCAGGAAATTTGAAAATGGACTTAGACGTCGGATTCAGCATCAGGTGACTGCCTTTGAGTTAACAACCTATAAGGAGGTCGTCAACAAAGCACTGATTATAGAAAGGGGGTTGGATGCTGCCCAAGCAGAGAGGGAAAAGGTTTTGAAGAAGAGATCCGGATCGGGAGGTTATCAGAGTCAATCAATCAAAAATATTAGTGCAAAGACAAGGAAACCTGACACCGCTGCACCAAATGACAAAACTAGACAAAAGGATAATATCCAGTACTACCGGTGTGGTGGACCGCACCTTAAGCAAGATTGCACCTGGCCAGGAGGAAAATGTTTTAATTATGAAAAGGAGGGTCACACTGCAGCTGCATGTCATTTTGGTCAGGGATCGTAGCGTCAAGCGCCTCAAGCATCTCATGATGGATATCAGCAGGGAGGACAACAGAAGTCGGGTATCCAAGGATGGGTGTACGCACTCACACAGCAGGATGCCAACGCATCAAATTCAGTAGTGACAGATATGATTAAGTTATTTTCTACCAGTGTTTACACTCTATTTGATACTGGTGCCACCCACTCTTTTGTATCTATTAGATCAGTTAGAGAAAGCAATGAGTTAACCCCGACACCTTTAGAATTTGAACTCTATATTTTCACTCCTAGTGGGGATGTTTTTGTGGTTGATCAAATCTGCAAGAAGTGTAGATTGAATATTGAAGATAGGAAGATGGAAGTTGATTTGATAGTCATGGATATGAAAGATTTCGATATGATCCTTGGAATGGATTGGCTAGCAGCATACCATACTTCCATCAATTATTTTGAGAAGATAGTGAAATTTTAGATTCCTGATCAGTTAGAGTTTTATTTTGAGGGTAACAAATTAACCCTTATGAGGAGGGTAATTTCGATTTTTATTGCCAAGCAACTCCTCAGGAAAGGTTGTGAAGGGTTTTTGACAGCAATAATAGATATTCGATAGCAGGAGCTTAAGTTGGAAGACATACCCATTGTGAAAGAATTTTCGGAGGTCTTTCCCGATGATCTGCCAGGATTACCTCCTGATAGAGAGATTGAGTTCTCTATTAATCTTTTACCAGGTACAGGTGCCATCTCCAAAGCTTCCTATAGAATGGCTCCGGTAGAATTAAAAAAACTTAAAGAGCAATTGCAAGAACTGTTGGATAAAGGATTTATCAGACCGAGCGTGTCTCCCTGGAGTGCTCCGGTCCTATTCGTAAAGAAGAAGGATGGAAGTTTTCGGCTCTGCATTGACTATCGGGAGTTGAACAAAGTGACCATAAGGAACAAATATCCCTTACCAAGGATTGATGATCTATTTGATTAACTACAGTGAGCACAGGTATTTTCAAAGATTGATCTTCATTCTGGTTATCATCAATTAAAGATAAAGGCAGAGGATGTGCCAAAGACACTTTTAGAACTAGATATGGATACTATAAATTTTTGGTTTTACCTTTCGGTTTGACAAATGCACCTGCAGTTTTCATGGATCTTATGAACCGAGTGTTCAGACCATATCTGGATCGATTTGTAGTAGTATTTATTGATGACATACTGATTTATTCAAGGAGTCCACAGGCACATGAGGAACATCTAAGAATAGTATTGCAAATACTCAAGGAAGAGAGGTTGTATGCCAAGCTTCAAAAGTGTGAATTTTGGTTGGACAGAATTTCTTTCCTTGGCCATGTTATTTCTAAGGATGGTATTTTTGTGGATCCAAAGAAAGTGGAGGCAGTGGTAGATTGGGAGAGACCCATCAATGTGTTTGAAGTTCATAGTTTCCTGGAAATGGCAGGCTATTGTCAAAGATTTGTTGAAGGATTTTTTCTTATTGCTATACCTTTAACTCGCCAGACCTAGAAACGAACAAAATTTGAATGGACAATGAATGTGAGCAAAGTTTTCAAGAATTAAAGAAATGATTAGTCACTATCCCAGTGCTGATTGTTCCTGCGGAGACAGGGGATTTCAGCATATACAGTGATGCATCTCAAAAGGGTCTCAGTTGTGTCCTAATACAAAATGGAAAGGTGATAGCCTATGCCTCTAGACAATTAAAGTCTTATGAGTCAAATTATCCTACTCATGACTTGGAGCTAGCAACAATAGTCTTTGCCTTAAAAATATGGAGGCATTACCTGTATGGTAGCCGTTGTAAAATCTTTACAGATCATAAAAGTTTAAAGTATATCTTCACCCAAAAGGAGTTAAACTTAAGGCAGAGAAGGTGGTTGGAATTGTTAAAGAATTATGATCTGACTATTAATTACCATCCAGGCAAGGCAAATGTTGTAACAGATGCCTTGAGTAGGAAGTCCCCAAGTAAATTAGCAGCTTTAATTACTAATCAAAAGCACATCATAATGGATCTAGAAATGTTTGAGATTGAAGTACGAATTCATATTTATGGGATTCAATTAGCAAGTATGATGATACAACCTATCCTGGTCGACAGAATTAAATCAGCTCAAAAGGAGGATCTGGAACTACAGAGAATTAGAAAGACAGTTGAGTCTGGTGCTCAGTCAGAATTTACTATATATGAAGATGATACCCTGAGATTTGGTAACAGGTTATGTGTTCCCAAGTTTCCAGAATTAAAGAATGAGATTATGGAGGAGGTGCATGGTTCAACATATACAATGCATCCGGGTAGTACAAAAATGTATCGAGATCTACGTGAAAACTTTTGGTGGATTGGTATGAAGAAAGATATAACTCAGTATGTGGCTCAATGTTTGGTATGTCAACAGGTAAAAGCTAAGCATCAAAGACCTGTTGGACCATTGCAGTCTCTTGTGATTCCTCGTGGAAATGGGAGCACATTATCATGGATTTTGTGATAGGTTTGCCTAAAACCCCTAAGAAAAATAATGCGGTATGGGTGATTATGGACCGGCTGACGAAATCAGCTCACTTCTTATCCTTTCGTGTCGGACTCTCTCTAGAAAGATTAGCAAACTTGTACATGGAACAAATTGTGAGACTACATGGGATTCCAGTTTTTATAGTATCGGATCGAGACAGTAGGTTTGTTTCACAATTTTGGAAGTCTTCAAAAAGCATTGGGGACCAAATTAAGTTTTAGTACAGCATTTCATCCCTAAACCGATGGACAGTCAGAGCGAACCATCCAAATTTTGGAAGACATGATGAGATCTTGTGTTATGGACTTGGGTGGTGCGTGGGACTGTCATCTATCGTTAATAAAGTTTGCCTATAACAACAGTTATCAAGCCGGCATTCAAATGGTACCTTTTGAGGCTTCATATGATAGAAAGTGTAGATCTCCTATCTGCTGGGATGATGTAGGAGAAAAAAAATGGTGGGTCCAGAAATAGTGCAACAAACAGTGGAAAAGGTACATATGATCAGGGAATGGTTACGTACTGCTCAGAGCCGACAGAAAAGTTATGCGGATAGAGACGAAGAGAGTTGGAATTCAATGTTGGTGACCATGTCTTTTTAAAGGTGTCTCCCGTAAAGGGTGTGATGCGATTTGGTATACGTGGCAAGTTGAGCCCGAGATTTGTGGAGCCGTTTCAAATTTTGGATAAGGTTGGTGAGGTAGCCTACCGATTAGCACTGCCACCAATCTTATCTGGGGTGCACAACATGTTTCATGTGTCGATGTTACGGAAGTACATTCCCGATCCCAGTCATGTAATAGACTACATACCTTTGCAACTTCAGGAGGATCTGACTTATGAGAAGGTGCCTATACGAATTATCGACAACAAGGATCAAGAGTTACGACACTGAACCATGCCATATGTGAAGGTGCAATGGAGCAATCATAGTGAAAGAGAAGCTACATGGGAACTTGAAGCAGAGATGCGAGTAAAATATCCACAGCTTTTTGAAACACTAGGTACGTAAATTTCGAGGACGAAATTTTTTTTTTAAACGGGGGGAGAATGTAATATTTGGGCTTGGACTGAAGTCGGCAAGCCCAGCCGACTTCAACCCAAACCAATGAAAAAAAAAAGGGGAAATCGAAGGGAAGAGGAGTCCGGAACAGGGGAGATTTGATATCCCTGATCCGGTAGGAGTTAGCACCGGAAATCATGAGGGAAGAGTCGTGGAGGGAGAGGGAGGTGGCCAGTGACATGTTTGAGAGGGTTTGGCACTCGATCGAGCGATGGTTGATCTCCAAACGACGAGGAAACCAACGGATGTTTCCTTTAAATTTTCCACACTGCCACCCCATCAAGCCCCTTCACGTACCTCCTTCCTCTCCGTCAAGCAACCGAGAATCCCGGACACCAACTGGTGAGTTCTTTTTACTGTTTAAAATGATTAAATTTTGTTTTTTTGGGTTGTTTTTGGTCCGGTTTGCCTTGGAGGTCGTGGACCATCAACGACCATGCCGCCACCATCCGCTCCGGTCCGTTGAGCTCCTCTCGATGAACTTCTCCCTCGGCCGTCAGCAGCAGGGGAGGCCGGCTTGATCGATCGAGATAAGGTGTAATAGGGGGTCGTTCGGGAGAAAAGAAAAGAAAAGAGAAAGAAAGAAGAAGGAGAGTTTTGGCTCAGTCCAGGAAAAAAAAACAAAAGAAAGAAAGAGAGAACGTAAGGAAAAAAAAAGAGGGAGAATAAAAATATTATAATAATAATATATTATTATAGGAGAGAGAGGATCAGGAAGTTTTTTTCAAAATTCATGCAACTAGAGATTTGATTTGAATAAATTTATTTAATTGTAGGAGAACAGTCTCTTGAGCAGGAAAGTATTGCATGATTCATGGGTACGAACTAATTCAGATAAGGAATTCTGTATTGATCATCCATTTATGCATCTATTTTACGTGGCCTGGTTTGATCTGAGTATATATATATATATATATATATTGGCACGCATGGTGTTATATCGCATGGCATAATTGATTTCTTGTGATGGATATTGTGGTTTTATTATTATTATCGTCAGTATTTCATACACCATGTTTTAAAAGAAATTGATATTCAGATGAGTTGGACCATGATACCAGATTGCTAAATAAGTTGGACCATGATACCGGATATCGAATGGGTTGGACAACAATATCGGTTATTAAATGGATTGGACCATGACATTGGTTATCGAATAGGTTGGACCACGATACCGGTTTTTGAGAGATCATAAAAGATATGTTTTGACAAGTATTAATGAAGTAAATACGGTATTTGGACTAGCCATGCTACGGTAGCACCGTGGTTATACAGCCTGAGCCACGGGCTTTGTACGTGGGAGCCGGCCACGGGCGATTAGTACATGGGACAACCGAGCCACGGGCTTAGTACGTGAGCAGGACCGACCATAGTATGCATGGTCGCTTTGCGGTTGCCAGTCGTGGACTGGTACATGACCGTGGTTAGTCCAGAACCCTAAAGATAAAGGTTAAATAATAGAAATTCTATAAGAAAAATATAAAGTTTTTCAAGATTTTTGTCATACATGAAACTTGAATTGTTTGACTGCGTGACATGATATACTGGTGTTTTGCTGTTTTCATATATATATATATATTATTATTGGTGTGATCACATAGAAACCTTACTGGGCTGTATAGCTCACTCCTTACTATTTATTTTTTTTCTAGAAACTCAGGATACATAGCGAGGATTGGGCTGGGCGTGAGACGGAGTTTCATAAATGTTGAGTTAGTTAGTTAGTTTTAGTTTCGATTACTGATGTTTGTGAATCAGTAGACCAATTAGTGATATCGACTTAATAAATAGATTGTTCAATTATTACTTGATTGTTTATATAATATTAGTTTTTTAATTTGATGTGTTTGACTCTTGTGTATCTAAGTCTTGCATGATCTGTAGGATAAAATCTAGAATTTGTACGGTCGACCGTATAATCAATTTCGATGCTGAATTCAAGACGTGACACCTACCAACCTCCGTATCCAAACCCTCGGAGATAGCATTGGAAACACTACCAGAAATATAGCAAAGGGCGGAGCAAAATGGAACCAAAGCCCGGATGGTCTAAACAAACCATGCCCCCCGTGGTCGAGGAAAGAAGAGACAAAAACGGTAAGTAAGCCGAGTTTTTTATTAGTTTAGATGACATCACTTGATAATTTTTCTAATTATATAAATAATACTCTATGCTGCTTGGGCTAAGCTAAGTTGTAGGGAAAGAACTATTTACTTCATTTATAATCGGAGAAAGTGTGAGCTTAAGCATCTGTCTTTCAGGCTCTTGTATATTAATTTCATCATGGGAAGAGAAACAATGAAAAAACCGGAACGATTGTAATGGTTAAGATATCACATGATCCCCACCAACCCAACACAAAGATCTTAGAAGAAATATTTTCACACTTTGTTATGTACCAAGAATGTCAGGAGGACAAAAAGCAGCAAAGTAAATGATGAAGCTGTGGAAGCCAAAAGAACCAGCTAAGTCAAGAGACAAAAGGCAACATTGCAAACACTTACAAAAGAAACAATAGAAGGCAATATTAAAAGGAAACAATAGAAGGCAATAGCCATGTTAGATTTTTGTTTCCTGATATGATAGCCATGATAAAAACTTGATTAGCTTACTAGATAAAAATTTGAGCCACCATGAAATATGATAATAATAGCAGTTGGTTGGGATGGAGTTACAACCAAAAATCAATGCACCAGGTAAAACAGAAAGAAAAGTACTGCAGCATAGAAAAATAATTTACAAAACCAACCACACATCCTGGTGTATCATCACAAGAATCTCAATATATAAGAAAAAGCCCCAGCACATCATTCCAGAAAATGTTTTGGAAAGGAATACCACCATGAAACTCACATGAGTTGCCTTTCCCTTTCAACATCATATCATGGATTCCAAGCAAAATACTCTGGCAAAATCTCCCATAATCTTAACCCGAGATACAAGACCCCAATATATATGCTTTAGCATCTCAAAACCAATCAGATCCACTCACAGGTATAACAGCATGATAAAAGAAAAATTACTGAAATCTAAGAAGCAATACGTGGTCCATAGAGGTTGTGATTTGGATTAGCTTGAATAAAGAAAGGTCTAAAACCACCAGCACGGGCTACCACAGGAAAGCCAAAGTTCCTGCGGATAATTAGGTTGTAGTATAACAAATTATAACATTACCCATCAACAACAGTAACGATGCAAAATTAATTGATTAAGAGGGCGAAAATATGGTTTACATAAAACCCGGCAACACAAGAGCCGGAGCACCACAAACTGGACTCACAGCAATTAACAATAGCCAACAGATTACAAGAATATATTATAACTAAATTACTTGGTTGATTAACTAATTAAATTATGTACCGAAGATGATCAGCACTCAAAATTATGACCAGATGCTTGATGTCCGCAACTCTCTCGGTACTTGTAGGATTTTGCTGAAGAGCCCACCACACACACCTGTCTTACTAAATGTGAAAGGAATATTCCAACTATCCGTAAAGCTTGATTAGCAAAGCAGATTTAGCGCGTGTCCGAGTGTTGGCAGCATTGAGGTGTATTAAACTCCCTAAGACCTTTTTAAGTCGCATGCAACTAACCATACTTGGATTAAAGCCAAATCCAGCCATATATAAGAAACAAAAATAATTTAAAGTCTCTTGCTAAAATTTTAATTACCACTTTCCATTGTTGAAAAAAAAAAAAAAAAAACAAGGCTTCAAGCTAGTGTTTCTAATCACCATCATTAAGAGCAGAAACACCAAATTAACCATCAATAACAACCGGTGAAATTAATAATAACAACAACATAATTCTCCTCCACTATCTCAGGAGGAAGAAGAAACATGGCCGTTGTGGCCACCGCTATCATTGCCGCCACCCTCAATCCCGCCACTATGTCCACCATCACCGCCACCAACTCCTCCTCCGCTGCCGCTTCCGCCGCCTGCCTCCCCTCTCCTTGCCGAGCCCAAGAAGGTGTGCTTGTTGTTGTGCATCCACACCTTGAACACGCCCTTCCCGACACCGATCTCTCGGCACCATTCCTCCACCAATCCTTTATCCCTCTTTTGCATCCTCCACCCCAATCTCTCCGAGAGCTCGTGCATCCTCTCTTTCTGCTCCGGGCTGAACTTCGTCCGAAACCTCTTCCTCGGCAACGCCGTCGCTGGCGGCCCCACCACCCGTCCCGGAGAGGGGGAGCCCGGGAGGCCGGAGCTGAGCGCGAGGAGCATGTGGGGAGCGGAGGAGTAGGGCGGGGGAGAGGCGGAGCCACGGCCACGGCGGCGGCCCTCGGCTTCGCCGTCCTCTTCCTCGTCCCGGTGGCGGCCATCGTCATCTTCATCATAGCCTCCGTCCATCTCATCCCCGCCCTCCTGGCCGCCGCCACCGCCGTCATCAGGGTGGTGGAGGAGGAGAGGCTCCGGCAGGCGACGGTGGAAGTTGCGGTGACACCCGCAGGCGGCGCATTTGAGGGAGGTGGGATCGGCGGGGGTGGCCATAGGCGAGAGCATGAACTCGCCGCAGCCGTCGAGGGCGTAGCCGCCGAGGCTGGCGGCGTGGTTCTTGAGGCATTCCCTATAGAGCAAGTCCGCCACCGCCGCCGGCGGCAACGGCAGGTGGTGGTGGCGCTTCAGAGCGCCATTTGAGAGGGAGAAGGACCTGGGCACGGCATCCGGACCTAAGATTTTTGGAGAGGGGTCCATTATCTAAAGGTCCACGGAAGGGCTCTTAGTGTTAGGTTTTCGAGTTTAGCTTGAATCAAAGATAGATGGAATGAGAACGAAGGATAAAAATAGGAAATAGCGGGGGTTGGGGGTGCGGGAGTCGGGATGGATTGGGATGAGAGAGATAGAGAGAGTGAGTGAAGAGGGTAGGGAAGTATAAGTGTCAAGGCCTCCGAGCCACAGCTTTTCGGGTAGGAAGCTAAGGGTTAATAGGTAGGCTTAGGGTTCGAGAGGAAGGTCACAGGCAAAGTGTTATAACATGATCAAACAGTGGGTTCCAGGAGAAACTACTATGTTTAAAGGAAATATTATGTACGAAAATTTCTCTAATGACAAAGGTCGGCCAATTTTTTTTTACAGTGTATTGCATACATCACGTGGTCGTACATCGTACATATGAACCCTATTCATATCCATGCATCTTCATCTTGATGCAGTGACAATCAATTATAATAATTGATGCCGTGCATGATCACACGATACAGACGGAAGTAATTTCTAGTGAAAATGTCGGTAAGCTCGCTCGTAAATGGTACCTCCTTCCTTGTTGGAGATGCTGATTTTACATTGCCATGATCACAGGAATTCAAACCTAATTGACTCATCAAACTCACTGGCGCCTCTCATATGATTAACATGCTGCACTATTATCGCTACGACAGTAGCCCGATCGGTAAGGACTTAAATTTCTCATCCATCGATCATGGATTCCAGGTATGATCCCTACGGATGACTCCATCGATCATGGATTCAAGGCATGATCCCTACGGACGACTTGATTACATCCATGATACATCCTGGAACACGTGATCGGGATGGGGAGAGGGCTGTTGGAGCAAAACTGCTCTACGGAATGCTCGGGATCCACTTGATGCCGCCATGGTGGAAAGATAACGCACCATCCAGAAAGAGATAGGGTATGCCATCCGCTCCCGTCATGGAGGCGTGCACCCCATGGGGTTGCACGCACGAGAAAGAACCAGAGAAGAAGGCTAGGGTTTTAGAGGAGAAAAGGGATCTCGTCTTCTCGTATCATTTCCCGACGTTCCCATCATTCTTTATATACATAATAGATATAACCCTAGGCCACAACCGACCTAGTTTTAAAAAACTCCCCATCTGAATCACGTGAGAAAACTCAAACCCGAGCCCATGTACACCCATAGCTCTCAACCTCAGACTCGGAGTATCCCTGGAAACCTCCAGGAAATCCCTGGAATACATCCAGGACCCGCTTGGGACACGCCCCCAAGCCCCAAGGATAGCCTCCAACATCCATGCTATGGTCTTCCAAGTCTCTCCAAGGAAGCACCATACAAATCCCTACAATCTCCACCTTGGCGCCCCCAAGCTTTGGCGAACCCGGCAATGTCCTCCTGCACAACCCTGTTATAATTGCATGTCTTGAAGCACCGTGCGGATATCCTCGTTTCTGCTAACACTCTTCAGCTACTGAATTCATATGGAGGCCTTTGGGATGACCGTCTCCACAGTTGAAAACCCTAGCTTGTATCCTGGCACCACCGATTGTAGCCTTCTTCTTTTGGTTCTCTCTCGTGCATGTAACCTCATGGGGGCACGCCTCCGTGATGGGAGCGGACGGCGTGCCCCATCTCTTCCCGGATGATACGTTATCTTTCCGTCATGGTAGCATCAAGTAGGATCTTAGGCATTTCGTGGAGCGGTCTTGCTCCAATAGAGAGCGCACTACTTCGTCAGCTTAGCGAGGTCAAGCTGACGTACTCACTTATGGTGGAGAGGGCAAGCGAAAAATACGGTCCGTATCGAACATGATATGGTGGAAAGGGGGCTCCAATAGAGGGTAGCTAAGACGGGATTTATCCCCCTTTACTAGTTTGTTTATCAAAAAAAAAAAAAAAGCATGCTGCACCGTTACTAAAGTAAAAAAAAGCTTGGTATCGTATTCTTCTCTCATTAACAACGACTCACCGTTGCTTGCAATTATAGGTGCCGACATTATTATGTAAATTTTTTAATATAGAAAAAGAATAAGAGGTAAATTTAGTATAGCTACGCCAATAGATTTCCATTTTATCGAAAAATATTTTATTGAAGATGCTAAATTTTTACAGTATTTTTTTCTATTTAAAGATGAGTACATCAACTCGATACAACCAAGATACCAACTGATCAGAATGAAAAACTAGATAAGATCCTGATCTCTCACTCGACCCAACCATCACGGACCCCAGAAATAAATTCTGGATTTGATGGAGTTATCCCATGTCCGTGTCAATTTAAGAAGCCAAAGATAACTACAAAAATAGAGATGATGTAGCCTAATACATACACTTGCATAGCATAAAAAAAATACATTTTATCATATACCAGGCCCATTCTTTTATAAAAAATTATTATTAAAAAATTGATCAACTTTTTTTTTTGTTGACCAACTTATTTATATTCTTATATTTTTCAAGATAGATAATTACTTTTTCATAGATAGCATTTATTTATTAAATAAAAAAATATTATATTTAATTAAAAAATATCTAAATCATTTTTCTACATATCTTTAAAGTAAATATTTAATTTTATTTCTAAAATACCATTCTTTCTATTTTCAATATCTCTACCATTCAATATCCAATAACTTAGCTATCAACTATCCTTTATACTTCAAAATATAAAAAATATCATTAAGAAATATGAATAAATTCTAACAACATATCTAGAAAATTAGTAATACAACAAAACATAGGTAATATATTTTAAATTATTTTTTATATATAATATATAAATATTTTATTTTATTATCTAAATATTAAATATAAAATATTTATTAAAAAATAATTTTTTAGATAATTTTTTTATTATAAAATAACGGATCCTGTAAAGATTAATCTGGTAAGGCCAAATCTCCTGGTCATGGCCACGCATATAACGTGAGATGGCTCTGACTACGCAATGTCAAAAAGAATAAAAAAAATAAATTCACATTTTATCATATCATTAATCAATAAAGTTCATGGGAGGCGACAATGCTCGGTACAATGGTAAAAGATTTGGATTGGCACGTACAATATTATGGATTCAACTCTAGAATTCTTTAAACTGCATGCCTGGGTCAAATCTCTCAAACATGAACCTCCACAAGCTGGAGGAGTTTTAATTTATAAAAGATTTAAATTTTAAAAATAAAATTAATTTTATGCCCTATCCCCTATTTATTAGTAATGTGGCGAGATGCTGACATGGTATATACCTACGAGAGATGTGACGTGGTGAGTCGCTGACATGGCACCCGCATAAGCTCCGATCCGGAATCAAGCTCCCATTCGAGAGGCCCCTGGAGATGACGAGACGCATCTCTAACCATGGCCGAGGGAGCGGCCGGAAGCAAGAAGCGGCTCTTCGAAGACAAAGACGAAGAAGATTCAAACCATGGCATGAAGCTATCATGACATCTCTCTCAAACTGTTCGCAACTCTTATAAAAGTGACGTATGTCCTACCGGAGGCTACGGGTCCTGCAGCACGCCACCCGTGCACTCTGCATAGTGCATGCTCTACCAGGTTCTAAATCATGCAGTACGCTGCCCGCATCCTCTACAGGGTGCGTGTCTCAACGGGGCTCTAGTTCCCGCAGCACACCACCTGTGTCTCTTACGAGAAGAGTATTCCGTCAAGGCCTCAAACCCTACGGCATGCCAACAGTATCCCCAAAAATAGAAGTGCTCGACCGTGGCTTAGGACTCCGTGGCACGGTGCTCACTCCCTCCACGGAAGACTGCTCCACTAAGGGGATAGGCTCTATTGCATGCCGACGAACACTTCCAATAGGAGGACCTCCCCCCGGGGACTAGTCTAGGGAAGGGCTTTGGTAGACAAAAACCCCTCTCGCAGGGGATACCAGGAAAAAGATATCCCAATGAGGCTCCAGACCCGATCTGGCCCAACTACTTCCGATATAACGGTAAGAGGGATCTTTGGCGAAAGGAAGAGGGCAAAGGAAGAAGAGAAGAACACAACAAAAAGAGGCAGAGCACTGAACAACATTCAACCCCCCAAACTCTAGCTTCACAATTCTTTTCCATTTATATTTTCCTCTACGCAGTAGTATCCTGAGCCTCTGCCACAGAGGATCTTTTTTTTTTGACCGTCCTACTGACTTGATCGTCGGAGTGTCCCCGTCGAGATCCCCGATTCGGGTCTCCTCTTCTTTGCAGGACTTACTAGCCGTGAGAACAAGGGAGATGAAAGATTCGACACCATCAAGAAGACCAACTCACCCACTCTGTGTCATAGCTGCAGGTCACAGTGATTTAGGCGACAACAGATTGGCGCAATAGGTAGGGAGAGCAACAAAAAGTGCTAGCACTGTCCATTCCAGCTAAGGAGTGTCAAGCAACGCTCGACGATCTCATGGCGATAACCCACGCGTGAGAAGTCTCTTCTAGCCGCATGGGGGACCCACCCCATCATAGCTACAGACACAACTAGGAGGCGGAGCTCCCTCTCCCTACGCCATTGCCTCCAACCGATCAATCTTTGCAGATTGCCACACTCACGCAGTAGGTTTAGACCCTGGTTGCGGCAGTGCACCAGCTGCACCACCACCATAGATCCCTAGCAACACAGTAGCAGTCGGGGATGCTTGCGGCCCACGTCACTGATTTCCATGCTAGCCTAAGGTCCTTCCAACAGGAACCACTGCATGTAGCCTCATACCCACAATGAAGCTTGTGGGCAGCGAGGAAGTGGCACTAAGACGGTCCGACCGATCAGGAGAGCCGTTCCCTAGTCTCAGACCGTGGTGCAGTATCGCATCGCCGATGCCAACACGGCCGGGAGCTGTAGCATGAGTTCCTCCGATCCGCGCCCTCCTCTTCCCCAATGGCCTCCACGGAGGGGTCTATAGATGAGGCCATCCATTGTCGAACAAAGAAGCACCTCGAAGAACAAGAGCGCGGATTGGCAGACTTGGCCCACTAGTTTGCCCAGATCCAAGGCTCCCCATGCGAGCCCACGGGCTACGATGCCCGTCCACCTCTCTCTCTCAGAATCCAAGAGGAACCGATCTCTAGCCAGTTCCGCATATCCCAAGTGGATCCCTACGACGGGACCACGGATCCCCTCGACCACCTTGAGAGTTATAAGGCTCTCATGTAGGTCCAGAGGCCACTGACGCCCTTCTCTGCATCGCCTTCCTAGCTATGCTCCATAAGGTGGCCCGAGTCTGGTACTCCAGTCTCGAGCCACGGAGCGTTGACTCCTTCGAGCAACTAGAAAAAAAGTTTGTGGCACACTTCGATGCTTGCAGGAAGGTGCCATGTGAGGCCGACAGCCTCTTTTTCATTCGACAACAGGACCATGAGTTTCTTTGGGATTACGTATCCCAGTTTAAAGTGGCTATCCTAGAGATCTACAACCTCGATGAGACTGTCACTATGTTAGCGCTCAAAAGGGGGCTTAGAACATCTTGCTTCACCAACTCTCTCGACAAGAAGCCCCCGAGATCCTATTCAGAGCTACTCCCCTGAGCTCACAAGTACATTCATGTGGAGGAGGCCGACCACACCAGGAGGGAGTTGGATGGGAGGCCCCTAAAGAGGTAAGCCCTAAGGGAAGTGGCCGGCCCGTTGATGCCCAAGGCCACCTCAACCTCTCGGAGGGCCCCAAGCCTAGGGACGGCCCTACCAAGAAAAAAAGGTACACCCCTCTCCTAGCCTGGAGAGCGAAGAGCTTGATAGAGATTGAGGGCGAGAACTATCTGCACCATCCTCCTCAGCTGAAGTCATCTAATGGGCGTGACAAATCTCAATACTGTTAGTTCCATTGTGACCATGGCCACGACACCGAGGAATGCCGCCACCTGAAGAGGGAGATAGAAGATCTGATCAGGCGAGGCTACCTCGGGAAGTTCATGGAAGGAAGAGCTCCCATAGGGATCCAGAGCGAGGAGGCCCAGCACCATGCCATTGATAATCAGCCCACAGAAAAGCCAGTGGGAATGATCTCCTGGAAGGAAGGGAAAGAATTGAAGAGGGCTAGAGAGAGAGGGGACTGATGATGTACTCCCCTATGTGGAAAAAGGGTTAGATGGGGTGGATAACCCAAATAATGATGCTATCGTAGAAATGATGATAGTTAAACATCCTGTAAAAAAAATCATGGTTGATTGTGGAAGTTCAGCTGACATCCTTTTTTATAATGCCTTTGCAAAGATAAACTTGTCTCCTGACCTAATAAGACTAGTGTTCACATCCCTTGTCGGCTTCATCAGAGACTCAGTTGGGGTGGAGGGAGAGTACCGTAATAGAGACCTTAAATATTGTGAGGCTTCCTTCACCTTATAACATGATCTTAGGGCATCCTGGGCTAAATATGCTCGATGCCACCATCTCCACCAAGCGGCTCCTTGTTTAGTTTTCGACCCTATGGGAGATCAGGGAGATGAGGGGATCCCAATAGCCAGTCTAGCATTGCTTATAGGGCATCCTAGGAGTCCAGGAGGTCGAGCAATGCCTAGCCATTGATCAACCGAACCAGACAAAGTTGGAATAAAAGGGTCGGCCAGTCGAACCACTGCTATCATTTTCCTTGGACGAAGACCTCCTGAAGATGGTGCAAGTGGGAGCCCTACTGGCTGAGGAGGAGGGAGCTCGGTTGCTCAACTTCTTGCAAGCTAATGCTCTGTCTTTGCCTGGACCATAGCGGATATGCCCAGGATTCTCCTAGAGGGATCACCCACAGGCTAAATGTCGACCCTAATAGTCGCCCGGTCCTGCAGAAGAAGAGAAGCTTCATCCTGGAGAGGTAGAAGGCAATCGACAAGGAAGTCATAAAACTTCTCACCGTAGGCTTCGTTCATGAGGTACAGTACCTGATCGCTGTCATAGGCGGTTAAAAATAATTCACCAACTCAACTCTATAGCTAGGATGAGTCGGGATTGTATCCTTAGAGACCTTAGGGCTAAGTTGTGATTGAAAAAGAATAAGGAGAGTGATTTGGTTTAATTGGAAAGAAAAATAAAAAGTAAACATAAATTAAACTAATCTAATAGGAGGATCTCATGAAAGTATGTATCTCGGGGGTTGTGAGTCAATCTTGTAGTTAACAAAGTTATATTTCTTTTATGATTTAACTAAAGAGAATACTTGTCTTTCCTTGGCATGCTCCGTATCCATAACAGATCACGACGCGTCTCTGGAAAGCATCAAGTGTATCTCTTTTATAAAATAATTGTAATTAAGCTTAAGGAAATACCTTTCTTCCCTCAGCATGCCCCATATCTATAATAGATCACGACGTATCTTCGAGAAGTACTAGGTGTTCAACTCTTATTTCCTCGGCACGTCCCATATCCATAGATCACGGTGCATGTCCAGGAAGCAAGAGTTGTCTTTAATCCTAATTTAATATGAAAGTATAAAACAAAGCTAATAAAAGAAAGCAGACAAATAATTCATAATTAAACACATAATCTTTTATTGCATATAAAAATTAAAGAAATACAAAGAAGGTGTAGAACAAAAGAACCGCTTTGCTTGCTATAAGATCTCCTCCCTCCTCCTGGGATTTCTACACTAGTCGCTCATGGACTGATCCCCTCCTGTCTCCCTATGTAAAGGCTCTAGAGGGACTCCAAGAAATTGCTTGCCCCAGGTAGAGGCATAGGAGCCTTTTTTTAGGATTTTACAGGGGAGAAGTTTTTCTAGGTTTCCGGTACGGGACAAAACAAGAGACTCAAACGAGTGGCTAAGATTTAGTTTTACATTAAATTAATGGTTGGATGATGAACCCAAATCCCCATACTAGTAGGCTTTCAACTCCCCTTAAAATTAATCTAATGTAAGATTTAGGTTTCCGTGTAAGTTCTTCCTTCCATTGGGTGCTCTAAGATCCATGCATGTCCCTTCCTTCCATTGGGTGCTCTGAGATCCGTCATCCAGCACCACCACCATCTTGGACCGCAGTTGCCACGGTCGGGATCAATGTCAGAACCTCGCCAGACTTGCTGCTGAAGCCTCACGCCGCCAAGTGCCACCACCAAGATGAAGACTGGTGATGTGGCGGAGGTGGTGGATGGAGGACGAAGAGAGGGGATGCCCGATGGCTGTGGAGGAGATGAGCGGATAGGAGAATGACCAGGGAGGAAGATGGAAGATGGGTGACTCCGGCAGCAGTGCACAACAACTAGCATTCATGCTTCGTTGGGACAGAGAGGAGAAGATGATGACCCATAGTGAGTTTTGCCAAATCGTTGCCAGATTTTGGCAAGTCAGGATGGGGAGGAGGTTCTCTGGCGGTGAGGATGGTGGACGGCAACTCCAACGATGGCAGGGCAGCATTTCTAGGCTGAAAACCATTCACGATCCATGGCTTTGTACCATGGACTGGTGGCCATGGCTGCCTATGGAACACAGGGTGCTTTGTAGACCGTTCAATCGATCCATGGTAGACCGGTTGCTCCAATAACTATGCAACTCCGAATTAAATCTTCAAAAATTGATTATGGGCTCATTTCAGGTTTGATTTGCTTCAAACTTATTTTATTTGAATCTATAAATCAAGCTCTTCATAATGACAGTCTCTTTTTCTATAAATAATATATATAAATATCAATTTTAAATAAATAAAGATAATTTAATTATTAAATTAATATTTTTATATATATGTTTATTATAGTTATCACACCCCCCAACTTGAACTTTGCTCATCCTCGAGTAAAGTAGATAGATTAGCCATGTGTATCAACCTATTTTTGAATTAGATGTTAACCTAGGCAGTATTAAAGGCAGTTGATACCTGGCTATATCATTCCTAAGATACTTCGTCGGATTATTAATTCAATCCAATTAGTGCTTGGGTAGAGCCCAAAATTTCTAGAGTTCTTCTTTTGCTAACTTTCCTCCTCACTCTTTGAATCCTCTAACTTTCTAGGAATTTAGTGAAGTACCTTTTTCCCAGTTGGTTTCTCCCTTTCTTCTTTTTTCTTTTTTTTCTTTTTTTTGAGAGAAATGCAGTGCCATGTCTTAGCTTCTTAAGTATTAGTATTCTCACCTTTTGATGCAAACCACATTGCTTACTTAGACGAAGGGATCCAGTTACTCAGTGAGGTACCATTGCTTAACAGATTTCTTGACCTTCTCATCTTTTGATGCGAACACAATGCTTACTTAGGTGAAGGGGCCTAGTTACTCAGTAAGAGTTCAAGCAAAGCTGTGAGGCATGACTAGCTCTCTTTTTTTTTTTTTTTTTTTCAATGAAAAACTTCAGCATACTTGACCTATTGATTTATACCTCCATAAAGTATATTCTTTATTGAGTTTAATGGTCAGAAGGTTCTGGAATTGCTCCATGAAATTATTTATGATCTAAATCATGCTATTTGTTGAGTTTCTTTAATAATTAATCCCTCAGCATCTCTAGAATTATATAGATCATTAATCAATCATTGATTACGGTGCCTATGTAACTCTAATTTAAGATAATAATTAGGTACACATAACATAATCATTTTAAACCATACTCGAAGATCTAAGCAAGTCAAGATTGTCTCCCCCCAACTGAATCGACATTTTTTTTCAATGGAGTAGGGAAGAAAATAAGCATAAACAAGAGAGAATACACTTGGGATGAGTGTGCTTCGAGAGTTGAAAAGGGCACTATAAAGTAGCGGGCTCCTGTTCTTTCACCTAAGTTATTATAATTTCACTAAAAAGAAAATGAGATATTGGGTTTACCCCCAACCAGTGCTAAGTTTAACGCCTTCAACAGATACTATGAGGGAGTGTTACTGATATTGAACTTAGATACAACCCTCCTGATTTTCAGAAGACAAGACCAATCAGGAGGCCTTGTCATCATGGCAGAAAAATATTCATAGAATTTTTGACGATGATTAGCCTTGATCCATAAAGTGCACCGGGCAAGCATGCTAGACCAAGATTTAAAAATATTATTATAATTTGGTCGATGACTAGGAAGAGATTATGTGTGTTTGGCAGAAAGCGGAGGTGGTAGCTTAGAAATTTTTCTAACTTCAGAAACATCTACCCTAATCCCTTTCTCAGGTATGATATATCTGACATCATCCCTTCCTGATAGCACTTTGTTCAAGTTAATTATAAGTCTATCTTCATATATCATTTTAGAATAAAAGATAGATTTTGGAGGTGATCCTCAAAAGTAGTGCCGAATATAGAGAAATTGGCTATAAAATCTTTAAGATCATTATCCCTCATTTCATAAACATCCCATCCAACAACTTTTCTATACATCTTTAGAACACCAACTATTTGGTCTTCCTGATTAGATTTCATCGATAGGTTGTCTGTTGGTGTGATAAGAAGTGGCTTCAATTCTAGATCCGGTGGTGCTTCTAACAAGGGGGCTATTGGGGGGCTAGGTGTTGGCTCAAATTATTCAATCCAAAGTTTGGTGGATTCGAAGTATGGTATATCGAGTAGGTTACTCATCCCTATGATATATCCATCTACAATAAAGTTATCTATCCCACAATGAGCCATATAGGGATCTAATGACTTCTGGGGATGAATTAGAGATATGGCTTCCCTTGTTGTATCATTCTGTTAAGGTTCCTAGGGAGCCTCCATTAATTCTATCATATCATCAATTTCTTTTTCTATCCCGTAAAAAGGAGTGGATGATTCTAGGGCACTTGGGAAGGGGATTATTGGTGAGTAGGATGATGATGGAAGTGGTTCATCCTACCAGTTTGATTTCTTTACCTCAATCGAATTATCTATATTGGTTTCTATGATGGTGCTGGGTTGTTCCGTGATCAATTTATTTCCGAGAGTTATAGTTGATTGTTCAGAAAAAATTAAAGGATCATTAAAATCTTCAACTTGGTAGTGTCCCTCTAAGTTACTATTAAATTTTTTTATCAGGTAGTATCCCTCTAAGTAACCTTGAACTGACTAGAAAGTATTCCTACCTTCTCCGTGTCAACTTCAGTTAATAATCGATCATTCTGATTCATAAGCTCATCGATAAGTTGCTGTTGAGGCATGATTAATTGTTGGAATTGAGCAAACCTGTCGACATCCGGATTGATTGGTTGGAGAGATGGGTATGACTAATTTTTTCAATTCTATTTATTGCTTGCAAAACCTTCTCTTGAAATGATAGACTGTAATTAGAAGAAGATTGATAACATGGATAGAGCTGATCGTAATAAGGTTCATTTATAAATGGAGGTCTTTGTGATATTGAGGTAACCACTAGATATGGTTGCCATGACAAATCTAGTTGAGCCTCCCAACCTGGGTTGTAAGTATTAAAGTGTTGGTTTTCGCCTGCTCTATAGGCCTATGAGTTTGATCTTGATAAACTTGGTCATACCTAAACTCAGGAAATTAGTACATGGCTGGGCATTCACTTACAAAATAGTTGGACTCGGATATGTGGAGTATGCCTGTTGTGCAGGAAAAAAGGATGGAGTGGAAGTATCTGATAGTTGGTAGATAATTGAATTCATAGGGTATGGCATTGAAGGCATGGGATAACTTATCCACTCTACTAAGAAACATGTTCCTATCACTATTCCAATTTATCGAATTGTTCTGATGGTTTTGGAATATTTAATCAAAGATCCTAGATCAGAGCAATCCTCTTTTAAGTTTTATATATATATTTTTAGAGATGAGAGGGGGGAAGAAGAGAGAAGAAAGATAGAGAAGAAGACTAAAGATGAGAGCCTAAGGAGTCTTAAAGCTAAAAGTGATAGAGAAGGAGTATTAGTTAAAGTTCTAGGTTAATTGCAAACAAGTTAGTAATTAATGAACTCTCTATCCTAGGGTCCCTAGTTCTAGACAGCTCCTAATTATTCCAAGATTACCTTTGAGCCTTCAAAGTCAGATACCAACTAGCCACTGGCTAAGTAAGGATAAGGTCGATGGGGGTCCCCCCATTGCTTTCCTTAGATACCAAATTAATTGGTTAGGTTAGACAACGGAACTAATTAAAGAACCACCTTCCTTCAGGGCTACATCATCCTGAAACCCTTTCCTTAGATAGCAGTGAACTAGTTGATTCTGAGCTAGTCTGACTCTTAGGGTCCCTTGTCCTAGTGAGCTCGAAAATCCTTAAGGGCCAATGTCTAATTGATTTTAGATTAAGGCTTAGGTCAATGAGATATACAGGGTGGTGGTTTATAAGCCAAGGAAGGGTAATGACATTCTCACCTTATGTTTTTTAGGGATTTAGTGCCCTTAAAATATTTTATGAGTTATGCAATGCAAAGAAAACAGATATCCAGTACAAGTAGTTAGTTTTTAAGGCTTAATTAGTTTCTTTATTTTAATTACGTGTTATGAGACATCTTGTTTTCTTTTTAGGTTAAGTTTTTTTAAAAGTTTTTAGGTAAGTTTTTAATTTAGTTAATTAAGTATTAAAAAAAGAAATTTTGATTAGATTAGGGTTATAAGGTAATTAAGTGGTTAATCAGATTTGGAAATAGTAAATTAGTTAGGAAAGTAGTAAAAAGAAAATAAATATTAACTAATTTTTTATACTTTTTTTATTTTTTTTGGTTTTTTTTAAATTATAATTGTGCCTATGGTTCCTGACAACGGTACCAAAATTTGATCGCTATCGTAGACGGTCAAAAATAATTCACTAACTCAACTCTATAGCTAGGATGAGTCGAGATCGTATCCTTAGGGACCTTAGAGCTAAGTTGTGATTGAAAAAGAATAAGGAGAATGATTTGGTTTAATTGAAAAGAAAAATAAAAAATAAATAGAAATTAAACTAATCTAACTGGTGGATCTCATGAAAGTATGTATCTCGGAGGTTGTGAGTCAATATTGTAGTTAACAAAATTGTGTTTCTTTATAATTTAACTAGAGAGAATACTTGTCTTTCCTCGGCACGCTCCATATCCAAACAGATCACGGTGCGTCTCTGGAAAGCATCAAGTGTTTCTCTTTTATAAAATATTTGTAATTAAGCTTAAGAAAATACCTTTCTTCCCTCGGCACACCCTGTATCCGTAATAGATCACGGTGCGTCTCCAAGAAGTATTAGATATTCAACTCTTCTTCCCTTTGCATGCCCCGTACCTATAGATCACGGCGCATCTCCAGGAAGCAAGAGTTGTCCTTAATCCTAATTTAACATCAAAGCATAAAAGAAAGCTAATAAAATAAAGCAGACAAATAATTCATAATTAAACACAATCTTTTATTGTATATAAAAATTTAAAAAATACAAGGAAGGTGTAGGATGACATGGCAAGTCGCTGACATGGCACCTGCATAAGCTCCTGTCAGAGGTCAAGCTCCCGTCCGGGATCGAGCTCCCATCCGAAAAGGCCCTTAAAGACGAGGAGACACATCTCCGACCGTGGTCGAGGGAGCAGCTGGAAGCAAGAAGCCGCTCTCAGAAGACGAAGACAAAGACAGAGGAGATTCAAACCATGGCACGAAGCCACCACAACATCTCTCTTAACCTGTTTGCAACTCTTATGAAAGTGACGTATGTCCTGCCGAAGGCTCCGGGCCCTGCAGCATGCCACCCGCACATTACATAGTGCATGCTCTACCAGATTCTAAATTATGCAGTACGCCACCCGCATCCTCTGCAGGGCGCGTGTCCCACCGGTGCTCCAGTTCCTACGGCACACTACCTGTGTCTCTTATAAGAAAAGTATTCTGCCAAGGCCTCAGGCCCTGCGGCATGCCAACGGTACCCCCCGAAAACAGAAGCGCTCGACCATGGCTTAGGGCTCCGTGGCACGGTGCTCACACTCTCCGCGGAAGACCGCTCCACCAAGGATATAGGCTCTACAGCACGCCGACGAATGCTCCCAGTAGAAGGACCTCCCCACAAGGACCGGTCAAGGGGAGGGCTCTGGCAAACAAAAAACCCTCCCATAGGGGATACTGGGAAAAAGACATTCCAACAAGGCTCTAGACCTGGTCTGGCCTGACTACTTCCTATATAATGATAAAAGGGACCTCCAGCGAAAGGAGGGCAAAGGAAAAAGAGAAGAACACAACAGAAAGAGGCAGAGCACTGAGCTACATTCAACCCCCCAAACTCTAACTTTACGATTCTTTTCCAGTTATATTTCCCTCTATGCGGTGGCATCCCGAGCCTCCGCCATAGAGGATCTGTTCCCCTTGACCATCCTACTGACTTGACCATCGAAGTGTCATCGCCGGGATCCCCGACCCGGGTCTTCTTTTTTTTGCAGGACTAACCAGCCGCGAGAACAAGGGAGACGAAGGATTCGACATCGTCGAGGAGACCAACTCACCCACTCCATGTCGGAGCTGCAGGCCACAACGCGGCAATAGTTAATATTTTTAAATATTTTATTTTTTTAATACTACATCAGGCATGTGAAAGAAAGTTCTCTTAGTTAAATATATATTAATTAAATTTTGATGGAAGTCAGTTAATGATGATCACACATGCAAGCATGCTTAAAATCATAGTATTTTTTTTTTTTTTGGTTACTTAGAATAAGCCTTTTTCTAATATTCAAATTTTATTTTAAGTATTTTTTATTTTATAATTTTGATTTTAAAATTATATAGTATTTTTTTATAAAGTGGAGCATTCAATTCTAAAATAAATATATTTAAGAAAGTCAGAAAGAAGGATATCCGAAAATATGCAGGATCTTCCATAACTGAGACCATAATATATTACCGGAGTGATTAGTCACATAAAAAAACCATCCAATTAATCACAAAATTAGTCTACAGATACACATGCTTGATTATAATCACCTAGCAATCCTGTAAAAGAAGCATAATATCCCAAATAAGATGATGAAAAGGCGTTGATCTTATAGTCTAACGAATCTAAAATAAATTATCCTCGATGATGATCCCAATCCATATAGATTTTTTTTTTTTTTTTTTTTTTGCAAGTTGATACTTATTTCGCGCCTGATGTTAGATCCCTAGGCTGACACATGCCAGGCTGCCGATGAGTTGCGGTCCCGGTTGATGCAGTACCAAACTATGAGCGAGACTGGGGCCTACAATTCCTCGGTGGAAGATATGGTATACGGTACATCACGGGATACGATGCCTTTCCGTGTTGCTTGCATGAGGGTTGCAAAGTCTCTAAAACATGACTTCCATGAAAAAATTGGAATACGGGAAAGTGCTGTACATGTACTTCTTTTTTTCTTTTCTTTTTCTTTTTTTTTGATAGAATAAAAGGATAAAAAGATTTTATCCATAACAGCCCAGCCCGCTGGACCATGTTCGACTTCTGTTTCTTTTTTTTGATCCTCTGAGATCAACTCCAAATGGCCTTCCCAGCTATGCCATCTTAAATCAAAATCTCCCTCACTAATTCATTTTTTCCTCTATCAATACGGATTAAAGATTAAAATACTATATACTTGATACTTAAAAGTATATCACAAACAGAAAGCTGCCCGTGCCCAGGCCTTTTGGTGATTCAAACACATTCAAAACTATATATCCTGCAATTCTGGAAAATAAAAATAATATAAACTTTACAATCTAACAAGAAGGTACACTCATATCAATATAATAATATAATTCAAAAATAATAAATGAGTGGTATGAAAAAATATAAATCATGAAATTTTGTATCAAGCATGTAATATAACTCAATAGTTATATAAGCATATATAACAAATCATGTATTATCATAAGTTCATCATAAATTTCATCAATGGTTTCATATAACTTATCATTCACATCTTGTTGATATTATTCGAATCCATTAACAATTATTTTTAGAATTTTAGATTAACTATAATCATTCTCTAACCCAGCAAAATTTGCCCATGATGAGGCTATTCTTAAAAACATATTCCTGTCCATGGCAAGCTATTAT
Organism: Areca catechu; assembly: GCA_021397845.1. Taxonomy (NCBI): domain Eukaryota; kingdom Viridiplantae; phylum Streptophyta; class Magnoliopsida; order Arecales; family Arecaceae; genus Areca; species Areca catechu. The sequence continues at coordinate 8,895,635 of CM038052.1, forward strand.
CAATGCCATATTCCTACATGTGACGAAATATCAATAATATCATATTCCTGTCCATGATGGATTATTCACGGTATCATATTCTTGTCCATGAAGGGCTATTCTCAGTTTAACATGGTTAATCCAAATACTCCTTTTTTTTTTTTAATTATCAATTTATCATATCTCAATCATATCAAGATAAATAATATATTATATTATTTTTTAATAATATTCAATAGTTAGTATCATAATCCAAACCATCCAAAAAATCATCAATATTTAATACAAATATATGATGCGAAAAATATAAATAATCATACCAATAATCATAAAATAAATAATAGATACAAGAAACCAAAATCATATAGTGCATAAATAAATGTATATGTCAGTGTTCGTATCCAAAAATTTTAAGCTCCACTGATAACAAATAGGTTACAACATCTACTAGTCCATGCATAGCATGTACAATCCATTAATATAACTCCAACTCATCCCCAATTAACCATCAACATAAGAAATAATAAATTATTATTAAATTTATATTTCAAAGCTCTAATATACTAATACTCTTATCCCAAATTTCTCAACCCTATCTACTACATGACTAATTAATAAATAAATATTTAAGGATTTACCATGACTTAGGAATTAGAATATAAATCTCCTTGCTTAATATCCTCTTGCCTAGTTGATCGTATCTTTATAGCAACAAATTAACATCCAAGAATTTATCATAACTAGAACTAATTATAGAGTAAATCAATGGCACATTAAACTAGATAATTACAGTGTCTAACAACTTGAATTATATAGATCTAGATAATCGACTGATCACAGAACAAGTCAGGTCAAAGCAAGGAGGATAAGGTAGGTTCATCAATGATGAAGTTGAAGGATGCTCGGCATTGACCTGATGGAACTCAACATGTAGAACAGACATAAAGGATCTTGTCTAGAACCCTCTACTAGGGTTCACTAAGGGTCTACAATCAAGCCCCAATCCCTCTCCACAAATCATTTGTATCTCCTTCTAGTGAGATAGAAAGAGAGACAAGGGAGAGAGAAAACCAAAGATCTTTGGAAGAGCTCTCTTTCTTTCTCAAAATAGGAGGCAGCAATAGAAGCTCCATCCAAGTGCAAGCAACCAAGGTGGCCCAATCTAGGTGGCAGGGGCCAAACTCAATCCTTAGCCATAGCATCACCAACAAAAGAGATCAACCAGCACACAGAAGATGAGAGGCAGAACAAGAAGATAGTAGAAGGAGGTGTTTGATCTCAAAATTAGAGGATGACTTGAGACAATCATCCTAGATTTTTGAAGACTTTGGTATGAAAAATTTTGAGAATGAAATTCATTTTTAGGGGATAAAATGTAATACCCCCAATCCATAAGAGACCATAAAATTTTGAGAATGAAATTTTTTTAAAAAAAATAATTTTTATAATTTTTGAAATTTTTCAGTTACAAATTTCAAAAATAAAAAAATTAAATTTAAATAAACTTTTATTTAAATTTAATTTTTTTTATTTTTAAAATTTGCAATCGAATTTTTTGGTTGCTAAATTTTTTAAAAATAATTTTATAATTTTTGAAATTTGCAACCAAATTTTTCGGTTGCTAATTTTTTTTAAGAAAAAAATATAATTTTTGAAATTTGCAACCAATTTTTTCAGTTGCTAATTTTTTAAAATATAAATTTTATAATTTTTGTAATTTGCAACCGATTTTTTTGGTTTCTAATTTTTTTTTAAAAAAAATTATAATTTTTGAAATTTCCAACTGATTTTTTAGGTTGCTAATTTTTTTAAAAATAATTTTTATAATTTTTGAAATTTGCAACCGATTTTTTTGGTTGCTGATTTTTTTTAAAAAATAAATTTTATAATTTTTGTAATTTGGAACCGATTTTTTCGGTTGCTAATTTTTTTAAAAAAAAATTATAATTTTTGAAATTTGCAACCGATTTTTTCGGTTGCTAATTTTTTTAAAAAAAATTATAATTTTTGAAATTTGCAACCAATTTTTTTGGTTGCTAATTTTTTAAAAAATAAATTTTATAATTTTTGTAATTTGTAACCGATTTTTTTGGTTGCTAATTTTTTAAAAAATAAATTTTATAATTTTGTAATTTGCAATCGATTTTTTAGGTTGCTAATATTTTTAAATTTTTTTTTATTTTTTTTTTTTAGAAATTGAGGGTATTAAATAAAATCGGTTAAGTTATATGATGCCCTAGCTACCCCCGTTTTTTTTTCTCTCGCTCTCCTATTGACCGGTTCCCTAACCCTAGCCGTCCCCCTTTTTTTTCTCTCGCTCTCTCATAGCCGCTGCCTCCGGCTCTCCCTTCCTCAGCTCCGAGCCCCGCCGGATCCGGGTATCGCCGTCTTCCAATTTTTTTTTAAGAAAAAATATTTTCCTCGTTTCAATGAATATATGCTTTTTTTCTGTGTGTTGATTGTAATTATCACAGTGGCATTTCCTGGGCTCTAGTTCCATTTACTGGGCTCTGGTTCCATTTCCTAGGCTGGTGATTTCTCAGCAGCTTAGATTGGCTTTTACTAAAATTGATGTTCAGATGCTCTTAGAACTATGTTCAGGCATTAATCATCAATTGGAATAATATGTGTGCATGCATGCGCATGCATGTGTATAATTAATTTGTTATACATATTAACTAAAATTTTCACAGATATTTGTATCTTAAGCTGCATTCATGCTTGATATTTTATTTTGTATGAATATAGTATTATAAATGCTCTTGGAATTATATTCAAGCATTAATTTGTCAGTTGGAATACATATCTGTGTGTGTGCATATGTATAAATAAGTTGTTATAAAGCTTAATTGAAATCATTTTGCAATGTCAATTTTATCTTTAGATGTATTCATTCTGGATATTTTATGGTAGTGGATGAATTTTGTACCATGCCCAGTCTTATATGTTGTTAGTTTATTGTCATTTTCATGTCTCTTATAGGATTGGTTCTTGCAACTGTTGACTGTTTCCTTGTTGCTTTGATGCTTCTAATATTTTGGATTTATGGATGGTAATTTTTACTTGTCAAGTTTCAGTTGGAATTAAAGAAATATTGAGCTCCTAAAGTATTCTTTTCAATTCAATGTAAATGTTTGTGGTTTCCAAGTGGAACAATATTTCTTGATTTTCTAATTTTATATGTTTTATTATCAGTTTTGCTGAATAGTTGTTCAGTGCTGTTTCTAATACATCTTTTTTTTAATATTGAGATTCTGTATATTTTTTCTGATTCTGCTTAAATTTCACTTTGAATTTGACTTTTCTCTTATTCTCACTAAGTTACCAATTTTGGGAAGGAGAATTAGGAGAATAAATATTTTCCTTGGTTCCTTTGTCACTAGTTTTAACAGGGATGTAAATTTAGACAAGTCATGTTTCCTTCTATGGTAGTTTTTCTTTTCTTCCTTTTTTAATCTTTACTTCTCTTTTTGTTCCATTTTTTAATTGTCACAATTTAGTGATAAGTTTCTATGGAATTATGTGTAAATATGTTGTAGCCCCGGTTCTAAGACTTAGTCGCTTCTATAGTATTCTTTTACATATGTTAATTTATATCTCAAAGAGGGAGAGGGACTTATGCAGATTTTAGATGCAACCATCTTCTTTAACAATGCTTAGTCCACCCTCATTTAATTTTTCTGTATCATCATGTTTTGATATGGTACAGAATATGGATATCTTTCAACTTCGTAGTTGGATGTATAATAGACTTTTACCGGGTCGAAAGGGATATACCGAAGAATTTTTAAAATGCGTGGAAGATTTTGTACTCTTTGCATGTCAGCAACCTAACTTTCAAAGTGAAGGAAAATTCAGATGCCCTTGTTGCAAATGCAAAAATCTAAGGTACCTAACTACCAATGAAGTGAAGCTTTATCTTTATAAAAAAGGATTTATACCGAATTACTGGTATTGGACATCTCATGGAGAGAGTGATCCTGGTGGGGTACCTAATTTGTATGCAAATGATCCTACCATTGCACCAATGGATAATGATCCACAAAACACATCAACGCAAAAATTCAATACATTTAGAACAGAGTATGTGCCTGACCATTCGTCTAATGAAGAGGAGACACCAAATTTAAATGATCAAAGATTTTATTACTTGTTGCATTTAGTCCAAAAACCATTATGGCCGTGATGTACAGATCATTCTGAGTTATCGGTAGTTGTACGGTTGCTTAGCATCAAATCTGAAGATAATATTTCACAACGATCCTTCGATCAAATTGCGGGTCTTATGAAGGAGACCCTTCCAGCCGATAATACCATATCTCAGGATTTTTATAGGACAAAAAAATTGGTGTCCAAACTCAGACTTACTGCTGAGAAGATTGATTGTTGTATTAATGGTTGCATGTTGTATTATGGTCAACAATCTGAAAAAAAGCAATGCAAATCTATCAATATTTAATAAACCAGGCCGATCTTCTGGTAGATGTCAAAGTCGATATCTGAATGACAGGGAATTAGCTGCTGCGCATTTACATATATTGCTCAACTGTGAAGAGGTTCAACCATTTATCGAGTAAGCTTAAATAATCGTTGATGCATAATTATTCAAACCCTATATCGATTATTGAGATACTAACTCTGAAAAAATCTTGGTTTCAGAATTTTTAGCGAGCAATTATGGCTTTCGACACCAAATATAAGCACCACAGAAATTGATTCTAGGATTGCATCTGACTTTCCATATTGGTTTAGGTCTTTTGTAAGTGCTTCTTCGAATTGTGATATATGTATATCGAATTATTTTATATCAATGCGTAATGGCATTCATGCATTTTCGTTATATCATGTGTTGGTTCATAATCCACAAAGTCAAGTAAACAATCGATATTTTCATGATTTGGCATGGGGTCCAAAAAGAAATGTTCTTACATGGCAGACATATTTTGTGAACCATTATAAGTTTCACATAGATGAATGGAGTAGCTATAAAAAAATAATTAATAGTGGAGTGTGCGTCAAAGGTTCAGAACAAGCTACATAACATAATTATTACTATGGCATAATTAAGGAAATAATTCAAGTAGAATATCCTAGCCATCCAATGAAACAGATAGTGTTATTTAATTGTGAATGGTTTGATACGGTATTGAATCGTGGCATGAAAGTGCTTAAGGTTTACGGGATCGTTGAGATCCGGCATAGCAGAAGGTATTCAAGATACAATCCCTTTATAGTTGCATAAAAAGTGATTCAGGTATACTATCTACCATATCCTGAGAAGTTAAGGGACAAGCAACATTGGTGGGTTGTAATTATGACTAGACCGAGACTTACTGTGAATGATCAATATACAATTTAGATTGCTTACCAAGAGGATATAATATCTCATGTGAATAGTATATCGCATGATAATACAGTTGAAAATTTGGTCGACAACAACTGTATTTTTGAAGAAGTTGACAGAATCGTCAATTCGAATTTGAACATAGATGATGAAAATGAAGAACAGAATGACGATTTTGATTCTAGCCAAGAGGATGATACCGAGCATGACCAACATGGAAGTTCTTCTGATGATGAATAGTAATCATATAAGCAGATCCCTAATTTTATATGTACGGACTGTATTTAACTGCTTTATCATATTATTCATGAAGTTGACTAAAATTCTTTATGTTTGTTTATAGATGGCTGATCAATCCGGAAACAGTCCTGCATCATCATCTAGGGGTCGTGAGAGGAGGCATCGTCTCTCTGTTACTGCGAAGGCGAGTTGAACACAATGAATGAATGTTGCAGGATATATTAGCCAATATAAATTTTCAACCTACAGCAACTTCTGCAACTCATGCTTTAAGTGGTAATCCTTCACAACGAACTGGAGTCGATCCTTATCAGATGTATCGTGGACAAGGATCACAAACGGGCGAGGAGGAGGATGACGCTGAGGAGGACGAGAACGAGGAGGAATAGGAGCATTAGCACATTATTCATATTATCTTGCTCCACTTATTATTCTTATAAGTTTTGCATTATATTATGGACTACACCTCTTCTTATCGTTATATGTTTAGCTTTGTATTATGATTACTCTTATATGTTTTGCATTATATTATGAACTGCATCTCTTGTTATCGTTATTTATTTAGCTTTGTATTATGAACTGCAAATCTTAATGTTGTTTTTGTTGTTTTATTATGCATTTTCATTAATTATCTCCTTTTATTTCATGCAGTTAGAGGCTGTGATGAGTTGCCTTGGTATCTTCGTGATGCTTCAAATGCTGAAAGTGTATGCTGGATCGGATCATTTTGCAAGGATCTAAATGGTGTTGCAAATTTAGATGGCTTGCTCTTTTTGCAAGCAACCATTTGCTGCCTTAGATCCTTCGCAATGTACAAAAAGAGGCAATCCTGAGCTTCTAAATCTTATTGTTTGAAAGTTTTGTTCGATTTTTACTGTTTTATTGTGTATTTTAATTTCATTGATTTTCTTTTGTTACCTATGGCTAGAGGCTGTGATGAGTTGCCTTGGTATCTTCGTGATACTTCAAATGCTGAAAGTGTATGCTAGATCGGACCGTTTTGCAAGGATCTAAATGGTGTTGCAAATTTGGATGGCTTGCACTTTTTGCAAGCAACCATTTGTTACCTTAGATCCTTCGCAATGTACAAAAAGAGGCAATCATGAGCTTCTGAATCTTATTGTTTGAAAGTTTTGTTCGATTTTTGCTATTTTATTGTGCATTTTAATTTTCATTGATTTTCTTTTGTTACCTATGGCTAGAGGCTGTGATGAGTTGCCTTGGTATCTTCGTGATGCTTCAAAAGCTGAAAGTGTAGGCTGGATCGGACCATTTTGCAAGGATCTAAATGGTGTTGCAAATTTGGATGGCTTGCTCTTTTTGCAAGCAACCATTTGCTGCCTTAGACCCTTCTAAATGTAGAAAAAGAGACAATCCTGAGCTTCTGAATATTATTATTTTTCATTAAATCTGACGATTAATTACAGTGTTCAAGTTATGATTTATAGAATTTTTTGGTTGGTTTACCTTCATTTTGTACCTGGTATTCAATTCTGGTTAAACCCATTTGGTGTATGTAGCTGTTATTTTTGGATAATTGGATGTGATTGAACCCTTGAAATGAATATCTGATTTGTGCCTAAGCTATCTAATGGATGCTTTATATGTTGCTATTGTGTCTAATGGGTGTGATTGAACCCTTCTCAATGATTTGTGGCTAATGTTGAAATGAATATCTGCTTTATATATCTCAGCTTAAATTTGTAAATTCAGAAAAAAAATTCATATTTCATAATTTTTTTTAAAAATTATTCAATTTTAGCAACCGATTTAGCAACTGAATTTTTTTATTTTTTCTGGAATTTTTTTTAGCAACCAATTTAGCAACCAGTTTTTTTTATTTTTTCTGGATTTTTTTTAGCAACCGATTTTTTTTTTTATGTTTTCTGGATTTCTTTTTAGCAACCGATTTAGCAACTGATTTTTTTTATTTTTTCTGGATTTTTTTTTTAGCAACCGATTTTTTTTTTTTTTTTAGCAACCGATTTACCAACCGATTTTTTTTTATTTTTTTTGGATTTTTTTTAGCAACCAATTTTTTTATTTTTTCTGGATTTTTTTTTTTTAGCAACCAATTTTTTTTATTTTTTCTGGAATTTTTTTATAGAAACTGATTTAGCAACTGATTTTTTTTTTTTGGATTTTTTTTTAGCATTTGATTTAGCAACCGATTTTTTTTTAGAATTTTTTTATATTTCTTTGATTTTTTTTTCAAAAAAAATATGTCAAATTCGGTTGCTAAATCGGTTGCTAAATTTTGCAACCGAAAAAAATCGGTCACAAATTTTAGCAACCTATACTTTTGCAACCGACTAATTTCGGTTGCAAAATCGGTTGTAAATTAATTTAGCAACCGATTTTTAATTATTAGCAATCGAAAAATCGGTTGCTAAACCTGATTTTTCTTGTAGTGTCCATGTAATATCATAGCACTCAAACCGATGGAGTACTGCTACTAATCAAGCAAAGGAAACAAGGAGCCTCTAATCCCTTTTGGTGTAGATGGATCGATCTGAAAAAAAAGCATCTAAGATCTTGAGTAGTTACCTGTAGGGACTAAACATTTATACGCCTTGTCAGAGAACCTCAATATCACGATCATCAGATTACGGAGATCATCTATCCATACAAGGGTGATGTGATCATCCTATATAAAATTAAATTCTTATTTAATTTAATTTTTTTGCTTTATATCTACTTTTTATAATCTAATGTAGATCGAGATGAGATCTCAATCAGATTGCATGACAGATTTGCATAAAAGATTTTTTTAAAAGTCTGCTATATTTAGATCTGCATCATCGGGCATACAAAAAAAAAATTTATAGATAGCATGTCATTAATAACGAATCAGATGATTGAATTTGTAATTATATAAGTTGTGTTATTTGTTATGAATTATAATCACTATTAATCAATAATATTGAGATTATAATAAATTTTTAGGCCTTGCATTTTTTTTATATCTTGCGCTAGAAACTATGGCTATGATACTTAGCTGACTTGGTATTGGATCCGGGACATGACACTTATTATTGTTATGGTTTTGCTCGCTTTTCTTCGAAGTCAAATTTAGTAACGTGTGCTATTTTCAGTCACGTACTGTTTTGGGCAGGGCAAGTGATTCACCAGCAGATCTAAAACCCTACATTTATTAGTTCTAACCAAAAATTATACCTCAAAAAGAGTGCTCTGTGTTGATGCCCATGCCGAGAGAATGATGCATTGTCCTTTTGAGACCAAAAGATTCCTCTTCCATGTCGTGTCTCTGTCCATCTTACTCTTGGTTTCCTCTTCTTTCAGCCTTCTAAGGTCCAGAAATAATTACCTGATGCCTGAATCTGTTCGTATGTCAGTGCTAGCCAATAAGACATCTTCAGAGATAGCAGCACTCATCATCTTGACTCATCTCTGCGTCCCCACAATAACTCAACTCTATGCTGGACGAAATTCCAATTCTACACAGAATAATATGGTCCTTGAGGAAGGACCAAGGAAATGATGCGACCCAAATTAGACTTTGCTCACAATAAAATCTGCTATACGATATTATACCATACCATATCGATGCTAAATTGATACATAATATAAAGAATATATCGATATTCAATATATTAAATCAGTCATTATATGGGATAGACTGACATTGTAATAGAATGATATTGGTGCATAATATGATATCGAGTTGGCAAACCTTGGCTCGAGGTTTACACGCAGGGCTTTCTCTTTTTGGACTGCCAGGTTGGTAGGGATAGAAGGATCAGATGTGGCCGGATGTTCATTAAGCCGAATCATATTCCAACCTGGCTGGGTGGCTTAAGTTTGCCACGGTGTGGAATACTAGCTTACATACGATCATCTTCCTTCGAATGTGCCGGGTGTAATCCGGCCTTCCACAGCAGTTAAAGAGTGATGAGTTCATTTCATACAGATGTGATCTTTGTGCCATTCTCATCATTAAGCTATAACCGGCATTAGAAGCTTCATAGGAAGGGAAAATTTAGTTGGAATAAGCTCCTGCAAGATGAATTGGTGGACTACTTCATGAGCTGGAGGAATGGAGAAGAGGGGTTGGAAAGGATCATTTGAAGATCTCCATATATTAGCCTATTTCCAAAGAGCAATCTATGGCAAAATAACTTTCAGTGACAGTTTCGAACTCTTCCACTTCTCTGTCTTGGTGTTAATTGGGCACAACCAATTGTGAGCTCCATTGATCGATATACAATCAGAGTATTATAATATTACTGATTGAAATGAAAAATTGGTTTGCTAGGTTAGTCCTTTTCTAACCACAATATTACTGCTATATATTCATTTTCTTCATGGTTATTACATTTGTTTTGCTGCTAGGCCTTGTTTATTTCATTCCATTGTCCTATTAAATTATTTCATTTTAATTGGTGTTCCAAGGTGTCATGATCCACTATAAAGTCTACCAACTTCTAGGAGTTGAGAAATATGTGCATTTTTGCCTTCAGAAGTGTCAGGGAAAATGGAATCAGACATGTATCGAAATTTCTGATTTAATATCTCAGAAACCTGGAACTCGGGCCAGGTATTCACGGTTAAACACTGCTATAACTTTCTCATACATGACGGAAAAAGGAGTCATATCTCTCTCATCGGTAGAATAGTTTGGAAGCTATCCATACCAGAAAAAATAAAGATCTTCATTTGACTCTGCTACCATAACAAGATCTTCACGGCTTCAAATTTAATCAAGAGAAGAATTGAGGTACGTAATTGCTGCTCACTTTTGTGGAAGCAATGAAGAAACAATAGACCATCTTATGTTGGGTTGCGCGTACTCGCAAGCCATGCGGAACCTATTGTTTCGGAAGGCACAGTTACAGCAAATTCCAAACAATCTCCATGAGCTCTGGCACGGCTGGCGATTGACAATAGGGAGGAAAGAGACTAGAAAAGCAGTTGATGCTCTAATCTCTACCGGGTGTTGGAGTATTTGGAAAGAACGTAATGGGAGAATTTTTAAATTCGAAGCCTATTCTTATATAAAGAAGTAGCCATTTGGACAGCTTATCTTTTCACAGACCGTCACGCCTGTAACTCAGGAGGAAGAATTCGCTAACCTAGCCAAGCTCCTCCACATCTCATAAGAGGTTCAAGAAGGCCCAGCACTCTGAGACCAAAAGTTTACAGCCAGGGAAGACGCTCACCAACCAGCCTTGATTGGGTACGGTAACGGGGAGAAACAAAGGGGGACCTACGTTCCACCGTATTGCATGGCACTGTAGAGGCACAAAAGTCCTGTCTTGGAAAGCTAACCTATTGGTGCTGGCTCCTTCTCCTCCTCCTTTTTTTTTTTTTTTTTTTTTTTTTTTTTTTTTTTTTTTTTTTTTTTTTTTTTTTTTTTTTTTTTTAATAAATAATAGGGAAGGGGGTCCCTCCCCGCCGGATCATATTTGATATGGACCATATTTTTTACTTGCCCTCTCATCACTCCCACTCCGGTTACATGTTTCAAGATGTATCCTGAATTTAATCGAGTCAAAGGATCATATTTCGAATTCATGATCGATGGATAAAAAATTTAAGTCCTTGCCTACCAACAGGACTACCTCCTTGATGATCTGACTTCTTTTATTACGAACAATCCAAAATAGATATATGACTAACATTGATAAGACCATAGATGTGATTAATCCGTACTTTCACTGTACGAACTCATCACCATCTAATAAATCAACGGTGGAAATATCTTTCTTCATCCATTACAATCAAAAAAAAAAAAAATCTCAGAAACCTGCCTCTTTGGTCGAATCGTCTCTTTGATGCTATCGCGAGTCACTCTGTTCCCATGGTTATCAGTGATAACATTGAGCTACCTTTTGAGGATGCCTTGGACTACTCAGAGTTGTGTCTTTGGAGGGGCTCATCCAGATGCGGTTAAGAAAGGTTTTCTGTTGAGTCAAAATTGGGGGAGTCTGAGACTAATGGACTAAAATGATGAAAAGATTAATGCTAATTGTGCTTCATTTTGCGTATTGGCATCCATCGAAGCAGGGAATGCTGTTCAGATGATCTGGGAGGCAGTTGCTTGCAGGTTCTCACCTGTTCATTTGACACTTCACAAGGCGAATGGATTCCATCTCACAAAGTTAAGGGAAGTAGAATTTAAGTACAGAAGTCTTATACCTCAGCCTAAGGATTAGTCTTCTAGAAGGATAATGTACTGATTAGAACCCCTTTTACTTCACAACTTTGTTTAACTTATTCAATAAAGACCTGTAAGAGCTTGTTGATAGTTTACAGGATTTTCTCTTATAAATTTCAATATATACCAAGTTGATTTTTTTTTTTTTTCTTTGACCTTTTTTGTGAAAATGTACCTTGGATGATCAAAATGGAACAGTAGTTAATGAAAATCGGTTGGGGCAGCATAATTCTTATGCAAGAGCAATAACTTGAAGAACTTTTCATAGTTGTTACCAATAAAAAAAGATTAACTATAGACGAGCTATATATATATACACACACACATATATTCATCAGGAACATTTAATATATAAAGCAAATAAACATTGATACAAGATAACTACAGATGCGAAAAATAATAAATCATCATGCGATCAAATTCTTTCAAGACTAACTCTGAAACTGCTTGGCATCTAGTCTCAGCATTTTATGTCCAAAGAAAATCAGGGAAGAGGACTGAAAAGATTTTCAGAATTTCACTATGATTTCCACAAGTAAAGCTGTAAATGTTTGACATACTAAAAATCTTTCTCCATGTTTGTTTCTAAAGAAAATAAACTGCTGGATGAGCAAAATACAGCATCGTCGCCCATAAACTTCTTCTGTAATTTGCTCGGACTGGCTTACCGTGATCCTCGAGCATCGGTTCCTTTAATAACTCTGCACAATTATCTCCATAACAGAACCTTTGAATTATTAAACAAGATAGAGAGGACTGACCAACCCAAATAAAATACAGAAAACAAACTTTGAAAGCAATGAAACCCTGCAGTTTCTTCACATCATAGATACTTTGAAGCTGTCTTTGCTTTGTCCATGGAACTCCTTTTTTTTGGGCTCTGCTTTCTGACTATAGACAGCTCAAAACATCAGCATCTATTGTGTATAGGGTCAGATCCTCTTCGAACCTTTCTTTTGCTGGTTTGATTAGGATCGAATGAGAAAGGCGAAGCTGCTGATTTCTTCTTGTCAGGGCTGACAACATCAATGTTTCCAAGTATCCGTGACTTCTTTCCTGCTATCCCATGTTCTTCACTCCACCTGAGGAAAAGATCTATGTTTCTCATACCTTGGACCTTCTCTACTTGGCAAGCTAAGAAACAAATAAAAACAAGGAAAATAAGAAGCTTTGGAGTGTGAAAGCCCATTGCTCCGCCACTTAGCCACGGAGATGAAGTATTTCTTCTTAAACTCCAAAAAATGTACACCACTCCGAGACTCTGATCCTTGTCTTGGCATGCGCCATTCCTGTAGATATAGGCCTAGTGTTATGCCACTTATTGGATTCTTAGTCTAAAAGCATAAAGTTTAGTGACTCAAAAACACCTAGAGAATTTAGATTCACTTCAATCATATGCCTGCAAGCCAAGCAAAATTTAAGGCTGTTTTAGAAGGTTCTGACAGGTATGAATAAAGGGATTGGAACACAATCCTTGGGAAGCTAAGTATCTTTCCACTTGTTCCCTTGCCTCCCTCCCTCCCTCCCTTCTCTCCCTCTCTAAGCAAAGCCTTAAAAAAGAGATGTGGGGAATGGGACCCCAACAAACGAAATGCTTGCTTTATGCCCTCCCTGTGGTTTTCCTATGCTTTAGAAAATTCCTCTTCGCACCAAGAAGCACTCCTATCCACGAAGCCAAAAACAAAAGTACCTAGTTTCTTTGTTCAAAATGAGTTTTCTTTATGCTTTTCTTTGTTATCCTTGCAACCAAACCTACATCTTTTCCCTTAGATTTGTTGGGCCCCAGACCCCCCATTCAAAGCTTCAAAGAGAACCGCAGCTAGCTTTCCTGTAAATTTTCCATGTAATTCCCTTTTTCTTTAATTTTCTCCTTTCTCTATGCAGATCGGCTTCCACTTTAACTGTTCTTTTGTATTTATATTTTGTTACAGATAATTGCATGCAGCTCGAAGGATTCCTAAAGCACAAGTTCCCTCACTTTATTAAAAGTTTTGGAGCTTCCATGGAGCTGAGATGGACTGGTCATGGTCCAAACCAAGGAAGACCAACTCAGATTTTGTGACCAATAGGTGGGCTTTTCAACTTTGTACTAAAGCAAAAGATGGTTGTTGCTGCTTTCCATGGCTTGTTCTGTGCCACGACTAAACCACATCTGGGAGAGGTATGCTTGTATTGTAGAAAACATTTGGAGTAGAGCATGCAAAAAAACCATATAATACTTGTATTTGCTCATTGAAAATTTATTGTCTCAATAAAAACTTAGGCTTGTATATTATGCATATCGTTCATCAAGAAAAGTAGCATGCATGTTTGTGCAATTAATCATCACACGTAAGTATCCCACACTTGTTTTCTTCAAAAAAAAAAAAAAAGCACCTTATTCTCTCCCTCATTTGTAGATTTCTTGTTGTATTATATCAGTGATAATTTGTTGCATTTTTCGCGTGAAACAATGATTGATTTTCTTTCACAACATCACCCACCAAATCTCACTCTTCGCGATTTTAAAGCACTCTGAACTATCCATTCATCTACTTGCATAGATCCTGGGACAAACATTGTGCGATCCTATGATAGATTCATGCAAAGAAAGGTAAATCATTCTTTCACATCACAAATACAACCCTATCCCAATTCCCCTCCACATATTTTCTTTGTTACATCGTTATGGTTCAAGTCCGATTGAGTTGAAATGGTAAGACAATTTGCAAAATGAAATAATATGATGAACAATGAACAGTTAACAATTGGGAGGACTACATAAACAAAATTCACATTAACACTCATTTTTAGTATACGCAGCACATATGCACTTGGTAAATTCTCTGATATAAGAAATTAACTTAGAACATTAATATTCTCTGTGTAGATAGACAGGCATGGAAATTTCCAGGAATGAAGTAAAATGAGCTATTTGCTAGGGTTGACAATTTTAGCCAACTTATCAAATACCCGATCCCAATAGAATGGGTTTATCCAATACAATTAAATCCTGGAATGGATATATGTTCCAGATAAAATACAAAAAGGGCTTGGATCAGGTATGGATAATAATATCTTTCATCCCAAATCTAGTTTGATATAAAATTAATCTAAATCTCTTCTTTCAAAATTATAATTATTTTATAATATTTGCATGCATAGGTTCCTTATCCAATTCAATACTTCTTATCTATCCGGCTCACATCACTACTTAACCCAACCTAACTCAAGATGCATATAGATATGAAGTTTTTAATTGCAAGATTGGACAGTCGCCATCTCTGGTGTTTGCCACCAACCAAGGCATATTAGCATGCATAAATCCAAATCCCGAGTGTCTACCGAACGTGCTCGTATACGTGTGAGCGAGAGTGCGTGTTCACCAAAATAGGTGACCGTGTACGGCTACTTTGGTACTCGACACTTATACTCCTCTTCCGTTTTGTTCCCATGAGAAGCCCACAAGGTTGTGATCATTGTTGAAGGAGGGTCAAGAAAAGAAAGATGAGTGATGCAAGAAAAATAAAAACAAAAGTTCTATGAATGAATTTTCATGATTCGGCCTTCTCTTTGCAGTAATTCTTTTTAAAGGAGGAGACATTTTTATAATACTTCTTCAAAGCAATGTCTCCTGCTCTGCTTTGGACCAGGCTTGCAGAGAACTTTGAGGGCCCCGGTTCAATATTTTCGAATCAAAACCTGAAGGAAAAGAAGCGATCGACTCGAGTTAATTTGATGGCAGCTAAAACAATATATGGGTGTTCGAAACTTCGGTAACAGAATGAGGTCCACGTAGAGGAGGCTGGCATTTATGTGGAGTCTAGAACTTGATTTATTGACAGCAAGCAAAATGCTTCATTCATGCCTTGGGGTGGTACCCGTGTGCGTATGACCATAATTACGTGGTTTTGAATTTGAAAGCTTGCTTAAAGATTTGCAATGGAAGAACATGGTATGAAGTGCAAAAGATTTATCATCAAAATTTCCAATAACTTTCAATAAATCAACCCCCACTAGAAAATATTGTACATATGAAATGCCACATTCCTAAACCATGGAGGTTACTCATAAAAGCCATATTTGTCATCTGGAAGTTGATACCGTGCCCTTTAATTCTATTTTATTAGAAGATAGGAAACACCTAGACCATTAATTAGATAGAATTGCTTAAATAATTTAGTTTCAACCAGTTACCAAACTGGTCAACCTATAACCCTGTTTTCTTCTATCAAAGCTCCGACTTCCCTTCATCACACCAGTCCCTATCCACTTGCCAGTCGCATCCCCATGTCGGCAGCCTCCTTGTGTTGTGCCCCTCCCCTCACCTAGCCATCCACATCCCCTCGCCCGCTACCTTCAGGTGCCTCCATCCCGTGCCAGTGGCCTCCCAGTGCCCCCTCCCTTCTCTCCCTCCTATTCGATCCATGAAGACCTTTCATTCTGCCCTTCATCTCTGAAGCCGAGGTACCATGATCACCGATAAGCACCAACATCTGCTTGCCACCATCTAGCATCTCTTCCATGCTTCTCAACAATAAGAGATGGAGATCGGGAATGAAGAAGCCATGGAATCAGGAACGAGGAAAGAGGGAAACGAGAAAGAAAGCAACATTAAAAATAATCGTAAAGTTCTAAAAATTTACCATCCTGATCATTTTACTTCTTGCTAATTTATCCCTGGATGTTGAAAAATTACTTCCGCTAGCTATGATCGAGACTAGCTATTGGAAACGATAGTTACCCATTAATAACCATTCTTTTTTTATCAAATAGTCTAAATTTTTTTAAAAGAAAATTAACGATGCTAACCTTTGGAGTACCATAGCAATTTTCTTTCCATTTAGGAGTTGCTACAATACTATTTAATTATTTTTATTAGAAGATAGGAAAAATCTAGACCATTGATTAAATAGAGTTGTTTAAGTAAATTTTATTTTAGTCAATTGCCAAACCAATCAACATATAACCCTTTTTTCAGTAAAAGCTCTAACTTCCCTTCCCTATGGCAGTTCCTATCCACTTGCTTGCTTCCCCATACCAGCAGCTTCCCCGTGCTTCCTTCTCTCACCTTATCATCAATATCACCACTCCCACCACCTCCAAGCACCCTCTCCCCTCTCCACACGTGCCCTTGTCCCCCTTCATATGTACCCCCCTCTCTGCACCCATCTCCGTCCCTATGCCGGCTTGCCTGATGCATCCTCATGCTGGCGACCTTCTCGCACCCCCCACCTTGTCATATTTAATTATATTTTATCAGAAGATAAGAAAAATCTAAATCATTGATTAAATAGAATTGCTTAGGCAAATTTTATTTCAGCCAATCGCCAAACCAATAAACATATAACCCTTTTTTCTGTAAAAGCTTCGACTTCCCTTCCCTATGCCAATCCTTATCCACTTGCTCGCTGTGTCCTTATATGCCGGCAGCCTCCCGATGCCCCCTTCTCTCATCTTGTTATCAACATCACCACTCCCGCCACCTCTTAGCACCCCCCTCCCCTCTCCGCACTTGCTCTGTCCCCCTTCATGTGTGCCCCTATCCCTGTGCCCATCTCCATCCCTATGCCATCTTACCTGATGCATCTCCATGCTGGCAACCTTCCTGCACCCCCACCCCACTCTCCCCTTCAACCTCTCGTGCCCATCTCCATCCCCTTCAACCTCCCCCATTCGATCTTGAAGACCTTCCTCTCTGCCCTTCGTCTCTCAACCCGAGATACCATGATCACCGATGAGCACCGATATCTGCTTGTCACAATATAGTGCCTCTTCAATGCATCTGAGCAATATGAGATGGTGATTGGGAATAAAGAAGCCATGGGATCGGGAACGAGGAATAAAGTAACATTAAAAATGCTCCTAAAGTTCTGAAACTTTATTGCCTTAACCATTCCACTTTTTGTAATTAATCCTTAGATGTCAAAAAAATTATCCGAACCAATCAGGATCATAATTGGCTATCGAAAACAACCAGTATCCTATCTATAACCGTTCTTTCTCAATTGAATGGTTAAGATTTAAAAAAAAAAAAAATAATGATACTAACTTTTGAACCTTTTTTTCTATGAAAGCTCTAACTTCCCTTCCCCGCACCCATCTCTATTCACTTGCCTACTATATCCCCTTGCCAATGGCCTCCCCATGCCCCCCTCCCCTCACCTCATCATCCACGTCCCCTCACTTGCTGCCTCTAGGCACCCCTCCCTTCTCCACATGTGCCCCCATTCCCATCCTCACACCCACCTCGTCCCCATGCTAGCTTTCCCACTTCATCCTCGTGCTAGTAGCCTTCTCGCACCCCCCCCAACTCTCTCCCCTTCAACCATCCCCACTCAATCCTTGAAGACCTTCCGCTCTACTCTTCGTCTTCCAAGCCAAGGTACCACGACCATCGATGAGCACTAAATTCCACTTGCCACGATCTAGCACCTCTTTAATACTTCTCGGCAATAGGAGATAGAGATCGGGAATGAGGAAGCCATGGGATTGAGAATGAGGAAGAAAGCAACATTGAAAATGCTCCTAAAATTTTAAAAACAGTACCGTCCTAACCATTCCACTTCTTGCTAATTTGCTTATGGATATCAAAAAATTACCAACACCAGCCACGATCATGATAGGCTATAGGAAACAACCGGTATCCCATCTATAATTGTTCTTTTTTTATCAAACAATCAAGTTTTTTTTTTAAAAAAATGATGATACTAACCTTTGGAGCACCGTAGCATTTTCCTTCCTATTTGAGAGTTGCTATGGTACTCTTTAATTATATTTTATTAGAAAATAAGAAAAATCTGGACCGTTGATTAGATAGAGTTGTTTAAGTAAATATTATTTCAGTCAGTTGCCAAACCAGTCAATTCATAACCCTTTTTATCCTATAAGAGCTCTAACTTTCCTTTCCCGCACCAATCCCTCTCTACTTATTGCATCCCCATACTAGTAGCCTCCCTTCATCCCCTCACCTCACCTCACCATCCACATCCCCTTGCTCACTGCCTCCAGGCATCCCCCTCCCCTCTCCATGCATGCCCCCATCCCCCTCCACCCATATCCCTAACCCTGCATCCATCTTGGTCCCCGTGCTAGCTTGCCTGTTTGATCGACCCCATGTTGGCGGCCTCCCCGCACACCCTCCTCTCTCTTCCCTTTGACCTCCTCTGCTTGATGCTTAAAGACCTTTTGCTATGCCCTTCATCTCCAAAGCAAAGGTATCACAACCACCGACGAGGACCAATATTTGCTTGCCATGGTCTAGCACCTCTTCAATGCTTCTCGATAATAAAAGATGGAGATCAGGAATGAGGAAGCCATAGGATTGGGAATGAGAAAGAAAGCAACATTGAAAATATCCCTAGAGTTCTGAAAATTTACTACCCTAACTATTCCACTTCTTGCTATTTTTTTTATAGATGTCGAAAAAATTACCAGCACTAGCTATGAGCATGATTGGTTATGGAAAACAACTAATATCCCATCTATAACCATTCTTTCTTAATCAAATTTTCAAGTTTTTTTTTAAAAAAAGATGATACTAACCGTTGAAGCATCATAGCATTTCCCTTCCTATTTAGGAGTTGCCACATTACTTTTTAATTATATTTTATTAGAATATAAGAAACATCTGTATCGTTAATTAGAGAGAGTTATTGAAGTAAATTTTGTTTTAGTCAGTTGCCAAATTGGTCAACCCATAACCCTTTTTTTCTTGCAAAAGCTCTGACTTCCCTTCCCCATATCTATCTCCATCCACTTGCCCGCTACATCCACATGCCGATAGCCTCCCCGTGCCCCTCCTCCCCTCACCTCGCCATCCACATCCCACTACTCGATGCCTCAAGGCACCCCCATCCCCTCTCCATGTGCACCCCCATCCCCACTTTCATCCCCCTCCACACATGCCCCATCTGGTCCCCGTCCCCATGCTAGCTTGCCGATTATATCCCCATGCCTATGACCTCCCCACGCCTCCCTCCCCTTCAACCTCCCCCATTCAATCTATGAAGACCTTCCACTCTGCCTTTCATCTTCGATATTGAGATAGCATGACCACCAACAAGCACCAATGTCCACTTGCCACAATCTAACACCTCTTCAATACTTCTTGGCAATAGGAGATGGAGATTGGAATTAACGAAGTCATAGGATCGGGAATGAGAAAGATAGCAACATTGAAAATGCCCCTAAAGTTCTACAAATTTACTGTTAACCATTCCACTTTCTACTAATTTGCCTCTAGATGTTGAAAAAATTACTTGCACCAGCCATAATTATGACTGGCTATGGGAAACAACTGGTAACCCATCTATAACTGTTCTTTCTTAATCAAATAGACAAGTTTTTCTTCAAAACAAAATGATGATGCTAATCTTTGGAGCACCATAGCATTTCCCTTTCTATTTATGAGTTGCAACGATACTTTTTAATTATGTTTTATTAGAAGATAGTAAACATCTAAACCATTGATTAGATAAAGTTGTCTAAGCAAATTTTGTTTCATCAACTCATAATCCTTTCTTTTTTCTATAAAAGCTCTGACTTTCCTTCTCCACACTCATCCTCGTTCGCTTGCCCACCACATCCCTATGCTAATGGCCTCCCTATCCCCCCTCTCCTCACCTCACCATCTACATCCTCTTGCTCGCTATCTTCAAGCGCCCCCCTCCACACAAGCCCCTATCGTTGTGCCCATCCCCCTGAACACATGCCCCCATCCTCATCCCTATACTGGCTTGCCCATTGCATCCCTATGCCGGTGGCCTCCCTATTAGAGAACAATGTATGTAGTGGATATATAAGAGTCATGGAAGAAGAGAGAAACCACTACAAGTAGGAGACAAACAAGCACAAAAAACATAAATAGAGGGATGTATGTGATTTGGAGTCTCTTCACTCCTACATCTACAGCTGCACAGAATAATATTTTTTTTTATGTAATCCCAAGAAGTTTACAAGAATAATACAAAAGAAAGAAAAAATAAGAACATCTTTATTTCCTCTCTTCTAAATGCAATACAGTCCTGTGGATGATGTCATGCCTCCCTAGATGATGCCTCCAAGGATCCCATGCCTCCTCACTCTCTTGGAATAAGTTTTTATGATCTCACGCCTCTCTTGAATTAATTCATCCATCATAGGATTTGATTACAATTATATATATATAGCACCCTAGGGTTTAAAGTCACTCTTTCTTTCCTCCTTTGGATGACGGGTGCCCTACTTCTCTAAGACTCTAGGTGGTGCCCTTTATTTCTTTCTTCTTTTAGATGATGGGCACCCCATTCATCTAGAACTTTAAGTATGGTACTTTCCTTATATCCTTTTTTAGCTCACATGTCATAAAGATTTAAGCTGGCCTCTTATTTTCTTTTTTGGTTCACACACCATAGTATTTTGGAGTCTATATCAAAGTGGAAATTATAACGCCCCTTGTTTCCATTCCAATAAGAGATGATAAGAAAATCATAGATATCCATAAAATATATCCTTTACCATTTTTTTGGACTGGTTCTATCCCCTAGCCCTCCGGCAAGGGAATCCGTGACTACCAACCGTAGCGAACATATATAAGACTTGGATCAAGAGGATGGATTAGGCTCTATTATCCTAATACTCCTCGTGCCCCCTCCCCTCTCTCCCCTTTGACCTTCCTTGCTCAATCCTGGAAGACCTTCCTCTCTGCCCTTCATCTCCAAAATCGAGGTACCATAACCACTGGCCAGCATCAATGTCCACTTGCCACAATCTAACACCTTTTTAATGCTTCTCAACAATAGTAGATAGAGATTGGAAATGAGAAAGCCATGGGATTAGGAATGAGAAAGAAAGTAACATTGAAAATAACCTTAAGTTTTGAAAATTTACCATCCTGATCATCCCACTTCCTACTACTTTGCCTCAGGATGTTAAAAATATTATTGGAATCAACCATAAGCATGACTAGCTACGGGAAATAATTAGTATCCCATTTATAACCATTCTTTCTTAATCAAATAGCCATGTTTTTATTTCAAATAATAATGATATTAACTTTTGGAGCACCATAGCATTTTCCTATTAATTTTGATTCATGAAGCTACTAAATTTACTAGGTTTACATTGACCACACAGTTTCCCTGGGTCAAGTTAATATTTTATAGTGTCATAAAGTATTAATTATTTCTCCAATATGCAGTACCAAGGCTAGGAATATCCTTGTATAGAATCAGATGCGTGCACCTTTCCCTTTTAACCCAATTTGGTCCATTGGCTAAGACACATATAAGCATATATTACTATAGCATATACTCCATATTGAATGATAAAAAATATACCATTTTGTTTTAAGTATTGACCTAATATAATCCATAAATGATGTAGACTTCGATGGCTCTCAAAATATCATTCAAATCCCATAGCAATCCACCTATAATCATAGCTTGTAAATTGTCACTTATACAAGTAACCACCAGAAACAAAGAAATAGTCATAAATAATTCTTAATGCAGAGAAGCATATGATTGATCTAGAGCATGCAAGCCGCAGAAAAAGACTGAAGCCCAATGATAGTTTTAGAAACCAATACTTTTGTTAATCACTTGAGTTACAGTATTGCCAGCATATTTGCTCCTCAATAACATCAAGCATCTCCTTTCAACCAATGAGAACCTTTTAAAAATAAATTAAAATTAAATAGCGTATGGTAACAAAAATTTCTATTTTTTTTATAAAATAATCTCAAAGCAACATCTATATCAAGTGAACCCTATGAAATTGGCAATACTATGATGATAGCATTCCTTTGCCAGGAGAGTGGGCAGGTTTGATTTTTATTTGGTGCATCTCCAAAAATCTTTACTTTGTTAATTTTCTTGGATGGATCATCCTTCTAATACTTCTAACTTGTTAATTTTCTTTACTACTATTATTACTATTGTTGATGTCGTTGTTGTCATTATTATCATTTTGCTTGTTATTCATTTCCATTTTAAAGTTCAACTCTAACTTTTTATTATCTTTACAATTTATCTCCTAAAATGTCTCATCTTGAACTAATGGCACACATCTTTGTTTGAATAACATCAAATGCTATGAGAAAGGACACCTGCAATGTATATAAATGTCTCAATTATCCAAAAGCTACACACACATCCTAATAATTTGGATTAATTGTCCAAAATAAGTTTTTATAGTACAAGTGGATGGTCACACCATTCTAGTATGAGTGCGATCCAAGCGATCAGAGTATAAAATATCCTGCAGGGCTTGAGAGCAAATATCACCATGATGCCTGGTCTAGTCTCCAACATGCTCGACAACGAAGGAAGCAACCCAATCTGTCACATTGTTCGCCTATCAAACGACATGTCGAACAAACACTACAGTGAAATGACCAAGAAAACTTTAGATGTTGCAAAAGATTGGATAGACATCCAGATGCTTCACCCAATCTTGGATCCAGTCGATGATTATGGCTAAATCATCCTCAAAAAAATTTTCTCTACCTGCAGCTCTAGCCTAGCACAAAAATGCCTGACCAAACAGCTCAATGCTTTGCTTTTGAGATAGATATATCAAAAAGATGAGAGCCTCCTACTACCAGTAGCTTGGAATCCGAGCCATGGATGACAAAGCCTAACCATCCTTGCCATCCCTGACACTGCTATCAAAATTGACCTTGACAAATTCCAAGGATGGGGGCACCCAAGAGATGAAGGGAATCCTCCAAGTCGCTACAGGTGTAGCATGGGAGTCCTAGAAAATCAGGGCATCAACAGAAGGGATAGCAGCATCAAAATGGATGTACTCCACAGCTAAGGAAAGAGCTCTCTCAAGAACCCAATGAACAGGCATAGCCTCAGCTTTAAAGATCAAACTACTCTTGAATAGCTAAATCTGATAGGTGACATATGCCATCCTATCCCCCAGGTACAGGTCAAGCCCTCAGTTGTACTCTGACAGATTACATCCAGAAAGAAAATTAGCCAAGGGCCACTACTTGTCCTCCAAGGCTAGACCACCAGCCATGCTCCAAATCAAGCTTCCCCTTAAACAATGAAGGAGTACATGCTCTGTGGACTCATCCTCCAGACCATAAATTAGGTAAGCAAGAAGAATCTTCATACCCCTACTCTTGAAGAGTACATGCATCGGAAGCGAATCCCAAGCACCTTCTAAAGAAAAGGCTTGACATTGGAATGAGCCACCACTCTCCAGATCCAAGCAACCTTAAAATCCTCCTATCTAGCCCTGTCCTGCTCAACTCGATGATACCTCATAGGAATCATAGAATAGCACAATCAACCCCACACCCTCAAGTCCTAGCTTCGATGAATAAGAGTCAAGATGGCAAGAATCCTATCTGTAAGCTAGCCACCAAAGAGGCAAGTGATATCATGTGCCCGTCTTCAATCCTTGCCATCATCCATAATCAAGTCACAAACCCACAGAAGGTCATCAACCTCTATACTGATATAGAATCATGGGCTCAAGCTTTTGCTAGATGAATCCCATGTGGCACCCCAATGTCACCTACACAAAGAAGTCATCCAACGCATGCTAGTGGTGGAAAACCAAAGCTGTAGGCAAGGCAAACACTCAAAAAATACAAGAAAAGGCAAAGCAACATGCTCAAATATGGTATTGTAAAAATAGTATTAGAAAAAGATTGCAAGCCTATGCAACCACTGCTCAGATTATAATTAAAAGGTTCAGGAGGCAGAGGAGATAATAATGAACACCATAAGAATCTATAAGGAAAATACCCCACTGGATTATTCTCGCTCACCCTCCTGTACTAAACATGCAGGGCATCCATCCAAATCCTACATGAGGGGTTTCAAGGGCTTGAGGAATATTGCAATTTTTTACCTCATCGCTGGAAGCCCTAACATAACAAGATATCTAAAAACCACTCTAAAACAAGAAAAAATGGCCTACAGTGGTTGTCCATGATATCTAGTTATAATATATGTACAAGATTGTGTCAGAAGCCATAGACAAGCAAAATACTAGGCAAAATGGCCCTAACAGATTTTCCCACTTGATCAGATTGACATCCTCGTCGATGTGCTTTGCTTGTATGCTTCAACTCAATCCTTCTCATGCCATAGTGAGTCCTATAGCTCTTAGCTTGCTTCTAACTTGGGAAGACCTTTCCACTACACCAAGTACTTAATCATCTATGCACCATTAGATAGAACTTGAACTCTATCCGCCAAAATATTATCAACCCATCTCTCTAAGGGATTGAATGGTTTGATGTGTTCCTCGTTGGATCCACCTGGTTGGCATGGTATAGTTTGATGCAGCTTCCATGTCATCAAATATACCTTGGGCCATGTAGGGAGTTGCACCTGGTAGGATATATTTCCTACTCTTTCAAAGATGGGGAACGGACCCTCATACTTGCGAACATTCCTTTATACATTTTGTAAAACAAATCAAAGTTGGGTCAGTTGGTGCCACTTCTTAGCTATATGGTATGCAGATGGGCTATTCCTGGTGTATCCCATAATCACAGTATGCGGAGTGGAGGGTTGCTGCCTAGTGATGATCTCGAAAGGGCTCTTGCCTGATGCAGAGCTTCACTGCAGGTTTAGGAGAATTGGATTATGTCAAGTGATTTCATCCAATCCCTTTATATAGTTAGCACTCATAAATTGTCGCAAGTATTGCTCGAGGAGAGAATTTATTCTCTCAATATGGCCATCAATTTGGAGGTGAAGACTAGTGAAGAAGTATAACTTGGATCCTACTAGCTTGAAAAGCCCAGTCCAAAATCATCCCAAGAACCTGGAGTCCTTATCATTAACAATGTTCTTAGGAATGCCCGGATACTTCATCACATGCTTCAAGAAGAGTCAAACTGCCTTCTCTGTAGAATAATATAGGGATGCTGGGATGAAGATGTTATACTTAGGGAACCAATCCACCATTATTAATATCAACCCACACTCCCCCACTTTTGGTAGACTCGAGATAAAGTCCATAAAGATGCTCTCTCATGGCCATCCTAGCATAGGCAAGGGTTGAAGAAGGCCACCATACTTGTTTCGTTATATCTTGTCCTATTGGTAAATGAGATATGTTCGGATATACTCTTCCACATCCTCTCCCATGTTTGGATGGTAGTATACCCTTACCAAGAGGGCAAGGGTTCAGTGCATTCTTGGATGACCAATCCAAAGAGTATTATGGCATTCTCACAATAGTTCTCTTCTAAAGTTATCTACTAGGGATACATAGACTCGATGCCCTTTTATCAAAATGAGTCCATTCTCAGCCTAAAATCACCGTGCCTTTCCTTTTTTAATGAGCTACTTCAGGATAACAGCCATAAGATCCTTCAGCAACCCCTCTTAAATCTTTGGAAGAAGGGTTGCTTGAACTTGGCTAACTCAACTCTGTTCCTCCACCTTTAAAGCAACGAGCTCAGTCTTGCAACTCAAGGCATTAGCCACCTAATTCATACACCCTACCTTATACTCTAAAGTCATGTCAAACTTTGCAAGGAAGTCCTGCTAGCGAGCCTATTTTGGAAATAACATTTTCTAGGTTTGGAAGTAATTGAGGGCCGCATTATCAGTTTGGATAACAAATCATGATTCAAGAAGATAATGCCTCCACACCCTTGGTAATGAACTATTATCATCATCTCCTTCTCGGGAATAGTATATCACCTCTCTGTATCATTAAGTTTTTGACTTTCAAAAACCATCAGATAGCCACTTTGAACTAGGACCCCTCCAATAACAAAGTTTGAAACATCAGTGTGGACTTCAAAGGATAAATTATGGTATAGAAGTTGCAACACTAGCTCCTCCATCACTATTGCTTTTAGGTCCTCAAAAGCTCCTTGACAAATTGAGGACCAATCCCATGATTGGTCCTTCTGCAATAGCTCAGTTAAGGGAGTGGCCTAGTGGGAGTAACCTACAATGAATTGTCTCTAGTGATTAACAAATCCTAAGAAAGAACGTAGCTTGATCACTTTGGTAGGGGCTTGCCACTCTTGTATGGCATGGACTTTCTCCTCATCCATTCGGATCATGCCACCACCAACACAATTGCCCAACAACAGGGTCTCTTCCTGAGCAAAATAGCATTTCTTTTTCTTCATATAGAGGAAGCTTTCTTGTAAGATACTAAGGATGGTCAACAGGTGCTCCATATGTTCCTCCAATGTCTAACTATACATGACTATATCATCTAGGTACATCACCATGAACTTATCCAGATAGTCATGGAATGACTTATCCACTAGTATGCAAAACATGACTGGGGCATTGGTTAATCCAAAAGGCATCACCAGAAATTTCAATGCCCCATACCTCATCGCACAAGTTGTCTTGCCTTCATCCCCCTCCATGATCCTAATTTGCCAATACCTGGATTGGTGATCCAACTTTTAGAAATATTTCACTCCACCAAGCTGATCAAATAAGTTCGTAATTAGAGGAATTGGATACTTGTTCTTCATGATCACCATGTTCAGGGCCCGATAATCAATGCACATTCAAAGGCTCCCATCTTGCTTCTTTTGGAAGAGTACTGGGGCTCCAAAAGGGGCTTTTGAGCTACGGATGAGCTCTGTTTTTAACAGCTCATTGAGTTGTTTTCAGAGTTCTGCGAGCTACAGGGTAACCATGTAGTAAGGTAGATGAGCAGAGGCTTTATCCCTAACTCAAGCTCGATTTTATGATCCACCGGCTACTTGGATGATAAAGTCTTAGATAACTCGAGAGGCATCACATCCTTAAACTCCTACAAGACCTTCAGCACCCCAATAGGGAAGGGATCCATATTCTTTGCTTCCATTTCTAGCTTTAAAGCAGCCAATAGGTTTGTTCCCCCTTCCTTATTCCCTCTTTAATTGGAGAGTAGAGATTTGTTGTATCCCTCCTTGAGTTTGCCAAGCCATAAGGACAATACAAGGAGACTCATCTCCCATCATGCACAAGGCATTTAGAAATGGAATGGGAACAACCTTAGCCACTTGAAGGAACTCCATGCCTAAGATGACTTGGAAGTCATCTAGTATGAAGGCCAATACAACCATGAAATTGGCCTTCCCACTCCATGTTCCGACATGTATTGGCACATCCTTTACAAGTCCAACAATGGGCCGAGCTTCCGAGTTCACCGCCTTCATTTTGTTGGAGTCCCTCTATAGCTTCGATCCTAGGTGAGTAGCTTCACATCAGCAACAAAGTTGTAGGTCACCCCATGTCTACCATTGCCCAGGTCACATGACCATTAAGCTCCACCTACACATACATGAGCTCGTTAGTCCACCAGCTGGTTTGTTGGTGGATTTGGTGTGGCTTCGACTACTGCTGCTTTGACTAGTGCTGTTGCTTTAGTTGCTATGGCTTTGACTATTGCTACTTCAACTGTTACTGCTTCGGCTGTTACTGCTTTGGTTGTTGCAATAGCTTTTACTGCTACTTGGATGGCTTGGACTGCTCCCCCACTTGACCCTTGATGGTGTTTAGCAACCTGAGGGCACTCATATGAGGACCCTCAACCTACTCCTCCTCATCCTTTTATTGTGGTCCTCCTAGTTGGTTGGGCTCCTCTTCACACTAGCTTGGAAGGCATTGAGAGCTTGTTTATAGGGGCAGTTCTTCACATGCGTAGCCCTCTACACAGAAAGCACAAAGACTTTGGGGACCTTGATAGCTTCGGCCCCTTAGTCTTAAGAGTCTTTCTTCTTCTCATTCACCACACCTTTTCCCTTTGATAGCTTCTAATTTTGGAGGTGCTTAGAGTGGGCTTCTTTTTTCTGGTGGTCAAAGGAGATGTAGTCTATCAAGCGCTCGACTATAGCTTGAGCAGATACCAAGTTTGTGACAACCCTCCACTGTAATTCCTACTGGCCCCATGGCTTCTAGCCCTCCAAAAAGTAGAACATCTTGTCTTTTTCGGACATGCCCCTAATGTCCAACGTCAGTGTTGAGAACTGCTTTACATATTCTCGAATGGTCCTCATATGCTAGAGATGCCTCAAGTTCCACCGAGCAATGAACTCCACATTCTCTGGCAAAAATTGGGCCTTAATCTCCCTCTTCAAGTCCTAGCTAACAATGATATAACAACCTGCCTGAATATCTTCATACAAAGTTAGCCACCATAATTTGGTTCCCTAGTCATGTACATGGTAACCAAGATGATGTTT
Source organism: Areca catechu (assembly GCA_021397845.1). Lineage (NCBI taxonomy): Eukaryota > Viridiplantae > Streptophyta > Magnoliopsida > Arecales > Arecaceae > Areca > Areca catechu. Next base: position 8,924,519 of record CM038052.1, read on the forward strand.
GTATCATCTAAGTCAGGCTACACCACCTCGAAGTATTGCTCAATGTCGAACAAGAAGTTCTCCAACTCCTTTGCATCACGAGCTCTATTGTAGCTTTTAGGCTCTGGTGCTCATATTCGGCCTACCCTACCTTCCCCAACACTTGGGGTTGGCATGACATTGACCACTCAAGTCAAGACTACAACTCTAGCAGGCAAGTCATTCAATTGCTCCGACAAGTGTTGGACAAACTCTTAAGTATTGATACCTAGATTGTCCACCGTTTATATAATGTGCTCTTAACTCAACTCTAGGTTGGCAACATGATCCACTAATAAGAATAAGTGCACCATGTTCTCATGGATCTAGGACAACTACATCTCCACTATAGAGATCTGTTCCTTCTACCTTTGTGGTTTCTCAATTCCAACTTTAACTTCTACCGAGACTAAGGGGGCAATTGTTGCCTCCTCCTATACCATCCCGCTCATCTCTCCATCATTCTTGCATCCCATCTGTGTTGCATCAATGTCTTCGATCTTGCTTGCTCTAATACCACTTTGTCATGGGCTCAAGCTTTTGCTAGATGGATCTTGTGCAACACCCCAATGTCACCTACACAAAAGAGTCGGCCAATGCATGCCAGTGGTAGAAAACCAAAACCATGGACAAGGCAAGCACACAAAAAGCACAAGAAAAGGCAAGGCAACATGCTCAAATGTAGGACTATAACATAGTATTCTCATTAATAAAAAGGAAAAGATTACAAGCTTATGCAATTGCCGCTCATACTATAATTAGAGGGCTCAAAATGTAGAGGAGGCAATAATGGACACTGCAAGCATCCGCAAGGAAACCAATCCATTGAATTGTTCTTGCTCACCCTCCCAATACTATACATGTGGGGCATCCACCCAAATCCCACCTGGGGCTCCAAGGGTCTGAGGAGCATTTTATTTTTCTACCTTATCGTTGGAAGCCCCAACAAAATAAAAATACCTAAAAACCATTCCAAAAACAAAAAAAAAAAGGCTTGACAGTGATTGCTCATGACATTTAGTTACAATGTATGTACAAGGTTATGTTAGGGGCCATGGCCAAGCAAAATGCTAGACAAAATGGCCTTGACAATAGGTCAGCCAACACGACTAAGGCAAGCTAGAAACCAAATATCCTGGTTCACATCAATCGAAGTCCCTTCCCCTACCAAACATCTAACCCTAGCCACCACTACAGGGGCACGGATACAAATCTCCTTCCAAATGAAGGAGCACCCACATATACTCTAGATCTGGAGCCCCTAACTCCATGCCCCATACCAAGCTCTCATCACCTTGTACCATAAACAATCAAGCTAGATAAGGAATTAAGTTGTATGTTTAGTGATCAAGCCTCCCTTAGAACCAACAAGGACCAAATCCCCAAGCCTCCGTCCTGCATAGACTAGTTAATCACCTCCCAAGGTAGTAAGTGAAGCTCACAACTACCATGCCTAAAGCCCCACAAGAAGTTCCAAACTTGCTGCTCCAACCATCTAAGATAAGAGATCGACACATAGTGTTCACTAAGAGATAGACCGGAATGGAGGCCAGGACTAATCTCACCAGGGTTATCCTACCTATCATGGAAAGGGTATTGGCTTGCCAGCCCTTGAGACAATCCCAGATCCGCTACTCCATGGGCTTACCTCGACTCTCCGGAGTCTTCGCCCCATGATAGAAAATCCCAGATAGGTCGAGGCTCCAGTCTGCTCCTAGATTCTTAGTTTATTCCGAATTGCTTACTTCACCTGAATCTTCACCTTGGGGCTAAAGATGATAGTAGTTTATGCATTTTCACCAACTGGTCAAATACCTAGCAGTAGGCCTCGATTATAGATGCAAAACAGCTCGCATTTTGGATGAAAGCCCGGCTAATGAGCAAATGGTCATTTGCAAAAAGAATGTGCGAAAGGGGCATCATCCCAAAGGTAGGCTAATAGGGTTTCAACTCCAACCCCTGAACCATCACCTATAGAGCATGAGATAGAGCATCAGCACACAAAATAAATACGCAGGGGAAAGAGGGCACCCTCGACAAAGTTCGCCAGTCGAGTAAAAAAAATCTATCAGGGTGCCTTTAATCAGCATAGCAAAGCTCGAGATCTCTACACAATCTATGACTCAATCAATCTACCTACCTGAAACTCAAACTTGTGGAGCATTCAGTGCAGGATGGGCTAGCTCATTTAATCATAAGCCTACTCCATATTCATCTTGATCGCTATCAAGCTCTGATGAATGGGGGCGTACTGCAAATCATGCATGAACTCCTAGGCAAGCAAGATTGTTGATGATATCATGGTCGCTGACAAATGCACCCTGCTCCGGGCTGATCAGGTAAGGAATAATCGACTTCAAACATTCGACTAGAATCCTAGTACACACTTTATAGATAGTGATGCATAGGCTAATCAGTCTAAAGTGCCCTAGGATCGATGAATCAGGTCTCTTCAGAATGAGGATAATCAACATCTTTTTCTATTTCTCTGACAGGTCTCTAAACTCCCCTGCACTGCCTCCACCACCTCTCCCCCAATAATAGTCTAGTATCGATGGAAAAGAGAGGGAAAAACCCGTCCAGGCCTGGAGCTTTGTCATTCCAAGATATAGGGGCCCCTTGCACCTCCACAATAGAGATAGGATGGGTCAGGATCTCATTCTTCTCATAAAAAATATGGCTCACTGGCTGTGTAGTCTAATGAAACCTAAAAAACCGAAAAATCTACTTCCTAATCTTAACACTGTTTTCTACCATTCTGCCATCACTCTTTTATAATTGTCTAATATGATTGGTAGACCTTCGTATCATTATCAATTGGTGAAAGAATCTAATATTTTAATTACCTTTTCTAATTCAAAATAAATCTTTAGGTTCTTTTAATCAAGAATACTTGTTAGTTTGAAATGGACACTTCTTGCTCATCTTCGGCGATATAAAAACAAAAATGGTGGTAATAATTTGAAAACAATGCAAAGTCATATTTTCTGAAACTAGACCCTAGTACATTGATATATGTGACTTCATAGATTCGTATTAAATTTTGACAGGTTTAAGATACACAAAATGGCTATATCTTAATATATAATTTGGTTCACGGAAAAGATAAAGTATTATTCAGTTTATAAAATCAAACTTCATGTTTATTTCTTTTTCTTTGGTAGATTGTACATCAAAACAAAGCTTGGAAAAGAAAAAGTTGCCGCACCAACTCAAGTTTTAGCACAACATAGGAATGGCTGGGAAAAATATTTTATAATATAATTTTTTGTTTGATAAATTTTGGAATGCATCTTTTTGTACGAAACCATTTAACCACTTAGGATATGTAACACCCGTTTTGGCATTTCATATTGATGCTTTCATAGACACATCTCGCTCCTTCCATTACCGACAACACCACGCTGCCCCCATCTCCCAATATCATCACGACATCCAACCGTTAAATTATTTCCACATTAACATGCAGAAAAATAATCCAATAGGACTATGGATGCATGTCTTAATTTATAACCATATATTACATACAACTAAAATAATATTATTTAGATTCAATAACTACCTAATATCATTTTTTTTAATTTTTTTATTCAAAATTATACATTCTATATAATCTATCGTACCTGTAAAGGTAAAGAAGTCTAGTTTAATTTTTAGAAGAAAAAAATTTTTCGTAACTTATACTTATAACTTAGTTTTTAAAAAAATATAGAAATTCTAAAATAAATTTTAAATAAATAAAAAATAATAAATTTTATTAAATAAATTTTAAATAATATTAAATATTATAATTATTATATTCCATGTACCGTATGGACCCAGCATCTAGTTATTACTGGAGCAAATACTCGTGCCAGCTAATTAGTGGCAACGCATCGTGTTTTCCCATTCCATGTCCACTACCTGCTCACCGGAATCCACACCGATGACCACCAATTCATACCAGATTCCCTCATCGCATAATCACAAGCCCTCTATATCTCATCGGACGGCGACGAAGAACCTCGCATCTGATTTATTGTTTACTTAAATGAGATCTTATTCGGTATTCCCTCAGGCTGTGTTTGGATGCACTATTCCTGGCTGGAATAGGGCATTATTCTACTCTATTCCCCCAAACACCGGTTGATGTGGCGAGACCGCTGACGTGGGTAGCTGACGGGCGCCACATTGAGGGAGGCCGCCACGGCAGACGCCAAGGCGATGCCCCAGCCTGGATCACTTTCCCGAGCTGAGTTAAGCTCCTACAAGGCCACGAGCCGAGCTCCGTCCTCCACCGGGTCATGCCTGTGAGCTCGGGGCGCCTAGGCCGGAGCCATCCTCCGCCCTCCAGAGCGAGACCCTCGGAGGCTAGTGCCCTGCGGTCGAGAACGAGCTCAGCGCTCACTCGCCAATGTGGAGCCTCTCCAAGCGCGCGCCCTCTGGACCGGGTTCGTCCTCCGCCCTCCAGAGCGAGACCCTCGGAGGCTGGTGCCCTGCGGTCGAGGTCAAGCTCAGCGCTCACTCGCCGATGTGGAGCCTCTCCAAGCGTGCATCCTCTGAATCGGGTCCGTCCTCCGCCCTCCAGAGCGAGACCCTCGGAGGCTAGTGCCCTGCGGTCGAGGCTGAGCTCAGCGCTCACTCGCCGATGTGGAGCCTCTCCGAGCGCGCGCCCTCTGGACCGGGTCCGTCCTCCGCCCTCCAGAGCGAGACCCTTGGAGGCTAGTGCCCTGCGGTCGAGGCCGAGCTCAGCGCTCACTCGTCGATGTGGAGCCTCTCCGAGTGCGCGCCCTCTGGACCGGGTCCGTCCTCCACCCTCCAGAGCGAGACCCTCGAAGGCTAGTGCCCTGCAACCGAGGTCGAGCTCAGCGCTCACTCGCCGATATGGAGCCTCTCCGAGCGCGTGCCCTCTGGACCAGGTCCGTCCTCCGCCCTCCAAAGCGAGACCCTCGGAGGCTAGTGCCCTGCGACCGAGGTCAAGCTCAGTGCTCACTTGCCGATGTGGAGCCTCTCCGAGCGCGCGCCCTCTGGACTGGGCCCGCACTCTTCCCTTCTCCACCAAGGTGACTGCACGAGCTCGAAGCACCCAGACCGGAGCAGACCCTGCCATCCCAGGATGCCAGCGAGCCCCCTGAGGAATAGGGAACCCCTCTGTCCCCGCTATCACTCTCCCCCTGCTGCGTTTCTCCTTCACTGACACATCTTTCACTCCTCCTAGTACAGAGTCCATCAAGAGGGGCCCGACCAGGAGGATCTATTTTCTTGGATCATCACTGACTTGATCGTCGGAGTGTCCCCGCCAGAAACCCCGGCCCGAGTCACTAACCCCTATTTTGCAGGTCCAGGAGCAGAGGGCCAGCAAGCAGTGAAAGGAGCGCACTCCGGTGCCGGCAGCAGCTACGGGCCACGATGGTCTTGGCGGCAACACCGATTAAAAGTGACGTGGGTTCTACTAGAATATCGATTCCAGTCAACGGCCTCTATTCTCAAATTGGTATTCCACGGTACCCCATGGAATAGTATTATTCCCATTTTTCGTATTCCAAGGGCATGTGTGGGATTTTAAAAAAAAAACTAAACCTCTCAAACGATGGCTGGCTCTTCGTCCCGATCATCCCGATCCCTCTTCTCCTTGGCTAAGGTTTGTCGAAATCCTGTTGCAGACATCTCCGATCGGTTGGTTCGGTCTCCACAGGCAGTTCGCCTTTCGGAAAGGTAGGTTCTTCGACTTGATTCCCCTGTTACAGCTTCCAATTTCTCTCTCGTTACCTTCCCCTCTCTCTATGCATCTCTATCCGGCTTATCCTCGCCATTGCTAAAGCTAAAAGGTTGGTTTCGGGGGAGAGGAATGGCATTGAGGGGGCTCGGAAGAAGAAAATTGGCCATGGACACTTGACCGATCTAGGGTTTGTGGCCAGTGGCCCTAGTTCATGGAAATATGGGCATCCTAACCTGCAGTTTTCAAAAATCTGCTTCTCGTCCTTTGACATTTTCATGTTTTGCTTTGAAAAGATTTATACGTGACTTACCATGGTTGGCAAAAGATCAGTATTTTTGTCCAATATTCTGCTTGTATTTTTTTCTTATGCAAGTTTTGAAATAATTTCTTATGACCTTTTACTAAGACCCTCGTTTAATGTGAGTATATGGAATCGATTTTTTAAAGTTATGAACTCATGGATAATTAAAAGTAGTTACTCTTTTTGATTATCTTGATAAATTGATTGGCAAAATGTTAGAATTAATAAGAAATTTTGATATAGATGAAGCTTGCTGTTTAGGATTGTTTGGTAAATTATCCCTGTTGGCGTAGAATCCCCTTTCCGACCGGGCGGAGCTGTCGGATCACAGGTTAGCTCCCCTGGTTCAACTGTAAAACAAATTTCTGGCTGGATGTTCTCTGACGGGGGACACTCCGATGTCTAAGTCAGAGGCGGGCTCCAGCAATATAATGGGGAAGATTCTGAGGGAGATGGCGAGAAAAGAAACTCTAGTTTTTTTAGGATTTCGTTGTGCTTACCTCGAGTGTCCCCTCTTACCAGTATTTATATCGACTGGCCTGGCCTGCGGCTTTGTCCCCTTTTGTATGGTTCGATGGGGGCTAATTGATTCCCCTTTGTCCGTAACCGTGGGCGGTTATAGAATGGTTCTGGTCAGGCCGGAGGCATTACGATTGGAGTTAGTAGCCACGTGGCTGCTTCGACATAGTTATACTTTGGAAGTGGTAGTTAAGCAGCTGATTGTAACCATTGCTCCCACGTTCGTGTGGATTTGAGGTTAGTCGGAGATCTGCCTTCGGGCCTCTTCTCCAAGAGTGGCCATTGCTAGATCGGAGAGATGTCTTCGTTCCAAGATATCTTCGGACCAGTATCTATGGCTGAGGCCGAAGACCGTGTCTTCAGCCAGTGCTGAAGGTCATGTCTTCAATCGGGGCCGAAGGTCATGTCTTCAGCCAGGACTGAGGACCATGTCTTCGGCTAGAGCCGAAGATCATATCGTTGCTTTGCTCGTTAATCATTCAGCTTCCTTCAGACGCTTTGGTTTGAGGTGTCTGGTTCGGGAGGGGGTGCCGAGCGATCAAACCGGTGGTTGATTTATGCCTGAACCGACATATCCCAACAATCCCAATTCAAAGTAAAAAGATATTTAAAATGTCCAATCCACATCAAAGAAGGGAGCAACACAAAAATGGAAGAGAATCACTGACCACAAGGAAGAGTTTGTGTTAATAGCAATAGGACAAAGAGACAGAGACAACAGGCTCACCTCATGACTGTGGGAAGGCCTGGAGAAAGGCCTGCATAGATTATCCTAGATTTTTACATCAAAAAGCAAACACTTCTGAGGGAAAGGGCAAACTGTTTCTACTCAACAAGAGAATCATGGCAGAGAGCCTAATTTCCCTCATTCCCATGACTGTGGTAATTCCTTTTTAAAATCTATCCATTATTAGTTAATGTAGGACTAAACATACATTCACATGAACCCTCACACAAGTAGTCTTAAAAAGGAATTACCCCAACATTGCCTCAAATTGATCGGGTTCGAAAATTGAAAGCCCCGGAATGGATTACATCATACAGTAATTTATATCCATTAGGACCTTTTCTAACTTGATTAGATTGATTCATGTACCATTATTTTTTGTCCAATTCTAAGCAACTCTAGATTGTTAGCAACTTTGTATCTCTTCGACTAACTCTAATAACATATCTATTATGGAGAACACTGATTACTGCCCTATTTCAAAGCCAAGATCTTCAAGACATTTTTAGTGGTGATACCTCCATTCCAGAGCCACTTATTACTGATCTAAATAGTATTGCCATTACTGGATCAAAGTAAGTATCAACTCTTGTCTATGCATAACAGAAATGGTCTGATTATCTATTTTGGTCTAGATCATGTGTACATTATCAAAAAGATCATAGCCATTATTGTTGAACTTGACACTTCTGTAGAATGTTGGAAAGAATCAAAGGACACGTATTCACTAAATCCGTTCTTTGATATTCAGTTATAATTTGATTGTATTATGAATTAAAGAGTATGTGTTTTTTACTTAAATTCTTGATCAATATAGAATTAATTTCCTCTTTCATTTAATTTTATCATGTTTGGATACTGTAGATAAGATGCCAAAATCAAAAACATCAGGAAAAGAGTTTGATGCAAGGAAAGGTGCATCTCATTCTAGAGCACCTAACTGGATGGATGCTTTGGATATGGTAATGCTATCCTTAATGCGACAAGAGAACGATGATGGCAATTATCACAATGGCACCTTCTCCCAAGAAACATGGAGGAGGATGATGACTACTTTCAATGGAAGGACAAATAAGTCTTTCAGTTTTAGGAACCTGGAGAATAGGTTAAAGGTTCTGAAGAAGACCTTTAACTTGTACTACAACTTATCTAATCATTCCGGATGGGGATGGGATTCTATACTGAAAGTACCTGCATATGGTGATGAACAAATATGGTAGGAGGTCATATCGATGAGTGGTCCATTTATGTTGATATCATATGTTCAATGCTTTTGGGAACATTATAATCATTATCTTTAAAATTATTATTAACATGTTAACAAGGATTATGCTCAGATAAAGGATAAGCCATTTCCTGCATACGACGATATAGATATCCTTTTTTCAAAGAACACAGCCACGGGTCGATGGGGGGATACTTCTGCTATTCCAGAAGGGGTATTGAATAATGATACCTTGGATGATGAATTTGATCAGATAAATTTAGATGACATCAACATTGGCCAACCATCACAACAAAGTGGTGGCTTCTGCCTTTCATCATCTGCTCATTTTGACTTATTTGATGAGGTATCCCCAAATAGCTCGACTACTTGTGACTCGACTCAACCACCGAAATCCTCTTTAGATGCACGTCCCAACAGTAATCCTGAAAAGAGGGCAAGGTCTGCATCAATGACTCCTATAGCATGTAGGACAAGGGCACAAACTGATTCAACTTCTATCTTACATGATTTGGTCGATCAAGGTCGAAAGAGACTCGAAATTGCTAGCAAGATCCTTCGGAGGGATGAGTTGTCACGTGATACCATACCTTCCATTGCTAAGTGTATGCTGAAGTTAGAGTCTTCCCGGTATTACACCTGAATGTATTGTTGCTGTAGGGGAGACCTTGAAACAAGAGATCAATAAGTGGTTCTTTATGCATTATGAAGGCCCGTTCTAGAAGCATGGCTTAAAAGATAAATGGATGACTTCTACCGTATACCACAATCAATGACAGTCCCTCCAGGAAGTTATGCTCATGTGCGTAATCTATTCATGGCTCCTCCAATGCCTGGTGTCCATCAAGGTGTCCCCCATGTATTTGTGCCTCCTCGAATGCAAGCTACTACTTCTGGTAGTCTGATTCCATTCATGCCGACATCATTCAAGCAAAGTAGTGAAGATAGCAATTTTCAGGGTTGTACCCTTCCTCCTCGTGAAACTCACGAGGAATTCATGCATACCACTTCTACACTTTCAACACATGATACTAATTATGCTTGTCATCGTTGGCCTTGACATTTCCATAACATGTTTTGCTTATGTGATGATGTTATTTATTTTGTGTGTTTAGTATAGTAACTTATATAGTATCTTGTCTTAACTTGCTAATGACAAATTTTATTGTAAATAAGAACATGCTTGTTACAATTATGGTTTCGATGTTTGTATAATTTACTGTGTTTCAGTATTTTATGTAAAGCATAAAGTTTCGCATATGCTTGTATCTTTAACTTCTCTCTTTGTGTAATGATGGATATGTTGCACGAGCTATTGGCATTTTTAATAGACGAGGATAATTATTGGCAGGAAGTCCTAACTACATTAATTAGTAGTTTCATCATTAATGTGCACGATTGTAATGTACTTACGAAGGTGCCATGTCGAACTCGTCCTTTCTCGGGTCATGACCTCATAACAGAAATGCTAAGTGGCCATCCAGATAGAGGTTATGACCACTTTAGGATAAGTAATAGTATGTTCTTCAAGCTAGAGAATTGCTTGTATCACGTGGCTCATTAAGAAGCACACGTAGTGTCACTGTGAAGGAACAATTAGCTTATTTCTATATGGCATAGGTCATGGTGTAACTAATAGAGTTTTGGCTGAGACTTTCCAGCACTCCGGGGAGATGATATCCCGATATTTTAATAATGTGCTGAAAGCAATTTGTTTATTGAAGCAAGAATTTATAGTTCAACCAGATAACACCGTTGGCATGCATCCATGGATCCGTGAAAACAACCATTTCCATCCTCACTTTACAATACCTCTCAATAACTCTGGAGTTGATTTTTAATTACCAATAATGTTAAAATTGTAATTGATTGAGTTGGATGCATCACAGAATGCTATTGGAGCGATCGATAGTATGCACATACCGACTTTTATCAAGAAAAGCAAACAAGCACGATTTTGTAATCGTAAGGGCACCATTTCTCAAAATGTAATGGCTGCAGTTTCATTTGATCACTCTTTTCTATTTGTTTATATTGGATGGGAAGGATCTGCTACCGACATGAGAGTCCTACGTTGGTGTGTCGAATCAGGAGGCTTCGCTGTACCATAAGGTATTTAACAGATCATTCAATTAATATATTTTTTGTTTTTACCCATTTTTTAATTTGTTTGCCTTATCATATTGTTCATATACATGGAAATTTTACCTTGTTGATTCGGGGTATGCAAATACAAATAAGTTTCTTGTCCCTTTTCGGGGCAACAGGTACCACCTAAGTATTCTTAACAATCCCAGGGCTTGGAGATACAACAACTATCGGGATTTATACAACCATCGACATGCTCAACTCAGGAATTGCGTGGAAAAGTCTTTTGGAATTCTTAAGAAGCGATATAAGATTCTTAGGAGTTCAATGTCATATCCATTCAAGGTCCAAAAATGTATTGTAATGGCTTGCTGCATCATTCACAATTTCATTCTATGCACCCAAGGAAATGATAGATACTTCAATATGATAATTGAACCATTGCCTGCTGATCATGACGAGGACGATGTCGACCTTTACTGGATTATAGGGGATGACGAATCTTGGAGAGGTGATGAACTATGTAATTCTATAGCAAATAGGCTATGGGTTGCTCGCAATATGCAGCATAAGTCATGCAAAATATCCTTTAATTAAGTTATAATTTTTTATGTTCTTCGATAACATCTGAGTATCATTTTGTTTGTACAACAATGCAGGCAATCAAGCTGCAAGCTCTTGAGTTTTTTGGATGTCAATTGATAGTTTTTACATAGTATTCGAAGGGTGTAGAAGAGGTATATATGCAAACTGGCATAAGTGTCATCGAGAGGTGACTGGGTTCAAGCATTCCTTATATAAGAAGTTTAAAACAAGACAAGAGGCACTCTTTGCATTTGACAGTTACATGCAACCTCCTGATGATTCAACAATAGGAAATTTACATGACATGAAATACAAAGGAGGAAAAGAAGATGTGGCCTTCACAAGGAATGTCGGTGCACCTTTTAAAAGCTTAATGTATGTTTTTGTTGCCTTCATTGTAGGCTTTGTACTTGGGTTGATGTGTGGACAATCTCAGTCAGAAGTGTAGATGCTTAGAAATATTTGTCACCATTAATATTAGGACTTGAATGTTTTATAAACCATAATGATTGTTAGCTTCTATGTCCGGAGCTGTACTATCTACAATATATATCTATATCTTCTGTTATGATAGCCTCAAGGTTTGATTTCATTATTATATTGGCAGCCCTTAATTTTTTGCTACTCATATTTACTTTTTGTTTGGATGCCGATACGAAACTTGTCATTTGATACTTGCAGCAGCTATTTTAAGACAAGGGTTATTAAAGTGGCAGCCCTTAAAGTCCCAGTATATTGAGCTTTTGTTATGTTTCAAATTGTAGTTGATACATTCCCATGGTTGGATGGAATGATACATTGACAGGAATTTTCTTATGTTCATATCTTTTGTTACGTTTGCATTCACCTTCCTATGTTCATGCTATGCTACAATGTTTTCCTATTTTTATTATCAATGCATAAAGTAGTTTATATCTTGTTGAGCTACAATACTAAATATAGATGCAGATTTGACAATTTATATTGGTGGCCGTCCTTATTTTTTTCTTCCTTCATAATTGCATGGCTTCATTTGAATGGTATATCTGGGAATTCTAAAATCTGTCAGATGCTTCCCATCATTTGTGATGTGTAAGTATGTTTTCAATTATGTTTTGAACTAGGGGGCAGCCCATAGTCATTGTTTTCTAGTACAGTGATGTGCAGTTCAACTTGAATTCCTTCTCATTGTTTCCTTGCTTGCTGAGTTTGTTTGTTTCATCTAGATTTTGGGTAAACATCATCTATATATATGAATCACTCTACTTGATCTGAGCCTTGAAGCATCTAAGAGAACAACAATGTGAACCTTTCTCTCTTGACCTTTTTTCTTTTTAACCTGATGTTCCTTCTTATAGGCTTCTTTTGGTGATGCAAAGGAAGACATTTCATCTGGTAATAATAGGGAAGCTGGTGAAGGATGAGGATCTCTATGTAATATATGTCATTGTTATTATTATTGGGTTGAAAAGATTATGTGCTTTTGTTCAGTTCAGATTATGATGAATGCAACTGATTATAGCTAGTATATAGTATAAAAGTTATTCATGTTGATCACTTTTGTCTCATAAAAGTAAATAAATTGTAAATGATGTCGCTGATGTCTTATAATAGTAAATTCATCATTAATGTTATCAGATGGTTGGTCCAGATATAAGTATTGTACAGTGAATTTTTGACATGTTTGTTCATGCAATATGTTCATAGGTTATTAGCTATTATGTTGAGTGGAAATTCTGCTGTTTCATTTCTTTTACTTATGATTTGTGTTGTTGTCCATATGTATCCATATAAAAACCTATTTCATGACTCTCTTGGAACAAACATTGTAATTGGCTACTCTTAAACTATTGGGGCTGTTGTGTGGTCTATTTGCATTGATGGCAGCCCTTTCTATGCTATTGTATAATTCATTACCATGTCAGGATTCATTGCAAGTCAAGTATGCACAGGTCATGATTCATTCTTTATTTCATAATGCACATGAGCAACCCTTACTTTTTCTCTTCCTTCTTATTTGCATGGCTTCATTTCTATGGTGTATCTAGGAAATCTAAATTATGCCAGATGCTGCCTATGGTTTATGATGTGTATGTATATTTTGAAATATGTTTTGAAATGGCAGCAGCCCATACTCAGGCTATTATATCTCCAATGAAGTATATTTTGTGAATGTTCTTTTATATACCAAACAGTGACTTGCTCCCTATATAATGTAATATAGCATGACTCTTGGATAATCTAGCTCATTCTTTTTTAGCAATTTTATTTTACACAAAACAAAGTTCTTTTGTATGAGGTTCTTCTTGAATTGTTTTTCAAGACACAATGGATTATTGTGCTTTGCTCATTTCAGATACAGGAGTATTTGATGCTTGTCAAAAGTTAGGATTTCTCTCTTTAAGGGTCTATTTACAAACTTCGTAAGTTAGAAGCTTGTTCATACGTTTCTTGTAGAGGTTTTCTCCTGCCCTTGAAATTTTCCCTTTAACGGATCTCTTGCAATCTTCATTTCATTGGTTACTGGATTTATGCTTGCTACTTGTGGTTTTTCCCTTCTTTATAACAGGTTTTTCACATAAAAGCTTGATGTTTCTACTCTCTTGGTTGCTTGTTTTCTACTTCCATTAACTTTGTTGCCCATGTGGCTTTTCCAAGAGGGGGGTGAATTGAAAATTTAAAAAATTTAAGCAATTATGTGCTCTTTGAAAATCCCTTGAAGTGTTAAGTACTATGATTGAAATAATTAAAAGCAGAAGCAAGATATAAAGATAATGCACAACACAAATACAGGAAGCTTTATAGTGGTTCGGAGCAACCCAGCTCATATATCCACTATCCAAGATTATCACTTGAGATTTTCACTATATCTTCCACTGGAATACAGTTGAATTGTTTTAACAGGCTCACAATCCAAACCTCTATACTTTGGTTTTTAAACTGGGCTCACCAAAGAAATCCAACACTTGGTTTTAACAGGATCACCAAGAACCTAACACTTGGTTTTAACACAGGCTAACCAAGAACCTATTTGGTTTTTAAATCGGGCTCACCAATAACCCAACAATTCAAAGAGAATTGTAAAAAGAAAGCAACAGAATAATAAATAAATTTTGTCGAATGGTTGCCAATGTAGCTCAAGAGAAGCCCAATTGATTGCACTTCAATGCACTTAGTTGGCTTCTTCAACTTCTTCAATAAATACTTCAAGCTTCAGATGTGAGTTGGTGAAGACTTGAAGTCTATCTTGAATGCTCTTGCAGTGATCTCTAGCTCACAAGCTTTCTTTGATATTCAATTCATTTCCTTCTTTTCTAAGTACTTCAAATCCCTCAAATATATAGTCTTGTACTCTTCTTAGATGATTTTAGTCATTGTAGATCGTTGGGATGTGACATTTGACCAATGAAGCACTTTTTGGATTCAAATTCTAAGTTCTGGAACTAGCCATTATAAACCTGAAATCGACCTTCAAGTCGGCTCGGATTACTCGAGTCGGCTCGGATCCTTATAGTAGTTCTGGTTGAGTCGACTCGCTTCATTCTGATCGGCTCGGTTGCACAATATTCTGATTCCTCACTCTGTAAGAGTCGGCTCGCCTTGATTCTAGTTGACTCGGATCCTCAGGCCTTCAAGAATGTAGTCTGGAAGAGTTGGCTCTTTCTCTTTAGAGTCGGCACGGTTGGCTGTAATTCTCAGAATACTTTTTCTAGACTCTGGAGGAGTTGGCTCGAACTTTTGAGGGATCGACTCGGATGTCTGACTGAATGATAGAGTCGGCTTGGACTTTCTTTGGGTCGGCTCACCTGTCTGATTCAGAAAATCATGAACTGGATGAGTCAGCTCGGGTCTCTTAGAGTCGGCTCGAATATCTGCATGCCAGAATTCTTCATGCGTGCCATGTGCTAGAGTCGGCTCAGATGAATTCTTCAGTGAATTATTAGTTTTTCTTCAGAAATCATCCAGCAAGTCTTCAAGGTTTCAAGATGCTTTCAAACTCTTCTAACCATATTTCTAAGAAATTTTAAGCTTGAAACACATCTAGAAGTAATCCATTTTCATGATTTTTACTTAACTTTTTCTCTGGATTCTTCTTTACATGAATCACTTACAACACAATTCATTTCAAAACTAATAATGTAGAAGTTGAGATTAAACAATGAAATCATCCTACAAAAACTTGTAAAACACTTGAAAAGTTGTTAGTAAAATAAATGCATGCTTCAATATTTGGTTATCATCAAAATCACTTATGGGGTCAACAATCTTCCCCTTTTTGATGATGACAAAACACTGGGTATGAAAAAAAAATTGTTTACAATTACATGTATAGCTAAATTTGAAAGTGAGCATTAACATGTATCAAAGCTAATTATATTTGCAAATAAGCACCAGAGCTTTTTGTGAAAAACAAACTATACAATATCAGTTCTTTTATATGTATCAGAGTGCTAAGGCTAGCACTTTCATAAAGTATCATAGCTATTAATATATGCAAGGTATCAAAGCTCAATTTTGCAAAGTATCAGAAATGTATCAGAGTTGAAAAGTATCAGAGTTAGTGCTTTAAGATCTTTAGGATCCTCAATTTTGAACTAAAACCATTTAGATTCAACAATTTTTCTCCCCATTACTTATATATGCAATTTCACATTTTTAATCACATTCTCCCCCTTTTTCTTTCATATTTATTCTCTCTTTTTCTTTCTTTCTTTTTCATGCATTTCTAAACATTCTCCCCCTTTTTTTCAGCAATCAAAAAGGTATTCAATTGATTTTTCAAAACTCAATTTTTATAATAGAAAGAGAAAGTTGACAATATTTGTTTAAGATAATTTCACTCTCTTCTCAACTTTGATATTCTAATTAAAATTTATTTTGATTAGCATTGTACAAATAAAAGTATCATTGAGAGTATTGCACAAGTTCAATTCATACACAAAAGATATGCCAAAAATATATTCATTGTATTCATAAAATTTTCATTACACATTATAAAAGATTAAGATTAAAAGTCTATTCACTATCACTATCTACCTTAGTACTATTGGATGGCCCAAAAGATGGTACAAAAGATAGTCCAAAAGATGGCATAGATGCTATTGGGTCCACAAATTGTGGCTCAGAATCTTGGGGCCTAAGATGAGGAGCTGGCTGCCTAGGATGTGGATTAGAGGTAGGTCTAGGTTGAGATGTAGGTACAGGTCTAGGTCTAGGAGAAGCAAATGCTGTAATGACAGTGGTTTTGAGATGTTCAAGTTGAAATTGAGCTGTATCCATCTCCTCATGAAGCTTCTTCACCTAAGTGTTTAATGCAATTAATTCAGCAGCTTGGGCATTCACAAATGCTTCAGCAAAACCTCTAAGTCTGCCAAACTCAGATCTAAGAATCCCGATGCCCTTGGTGTAGTCCTCCTCCATTCTTTTTCCTTCTTCCATGCCATCCATTTTGAAATTTACTTCTTTCAACTCAGCCCTGAATTCTTTAATACTTTTATCCACATAATTTTTAATAACTTCAGTGGCTGACCTGATAGAGTCGAATAGGGGCTGTGTATCAAGCTAAGAGGCAGGTCTAGATGACTCAAGTGAGTCAACCCTGGTGCGAAGCTCTCTGACCTCAGTGCTGAGTAGGTCAAGTCTAGTGTCCACTGACTGGCAAAGCTCACCAAACATACTAGCTAAGGAACAAGTTAGTGTATCAGCAAGTCCTCTGATCTGCTGTGCAATAAACTCCTGTATCACTGAAAATCTAGTAGAATGTGCAGATGGACTTGGAGCAGTATGTGCTGGTGGAGAAGTAGGTAAGGGAGTCTCATAATCAGTATGAAGTATCTTCACAGCCTCAGTGATACCAGTAGACTCGGTCTCCATAGTCTCAACAGTAGCAAGCTCAGGTATAGCAATCTCAATAGCTGGCTTTGAGGTGCTGCCAAACTCAATAGATGCAGCAATGGGAACATCAAAAACATGGTCTGAAGGCTCCAATATAGAGGGTGCAATAGTATCAGAAGTGATCTATCTAGGTATCTCTGCACTCTCATCATCATCCTCTATGCTGGAAGCTCCTATGGCTCTTGCATCAGACCCTTTCTTCTTTCATACTCCTTCACTACAGATATAATCCATTCGAAGTAGAGATTTGGAAGTATAAGTATCAGTGTGGTGAAGAGGTTTTCCATCTTCCCCTTCAAGATTGACTCTAGAGGCCTGAAATAATAGTGTTAACACCATTCCATGGGGTAAGCATGCCTTCACTTTCCCCACAGCCTCTTTCATCTGCATAATTATAATGTAGGGTAAATTCAATGCCTCCCCCTCAATGATGTGCTCCATGAAACACAAGTCTCTCTCACTAACCTAATCAAACCTTCCTATTCTTTGGAGAAAGATTCGACTGATAAAATTATGGAGCAATCTCATCTCTAGGGATAATGTGTTTTCCATTACTGTTCCAATTCCACTGACATCTTCCCTGCCTAGCATAGTTTTAAGAATCTTCTCTCTGTCCTTTAGCACTAGATGTTTAGACCCTTCAGTTGGCATTTCTAACAGACTACTCAACCTTTCTTCAAAAATAATTATCCTTTTGCCCTTGACTGTGGATTCAATGTGTTGTGCCTCTAGCCTTAGGTTTTCATAAAATGTTCTTACTAAAGCAGGATAAGTAGACACGTTCAATGAACAAAAGTAACTCCATCTAAGTTCTTCAATAGAATCACCAATTTTCAGCCCTATTTCTTTGAGAAAAGAGAAAATAATCTGCCTACCACTTGTTACTTGGCGATTAGACAAGGAAATCACCTATCTTGGAGAGGTGGTGGCAGTAGCAGGTCCTCTTTCTTCTTCTTCTCTCTATTCTTCTCTTTCCACTGCTCGAGTCGGCTCTTCATGCCGACGCTTAGACCTTTTTTCAGTCTCAGTAGATGGAGCAGCCCTTTTTGATCTTTTCCCAACAGCTATTCTCGGTGCCATTACAAGAATTAGGAGAAATTGGAGGATTGGAGCTCAAGGGAGATGATTTATAAGATTTTGGAAGAGGTTTTAAGTGGAGTTCTAGGATTTAGAGCAAGAACAAAAGATAGAAAAATTTGGAAAAGGCTCTATGGCTCTATTAAAAAAATAGTTTGCCCGATATCCGAGTCGACTCGACTAACCCTAAAATTTTTTGAGTCGGTTCGATCAGAGCAAAACCAGAAACAACAGTAATTCGAGTCGGCTCGACCTGAGCACAATTGCCCCAATCGACTTGAACAGAGACTTTCCACAAAAGTTAAGAATAGATCAGAAATGACAATAAATTCTGGAAAATTGCATGGAAAGGTGCTCAAAGATGTTGAATTGATGTAAGAGGTTCTCTAGATAATTTTTCCTTAATTTTGAAAGGATTAGGTTTGGAAAATCTAAAAGGGATCACAAAGATCTAATTTTTCTCTAATCATCTCTAATCTATCCTGATTAAGTGGCTTAGTAAAAATGTCAGCAAGTTGGCTCTCAGTAGGGATGAATTCTAGTTCAATGTCACTATTCAAAATATGATCCCTAATAAAATGGTGTCTAATCTCTATGTGCTTGTCCTTGAGTGCTGAATTAGATTTTTTGTCAAATTTATAGCACTTGTGTTATCATATTTGATAGGAATTTTAGATTGTGTAACACCAAAGTCTTCTAATTGTTGTTTAATCCATAACACTTATGTGCAACAACTTCCTACAGCAACATACTCCATCTCAGCAGTAGATAGTGCTACCGAGTTTTATTTCTTACAGTGCCATGAGATTAAATTCAATCCTAGAAATTGGCATGTGCCGCTAGTGCTTTTTCTATCAATTTTACAACCAGCATAATCAGCATCCGAAAATCCAATCAAATTCAATGAAGAATATTTTGAAAACCATAGACCTAGATTACTTGTTCCTTTCAAATATTTATAATCCTTTTAACAGCAAGCATATATGATTCTTTAGGATTAGATTGAAATCTAGTATATACACATACGCTAAACAAGATATCAGGTATACTTGCAGTTAAGTATAACAAGGATCTAATCATACCTCTATAGAGCTTTTGATCAATATTGGATCCATCTTCATCTTTATCCAATCTGCAGGCTGGGCTCATGGGTGTGCTCATTTGTTTGCTTGACTCCATACCAAACTTTTTGATTATTTTTTTGATGTATTTGGCTTGGTTGATGAAGATTCCTTCCTTTGTTTGTTTCACTTGAAGTCCAAGGAAGTAGGTAAGTTCACCCATTAGGCTCATTTCAAATTCTCCCTGCATTAACTTAGTAAGTTCTCTACAAAGAGTTTTATTAGTTGCACCAAATATAATATCATCAATATAAATCTGTATAACTAATAAATTATTATCTTTCTTCTTAATGAAAAGAGTTTTATCAACATTTCCTCTTGAAAAATTATTTTCAATCAAGAAGGTGCTAAGTCTATCATACCAGGCTCTAGGTGCTTGTTTCAAATCATATAATACTTTATTGAGTTTAAAAACATGATTTGGAAAAGCATGATTTTCAAAACCTGGTGCCTGTTCTACGAAAACTTGTTCGGATATAAAGCTATTCAAGAATGCACATTTCACATCCATTTGAAAAAGTTTGAAATTCATGTAGCAAGCAAATGCAAAAAGTAATCTAATAGCTTCTAGTCTTGCTACAGGTACATATGTTTCATCAAAATCTATACCTTCTTCTTGGTTATATCCCTTAGCCACCAATCTAGCTTTATTTCTAATTACATTTCCTTGTTTATCTAACTTGTTTCTATAGACTCATTTGGTTCCTATGATGGGATGGTCTGATGGTCTTTCAACTAAAGTCCATACCTTATTTCTTTCAAACTGATTTAGTTCTTCATGCATAGCCATCATCCAGTTTGGGTCAGATTCAGCTTCTTCTAAGGTATGAGGTTCTATTTGTGATACAAAGGCTAGATAATCATGTGCATCTCTATGTCATTACCTAGTCCTAATACCTTGTGAAGGATCACCAATAATTAATTCTCTTGGATGAGAAGTTACATACCTCCATTCCCTTGGTAGATCAGTATGATCCTTACTGTTTCTTCTCCTTCTTGAGTTGGTCTTTCTTGTATGCTCATGTCTTCCATTTCTTTTTGAATTGTACCTGCATCATTGTCTATGCACTCTTCTTTCTTAGAAAGTGAAGGGTTAGTTTCATCAAAAATAACATGCATAGATTCTTCGACAGTAAGAGTTCTTTTGTTAAATACTCTATATGCTTTGCTATGTAATGAATAATCAAGAAAAATTACTTCATCAAATTTAGCATCAATTTTTTCTAGATTATCTTTATCATTATTAAGTACAAAGCATTTACAACCAAATACATGAAAGTAATTAATGTTGGATTCTTTTCATTCCAAAGCTCATAGGAGGTTTTCTTCAAAATAGGACGAATCAAAATGTGATTCAAGATATAACAAGTAGTGTTCACCACTTTTGTCCAAAAGTACCTTGGAAGATTGCCTTCATATAACATTATTCGGGCCATCTCTTTCAAAGTCCTATTTTACCTCTCTATGATTCCATTTTGTTGTGGTGTTCTAGGAGCGGAGAAGTTGTGATCAATGCTGTTTTCTGTGCAGTAATCATCAAAAAATTGATTTTCAAATTCGGTGCCGTGATCACTCCTAATTGAAACTATTGAAATATTTTTCTGATTAGAAATTCTTTTATAAAATTTTTGAAAGACTTTAAAAGTTTGATCTTTATGAGTGATAAACAAAACCCAAGTAAATCTAGAAAAATTATCTACTACCACAAGAGCATATTTCATACCACCTAGGCTTGTGGTCCTAGTTGGTCCAAATAAGTCCATATGAAGTAGCTCAAGGGGTCTAGTAGTTGAAATCATATTTTTGGATTTAAAACTCTTCCTAGTTTATTTACCCATTTGGCATTCATCACATACATTATTAAGATCTACTTTAAATTTAGGCATGCCTCTTACTAGATTTTTGGAAATTAGCTTGGCAATAGTATGCATGTTAGCATAACCTAATCATCTATGTCAAAGTAAGCAAGACTCCTTGATCTTAGCATTCATTACAACTAGACTGGAACTACTAGACATGGCAAGATCATTGAGGTCTACCACATAAATATTTCCAAGTCTATATCCAATGAACTTACTGCTAGAATCAAGAGAGTTTATTACAATACACACAGATGATTCAAAGACAACCCTTGAAGCCTTTATCATATAATTGACTAATGCTTAACAAATTTTGCTTCAATTTGTCTACTAGCAATACATTTTCAATAAAAGTACAGGAGGTTATTTTGATCGTATCGATTTCGATTATTTTTTTCTTGCCATTATCTCCAAAAGTAACCATACATTTTTCTTTCATCTCTAGTATGATAAATTGATCCTTGTCATCCATCATATGCTTTGAACAGCCACTGTCGAGATACCATTTTTTCTTCAATTTTTGGGCTACAAGACATTCCTGCAAGACAATCAAGAAGTTCTTTTAGGTACCCAAGCTAACTTGGATCCTTGTAGGTTAGTGGAAGTGGTTCCTTTAGGAACCCAAATTCTTTTATTTCTATTATTAGAATATGCATTTTTCTTTAATGAATTATATTGAAAAAATTTATGTTCAACTCCATGACATGCATAACATACAATTCTAGAATTCTAAAAAGATGTATGAATTGAAGTTCTAGATGTTGATGCAGATGTAAAGCTTTTTCTTGTAAAAGATTTTTTATTTAAATTCTTAGGTACATACATTGTAGCTTTAGAAATGGATGCAGAAGGATTGGATACAAAAGCTTCTTGAGATATTGATTTTGAAACATAAGCTTTTGAAGGTATGAATTTAGTAGCTGAAATTCCATTTGAAATTAAAGAATTGAAACCAATTCCAGTTTTGTTTCCAGAAATTCTTTTGTCTTTTAAAACTAACTCAAGCTTATTTGAAGATAAGGTTAGTTTTTCAACCAATGGCTTGAGTTTTTCAACCTCCTTCTCCAAGTCATTATTTTCAACAGTTAAAGCTTTGTTCTTGTCAAGACATGCATTGTTTTCAGTTTCCAAAGCTTTGTATTTTTCAGAAAAGACATGTAAATTCTTTTGTAATAGATTATTCTTTTCTGAAATCTCTTCTTTCTCCTTTTGTGAAGAATCATTGATATTCTTTAAAGTTTTTTATCTTTACTCCAGCCTTTTTGAATTCATATAGTAGATCATGAAAAGCATAATTTAATTCATTAAAAGTAAATTCGAATTGAGGTTCGGGGGATGTTACCTTATCTTCGAGATCTATTAGACATAAGTTAGCAATTTTCATGGTCTCTTCTTCTTCGAATGAAGTCAACTCCTCGCTGTTGCTCCATGTAGCAACCATAACTTTCTTTTTCTTCTTGAAAGATTTCTTTAACAAAGGACAGTCGGGACGAATGTGTCCTGGTTTCTTACATTCATAGCATGTGGGCACTTGTTCTGTTTCTTTTTCTCTATCCTTGTCTTTGTCCTTGGAGTGCTCACCTCGTTTATAGAATTTTCTATAGTATCTTCCTTTCTTCTTTCCCATAAACCTTCTAAATCTCCTCACGACCATAACAATATCTTCGTCTTCTAGATCATCTTCGAAGGAGGTGCAGTCATCTTCCAATTTCTCATCTTTCTTTGAATCTGATGTAGCTTTGAAGGCTATTGTCTTCTTCTTCTGATCATCATCAATTCTATGCTTCATGGCAAGTTCATGTGTGATGAGTGAACCCATTAATTCATCCAGAGATAAGGTGTTTAGATCTTTTGCTTCCTGGATGGCAGTCACTTTGGGACCCCACTTGTCCGGAAGTGATATAAGGATCTTCTATACTAAGTCAGCATTTGAATAAACCCTGTCAAGACTTTTCAAACCATTAATAATATCTGTAAAGCGAGTAAACATGGCAGAGATAGTTTCAGTTGGTTCCATTTTGAAAAGTTCATAACTATATACAAGAAGATTAATTTTAGAAGCTTTACTTGGAAAGTTCCTTTATGGGTCACTTCGAGTTTGTCCCAAATTTTCTTTGCAAAAGAGTAAATGGAAATTCGATTGAACTTGTTAGCATCCAAAGCACAATATAATAAATTTATTGCTTTGGCATTTAATTCCTCCATCTTCATGTCGTGTTCATCTCAGTCCTCTTCAGGCTTTAGGACATCCATGCCATTAATTTTGATCATGGAAATATGTGGCCCTTTTAGAATGACCTTCCATAATTAAAAATTGATAGCTTGAATATAGATTTTCATTCTAGCTTTCCAATATGAATAATTGTGCCAATGAAAAGTGAAGGTCTATTGATAAATTGACCTTCAGCCAAGGATGTACTCATGGGATGAGACATTAATCTTTACTCTAAATATATTTAGAGACACTGCTTTAATACCAGTTGTTGCCCATGTGGCTTTTCCAAGAGGGGGTGAATTGGGAATTTAAAAAATTTAAACAATTATGTGCTCTTTGAAAATCCCTTGAAGTTTTAAGTGATGTATGTGATTGAAATAATTAAAAGCAGAAGCAAGATATAAAGATAATGCACAACACAAACATAGGAAGTTTTATAGTGGTTCGGAGCAACCCAGCTCCTATATCCACTATCCAAGATTATCACTTAGAATTTTCACTATATCCCCCACTGGAATACAGTCAGATTGTTTTAGCATGCTCACAATCCAAATCTCTACACTTTGATTTTAAAACCAGGCTCACCAAAGAAACCTAACACTTGGTTTTACCATGATCACCAAGAACCTAACACTTAGTTTTAACACAGGCTAACCAAGAAGCTATTTGGTTTTTAAACTAGGCTCACCAATAATCCAACAATTCAAAGAGAATTGTAAAAAGAAAGCATCAGAATGATAAACAAATTTTGTCGGATGGTTACCAATGCAGCTCAAGAGAAGCCCATTTGATTGCACTTCAATGCACTTGGTTGGCTTCTTCAACTTCTTCAATAAATGCTTCAAGCTTCAGATATGAGTTGGTGAAGACTTAAAGTCTATCTTGAATGCTCTTGCAGTGCTCTCTAGCTCACAAGCTTTCTTTGATATTCAATTCATTTCCTTCTTTTTTAAGTACTTCAAATCCCTCAAATATATAATCTTGTACTCTTCTCAGATGATTTTAGTCATTGTAGACCGTTAGGATGTGACATTTGATCATTGGAGTACTTTTTGGATTCAAATTCCAAGTTCTGGAACTATCCATTATAAACCTGAAATCGACCTTCAAGTCAGCTCGGATCCTTAGAGTAGTTCTGGTTGAGTCGACTCGTTTCATTCTAATCAGCTCGGTTGCACAGTATTTTGATTCCTCACTCTGTAAGAGTCGGCTCGCCTTGATTCTAGTCGACTCGGATCCTCAGGCCTTCAAAAATGTAGTCTGGAAGAGTCGGCTCTTTCTCTTTAGAGTCGGCTCGGTTGGCTGTAGTTCTCAGAACACATTTTCTAGACTCTGGAGGAGTCGGCTTGAACTTTTGAAGGGTCGACTCGGATGTCTGACTGAATGATAGAGTCGGCTTGGACTTCCTTTGGGTTGGCTCGCCTGTCTGATTCAGAAAATCATGAACTGGACGAGTCGGCTCGGGTCCCTTAGAGTCGGCTCAGAAATCTACGTGCCAAAATTCTTCATGCATGCCATGTGCCAGAGTTGGCTCTCTTCTCTTCGAGTTAGCTCGGATGAATTCTTCAATGAATTATCAGTTTTTCTCCAGAAATCATCCAACAAATCTTCAAGGTTTCAATATACCTTCAGACTCTTCTAACCATATCTCTAAGGAGTTTTAAGCTTGAAACATATCTATAAGTAACCCATTTTCATGATTTTTACTTAACTTTTTCTTTGGGTTCTTCTTTATATAAATCACTTACAACACAACTCATTTCAAAACTAGGAATGTAGGGGTTGAGATTAAACAATAAAATCATCCTACAAAAACTTGTAAAATATTTGAAAAGTTGTTAGTAAAACAAATACATGCTCCAATGTTTGGTTATCATCAAAATTACTTATGGGGTCAACAAACTTCTTGGTTGTCATTATGCAATGGGTTTATGAAATAAAAGCACTAGCTGCAGTAGCAGCAGCAGCAGGAGCAGCATCCCTAATTCATGCTGATCCTAGCAGGGCTTTATTCTTTCATTTGTACAATCTGATGGGCATTGTTTTTACATTTGTGCAATCTGATGGGCTTCCTTGTATTATTCGATTGTAAATATGTACCTATTTTTTTAATTAAGGCAATGATGATGGACTGCCTATTGATTGAGCATTATTGGGAGGCAGGAGTGGAATTACACATTTGTTGTTTTCCTCTTGTAGCCGTAATGCTCAAGTGACAAATTTTCGCTGTCTTGAGCCATATTTTGTATATAGCTATTTTTAACATTATACTTATGGCAACTGTGATGTGTTATGTTTATGTTGTCGATGGCCATTAATGTTCAATGGTATATTGACCTCTCGTATGGACAGCAATATGAAACTCGTTTTTAGATTGAATACATGTATTTCTACTTTTTTATCTTCTAACAAAGAGTATTATGTTGCCATCGCAATTTTCATATTTGTTATATCAGTTGTCATACTGATCAGTTTACTGCACAAGTTTGAAATGTTATCTTTCAATGTTATATTTCATAAGTATATGCTTAATAATTCTTTTTTATCTTGGAATGTGAAATGGGTTTGGATATCTCAAAGTAATAATCTATTTGTAATACTTTAGTTGCTTAGATATTTAAATGTTTGATCATGTCATAGACAGTGGTATCCATTTCTTTACAAACTTAGTAAGAGTCATATTACATGTGTGGCAATAATGATGTGCTGCCTATTAATTGTGCATTGCTTGGAGGTAGGAGTGGAATACAGTTCATTGTTTCGCTTCTTGATACTATGGTTTTTGATTTGTTGGGCATATAGTGTATGGATTCGCTTCTTAATACTATGGTTTATGATGATCATATATTTGATACTTACTAGATAGGTCCAAGTGTGCTTCTATAATGCTCAAGTTACTACGTGTCATTCTACACATTTGATTTTGTAAGTTATCCATTACTTGTGTGGCAATGATGATAGCAGCCTATTGATTGAGCAGTGCTTGGAAGCAGGAGTGGAATTACATATTTGTTGTTTTTCTCTTATAGTCGTGATGCTCGAGTGAGATTACATTCGCTATCCTGAGCCATTTTTCTTAAATTTATATTTATACTAGTAGTAATAATAGCAGTTGTTATGTGCTATGCTTATATTCCTGGTAACCCTTATTGTTCTAGAAAAATGACATATGGTATGGACAGCAATAGGAAACTAGTAACTTGATGAAATGCCTGTATTTTGTTGATTTTCATCTTCTAACCAAGAGTATTATGTTGCGATCTCAAATTTCAGGTTACTATTATCGATTGTCATAATGAGATTTTCTTGCACATGTTTGGTATTTGATATATCTGAATTTAGGTTATTTATGTAAATTGTATATTTTGCACTACTATCTAGTATTCATTGTTAAAGGTAACTGTTTATCTTTTGTTACAGGGGATATAATACTACAAAATGGTCTGGAGAGCAATTTGCACAACCACATTTATTACGAGTTGGTGATGATGATTAAAGACTGAAGTGCAGCACGTGAAACATAAAATATTTTGTAGTCAAGTATATCAATTTTTTTTTTTACTTTGTAGGAACCCAATTTCGTTTCTGTATTGTCTGAGCATAGATGTTATATTCGTGTTCTGGTTTTGTAGTCATCTTGTATGAAATTCTTATGATAATTCAGATTAATGATAAAATAGGCACTGTTCTTAGGATGATACAGAGTTTGCTCGTGTCTCAGGATACTTTCTAATTATGTTGTTAGATATCTGAATTGTATATTAGCCCTTTCATATGCATTGGTTTTTTAAAAAACAAGAATCAAATATTTGTTGTAACAGGGATTCTTTCAATTCATGTATTTGTTCTGCCAATAATAAACCATTTCTTTAACAATGTCCACTACTAAATAGTCAAATTGTATAATATAAATTTAATGGATCATAATAATAAATTAAATAATATATCTTAAATTAGCGACATTAATTTAATCGGTTGTAATAATAAATTAATTTGTATAACATAATTTTAATACATCATAATCATAAAATAATGTGAATAAATTAAAAATAATTGCTTTGTTAAATATATCATAATATTGAATTATTTAGTATAACATATTTTTAATAGATCATATTAATAAATTAATATAAATAAAAAATTACACTTATTTGAATATATAATTAAAAAGGAATTTTATAATTTAATTTATCTTATTTATTGATCAAGGGTAGTATTGGAATTTTATAAAAATTTATCCCTGTTCATAGTGAAATACATATTTATTCATCCAAATGCTATTTTAAATAGTACTGCATTAATTGCATTGAAAAAAGATGGAATACCAGATTTTAATCCAAACATACCTCAAGGCCGTACGAAGCATTGGCGGAGAGGCGTGGTGTTTTAGCAAGAGGAAAGAGAGCTCGGCAAATGCGAATCCGATAATAAGGACCGGCTCCTTTCCGGATCTCCACTGTCCTTTTTCTCTCGCCTAGGAGGAGGACCAGCCAGCACTGTTGACGGAGTAGAAGAAGAGGTCTCGTCGGAACTCGCGGGAGATCCGCTCTGCTGATCGTTTCCATACCGAGAATTCTTAGGGTTTGTCTACTCCCAACTTTGTCCAAATTTCACTTTCTTCTTCCTCTTTTTCCATTTTTTCTCTTTTTTTCTCACAGGTTAGTTTCTTACAATAGTTACTTCTAGCAGTATCTCCCTCTATTTGGTTTGAATCAATCGGTTATATATCAATTTGCTCTAAGTTTGGACCTTGGAGAAATCTGGTATTTAATTCTTTTCACCCAATTATATGATTTTTATGGGAGAAATATTGTAGTTCAGGATTGGCAAGTTCCTCTAGCCATTGCTTGGGTCTGCAGTGTTGAAGCAAAAATTACACCATAAACATAAACAAAATGCAACATGAACAATTCAACGCTTGAAGCAATACTACTCTGATGGAAGAATTTAGCCATTGAAGAACACAGCAAATAAGGGGATAATGGTGAAAAAGAAACAAAATACAGTAATACATTTTATGCCGGCTACTATATATCATAGTAGCGACAAGCCAGTATATCCCACAGGACAACTGTAATAACAAAAATACTTCTTCAACTTGTTTCTTGCTAGAGATAAAAATCTGGAATCTGCAGTAAATTTTACTGCTTTAAATAACCCAGTAAAGATTATTTGTTTGTTATAAACTGCCGTAAAAGTTGAATCCTTATTTAATCTCTTCCATTTCCCTTCAGTTAATATTGCGGATTCTGTTCAACCCTGAATTGCTGAGTGCCAGCAAAAGAGCAATGAACTATACATGATGCAGTCCTGTAGCAAGAAAGGTAAAAAGATCTACAGACAGATCAGTGGAAATCTGGCTGGCCTGTGGATGTCAAACATCGGTGCCACATCCTGCTGTTGGGGTCGACACACCTGGGAGATCTAATGACTTCTGGAATGGGAAGGTAAACATAGTGGGTGTTGCAAATGCCTGTTGTAATACCGCTGAAGCCAGCAAATGCACCATGAACCTGAACATATCATGATATAAGAAGATGCACAAGGCTGCTCAAGTAGCATCTTGCATAAAGAAAACAAACATAAGCAGGAGCATGCCTTACCAACTTCAAAGCAATTAAAATAAGCAAATGCAGTCATAAGTGATGGGAGAAAAAGGAATAAAAATATAGATAATATTCTTGCTATATAAAATAAGTTGCTTCTGAGAATATCTGACAGATTTAGCAATTTTCTCAATAAAGGAGAATGAGTTCCCAATTATCTAGTTTGCCAGCAGCACTGAACAATTAGCTTGATCATTCTTCACAACATGCATTGATATATGGCTTCTTTTCTGAGGCAAGTTGCAAACATATGGTGGCATAAAGGAAAAGGAATGATTCTTACAGCATTCTGTCCAAGTACAGTGCAGAGGATTGCATCAGATGCATTGGCCCGACAAGCTCGGATCATATAAGTAGGATCAATATATTTCACATCTGCTGGAACACCGATGTCCTTGAAATGTTTCTTTATCTGTAAGAAATATGTTAATCGATCATGATATATAAGTGCAACCATTCCATAAATGGCTGATCTTTAAACATAAGTGCAGCTGGGAAACTGCATAGAATCAAAAGCCAGTTACTCCTTTTGAGAACATACCATAATGTAATTGAAAGAAAAGACTGCAGATAAAAAGAATATTTTGTGTGCATATTGAAAAGAAAATCAGTGCAAAATCTACAACTACAGAATTACGGAACTCCTGGTACTGGTAGGCTTTTCACAGAGCTAATGACATTGAGGTGCAATAGATTCAATGCAAGATGGAATAAATTATTTTTATGAGATTGTAGCCTTCCCAATCCCTATATAATGAGCATGTTGAAGCTGATGGACAGTTGTGCTAAGAACAAGTTTGTTCACTTTTACTAATCAAGATAAATTACAATAATGCATATTTTTTTACAAAAAAAATGTATACAAATCAAGCAGAACAAAAGATATTTTTATAATTTTTTTTGTGGAAAACTTCTAACATTCTCCTAAGAAACTTGAGGCACTGGTGGTTAGTTTTGGTGGCTGTATCAATCTGTTACATGATAGTACAAGGATAGTGGCTGAAAAGGCACGTGTAGTTTTGCTTGTTTTATGTGCAGTGGCAAGAGGCATGAATATAAAGTCAGCTATCTTGATTTGAACTTGCCGGTTTGGGACATACCGACCAATTCCAGGTGGAAAACTAGGTCGAGATGCAGGTTTGGTTTGAAACAGGCCTTGAACCAGCCTGAACTGGCCCAAACCAAGCAGATCCGCTTGGTTCTGCTAGATTCAGGGTAGTTCATGTAGTTCGCTGCCTTTATAACCCCCTTGACTTGAACTTGAGTCACCTCGCCTCCCAATCACTCTCTCCCTCCCTCACCTTTAGCTAGGGTTAGTGTTTTGATGCTGCCACCACCGCCATCTCCAATGATGACCACAACTGCAAATGATAGTTTAAATTGCAAATTATGTAGATCCTTCAGCTAGGGTTACTTCTTCAATTGCAAATTATGTAGATCCTTTTGTCAGCCTTAAAGTGTTGGGGCATGGCTTAATGGTCATTGTTATGATACATCACACAATTCCCTTGTAAATGATGAAAACTAAAATTAAAACTTCTAATTCGTGCATTCTCATCAACAATTAGACACTCCTTAATAAGCAAACTTTTTTTAACCAATTCACAAAAATTCAGTTTCCTTCACATAACAAAGTTCATTGTTGAGTCCTGCAGGCAGCTATAACAAGAATTCTCTTCAAATGTTGGCACTTAGCTCACATTTACTAAATTCTGAATGGATGAAAAAATGCCACCAAGACCCTGATTAAAAGAAAGAACAATGATTCAAGTGCCAATCATCGTAGATTCCTAAAAAACTGCAAGCAAAATTATATATCAGAAAACTGGTGGGAAACCACCTCCAACTAAAAATTATATAGGCACCGATGGTTGTGGTAAAGGAAACCAAGTTCAATCATATCAACCTTGCATGAATGGATAGTGAGAATGCTGGCTAGAGGTATAGAGTTTTTCTTTTCAGATCTAGAGGCCTTTTTCCTATAAAGATTTAACGAAATCCCGAACAATCAATCAGTGAAAATGTCTCAATTTCCGATTGTTAGAATTTAACTTTCATATTGAGCTCATTATTGATAGGAAAAAAAATTGTAAAAAATAATTTCCTAACTAGCCACTGTAAAAAGAATATAGACTTTATCTAATCCTTTCCTCACAATTGCTGTAGATCATGCATACCAAACCCCGGTCAACCAATGTTCTTAAAATCTCACCAGATCCATTAAAGAAAAATGAAGAACAAGCATGCTAATGATAGTGAGGCATAAACCTTGTGTTGAATGTGGACACCAATATCACTAAGTACTACATTTCCTGATGCATCTGTTGCATTTGACTTTTGCAGAAAATCCTGTAAAAACAAAGATACAGTAATAATTAATACAAATTGGAGAAACATGGACTCTGATATTCTCAATTGATTTTAATCCACATATCATTCGAGAAACCTTATATAGTTACTATACAAGTTATTCACTTACTTGTCCTGCCCCTTCAGCGACACAAACCACAGCATGTCCTTTGGTTTGTATCAGATGCTCAAGGTGCCGCAAGACACCATATGGTCCCTCTAAAGCAAAAGGTACCTTCATTCCGAGGTCATAGAATTGTTAGCAGATGAGCATAAGAAAGGAAACTGGATACAGATACAACACACCTCAGGTATTAAACATATGTCTATCTGCCCACTAGAAAGAGATGCATGCATGGCTATGAACCCACTATCTCTTCCCATCAACTTCACAAGCCCAATACCATGATATGCGCTATGTGCCTGATTGCAGCAGAAAAGAATTAATTTACAAGAAACAAAACAACAAATATCTTAACCAAATCATGTTTTCCCCTTTCAATCTGAGTTGCCCAGGAGAAACCAGAAAACTGCAATGTAACAGCTTACCTCAATGTATGCAGAATTGATTGCTCGTTGAGCTTCTTCCACAGCCGTGTCAAAACCAAATGTCTTATCCATCAGCAGAATATCATTATCAATGGTTTTTGGCACGCACACAACCGACACCTTCATTCTTCTCTTACGACACTGCACGCCAAAAGGACTGTAGATGAGTATAAAAGTAAAAATGTATACCAAAACACAACATGTCATATTGCGGATGAGCAAGGAGTCAGAGTGCCTTAAAGAATAAAAATATCAACTAGAAATACTGATTCCTAATTGGAAGTGGACCAAATGGAGGTTGATTACAATTAGTTGAATGCCCACGGGAACTGGAAGTTGTGGGATTTTATAATGTAAATTGTTTAGCCAGAAGAATGATAAAAATTCCAAGCATGAAGAAACAAAGATAAGCACCTCATTATGTATTGCATTCGCCCCTGCATGTGTACCATTACCACCAAGTACAAAAAGCATATCAATTCCCCTGGCCTGAAAAAGTTATTGACAGTCTTAAAGAAAAAGTTTTATGCACATTAATGCTGGAAAAAAAAAAATCTATACTCAACCAAACTATCACCTGTAAACTGGCAAGCAACTCAGCATACCTGAATGTTATCTACAATCTCACTAATGTTAGGCCCTCCACGGGAAACTCCCAGCAAACTCCCACCTTGCAAATTAATGTTTTGAACTACTCTACGTGACAACTGGATAAAAAGGAACAAACAGTAATCTTACAGTATAGTTACAAATATATGTGACCGCATAAACACCATGAGCATTATGGGGAACTGTTCTCACCGGTATTTCTTCTAAACCCTCTTCAAAAAAACCACGATAACCAAATGGGATTCCAGCAATACTTTGAACACCATATTTTTCAAGGGTGAAAACTATCTGTGATCACAAGAAAGAAAATCAAAACCGCTTTCTATGATTTGTCAAATTACAGAAAATATTGTAGAAACTAATCAGTGGATTCTTCCCAAACAAGATTTCCATATTCAGCCAGCTTGATGTCTGGAACCACTATTTTAATGGCAGAAATTGTAAAATATGCCTGAACTTCATACCATAAGTCAACTACAGAAATCTTAACAGAACTATGCAAGTTCAGTGGTCAAGACAATTTTGAAGGTATTGGCTGAGGCATCAAAAAGATTAATACGTAGAAACTAGAATGATGCAGCAAGAATCATTGCAAAAATTTCCAAAATTAACGACAAACTATTTCTTTACAGACAAAATTCTTGTTTCATCAGTAATTCCAAGTAGGGGATTTGTTCTCATTCATAGAACTTAAATACCATGAAGAAGGATATTCTCTGTAAGAAACAAACACATACTCCATGGAAGAAATTGTGGACCCCCTAATATCGCTGAATATTAATGTACATATATATTGTCCTCATCCAGTCATAACACATAAGGCAACAGTATAAGGTTGACATGCACATGGTTACAGAATTCTGAAAAGGGTGCATCTATCAATTGTCAATCATGACATAACATAATCTAGAAACAAAATAGACAAAGAAAACATTGATTTGGGTTGTTACAACCCTACAAATGAATGTGGTCATTAGTATAGCATACCAAAGAAATTTCTTTTAGACAAATTTGTCATATAGAAGAAACATGAAAATAAGTATAAAATCATTTCAAAGATAATTGAGTGCCTATTTTTATTTAATAATACTAATTAAGATCAAGTGAAATGTAGCAGCATAGCATCAGAATCATGAACACCAAGGCTTTAAACAGGTGAAATTTGGGTAAGATCCATTTTGGATGCAAATCCAGTCTCAATATTAATTGAGTGCCTACTTTTTATTTAATAGTACTATTTAACATCAAGTAACATGTAGTAGGATAGCGTCATCACCATGAATATCAAGGGCTTTAAACGGGTGAAATTTGGTTTGGATCCATTTGGGATGCACATCCAAAGATTGGATTTCCATCTAACATCTATTATGGAGTTTGGATCCAGTTTTGGGTAAATAATAAATATTCATATTAGAACAATTTCTTCTTAGAACTTAAATAGTAGCCAATATAAATGAATAAATGAAGATTTTCTAGTTTATTGTTTCTTTGACATTATCCCGATGTTTTAAATGTCGATAATGTCAAACTTGAGTTTGGGTTTCTGCATAGAGACTACTTAAGATACTCAAAAATCAAACTTATCAAATTTTTAGCGGATGATTTGCATTTGTACAGTTTCTCAATGTTTCGAATGTTTTAGGCTAGTTAAAAAGTGCAAGGAAATCAGCATCATTTTCTGGACAAGCAACAGTTTTTCAGTATTATTAGTTGTCATAATGGACTTTTTTGACCTAACCATTGCACTTGATCGTTATAAACCTATTGCACTTGTTCATGAACTGGTGACTGTTGGATAATAATCTTAGCTTCTATTGGAGAAGAATATGAATAGAGTTCGATGTATAATGAAAATTCTGTTTTGTTTATCTTTTATAATACACACTAATAGATTGTACAAACTACAAACCAGCAAAGATGGTGTTTTAGCAGTCAGTATATCTGAAATGATGGAGAGTTAATCATCAGCTCCAATGATCAATGAACATGAACAGTCTCATGGATCCTATTCACTTTAGAAAACACATAAGTGCATAAAGGCATCTTAAACATCTAAACAGGTGTTTAAAAAAAAAAAAAAAAGATATGCTATAAAACAAGACATAAAAAAATGACCAAACAGAGACTGACCTGCCTAATGACATCATTAAGACCAGGGCAGAGCCCTCCACAAGTAACAATTCCAGCTTTTACTTCATCAGGCTCAAAATATATTTGCTTACGTGGCCCCGCACGATGCACCCTAGGGTGATGTGACAATCATTAATCCATAGAGAGAACAAGAAGAAAATAAAATAGAAATATCATCATTCTGCATGTATTATGCTAGAAGTTACAAATGGATATTCAGCTGAACACTTTTCTTGAAGAACTTCATAACCAGATTTTCAGAACTATAAGAATATTTACAGACAGGATTCCAAAGTAATGCAAAAGGATTGCAACATTGGCGAAGAGGGTACAAGGAGGGAGATGCAAATAGTGGTCATCCATTCATATAGCAAAAGATTCTTTGTCTCAACAGGGTAAAAGTTCCTTAATAATACCATTGCTCCACCCAGCTGCAATCAGGATCAATGCACTCTGCTCCAGCAGAATTTGGTGAAGAATACTTGATTACCTGATAGAAATAAAATAACTTGTAATTTCATGAAAATTTTAGTGAATGACAACCAATGTGAAATTTCCTTAGTTTCAGACGACTTTCACTAAAATGAAGATTTGAGCATTAGCTAGACCAGAAAGTGCATGTGCCATAGTAAAGCAAGAAGGAAAATCATGTAAATGGTTAAATTAAGAACTATGTGCACCAAATATGCACAAGGATGGTAGCATGAAACTGTGGTGGATCAAGAGTATACTATGTGTATGCAGCAGGATAGTAAAGCAAGGATGGTAGCATGAAACTGTGGTGGATCAAGAGTATACTATGTGTATGCAGCAGGATAGTAAAGCAAGAAGGAAAATTGAACTATGTGTACGCAGCAATAAGTTTTAAATCTAATTATTCTCGTAGACCAGCTTGTAGTCAAGAGTATACTGTTATCTCTAGTCTAACTTTCAACTTGGAAACTTGCAAGTGCAGAAGATGCCTTTTAAGCTTCATCTGAATGAAAATGCAGGTCATAAGGAGTTATCTGTTATGGTGTAATAGTTCAAGAGAATGAATGTTAACATACTGACACCTGAATTTACAGCAGCTTCAGTAACTATAACTAGTTAAATAACCAGTTAAGGTTTACCAATATGCCAATTCAAGAAGTGGAAAACATTACCCAGTTATGACCCTGGAAATCCGAAGTCCTGGGAGGGGAAAACCAGTGATAGACCTAACATTTGGCATTTTCTTGTACCAAGTGGCTGCTCTGGGACTTGAACTTGTGCCATTGCACTTGTCAACCCTAGACCCTTACTATTGCACCAAGTAATGGCCCTGATATGCACATTTAAGAAGGGGAATGCAAAATTCCTGAAGGCAATAAGCAAACTCATGCTTTGAACTATTTGACTTCTTTTTGAGCTTAAATAAAATGAGGCAAAAGATGCAACTTCCCATGATCATCTCATGGTTATACAATTCATAAGCACTCCTGATGTTACTGAACGTGTTTGCCAGCTCATGCATTTATCACTCTTTCATTTAAAAGGCCTCAAAGAACTTTATGGTTGTCTTAGATAGCATATCAAGCTCCCTTAAGGGTATACAATGATTCCTAATCCTACAACTTTAAGAATAGTTCACAATGATGGCACCAAAGAGGCAACAACTGACAAGCGAAGTTTCAAATAAATAACACTTTGTTCAGGCTTTCATAACCAATGTATTTGTTGAACAATCAAACCAGTACCGAAAATTTGTTTTTCTCACCTTTAAAATTTTAACATACAAAACCATTTACAATGACTTCTACCGTCCACTCTAAAGGGAAGTTGCTAAGGTGCCCAACAAGGAGAAGGTATTGGGGAACAGTCTGATAATTGACCATCTGTTGGAACAGTTCCTCCGGAAGCATGCCTTCTCACCTTGAAACCAGTTTTGTTCATTTTTACTTGTAAGGCAGCTTTATGTATTAGTGTATAACCAATAACAAGTGATCAGAATTCTGATATAAGCAGTCCCCATTATGTTAACTCAGACAATGACTAGTTCAAGAAACAACACGCCAATGATTTTAATCACTTAGTTATACAGCATAAAGGCAGTGCAGGCACTATTGTCTTCAAGGATTTTGATCTAAAAAGTTGTTGGTGGATATTGTTATTTTAAATGACTTGCTTATGAACATTGCATATTGCAATTCACCATATTAAAATTTATTTAATATGTGAAGTGTTGGGATACGACAAGATTGCTATGTTTATACTGATCTATTAAGAGCCTGAAATTGAAGTTGGTTGATCCATGCTAGAAAAGCACAAATATGATCAACACCTCTTCCGAAAGGTATAAGGCTGATCAATGCCCGAAAGGCGCGAGTATAATCAATATCCAAAAGGTATAAGGCCGATCAATGCTCGACAAGCATAAGATTGATCAACTTTCAGGTAATTGGTTAGCTTTTATAAAAGGTAAGGTTTATTAATATTCAAATAATGCAGGGATTGATCGATCTTTGGAGATATGCCGATCAACTTAAGGGATTGATCAACTTTGGAGATATGCCGATCAATTTAAGGGATTGATCAACTTTGGAAATAGGCCGATCAACTGTGGATAAAGAGCTGATTGATTACGGGTGACTTTCGATGCACGTGCTCACATCCTGGATTAACCGTTTAACAGCTAGATGCCAGCTGTAAGCGGTTAACTCCGTGGTCTATAAATACCTCCAAGTGCGATGATGAAGGGGCTTCTGCAACTTTTTCTTTTCCACACCATTCTTCACCTGGTTTTCCTTTAGATCTCATCTGTTTCAATCCAGATGCAATCAACAAGCTTGAGAACCACATCAACACCAGATTTTCCAAGAAGATGACAGGAAGTTGAATCAAATCAACTTGATCCGCTTTTTCTTTTAATTCAAGCTTGCTGTATTTTGTTTGGACAACAGATTGGTGCGCTAGGAAGGGGCATTCTGTAAAGGAGTTTCGAAAAATCTGAAAGAAAACATGGTGAAAGGTAGGAAGAAGAATCTGTCAGCAGAAGATATTCCTTGTTCTTCGAAAGGGATTGATCCTGTTCTTGGCAACGATAGGAGCAGTCCTGTTCTTGGCAGCAAAAGGGATAATCCTGGTCTTTGCGAGAGAGTGGAAGCTCTTCCTACGGGATATTTTGATCAAGAAAAGTTGAATACTCTGTTCGACAAGGTAGATGTGCTCACTACAGCGATGCAGAACCTCCAAGAAATTGCTACGAGGGAGTCGATACGACCTGTTGCATCAAGAACTAGCCGGCAACCTTCCCTCCAGGTAAGTAAACATCTTAGTCCAAGAAAGCATTCATCTTACCAATGTTCTTCAGGTCAACAATCCCTTTTGAGACATTATCATCGATCTCACCGTCACTCCAAGAAGCAAAATAAAGGGAAACGACCACGATCCCGTTCAACCTCATCTGGAGAATCGACCCCTGACAGTACCCAAGCTCAACACCTCACAAGAGGAAATGATTTTGATAAAAAGTTTAAAAGGCTAGAATTGCAGGTTGCTAAGGTTTTGGAACAGAGGAAAGCAGAGGATGCAACGCCGAGCTGTAATATTTTGCCTCCTTTTTCCAAGAAGGTTATGGAAGAAAGGATCCCACATCATTTCAAAGTTCCACCGATCGAGTTGTATGATGGGTCGTCTGATCCTTTGGACCATTTGGATAGCTTTAAAGCTCATATGCTGATCCAGGAGGCATCAAATGCATTGTATTGTCTTGCTTTCCCTGCGACCTTGAAGAAGTCAGCGAGAATATGGTATTCAAGTTTGCAGCCAAACACCATTCATTCATTTGGTCAGCTAGAGAATTTGATCGTCTCCCACTTCAGAACAAGCAGAAAAATGTCCAAAAATTATGATAGCTTGTTCTTTATTCAGCAGTCAGAAGAGGAATCCTTATGGGATTATATCAAGAGGTTTAATTCTGCCACATTGGAGATACTGGATCTCAATGAATACGTGGCGATGTCTGCTAATTAAGAAAAGCTTGTGAGCCTCCAGATTTACATTTTTCTTGGATAAGAAATTCCCGACCAATTATTTTGAATTACTAGCCCATGCTCAAAAATACGCCCAGGCCGAAGAACAGGCCTTGAGTCGGTGACAGGTGGAGAAGAAATCGGTGCCAAGTAGGAAGAAAGTCAAGGAGGATGAATCCCGATTCTCTGGAGTTCGATCTATTCAACAGCAAGGTCAAAGGCCAAGAAAATTGATCGATAGAAATTATGTCAATTGGTTTGACGCATATACTCCGTTGACACATCCGAGAGAACAAATTCTAATGGAAATTGAGAAAGAAAACTTTCTTCAAAGGCCAAGGCCAATGAGAGCCCCGATAGCTGTACGAAATAAGGCCAAATATTGTCGCTATCATCATGATCGTGGGCATACAATAGAAGAATGTATTCAACTGCAGGATGAAAATGAAGCTCTGATTAAACAGGGTTATCTAGGCAGATATGTCCAGAATCAAAATCAGAGCCGAACAATTGAAGCGACAGTGCCGAGGCCAGCTGTTCCAAGGATAATCACTGATGGGACAGAGCTCCCAAACCAGCAACCGACTGATGGATCAATTGGAATGATTTATCATGCACACTTTGAAGATGATCGGAGTCCTAAGAGGCTTCGAGGAAGTATCATTTTTTCTGATGAAGATTTACAAGGCACTCAGACGCCTCATAACAACCCTGTTATAATTTCTGCTGTTATTGCAAATTATGATGTACATCGAATTTTAGTTGATAATGGAAGTTCCACAGAGGTCTTGCTTTATGATGCATTTGTCAAGATGAATTTACCAATTAGTAAATTACGAAGAATTCATGTACCACTAACTGGATTTGGCGGAAATTCCGTGGGAGTAGAGGGAGAGATCACCCTTCCCGTGACTCTCGGAACGACGCCGAATCAAAGAACTTACTTCCTTACCTTTATGGTTGTTCGAATCCCTTCTGCTTATAATGCTATTATGGGAAGGCCTGCTTTGAGCAAGTTCCAAGCCGATGTATCCACATATCATTTTTTGATGAAATTTCCAACTCCAAATGGGATCGGAGTAGTAAGGGGAAACCAACAGATGGCTCGTCAATGCTTGACAATCCAAAACCAACAGTTAATCAACATACCCACCTCCGAACAAATGAATCTGCGTGATCCGATTGATGGGGTTAGTATATCAACAGAAAGAACCATTCATATTCCGCTAACAAAAGATGATCCTACCAAGACAGTTCAAATTGGAAGTTTACTTGCCGAAGATCAAAGGAAGAAGCTATTGATTTTTTGCAAACAAATGCCGATATATTTGCATGGAAAGCTACTGACATGTTGGGGATTCCTACCGAAGTAATCCAACATGAACTTAAAGTTGATCCGTCCAGTCGGCCTATTCGTCAAAAGAAGCGAAACTTTGTCCTAGAGAGACAGAGTGTTATCAACGAAGAAGTCACCAAATTGCTCGATGCTGGATTCATTAGGAAGGTTCATTATCCTGATTGGCTTGCCAATGTAGTGATGGTCAGGAAAATAAATGGGAAATGGAGGATATGTATAGATTATACTGATCTTAACAAGGCTTGTCCGAAAGACAGTTTTTTCTTGCCAAAGATTGATCAGTTAGTTGATGCAACAACTGGACATAGGTTTTTAAGTTTTATAGATGCTTTCTCTGGATACAATCAGATACGAATGAGTCCAGAAAATGAAAAAAAGACATCTTTTGTAACAGATCGAGAGATATATTGTTATAAAGTGATGACATTTGGTCTCAAAAATGCTGGGGCCACTTATCAGAGGTTAGTAAATAAAATCTTTGAAGATCAAATTAGGAAGACTATGGAGGTATATGTGCATAATATGATTGTTAAGAGCAATCAGTCTGATGATCATATAAAAGACTTGCAGATGGCCTTTGACATTTTGCGGCAGAATCACAAGAAGTTAAATCCGACCAAATGTGTCTTTGGTATAACTTTTGAAAAATTTTTGGGTTTCATGATTACACAACGGGAATTGAAGCCAACCCAGAAAAAATTCGAGCCATCTTGGATATAAGGTGTCCAGCTAATAAGAAAGAGATTCAACAGTTGACCGGACGAATCGCCTCATTAAGCCGGTTTATCTCTCACTCAGCTGAGAGGTGTTTACCTTTCTTTAAGGCCTTACGGCAAACTAAAGAGTTCAATTGGTCAGATGATTGTCAATCAACATTCGAAGAATTGAAGAAGTAATTGATGAACCCAATCATACTGACTAAACCTCAAGAAGGAGAAGATTTGTATCTTTATCTGGCTGCATCTGATGAGGCAATTAGTTCTGTGTTGGTTAGGAAGGATTCTGATGGATTACATAAGCCCATTTATTATATCAGCAAAGTTCTTCATGATGCGGAGACAAGGTACCCAAAACTTCAGAAAATTATTTATACCTTGGTGATATCAGCCAAATGCCTCAGACCATATTTTCAGTCCCATCGTATTGTTGTATTGACCGATCAACCTCTAAGGACTGTCTTACAAAGCCCCGATACTTCTGGCCGAATGGTGAAGTGGGCAGTCAAATTAAGCGAATATGACATTACTTATCAGCCTCAATCTGCAATGAAGGCCCAAGTATTAGCTGACTTTATAGCCGAATGTACCTGGGGTGTACCTGGGGTGACAATGAGAAAGAAATTCAACCGTCTGATGAAACGGAAATGACCGATGCACCTTGGGTATTACATGTAGATGGAGCTTCGAACTCTTCCGGCTGTGGAGCAGAATTAATCTTATCTAGCCCTCATGGAGATGTTATGGAATATGCACTCCAATTTTCTTTTAAGGCCTCTAATAACCAAGCCGAATATGAAGCTCTCCTAGCTGGTTTAAAAATTGCAAGGGAGGTAAATGCCAGAAAACTGAAAGTATTATATGATTCACAATTGGTCGTCAATCAAGTAAAAGGAGATTTTGAAGTTTGTGACGCTATTTTAGCTTTATATCTGAAGAAGGTTCAAGAGCTGAGAGCTTTATTTGATTCATGGGATATCAGTCACATCCCTAGAATCGAAAATTCTCGAGCCGATTCATTGTCCAGATTGGCTACTTCTAATCTGACCAAATGGGTCGTACCTTTGTAGAACATTTAAAGGTTCCGAGTATCTCAGCAATTGAAAAAGAAAAGGTTTTCAAATAGAACCAGAAATGAATTGGATGAATCCGATAATCGAATATTTGACTGAAGGGAAACTACCTGAAAATAATACGGAAGCTAGGCAGATTCGGAAGTTTGCTGCTCAGTATGTCATTCTAGATGGTCTGTTATACAAAAGCACATTTTTCCAGCCATTGCTGAAGTGTCTGTCTCCTTCGGATGCAGATTATGCTCTCAAAGAAGTGCATAAGGAAATATGTGATGATCATTTGGGAGGAAAGTCTTTAGCTTATAAAATTATAAGGCAGGGATATTACTGGCCAACTATGCAGAAGGATGCAGCAGATTTTATAAGAAAATGTGATTATTGTCAGAAGTATACAAATATCCAAAGATGTCCTGCCAATCAGCTAACACAATTAACAGCTCCTTGGCCATTTGCTCAATGGGGAATGGATATACTTGGTCCATTTTCCCCAGCTTCCGGGCAACGAAATTTTTGATCGTTGCTATTGATTATTTCACAAAATGGGTAGAAGCTGAACCTTTAGCTTTAATCACTGAAGCAAAATTTGAAACATTTGTCAGAAACTCTATTATATATAGATTTGGAATTCCTCATGCGATCATTACAGATAATGGAAGACAGTTTGATAACTAGGAATTCAGG
Organism: Areca catechu; assembly: GCA_021397845.1. Lineage (NCBI taxonomy): Eukaryota > Viridiplantae > Streptophyta > Magnoliopsida > Arecales > Arecaceae > Areca > Areca catechu. The sequence goes on from CM038052.1 coordinate 8,966,888, forward strand.
GATTTTTGTGCTCAATACGGTATTCTTCACAAATTGACATCCGTCGGACATCCTCAAGCTAATGGGGAAGCTGAGGTAACTAATCGGACGATCCTTCATAGATTGAAAACCCGATTAAATGAAACCAAAGGATCTTGGGCTGATGAACTTAACTCTGTTCTATGGGCCTATCGAACAACTCCTCGATCTATCACGGGTGAATCTCCGTTTAATCTTGCTTATGCAAGTGAAGCAATGTTACCCGTAGAAATTGTCCTTCATTCTAGAAGAACTGATGGTTTTACAGAGCCCGATAATGATAACCAAAGGAGAGTTGATCTTGATCTGATTGAAAACTCCAGGTTACCGGCAGAACTGAAAATGACAGCTTACCGATAAAGGGTAGCGCGGTATTATAATTCAAGAGTGAAAGCCCAAATCTTTCGGATTGGAGACCTTGTTCTGCACCGAACTACTATATCCAGACCAACTGAACAGGGCAAACTTGCTCCAAATTGGAAAGGCCCTTATCGTATCACTGAGATTGTGCGATCAGGGACCTATCGACTTGAAAGTTTAGATGGTTATCCATTAGCAAGGCCATGGAATGTAGAAAATCTATGCAAATACCATTAATAAAGATATTCTTTTTCTATTTCTTCTTTTGTATGAAGGAAACATATGATATCCCAATATTCTCCAAGAAATAGAGAAAAGAAAAGTTTGCCTGATAAGCTGACTATAATCCGACAAATCGAGTTAGTCTAATCCACTAACTCAATCGGTATTTAATGATTAGGATAACTAATCCAAAAGTTGGCCTGATAAGCTGACTATAATCCGATAAATCAAGTTAGTCTAATCCACTAACTCAATCGGTGTTTAATGATCAGGATAACTGATCCAAAAGTTGGCCCGATAAGCTGACTATAATCCGACAAATCGAGTTAGTCTAATCCACTAACTCAATCGATGTTTAGTGATCAGGATAACTGATCCAGAGATTGGCCTGATAAGCTGACTATAATCCGACAAATCGAGTTAGTCTAATCCACTAACTCAATCGATGTTTAGTGATCAGAATAACTGATCCAGAGATTGGCCTGATAAGTTGATCTCAATTCGACAAGTCGAATTAGCCTGACCCACTAACTCATCAGTACTTAATAATCAGAATAATTGATCAAAAGGTCATATTGATAAGATCATACCCCGACAAACTGGACTGATCTGATCTATTAACTCATTTGTACTCGATGATTTGTTGATCAATCAAAAAGTTAATCATATGACATCTGATGATGAACAATGTGGTTTATTGTTTTATCAACAATGTTATCTTAGAAAATCTGAAAATATGATCTAGTATATTGATGGAAAATATAAAATTTCATTGATATTCTGTTACAAAAGGGAAAGGAAAAGGTGGCAGTAAAAATTACCGCCGGTTCTCTATTACATATATTATTCAGCTTCTTTTTGGGCAGCCTGATCAATTGAAACTTTATCTTGTTCAGACGTTTCCTTGATAACCGACATTATCAGATCATGGTTTGGCTGTTCTTCTTCTTTCTCTGCGGAATGATCTATGAAGACAGAAGACAAGTCAAGGTCAGGATACATTTTTTTAGCCTTATCAATACAATCCTTAAAACCGAGATCATAGCCTTTGGCTCCCACTCTTTCTATTTCTCTGAAGAAGCCATCAGATTTCGTAAATTCTTCAATTACAAGAGAATTTCGTTGGATCAGTGAAGCATTCTCTTGTTCAGTTTGCTTTAATTTCTCTTCAAGAAGCGATATCCTCTTCTTCATCATGAGATTCTGGCTGAGTACTTCTTCATATGCTCGAGTCTTCTCCTCTATTGCTTCATTAGCTTGTTGAAGTATTTTTCTTTTCTGGCTCCATCTTCCACAAGCTGATGAGCATGTATTTCAATTTGTTTTAATTGCTTCTGCAGAGATATAACCTTCGCAGTTAGAAAAAGAACTTGTGTTCTAAAGGCCTTCCGATCGGTGATGGCTTTGTCTTTTTCTTCCTTAGCTGCTGCTAATTGCTTCTGAAGATCTTCTTGAAGGTTACTTGCTTGATCCCAACTCTTTTCAATCATGGATATATCATTGACAAACTAAAAAAAAAAAAAATTCATTAAATATATAAGCAGTTTGTCATAAAAAGAAAAGAGATATCACTTACCTTTGTGATTTTTGGGTAGATAGAAGATAGAGTTTCTTTCACTCCCTACTTGATCGTCACCTCCCAATCCTTCCGAAGAATAGCGGATTGTAGAATGGTTTTTGCTAATTTTGGATTATTGATACATGTATCAGCAACTAGTACTTGAACAGATTTATCATCTGTTGGGTCAGTTGATTCCTCCATAGAAGCTTTTCCTTTCTCCGTTGAAGTATGTTTGACAGCTGGATCTTGATATGTTTCTTTCGATGCGCGAATAGAGGATTTCTGCTCTTCTTCATCAGATGAAGATGCGATATATTCATGAATTATTGATTTGTCAGAGATACTTTTTGACAAACGCCTTCTTCTCATGCACGACCTTTCTTCTCTGAACCGTACTGGACCGGTTTTTCTCTTTGACATCTGATAAGGTTTCTTATCACCTGGCTTCATTTTTTGAATACGATAAAGATCTCTTTTCAAAGACTGTGCCTTAGAACAAAAGGTTTCAAAGGAAAAACACTTGAGACAAAATTGGTTCAAAGCCCTAAGCTTGGGATCCCTTATATAGAAAACACTAATGGTCATGATTCATGATTAAAGTTTTTAGATATCAGGAGATTTCGACACGTTTCAGATTTTGATTTGGTGAAAATCCGTGTGCCCTTCTTATCTCTCAAAAAGTCAGTTATAAGATATATATATATATATAAAGGTATGTGATTTGAATTTCAAATTTTGTACGACCTCTTGAGTTTTGACAAATGCGGTTATACGACTCTCCGGACGACTGCACTTCTGACAGAAAGATAATATCTGGCTAAGTTGATATGATTACTTACTTCATTTAGAAAAGTTTTTCACGAAAGGGAAAAATGAGAGGATAGTTAGCAAGTTAAATTAAAGTATTATCATTAAATTGAAAGTTCGAGCAACTTAAAGATTATTGCTAACTACTTTTTTAAAGGGGATTGAAGTTCATATTTTTCAGTTGATTTCCTCCGTCAAAAATTATTGATTCGGTGAATTTGTTTGAAATTGCTTAAACTGGATTTTTTTTATATAAAAGTTAGTGCTGGAGATGGTATCATAATTAGATCGGTTTTCCTAGAAGATTTACTCCTGTATTCCGATTATCTTATACTTAAAAGATTTTTTCATGAGAGTAGGAATTTTCACAATCCGATAAACATTGAAAAGAAGGATTTTTCATTTCTCATTAAAAAGCAAAGTCGATTTTTTCATTATCAGTCTGTTACATTAATTTCAACAGAACCTTCCTCTACTTCGCTTTGGTTTATAGAAGGAATTGGTAAAGGTTCTTCCGAAATTTGAAAAGTTGGTACCAATCCTTCGATTTGATCTCCGATAGGTTTTTCGGTTTGATCTCCGATTGATTTTTCTGTTTGATCAGAAACTGGTTCTCCCGCTTGGTCTTCTTCATCCGAATTTTCTTCGTCGGAATCCTCTTCTTCAGAGTCTTCTTCTATCTTCGAAGTATCGAGATTTGGATAAAGTTTCTTTACTTTTTTCAAGCAATTGACAAGACCGTAGTTATAACTTTCAACTCCTGCCTCATGGAGTTTGTCATCAAAAGCTTTCGATTGAACATATTTTTTAACGGCTCCGTTGACAGCCTCTTCAACGGCTCCGTTGACAGCCTCTTCAACGGCTTGTTCAATTCTTTTGGTAGCCGTTTAAACTCTCTCTTTGGCCGCTAAGATCTTCTTCTCGGCTGTTGCAATCTTTTCTTCAGCTCCTTCCAGCTTAAGGGACATCGATCGAATTTTCTTATTCTTCTTCTTCAATTTTGATTTCATATTGTTTATCTTCGATTGTGCCTCTTTTAGTTCTGCCTCTAACCTCGAAGTTTTGGTCGTCGCTTCTTCTAGTTTTTTCTCTATAGAATTCTTTAATTCTTCCGCGACTTCTTTCTCTGCCGTTGCAACATTTACTTCATTGCTCATGGCTTTGCGAAATTGATCAAAATTTTTTAAACTTTCATCCATGATACTGATTCCATAGATGAGCTGTTATTTCATAGTTCGAGTTAGTCGAATTTAACAAAAATAAAAATGACGATCAAATTTTTACTTAGAATATAAGTATGGTTCGTACCTTTAACAACGTCGGATGAAGCAGCAAGATAGTATCATCAATCTGCTGGAACTTAGTTATTTCCCAGTCTCTCGGAATTATTATAGATTTCAGAAGCCGACGGGCCAACATTGGGTCATTAAAGCCCGAATCATCGGCATATATAGAGAAATCAGCCGAAATATTTGCGGCTGGAATTCTTTCTTCTTCTTCCATCATTGGAGCTTTGCCCTTATCCGGTTGGTCAGTAGGGCAAGACAATGGATCGTCTCTTCGAATATCTGTCGGTTGTTTCTGTATTGGAGGTTGAAGGGATGTTGATAGAGGGACTTCATCATCCTCTGACACAGTGGCTATTAGAATCAGAGAGTCAAGTCCCGTTGCAACTATTGAAGCTGTGGAATTTATCGGATTTGATTTTCTCAGCTTCTTAATTCTTCTCTCTTCTTGAATTGAAGAAGTAGCTTCTGTTTTTCTTTTCTTCGAAAGCTTCCGAAACTTTCGAACGTCCACCATGACTGATGAATCTGTGGCAATTGATAAGTCAGAGATTAAGATAAATTGGTAGAAGATAATGATGAAGTAATGTCGGCAATGAAAATACCTAAGGAAGGTTTAGGACTTATTTCTGCTGAAAAAAGTCCTTTTTCATCAAGGAGTTCTTTAATCGAAGGTACCTCCATCCCTGTAAGCTTCTTGTAGTCTTCTTGGTCGGAAGCCAAAACTTTTTTGCCATCATTGGGAGTCAGTCGGGGTTCCCTATGGCTAGTAGTAAAGTTCCAGGGGATTTTGGAGATAATATAGAAGAAACAGGGTTTCCAACCATGAATGGCCGAAGAAAGTCCCATAATGAATTTCCGACCATGGCGTGGATTGATGACCCACCATTCATGGCCATGAAAATCTCGTTTTAGTACAAATAAAGTGGTAAAAAGAGAAGTTTTTAAAATTATACCTGCATCCTTGCAAAGGATCAAGAACGCACAAATAATTCGGATACTATTAGGGGTCAATTGAGATGATAGTATCTGATACAATCTGAAGATTGTAAGGAAAAATAGGTGGATCAGAAATCTAAGACCGGCCCTTAGATGTTCCTCGTAAATGGTCAGACAACCGGGTGGAGGCTGATCTATTTGTTCTTCAGAACTATGGAGGATTATGGCATAATCATCCGAAATGTTGAAATGTTGTTTTAATGCTAAGATCCGATGTTCGGTTAAAGAAGACCTAATATCTCCTATTTTCATTAGCTCGGTTTGTTTCTTATGCTGTTGAGATGAGGATTCTTCGGGGTGTTCAGGATTTTCTATACGTCTGATTTCTAAGAGCCTAGCCATGATGAAGGAAGGAAAGGAAGATTAACTTGAAAAAGGAGAAGAGGAGTAAGAGGCCGACCTGTGGAATTTTCTTTCGCTTCTAAAGCAAAGAGGCAGAAATGGCAGAAAACCTATTTTTTTGAGAATGACGGTGTTTATATAATACCTTTCAACGGTCCAAGATTTCTTCACAAATAACGAGATTGAACCAGATTTAGCCACCTGTCAGCAGATATTTAATAAAAATCGGATTTCTCGAAAGATCGAAACAACCTTTTATGCTCCGGTGGCAGCAGTCTGTTGACAAGATGGATGCCTTTATTCTTTACGAAGATAATTTGATTTTCTCGGATTTTAAAAAATTATAATGATGAGAAGAAGATACGGCTATTCATTTTTATAACTGCTCCCCCAATTAGAGTTCGACACGTCATCCAAGCGTGCTTTCCGATAATATAAGCTTCTGACAGTTTCTGATTTCCAATTAATGAACTCAGAAACTGGGAGGACTAGTGTTGGGATACGATAAGATTACTCTGTTTATACTGATCTATTAAGAGCCTGAAATTGAAGTTGGCTGATCCATGCCAGAAAAGTACAAATATGATCAATGCCTCTTCCGAAAGGTATAAGGCTGATCAATGCCCGAAAGGCGCGAGTATAATCAATATCCAAAAGGTGTAAGACCGATCAATACTCGACAAGCATAAAATTATCAACTTTCAGGTAATTAGTTAGCTTTTATAAAAGGTAAGGTTTATTAATATTCAAATAATGCAGGGATTGATCGATCTTTGGAGATATGCCGATCAACTTAAGGGATTGATCAACTTTGGAGATACGCCGATCAACTTAAGGGACTGATCAACTTTGGAAATAGGCCGATCACTATGGATAAAGAGCTGATTTATTACGGGTGACTTTCGATGCACGTGCTCACATCCTGGATTAACCGTTTAACAGTTAGATGCCAGCTGTAAGAGCTTAACTCCATTGTCTATAAATACCTCCAAGTGCGATGATGAAGGGGCTTCTGCAACTTTTTCTTTTCCACACCGTTCTTCACCTGGTTTTCCTTCAGATCTCATCTGTTTCAATCCAGACGCAATCAACAAGCTTGAGAACCACATCAACACTAATTTTCCAAGAAGATGACAGGAAGTTGAATCAAATCAACTTGATCCACTTTTTTTTTTTAATTCAAGCTTGCTGTATTTTGTTTGGACACAACATGAAGGTTACATTGTTAGCAATGCTATGATGTTTTTATTTATTATGAAGTTAAATCTTTATATCTAAAGTATATATTTGAATATATACAGAAATGCTTCAAAACGTGGAGACATAAGGAAATAAATGAGTCAAGGAATCAACATTGAGGAATTAGTGTAAGCTTCAGAAATTTTTATCCTTTTAAAAAGAAATATACGTGTGTATAAAAAAGAAATATCATATCTAAACAATTTGACTTATATTCAAGATCGGCCATACTGATTATTACTTAGTGCAGATCCAGCAATACATATACCCAAGGATCGCTGAACCGATACCGGGACCCATACTGGTCGGTCTTGGTGAATTAAGAAAAAACTATCTTCCTCCCCCCTCTCAAGAAAGGATTGCCGTACCGGATCCGAACCGAGCCCGAACCGGACTGAACCGGGCCGTACTGATCCGAACCAGCCCATACCATACTGAACCGACTCGTACCGGTTCAATTCAGACCAATTTTAATGGTTCAGATCCCAAACCATTTTTTAGAACTACGGTACACCTCAAACCGAGCAGATCGGGATGATACCGTAAACCTTGCATATACCGAAGATGCATAAATCTAGAAGCAAATTTGCAAAGAATAACCTGCTTTGAACATGGGTCCATGCATAGAATCATACAAAAATAAATAGACTCATCCTTGTCCTTCCATCAGTCATTGAGATAATCAAGGTCTAATGCATGTGCTCTCATGTTAAGCATAATATGAAACACTAGATATTACATGGCTTCATCTGGAGGTATACAATGAGACCTCCTTAAAAAGGCCTTTATTGACAATGATGTTGATGCAGTTTTTTTCATAGAAGTGTCCTGTGCTGCATTTTTTTAGAGGTTAACATGGCAGATATTTGAGACACTTGGATACCTAGTTCTTGGATGACTAGCCCAAATAAGGAAAAAAATCTACTCTCATATTGAAGCTAGATGTTCTCAACTAATTTGGCCTGTGCAAAATTACTCACTGTTGTTTGGTAGACTTCATTTATCTTTGTTTGATAGAGATTAATAAGTTCCTGAACTTCCCCATTTATATGCAACAAGGTTTTATTCAAGAATTTAATCAAATGAAACTTAAGTTGTAGGTCTAAAAACCATTAACTAATTAGAATCAGAATTATATTGCAGAACTGGATGACAGTTTAAAAATTGACATGGATATAAATATCTGTGTTTTATTGTTTTTAGTGTATGTTCCAGCTGTTTGCAAAGACTTCTAGTGGTGCTAAAATGTTTCGTAGAAATCACAAGGTGCTGTGATGAGGAATTGGAGTGTAAGTAAAGGCATGGTTTGCATTTAGTGATCCAGATTCTAAGTTCATGGTTATTAACAAGATACATACGTAAAGCCAAAACAAGTATACCCTGAAACCTGTTTACAATTCCATTTTGCCTTTATTTTGTACAGTACTCACTCCATGCCATCATTGTTTATAGTGTTTATTAAATTGATCTGTATACTCTTTCAAAATATTTACATCAAATAAAAAATTACTATGATTTTGAATTATTTATATTCCATTTAAATTAAATTGTACATTATAAAATTTTAAATTACATTGCATGGTCATTCAATGTTATACAAGGATCTAGTTCAGCTTATATCTTCTTTATTATATCCCTTACTGTTTCTATAGTTCATGAATATTAAAGGAAAATTTGGATTTGGATCCAAGACATAGCTTTCCAAAAATGAAAGTTATACACACAAATAAGAAAAAACACTACAAAGCACACGCTTACTCACAATGTTTAGAATCTATATTGTCCAGGAAATGCAAAAATTTCTGTTCAAGTTGATAGGTTGTTGTTCTTTAAAAAAAAGTTCGAGAGAGATCTAGCAAGAATAGACCTTCAGAAGTGCCCTATCATCATTGTACACATAGTCATTCCTCCTGTCATTTGATGCACCATTTATGTTTTCAGGAGAGCCTCTGTCAAAACCAAATTAAAAAATTAATGCACTTTGGTTTGTAAAGGAATAATAATGGATATAACTACGGATATTCAGTCATTTCAAGTGGTTGAAAGTTACAGATTGTCTGAAAACAAAAACAGCAAACCATTTTAACATTATTTTGGAGAAGGCAAATCAGCTCAGTTAAATGTGGGGACAACAAAAGTTAAAATAGAACAGGACACAACAACCTTGTTTTGAGAGAGAATGTAGTTGGCCTTGGCTTCAGATCAAGAATATCTGTTAGATGCGGCAAATTGAAACGCCTATCCCAGTCCTCCTGAAAGTGTTTTTTCCAGTTTGGATCCTTAAAATCTATATCTGGCATTGCAGCAACAGCTTTTACATCCATAAACAAGAATCCATTTCTTGTCTTCTTGTCAGATCTTCTAAATCTTGACTGTGAGAAACTAGAAATAGATACATCCCCACTCCAATGCAAGTGATGCAATCGTGTGCTGACAGGGCCAACAGCAGTTGTTGATGGAGCAAATGCCATCCTAAATGAACTGACAAAGCAAACTGGAAATCAGGGAGCCTGTGAACAGAAATAAATAAAATGAATCATCAATGCAAATAATAGAAATTTAAAGTTATAAAGGCATAGGAAATACCAAACAACAAAACATCCAAGTGTCCAACAATTACTTCCTATCAACTGTCAGCATGCTAATCATTTCCTATCATCTTTGTAAATCTCGTATATAGAGGCATATAGTTTGTTACCAACCATTTTCATGTCTTTGTGTATGACACATACTCTCACCACTCACATCCAAGTACCTCTATATCCAACAGCCCTCTCTCACTCTTTTTCCAAATGAATTTTTGAACCAAAACTTGGGAAAAAGCCATCTCTATCCCTCTGTTACAACATTGAACTGCTGGCTATGTAGCAAAACTTTTATGGGAGGTATATTAAGATTTGAGAAAAAGTTTGAAGAGAGAATAATCATAGGAGTAGGTGATTGCCTGCCAAAAATTTCTTGATTCAATAAAAACCACTACAAACATCCAAGGTCTACAAAACCAATACTAACAACTGTTTCAGTACATCGTTGGTTCGAAATGGTATAGTTAGGTGCAGCAAGGTACATACCCCATATGGAGAGAGGCTTCCAACACTTGTTTCTCACTCCCAACCAAGGTACCACCAAAATTAGATGGTACAGGTCGGTACCAAGTGGTACAAGGTGGTTCCAATCAGTTCGACTGTTATGAATAAATTCAGCTCATACACCAAACCAAACCTCAATATTGTACCAATACCTTGCCCGTATGGAGATAGGCTTCCAACACTTGTTTTCTCACACCCAGCCAAGGTACCATGCAAAATTGGACAACACCGATCGGTACCTGGTGGTACAGGATGGTTCCACTCCATTCAAACTGATATGGATCAATTCGGCTCATGTACTGAACCAAACGTCAATTATCTTACAAATATGGTATGGTAAGGTCAATCAGTACAAAAAGGTACAGTAGACATTGGTTACATCTTTAACTTCACTCATCTGACAAAAAACTTTGTAATTGCACTCCCTATAGTTTCTCTCATTTCACTTGATATAAAGGAACATTTCCTACCTAACCATATTCTTGATTCATATCTGCATTTATGAAAACTAGCTAAACTCTGCCTTATTAGTCATTTGGGTCTAGGTGCCATTGACTAAGAAAACTAGCATCACACGTGAGATGTTGCAAAGCTTGTCTGTCTAATTTTAGCCTTCTTTTCAAGGTTACGTTCCTTTTCCTTTTCAGAATGTTTCTTTCTAAATGGTACCAGACATCCATTTGAATACTTCACATAAATTCCATATCCAATGAACATATGGCAAACCACCTTCATCTAATAGTTGTTTTTGGATGCATCATTAAGTTGTTTTTTCTATGGCAGAACATTTGGCTCAACGTTGTAGCATTCGTACTAAGTACTCCCAAAGAACAAATTATTTCTATGATTGTCATAATAAAATTGAGAATGTTGATTTCTTCCAAGGCAACAACTCAAAAAGAGAAGAAAAAAATCGGGGACTGCTTGTAAGGATCCACAGACTGACCCCCTGGTCATTATTTATGAAAGATTTTTGTCAATCTTCATAGCCATGCATACGTTATAAATTTTGTCACCTTCATCACTCGCCACAAGACCATAGTTTTGCACAGCTTAATGCTCCATTTCCTTCCCTCCTAATTTTCCCCGTAAATTCTCATTTGTTTCCCTCAACATCCTCATCTCCACCATGCTAATATATTATGCATATATTATTCTATACAGTGCTCAAACTATAGAAAGATTCCCCACTTCATCAACCCAATTCGAATTCCATTAGCAGAAAAGGCATCCATCTTGCAGTAGACTGAAACCTGGATTCAAATAAATATAGTAAAAATACTGCATTATCAGGAAATAATGTTGCTGTAACCGTAACAGAAACAAAAAATCCTGAAAGACGGCTTTAGATACCTTTAATAAAAAAAAAAACTACTGTACAAAAAATAATATAAGCGCTTCGAAATCCAGGTGAGACGCGTCATCTGTGACACAACAGACACTTCAACTCCTCTCAAAAAGATCCAGCCAAGCTTAGAAACAAAGGCAAAATTTCATACAATAAGAGATCATAAGAATGTATTTTATTATACTTACCAACCAACCTATTCGATTTACTTCTTTTTTATTATTATTAGAAAGAATCTAAATGATCGGATTAACATAAGCTCGAGAAGAGAACCTTCGATTTCGACGCGAAGCGGATCGACAAGAAAATTTTCGACTAATGCGACAGCCTGGCGAGTGGATCGATCGAAACGATAGGAGAAGAGCTTCGGTGATGCCGAATTCCTCCTCCTCCTTCGTGGGAATTTCCACCAACCGGGGCTTTGAGACAGGGGAGGCGTTTTGCGACGCTGTGGGCGCTTCCTGGGTTGATCACCGCGGAAAAGGTTACCGCCTCCGCGGTTTACGCGGTAATGACGTGCCGCTGAGGATGAAGGTGGGTCTCATAATATCCGTCCAAATTTATTTTTTTTCAAACTATTTTAAAAATTTTAGTTAATTTTTATATTTACATCTGTTGGTTTAAAAAATATATAAATATAAATAAATAATTATTCAACTCATATCAAAATATTTAATTTTATTTAATTTTAAAATAAATAATAAAATATATATATTATCTTAATTTATAATTATTTTTAATATAAAAAATATTTTTAAATTTATTGTAATGTTTTCTAGATCATGAATGGAGTTTATAGCTGTTACATGATGATGTGGCCAGAGCGCTGACGCGGAGCTCCTATCAGATCCAATCAAATATCACGTGGGCGGAAGTTGCCATGTCAGGCTGCTCTCTCCGAGCTCCTTCGCCAGGTGGCTTCCTTGAGGTCGAGCCCACCTCAGCCGAAGTCGAGCTCCTGCTCTCTTCGAGCTCCTTTGTTGGGTGGCTCCCTCGAGGTCGAGCCCACCTCGGTCGAAGTCGAGCTCTCGCCCTCCTCAGGCCAAGCTCTCTTCAGGCAAGGGGTCCGGCAGCCGAAAGTCAAGGCCCCGCGGTGTCACCTCCCTTGGGCTGCAGACAACCGCCCAAGGACCACGGAGGGGCACCCTCCGGGATGCCATTATCACCCTCGCTGCTGCTTACACCAGATATGAAAGAGCACCCCGACCGAGGCGCTGCACTCCCAACTGACCTTCTGCACCACCCGAAAGAAGAAATCGTCTCGAAAAATTCAAATCCAAGGGGAGGCCGCCCCCTAATCGAGGCCCTGTCAAGTTTCCCAAACTAGAGCGACCGAGAGGGGGGTCAGAGCTGGCAACATAACTCCTTGTCATGAATAAGGAATGTACTTAAGCACACGGTACGAAGCACTGTCAGAAGTTGACCTTTCGGTGCCTGCAGAGGGAGAAGATTCCAAAGTAAGCCGCTAGGAGGAAACCTGGTCTAAAAGAACCCTCCTAAGGTTCTTAACACAAGGTAAGCAAAGCTAACTCAAGCAAGCAAGGAAGAAGCAGCACACAGGAGAGGAATCGAGAAACCGAGCGCTTTGGGCTATCAGAGACTCATCGGAAGGGTCTTGACGGACACAGCCACAAGGCTCGAGCTCTCCTCAGCTTGCTGCACTCCGAATGGCAGCCTACCCAGGTGATCTGGTACTGTGATGGGCTGAAACCTCTCAACCTTGGGAGTGCAGCAAGCTCTCCCCGAACTAGGAAAGCCCTACAAAGTGGTCAAGGCTCTCCCCCATGGAGCTTACTACCTCGTCGAGCTCGATAGCGCCCGGTTCCCACGAACTTGGAATGCCAATAATTTGAGGATGTACTACTAGTGATGTAAGGTCTCCTCCCATTAATAAAAGAATTCCTTTCTATGCAAAATATCTTGCCTTGCAGGAACCCTGCCGACCGACCCCAGGTCCGGCAGACCAAGCCGGGAAACTCCTGAAGCCCCGCACTTCAAGCCGGGAAACTCTTGAAGCCCCACATCTCGAAGCCGGGAAACTCCAGAAGCCTCGCACCTTCAAGCCGGGAAACTCCTGAAGCCCTGCACTTCAAGCCGGGAAACTCCTAAAGCCCCACACCTCAAAGCCGGGACGCTCCAGAAGCCTCGCACCTCGAAGCCGGGAGGCTCCAAAGGACCCCGCACTCTGCCTATCCAAATCCTAGCTTGGTGGAGGCACCTCACGGACCCGTCGAGCTCAGCCTCCTGGCTTGGGTGCCTTCCGGGCACTTGGAGATGGTTTCATCTGAGGTCATCCAGACCTCCCTCAAAAAGAAAAAATGCATGAAGTTCCGCTATGCCATTTCCGACGTGGTAGGGACAACTCGATAACTCAAGGATTTCCTTCCTAACTACCCCAAGGAAATGCATGAAGTACCCAGAGCTCAGCAAGAAAGAGCCCAAGGACTTAATGCCTCAAGGCAAGGTGCCTCAACAAAAGCATACACGTGGGCAGTCAAAAAAAAAAGAAGAAGAAAGAAGAGAAAGAAGGAAGGGAAGTTGTTAGAGCATTGAAAGTTCAAGGAACCCAAAAGAGACAGAACAGAAGAAAATTTCATTGAAGATTTGTAAATTTTTTACAGTGTCTTCGGACCCTTGACAGGCCAGATGGTCCAAAAAAAAAAGAGAAAAAGCAGAAGGAAAAGTACAAAGGAGAGGAGGCCCCCTAGTCTATCCTACTCGGCCGGCTCCTTCCCGGGATGGTGCTGAGGTCGGGCAGCATCCTCTCGGACCTCCGGCGATAAGGCTATGTCGATGGCGACTGCGGGATCCTCCTCCGCTTCGGCCACGGCCATGATTGGGCCCCCACACAGAGCAGCAGGGAGGGCGAGCCCATCCAAATTCATGTCTGGGACGAGCTCCGCCACCCTAGACCGGCAGAACTCATATCCCTTGAGGAACGAGTCCGTGGTCACCTCCTGGAACTCCGCTTCAAATTTTGCCGAGGCCTTGTAGTTCGGCATTGCCTCGGTAGCTTCCTTCTTTGTAGCCTCCATGAGGGCCACGGCCCCCGCGGCCTTCTCCTTGACGGCAGCAGCCCACGCCTTCGTCGCCTCCAGCTAGGCCAGGAGAGTCTGGGCCTATTCCTTCTCCTAGGCCGCTTCGACCTTGAGCTCCTCAATTTGGGCCTCCTTGGCCTTGAGCTCTTTGGCCCAGTGCTTGACCCATTCCTTCTCCCTGGCTAATGACGCCTCCAGGTCTTTGAGGTGCCTCTCGGCACTCGCTGCCTTGGCCCTCAACTCCCTGTTCTTCTCCTTTACTTCTTAGGCCTTGTTCGTTTTCAACTTGGCCTCCATCGCCAGTGCGGCAATCTCCTGCTCCTTCAGCCTGTCCCTCTTGGCCCTGCAGTAATCCCGGATGAGCAGGAGATCTGTTCCGAGCTGCACCAAAGAGAATGTCAGCCGTGCAAAAGAAGAAGAAAAAGGAAGAAAAGAAGACAAAATGAATGAGGGAAAAGGCAAGAAGCCTTACCGAGAAGAGCTGCGGGAAGGTGCCGAGGATGGCATCTGCCAAGAGCCTTCCTCCCCTTTCCCATCAATCGCGTGATTGGACCGCAAAGTCCATCATACACTTGGCCAATTTTTGGTCTTGGGCCACCGAGGAGTTCGGCGCCACCTCAAAGGGCAACTTGTGGGAGCTGCTTTTCTTCTTCTTCGTGGCTGTGGCAGCGCCCTCGGGGGTGGCCGACGACGTCTTCGAGCCTCTGTGAGATCTCGCCGCCACACTAGACAGTACTACTGATGGCAGCTCCCTCCTCTCCTCTACCACTTCCACCTCGACTACTTCAGGAGGTGGAGGCGCAGCAGCAACAGTGGCGGACTGGGCCCGAGCGACCACGTCTGGCTCTTAGATCAAAGGCAGGTCCTGCTACCTCGACGATTCAGGGATCGGCTCGGCCATTCTCCTACTCAGCCCAGAGGGCGCAGCAGCCCCAGGCCTTGCACCGGGCTCACTCCGGGGTCTCTTCGACGGAGACTCCCGGCTCCCGCTAGAGCGCCTATATTCTGGGAAAGCGCAAGGAGGTGGTCCAAGGAGTACTTCATGCTTGCAAAATGGTGGAAAACAAGGTCAGCTCTAAGCTTAAGCAAACATACAGAAGAAGCAAGAAGAGTTTAAGCCAAACTCACCCAATTCCCGGATTGGGCTGACCCCGGTCTCGAACAGGTTTTGCTCTGACAGCAGAACCTCAAGGGAAGGGATTTGGTCGGCGACGAGCTGGTCATAGATCTCCCGATCAGCCACTTCAACCTTTGCATTTTGGTTCAGAGTCCAATCCGGATCACTCCAGACCTATTCGACCTCCTCAACCGAGGTGAAGAAATATTTACTTTTCCACCCTTTGATGGAAGAGGGAAGTTCAAATCTAATACCCTTTGGGTGGGAAGAAATGAACCACCACCCGTCCTCGATCGGGTGGTGCTTCAGGATGAAGAAGGCCCTGAACAATGAGATGTTAGCTATGATCCCGTGGAAGTGACAGAGGACGATGAAACAAAAAATCATCCTGACTGCATTTGGGACTAGTTGAGCCGGGATGAGGCGATAATGGTTCAGCACAGAGAGGAAGAAAGGATGAAAGGGGAAGCAAAGACCCCCTGCGAGGGACTCCTCGTAGAGAGCTATCCGGCTCGGGCCACTGGAGGTGATCCATTCTCCCAGTCTCGAGACTGAGAGCTGGACGGAGTCCAGGATGCCGAAAGTCTTCCGAATGATCGAAAGGTCTTCTCCGGTCATCACCGAAGCAATG
This sequence comes from Areca catechu, assembly GCA_021397845.1. Lineage (NCBI taxonomy): Eukaryota > Viridiplantae > Streptophyta > Magnoliopsida > Arecales > Arecaceae > Areca > Areca catechu. Next base: position 8,982,945 of record CM038052.1, read on the forward strand.
CCACCGGGACCAGTCGATCGAGGAGGCTTGGATGGAACTTCAGGAACAAGAGGAGGGAGACGAGCCCTAGATTCCCCTATAACGATCCCGATGGGGCGGAGCCTTCTGCAGATCTCGAAGGGGATCTCCTCCTCCTCATTGGAGGAGGGGGTCCTCAGCCAAGAAGGCCCTGCCTTATTGGGATTGCTCGAGATACGGTTACTACGACCTGAGGGGGCCATCCTAAGGAAGAAGATTGAAGGAGGAGAAGGACAAAGTTTAAAAGGACCCTAGAGATGAACTCTACCTAACCAAGGAAGGAAGGATACTAAAGAGGACGAACCTGGCAAACCTTGAAGAGAAAGGACAGTCGGGGGAGGAAGGAAGGCTCTGGTTTGCCGGTGGGCATAAGAAATTCAAAAGAAAGGATATTTTTTGGAAACTGCCCTTCTTTTCGAAATGGCTAGATAGAAAACTGTACCCCGTAGAGCAGTCGCCATCGGATTTGCGCCACATGTCAACATCGACGATAAGTGACGCTTCGGCTCACCTAAAACTGCTTCGAGTTCTGCATCAACCATAATGCCTCCTTGGACGAGTCGACGTGTCGTCCCCATATTGGTTGGCTGCCCACTCCACGATGCGTCGACGATTGCGGCATTAATTGCGCACGATCTCTACCTTTCCATGTCAACTCCGCATTAACTCCCTTCGCCCCAAGCGCCGCGCGCCAACGGGACTTGGAAGTGGGGAGCAAATGATGTGGCCAGACCACTGACGTGGAGCCCCTGTCAGATCCAGTCAAATGCCACGTGGGCAGAAGTTGCCACGTCAAGCTGCTCTCTCCGATCTCCTTCACTAGGTGGCTCCCTCGAGGTCAAGCCCATCTCGGTCGAAGTCGAGCTCCTTCGCCAAGTGGTTCCCTCGAGGTCGAGCCCATTTCGGTCGAAGTCGAGCTCCTTCACCAGGTGGCTCCCTCGAGGTCGAGTCCACCTCGGCTAAAGTCGATCTCCTGCTTTCTTCGAGCTCCTTTGCCAAGTGGCTCCTTCGAGATCAAGCCCACCTCGACCGAAGTCAAGCTCCTGCTCTCTTCGAGCTCCTTCGCCAGGCGGCTCCCTCGAGGTCGAGCCCACCTCGATCGAAGTCGAGCTCTCGCCCTCCTCAGGCCAAGCTCTCTTCAGGCAAGGGGTCTGGTAGTTGGAAGTCAAGGCCCCGTGGTGCCACCTCCCTTGGACGGCGGTCCGCCGCCCAAGGACCACAGAGGGGCACCTTCTGGGACGCCACTATCACACTCGCTGCTGCTTACACCAGATAGGAAAGAGCACCCCGATCGAGGCACTGCACTCCCACCGATCTTCTGCGCCACCCGAAAGAGAAAATCATTCCAGAAGATTCAAATTCAGGGGGTGGCTGTCCCCCGATCGAGGCCCCGCCAAGTTTCCCAAAGTGGAGCGACCAGGAGGGGGGTCAGAGCCGGCAACATAACTCCTTGTCACGAATAAGGAAGGTACTTGAGCGCACGGTCCGAAGCACTGTCAGAAGTTGACCTTCCGGCGCCTGCAGAGGGGGAAGATCCCAAGGTAAGCTGCTTGGAGGAAACCTCGTATAAAATGACCCTCCTAAGGTTCTCAACACAAGGTAAGCAAAGCTAACTCAAGCAAGCAAGGAAGAGGGCAACGCACGGGAGAGGAACTGAGAAACCAAGCATTTTGGGCTACCGGAGACTCACCGGAAGAGTCTTGATGGACATAGCTACAAAGCTCGAGCTCTCCTCAACTGCTCCTATCCCAGCTCCATTCTCTTTATTTCAAACCAAATCTCCTCCAAGTATGGAGTTCGAGCAAAGAGATCTACAAGGAAGGATCTATTCTCATAGATCGTCACTGACTTGATCGTCAGAGTGCCTCTGCTAGGATTCCCGGCCCGGGTCTTTCTTGTTTTGCAGTCCGGGCGCGCGCGAGTAGGCTCCCATACGACGAGGTCGGCATCCGAGATCTGTTTCCAGCTACAGGTCATGACGGTGTAGACAGCAACACATGATAAATTATTTTACGACGAGTCGGCATCCGAGATCTGTTTCCAGCTACAGGTCATGATGGTGTAGACAGCAACACATGATAAATTATTTAAAATTAGATGATTAATATAAATTTATTAGATCATTTTAAAATAAAATAGTATCTTGATATAAATTTAAAAATTTAAAATATTTAAATATTCAAATTCTAATCTTAATTTCAGTTTTTTTCTTAATCATTTTGTTCAAGGCGGTCATCCAGGTCCAGTCCCACTCGTGACTCTCCGAGCCACCGCCGCGGCTGCTCTCTTCCAAGTCATTTTGTTGGAGATACAGTCTATCAATTTTTGGTGAGGTTACCAGGTGTGGATGGAATTTTACCAGAAATCATGTTTTCACCCTAAAAACTACCGTTATAATCTCCAGAGGCTCCCGATTTCTACAAGAAGACAAGCTTGGAGAAGGTTGGTACCCATACGAAGGAAATTTAGGTTGATCAACTTCCCAGTCCCACCAGGTATTACTCCAGATATCTGGTTAACACCAAGCAACAACATTTCCAGCCTTGTGGAAAGATTCGCGATTGAATTGGGCATCCTGCCTCCGAGCATGTTGAATCCTACATCTAGCAGCTGCAAATTGGTGCAATTGGTTAAAGCCATCATGAAACCCCAGCCGGTGATATCCTTCGTTTCTAGTTGATTGCCGAAGACATCGAGCCAATGAAGGATCTGAAATTTTTCTAGGCTCGAAGGGATTGAGCCCGTGAGGTAATTAGCATAAAGTTCGATGTCTTGGAGTGCAGAAGCATTGACCAGAGATGCAGGAATTTTGTCCGCTAAGGTGATTGTGGTATACAAAACAATCTTGTAGGTCGGGAAGGAGCATTGCCGGTGTCTGATGGAAGAGTGCCAGAGAGCTTGTAGGAGGAGGATATGAACCTGACAACTCGTTGAGCCCAAGTTCAAGAAATATAAGAGAGGTGGGTTGTCCATGAAGCTGGAATCTCTCTCAAAAGATTGTCCTCGGAGCAATCCAAATCAGTGAGAGAGGAAAGTTTCCCCAACAAAGATGGGATGCCTCCGTTGAGAGTATTTCTAGCCAAGGAGAAGGGGAGGACCAGGGTGGGGACAATGACAACGGGGAGGGATGGAGGCGGTGCGGCCATCTTAGAGGGAAGGGAAGGGTTGAAAAAGAAGGTAGGTTGAGATAAGAATTTGGATATTGTTAATCTTTTTAAGCCTTTTGTATCCACGTCATCGTATGCCGTTCATTTTTAAAATGATTTAATAAATTTATATTAATTATTTAATTTTAAATAATTTAACATGTATGCATTAATTATAAATTTTGTTTTAAATTAGTTGCCCGATGAAAGCATTATCACATGTCAGAAACTATAGGATTGACATCACGACAATTGAAAGTACAAAGATATTTGCCGATCAATATAAAATATAAAAAAATATTTTTTATTTTATATAGTATTTATAAATTTTTTAAAAAATAAATAATTATGTTAACATGTTATTGATTTGATTTATTATTACTTATTAATGTTTATAGTGTTATTGATTAAAAAATTTAACCATTTGGCTTATATCTATATTTATATCTATATTTTTGATATCTAATTTATTTTTATATCCATTTAAATAAATAAAATATAAATTTTTATATCTAATTAATATTTATATCTATAATTGTTAAAGAAAATAAATATAAATATAAATATGTTAGCATCCTATCTATTTTCAATATTATATTGGGCCGTCCTCCAAAGTAGCCCAAACTGAAGCCTGGTCCGCACTTGGTTCGGATCCCTAACCGAGCCCAGGAAGAAATGGGCTAACCTTGATCTTACCGCGGGGGCTGAGACACCACTAGCCTTCGGCATGGACTACTATTTTTTTTTTTGGCGCCCGTCCTTGGAGCGACAGCAGTGACTGCTAGACAGGCTTTACGTTAATCCTCAATGCAAATCAGGCTTGAAAGAGAAAATACCATACCCAAGCCCTACACTCTCGTGCTGGTTGGTGCGCGCAGTGGCGGACCGCCCTAATTTTTTTTTATAAATTAATTTTTTTTATAAATTTTTAAATATATATAAGAATGAATATCTGGTAAAACGAGTAGGCCTTAGCCTCTCTAATTTTTTTTATTTTTTTTATAAATTAAAATTATATATAAATTTTTAAATATATATATTTATATATTTATCTTTCTAAATTTAAAATATTAAATATAATTCGAAGAATCTCTAAAAAAATTTAAAATAAAATAAATATTATAAATCAGTTTTCTTAATCCACTATCAATTTTATTTTTTATTTTTATTAATTTTTTTCATAATTTTTTAGAAGAAAGCAGATTTTTTTTTTGTTACTCGATTCGTACCTGTCTTTAGAATTCATCGTGATCGAAGCCACAACACCATTCTATTTACTATACTGATGGATAAAATGGCGGCCGGACTTGTCATATGATGCGATCGACGAGAACGCTCCCACGACGAGACCAGGTGGTTGCGCATACATAAGACCGGATACCATCGATGCTCTGGTCTATGACTACCATTTTGGTGGCCTTCATCAGCTTCATCGTACTGACGAACACTGTGTGCGGTGAAGCCGTGCACCGTCTTAGCGACTGGATCCATCACGTAGTATAATCGGATCTTAAAGGGCACGACGGGTGGGCACCCGTCATGTCTCTGGCTCCAACTAATACTACTGCATTCACATCCTATCATCTTTGATATCGTCGCTCAATAGACGTCACATCCCGTTGTGCAGCATCAACGGTACTCGACGCGACACTGCCATTACTGTTACCGATGCGTGCACATCCTTTACGAGTCCTTAACGCCTATTACTTTTCTGATTTCAACTACTATTTAAAAAAATATTTTCTAAATGAAGATTGTCAAAAGCAAATTATGCAACGTGATGGAAACGATTTTTTTATCGATTATTTAATTACTTGTATAGGAAGGAATCTAAAATTTTTACTGAATAAATTTAATTTTATAAAATAAAATAGGTATAATTTTTTAAATTATTTATTAATATTATTTATTTTTATAATTTTTTAATTTTTTTAAAAAAATTGGTGCCTGGGTGCGCGTCCATGGTATACCTTCGGATTGCATTGGGACATGGAAAGTCTAGAAAGTGCATTCTACCTGCCAGTGGCTGTCACGTTCCACTTTCCGCGACTCATCAGTCTAAAGACTATATCAAGTAAAGTGCCAGTGGGGTAGGCTAGCATCCACCTACCCGGCTCGCTCCGCGAACAATCCGATGCCGCGCGATCGCCGCTCGGCAGCAAATGCGCTCGTTTTGTCGTCATAACCCATCATAGAATACGAAAAAAAAAAAAAAGTAAGTGAACGGTTGCATTAAAATAAAACGAAAAGGCAAGTGCACAGTATCATCATTATATAAATCGGAGGGACGGTCCAGATCTAACCCAACTGTCGGCAACGCATGATGAACGCTTCACGTCACTCCTGGAGACCACCAAATCACTCTCCCCTATGCTCACCTGCCACTCTTTTCCCACCTCGTTTGATCTCAGACTCTCGAGTGAAGAAGGTGGTCGCGTTTTATTAATTATTTTTTTATTATTATTAGATATTATAGTCGATCGGGGGCAAAGGCCGCCATACGAGTGGGAGGCGATGGCGGGAGGTCGGCATGGCCGTTCGGCGACAGGCATCCGCGGGGTGTTCAGCTACAGGGTGTTCGTGTCGGCGATGCTCACCCTCCTCTTCGTGGCGGCCCTCTCGGTGCTGCTCTCCACCAACCCCTCGTCCTCCGTCGCGACTTCCGCCTCCTCGGACTCTTTCGTTGTCGGCGACCCCTCCACCTCCGGCGCCTCCCTCCGCCCCTACCTCAGCCGCACATTCCTCTCCGTGAAGTCCGACCCCCTCCGCACCCGCCTCGACCTCCTCCTCCGCCAGGCCGCCGAACACTCCGCCCTCGTCCACACCTACGCCGCCTACGCTCGCCGCCTCAAGCTCGACAACTCCCGCCAGCTCCGCGTCTTCGAGAACCTCGCCGCCTCCCTCTCCTCCCTCGCCGCCCGCTTCAATTCCGGCCGCTCCTCCGACGAGGACTCCCTCCGCGCCCTCGAGAAGGAGGCCAAGGACCGCATCAAGCTCGCCCGCGCTCTCATCTCCGAATCCAAGGAGTCCTTCGACACGCAGCTTAAGATCCAGAAGCTCCGCGACACCATCTTCGCCGTCCACGAGCAGCTCCACCGCGCCAAGAAGCTCGGCGCCCTCACCAACCGCATCGCCGCCGGATCCACCCCCAAGAGCCTCCACTGCCTCGCCATGCGCCTCATGGAGGACCGTATCGCCCACCCGGACTCCTACCGCCGGCCCGGCCCCGAACCACCGGAGCTCGCCGACCCAGATCTCTACCACTACGTCCTCATCTCCGACAACATCATCGCCGTCTCCACCGTTGTCAACTCCGCCATCGGAACGCAGCCGAGCCCTGGAAGCACGTTTCCACGTCGTGACCGACCCCATGTACCACGACGCGATGCAGGTCTGGTTCACCCTTCGCCCGCCCTCCAGCGGCGCCCGGGTGGAGATCAAGTCGGTGGCGGACTTCGGGTTGTTGAATTCCTCTTACTCGCCGGTGATGCGGCAGATCGAGGGCGGGCGGCGGGATTTGGCGCCGCTGGACTACCTGAGGTTCTACTTGCCGGAGATGTACCCGAGGCTGCGGCGGGTGGTGTTCTTGGAGGACGATGTGGTGGTGCAGAAGGATCTAGCGGGGCTGTGGAGGGTAGATTTGGATGGGAAGGTGAACGGCGCGGTGGAGATGTGCTTTGGGGGCTTCAGGAGGTACGGTAGGTACATGAACTTCTCCCATCCGGTGGTCCAGGAGCGGTTTAGCCCAAGGGCTTGCGCATGGGCTTACGGGATGAATGTCTTTGATCTTGATGCATGGCGGAGGGAGAGGTGCACCGAGCAATTCCATGAGTTCCAGGATTTGGTGAGCACTTTGAAGTTTCCTCTTCTTTTTATTTTATTTTATTTTATTTTATTATTTTCTAGATTCTTTCTTAGTTGATGGATTATGGATGGATGGATGGATAAATCATCTTATTTGCTTAGTTTTCAAATATTTTAACACAAAATATTGTTGCCATAATTGGGCATATATTATGTTTTGCCGGAGCAATCCTTTGCTGTATGATTTTACTCCCTGGTTTTGGATATGTAACTATCAAAGATTGTTTTGTTTGAGTGCATGAATACTGCTGTCTTATATGTTATCAAAGATTAATGATTCATTTTCTGTCAAATGCCAAATTATTGGATTTATTTTCAGTGATATACTACTGTACTCTTATTTGTTATGTCTTTTTGTTCCAGAATTATGACTTTTGCTTGCTTGTTTCTCTGTTCATGCATTACTCGGCAAGACATATTTTGTCTATTTAATTGAAGGATCTTTAATTATTTTTTCTGTTTGCTTTGAAGGTTTCATGGATAGCTGTGAAAACAATAGAGATAGTTGGCTTATATAATTTTTGTAACTTTGGTTACTTATTTTAATTTTTACCTAATAACTTACTTTCTACACATTGTGGAGCATATATATATAGTTTAAAGTTGTTTGTGGAATGATTGTCCTATTTTCCTTACATGAAGGATTATAGGTGTATGCAACTCTCCACTCTGCAATTTATGCAGCGTGAGGATCTTTTACCGTCAGCAAGCTGTACACATCTTCTGATTGCCATTTTGAATCAAATACATCTCATTTTTGTTCAAAGTTTAAGAATTGTTGCCGCCTAGATTGCCATGACCTGTAGTTTGACGTGTGATGTGCGCATCAGGCTTCCTTTGAATGCTTGGTCCTTTTTTCGATCAGCTCCTTGATCGGTTTGTCCTGTAAAAAAAAGATCCTAGCCGAGAATTTGAAGAGGACACTCTGACGATCAAGTCAATTGGGACGATTAAGGAAAATAGAGTCTCTACAGCAGAGGACTGGGATACCTCCACATAGAGGAGTAAATGAAATGGAGCAAAAAAAAAAAGTGGAGTGAATGGAAGCCAGAGAGCAAGGAGGTTTTTTCTTGTGGTTCCTTGCCCATTTGCTTTCTTTGTCTTACCAGTTGTTTTCCCCCTTGTCGAAGGTTCCTTTTTTCATTTTATATGGGAGAAATAGTCCAAATCAAGTATGGGACTTCATCGGGATGTCACTTTTCCTGTATCCTCTTTTGGTGAGGTTTTTTTTCTGTTAACGGCCTTCCTTTGTCAGACCAGCCCTTGGAAGGAGATCTTTTTATTGGGGGTGTTCGTCGGCGTAACTCAGGCCGTCCCTTTGGCGGTGTAGTTTTCCATGGAGGTGCGGGCATCGTGCCGCTGAGCCTCGAGTCGTGGTGGAGCGTTTCTATTTCAGGAGGGACCATTGGGGTGTTGCAGGGCCTGGAGCCTTAATAGGATACTCCTCTTGGAGGTGCAAGTGGCGTGTCACGGGAATTGGAGCCCCGGTTGCACAGTGGAGGGCGCAGGCAGCGCATGGCAGGGCCTGGAACCTGGTGGAGCATGCATTGTACAAAAGACGCAGGTGGTGTGTCACGGAGCCTGGAACCTCCTGTAGGGCACACGCCACCTTTCGAAGGTCGTAGGTAGTCTGGAATTCCCGGTTCATGGCTTGAATTTTTGGTCTTCTTCTCCTTATTCCTGATCGATGATCCCCCATCAGCCGATGACGCCTCTTGGATAGTGATTCTGTTTCGAGAAGCGGGAGCTCTTTCTTGGGAGCTCAACCTCGAATGGTGGGAGCACGATCTCGATCGGAAGCTCAACCTCGATGGGAGCTGACCTTGGCCGGGGTCTCAATCTCGGATTGCGGGAGCAAGACCTCGACTGCGAGCTTATCTCGAATGGGAGCTGACCTCGACTGTGGGGCTCGACCTCGAATTGCGGGAGCACAACCTCGATTGGGAGCTCGATCTCGGATGGGAGTTGACCTCAGCCGGGGGCTTGATCTTTGATGGCGGGAGCACGACCTTTGCCAGGAGCTCGACTTCAGATGAGAGCTGACCTCGATCAGGGGCTCGACCTCGGATGGCAGGAGCACGACCTCGACCGGGAGCTCGACCTCGGATGGCGGGAGCACGACCTCGACCGGGAGCTCGACCTCAATCAGGGGCTTGACCTCGGATGGCGGGAGCACGACCTCGACAGGGAGCTCGACCTCAATTAGGGGCTCGACCTCGGATGGGAGCTGACCTCGGCCAGGGCTCGACCTCGGATGGGAGCTGATCTCGAAGCTTCATTTGGTCACCACATCCAGGTGGTGCATTCTGTCAACATGGCCGCCAGCTGGGTCCAGAGTTCCACTTCAGGGATTTTACCCAAAGTGGGCACCTTTTCATAAATCCGAGTTCTTAGAGAGTTATTGACACATCTTTCATCCGGTTTGAAATCAGCCAAACTAGTAAATGTTCATTAAATTTAGCTCAAATTAGTCCTCATTCGAGAGCACCATACTGCCCCCTTCTCCCACCGCCATCCTTCCTAGCCATTGAGATGAGAATATTTTATAAGTTAAGATATATTCTCCCCCCTTTGCTACTTCACTATGATTCCAACCTTCTATGAATTTCAACAATTAAAAAATTGATATTTGGAACGGTGAAACATTGTATTTAGAGTTTTCTCCAATCAACTATGTTAGTATGGTATTCTTACTCCAGTATTAGCCTCCATATTCCTATCAAACATGCTACATCATTAATTTCACTAAATGGCATATTCACACATTCCAAATAAGTTTAAACCAGTTACATTTACTAATGCACACCTGCTCTCACTTCCAGGTGGGCGACAAAATCTTAACAATCCCCATAGTGCTGGAAGAAATTGTCGCATTTTTGTCTAATTGTTTTTGAATTTTTATTATTTTCATGGTTCTGACCGTTTGTACCAAAATGTTCATGATATATTTTTGTTGAAAATTTTCTTTGATTTATTTTATGTCTTCCTTTTGCCTTTGATTTTAACCATCATTTTATATGTTACCAGACTTGCATTTGACATATATATTTCATCTGATCGTCCAAGTTTATGAGATGCCGCTAAAATAAACTAGATTTACATGGTATCTGAACTAATTCTGTTATGTTGACAGAACGAAGATGGAATGCTCTGGAACCCAGCGACCGTGCTTCCTGCAGGATTGATGACGTTTTACACAACCACTAAACCTTTAGACAAATCATGGCATGTGATGGGACTTGGTTACAATCCAAGTATTAGTCCGGATGAAATCCGCAATGCTGCAGTCATACACTTCAATGGGAAAATGAAGCCATGGCTTGATGTTGCCTTGAGCCAATATAAGCATCTATGGACCAAGTATGTAGATACTGAAATGCAATTCCTCCCGCTCTGCAACTTTGGCCTCTAATTCAGAACATGAGAACTTAGTCCACTTAAGGTTACTTACTAGAAATCTCTTCTCAGAGCCAGAAGAGTTTGCCAGGCAAAAGTGCCTAGGCATGATCGCCTTTCTCTTTTCTAGTTTATTGCAATTTGTTGTGACAGAAGCCTTCTCCAATATCCCATTTTGTTGCAAGTTCTTCCCTTTTCGTTTTAAATGTCTTTTTATAATGTACTTGTTGATGTTTCTTGTGTAGCTCAAATGTACCGGATGGTCTTTGATAGACAAAGGTATCAAGTGAGTTTACATGGTAGTAATTTTTGGACGGCACTGGAAATATGCTGCAGCAAGTGATGTTGTGGGATCAGATCTACTCTGTGTTAATCCTTTATATTTATTCTTATCATTGAATTTTGTTGGAAGCGACTCTAGAAAGTAAATATTAGCAAGAATTTTTCTCTAACCTGTAATGTGAGGATCGATATGGATTTCATAGAGATATGTATGTGCTTCTGATATGGATTTCATAGAGATATGTATGTGCTTCTAGTGTATCTGGGGTGCAATACAAGATATGGGCACAGGTTATCTTATGTAGTACGGTAATTTAGTGTGATGGCTTGGTCAAGCATCCTATGTACCTTATTATTATTATTGTTGCAGAAGATACCTGTTCAAGGTCGAAGAAGAGATACGGACTGACTAGAGTTATCGCTAGAGTCATTTGCAGAGAGGGTTGACAGCTGGAATTGGTCCAGCACGGATTTTTCAATACTCAAATTAGTGATCTATAATAGAAGGGAAGTGACGAGAGTGAAAAAGGATTACGTATTGGGATCTTAGATATTTATACAAGAGAGTTGAGGTATAACTAGCAACTCTGAGGAGATTGGACCATGATCATGTTACAGTGAGATCGCTGTCATAATCCATGCACAGGGATTGTGAAGGCTATCAATTCCATGCACAGGGATTGTGAAGGCTATCAATTCCAGCAATGATATCGGACAGTTGTTCCTATGATCTGGGCGATAGGGGATTTGAAATATCTGTTGTTCCTATGATCTGGGCGATAGGGGATTTGAAATATCTGAAGTTAGTTACGTGAGAAAGGGCGTGCTGAAGGGTCACACCTATTGATTGCCATATACTGTCCTTTGGAGTGTGGCTTGATTTAATAGATGGGTCAGCAAACTTGGACTCAACATCCAGCTGTTGGCTGAGAAGATATCTCAAAAACAAGCTCTGCTCTGGTGGGTGGACATCCGACACATGGATCAGTAGACCGTGCAACCATCTCTGGGGTTAGGTTTTGAATCTATACACATTTTTATTCGAGGCATCCGAAGCATACCCGTCCTTATGCGAGGCATCCAAAGCATACCAGTCCTTATGCGAGGCATTCAAAGTATTTCTGTAATACTTAATTTCCTACTACTTAGTATAAATTGAAATGGATTAGATTAAGGGAGTAACATCGAAGATATGTCTCAGATCCCAAAAGCTTTAGAAGTGGTTCATGGTGATCCTAAAAGCTTTAGAAGTGGTTCATGGTGAGCCAGCCTTTTTTAATGTCTACAGTGCGCGATCATAATTAATCGTTGATGGTTGTGGGAATCAAAGCAACAGCATCCCCTTGCTACTATCTAAAGGTATTTTGGAGATTTTCCCATACCAAGACTGTCTTTCCACCTGCTGTTCTTTCCTTTTGCAATTTAAACATGATTTTGGCCTTTACGAGGGTTCACCCTGAATTCTCCTTAACTAGATTCCTTGTTGTCCCCTTTCCACTTCCTTAAGACAAGGTAAATCATAGAGACCACGTGATGTTCAAGAGGGCACTTCGAAGGAATCAGGCCAAGACATCCACACCGGTGATTAACCTAGCCTCTAGTGGTGGCATCCCCAACACCAGTTGAAGTCCCTGTCGTTCCACTCGCGGTGCCGACTTCGATAGAGGAGGACAATGCATTGTCGGTTGCCCAGGTTTCACCATCATTGGGCAACGATGCTGAGCAACCCGAAGCAATCTCCATGAAGGTTGCAGGTGTTTTCCTACCACCGAATGAAGCCTTTGTAGTGGAGGCGGTCATACCACCTGAAAGATTTCAATAGAAGTATGTGATGTTACTTTTCCATTAGACGGAGTGTTAAGTACGGACAATATGCCAGTTTTTAGTCCACATGTTGGGACAGCGAATGTAGTAACCTTACCGGTGGCAAACCTACAAGTCGAGTTGATTGGCACAACATTTGGCATTGCAGACCTACCAATGGATGGGCATGCACTCAAAGCGAAGGAAGCTGAAGCTCATGCAAAAGAGGCTAAGGCTCATGCTTCGGAATTGGTACAAATGGAGGCTCGCTCTCCAAAAGCAACAGAGAAAGGTGCTTGAGCATCGGAAGCAATAGAGGAAGGAGCCTGGGCAGAGGCTCCAAAATCGGAAGGCCAGCCAGCAGCGATAGGAGGAGAAGCTCCACAACCAGAAGGCCAGCTGGGGGTAGCACGAACTGAACTTGAGCTGCTGAGAGGTTGAGAGGCCTGCTGCCCTTTGTGGAAGGGTAGTTGTTAGGGCAAATGCTCTAAAGCTTTAACACCTCTTGGGCATTCGTTCTAGTAAGTGATTTTTCTTTTTATCCTTCATGGTATCCCACCCAATCTGCTTACTAACTACTGTTCTATTTAGGACTTCTGCAGCTGGGTCATCATTTGGCCCATTGAGTTTGGTATCCTCATGCAAGAAAAGGCAGACCAACTAAAATATGAACCGAAGCAAAAAAAAGCCGCCACCGCTCAATTGATGAAGGAGGTCGATGGTAGCAAAGAAGTCCTTTAGGAGGCCCAAGAAAAGGTTGACTGTAGAGATGCCATAATAATCAAGGCAGAAGTCCAAATAAAGAAACTCGAGCGTTGGGCTGCCAAGGTTGCGAAGGAGCACTCAGACGCCCATGAGCAAGTAAGGTGCCTGAGGGCAGAGCTGGAGGAGGAGAGGAAGAGGGGCTGAGCCATCATTCCTGCCAAGGCTCATCCATCTGGAGGCTCCGCAGTGGTGGCTCCTTCGGGGGAGACTGGTTCAACTACAGATAGGGACCAACTGGTCATCGAGATATCTAAGCTTTGCTGGAGGCTTTGGTCATTTGACTTGAATGCCAAACAAATAGAGGAAGTGCTGAGGAGCAAGGAGAAGAGTAGGTCTTCTCACCATTAGAGCAAGGAGAAGAGTAGGTCTTCTCACCATTATTGACTTGCTGACCAGGAGTAGTTAACTGACTCCGCCAAGAAGAGAGTTGAGAGGCTAGAGAAAGTTGGGGCTAACATCATTTTCGAGGCCTACCGGAAGGGCTTCCTTGTAGGCTTCCTGAAGTACAATCCGAAGGAGAGAAGACACCAAGGCTCAGATAACCGCACCGTTCTCGTTTTTTCTTTTCTTCTCTAATGTATTTTCTTTCTTTCTTCTTTTTAGAATGTAATCACCTTTCTTCTGTAATAACATAAGCCAGAATTCTCCATGACTTATAACCGATGTGGGACTAAAGAGGTCCCTCACTCTTATACCCACAACATAGCCTCCTAATCAAGGAAGAATTTGGGCTAAGATTGTAGGAGCATCCCACATATGGCACCAATATTGTTGTGGTAAAGGCTAGCTTATAGTCATGTGAGGATCGGTCCCCTTTATTGCATGCATGCAAGGTATTGTCCGCTTTGGCCAGTAAGCCTCATGATTTTATCCCTGGAGATAGATCGAATATAATGTTATGATCCTCATACTCTATTTCAAAAAATATCTCATATAGAAAAGGAGAGCCCCTCAACATACATAAGCTAGAATTTTTCTTGATTTATAATTAATATGTGACTAAAGAAGCCCCTTGCTCTTATATCCGCAACGATTAGGTTGAGTTATATTTTATATATGCAGCAATTTTTTGTGGTCTCGACATGTAGGACTTGTGACAGTGTGATATGGTCACAAGATTTGCATGTGTGAACTCTCCAAGATTTTGTAGCTGACCATGCCTAATTGGGAGAAGACCGTCCCTTGCCAATTGGCTTACCATCAAGAGGATTGAATGATAGATAAATAATGTAAAAACAGAAATTAAAACAAAATACACGTATCCATGTATTTTGTATATATAAATATTTGATCCATTCTAAAATTGATTAGTATTAAATTATAACTTAATTTTTTTAAAAAAAATTTAAAAAATAATTACCATAAATTAAGTTTCTCTACTTGAAAGTTGGAACATTTCTAACTTTCTGTTTTATTTTTATTATTTTTTTCATAATTATTTAGTAAAAGGGTACCAAAGAACACCAACCTTGGTTTCGTGCATGCGCGGTCGCATTTTTGCACGAAGGATCCAGATGGAGCCGATGGAGTAGGACCGGAAGGCCGACTAGACCAAGGAGCACTGACCTTGGATCCACATGCATGTAGTCACATTTTTGTCCGAAAGATCTGGATGGGGACAGAGCCGATGGAACTAGGACTGCGAGGTTGATCAGACCATGCAAAAGTGCATCGATCCAAATCCGCGCACGCGGCCACAAAGGTCCAATACTCGGATAGCACGAAAGGCCTCCCTGGGGGTAGGGGTGGACCACACCAACTTTTCCAGGGGACCAAAAATATTAATAAATAATAAATAAAAAAATATTATTGTTTATAAATATTATTTGAATTGAATTCGATGTTGTTTTATAGAATTAAATTCATCAATAATAAAAAATATACTGTAAAATTTTCTGCTATCTCCTTCTTAATATAAGTAACTAAATAATCAACAAGAAAGTCGTCTTCCATCTTGTTGTGCAATCTGGTTTTGACAATCTTCATTACTAAAAATGCTCTCTCTATAGTAGTAGTTGAAACAGGAATAGTCAATACTATACGAATCAATATATCAATGAGCGAATAAATATCTGATTTTCTTGTTCTCACCAATCCTTGACATAATTTTGAAATTGTAGACATACTATGGAACTCAGGATTCTTTGAAACATCAATATGATAATGTTGTAATTGATTTCTCAAAAGTCTTCTTTCATTCTCACCGAAGTCTTCTGGATAAAATTTCTCTGCAAGCTGATATAGACTCTCTAAATTAAATAACCTGTAACCATCTCTAGAGTCCAAAGCACCGCTAAAAATTAATACCACTGAATCTGCTATGTAATTCATGCAAGTGTCAATAGTAGCATTAAATATATTAACCCGAAAATGATGCTCATTTATAATATCACTTTGTCGACGACCTCGACCACCACGCTTATAAGTAGCAGTCATATTTGGAACATCAATATCATATTTCTTACAAAATAGTATCACATTGTTTAATAAACTCGTCCATCCATCTTCTCTTAATTGTTGGAGTAAAACCTTTATACTTTTTACTAAATGTATTGCATTAAGAATGTCTTGGGACTTCTTTGTAAAGCTTGACAAAAATCATCAGTTATCTCTAAAATTTCTATCATCAAATGTAATATAAAAATAAATTGAAATGATGTCAAGCAATGTAATGCACCATCGGCATCTCCACGTTGAACATAACCAACTCTATCACGAGTAATATCCTTAAGAACAGAACAAGTAACTAGAAAAGCTTTTTCAAGCTACGAACATAATTCAAATATGAACTCCATCTAGTCTCACCAGGTCATTGTAAACTGCTAATTTGATTTTGCCCGCTTCCAGATTTAAGCTCATCAATGGTTAATGAATTTGCAATGTCGGCTACTTGTCTTGCTCTCAATTCATTACGACGTTTTGTAAATGCATTTACAATATTAACAATATTCAGCAAAGCATTGAAAAATTGATGAACAATAATAACCTCTCTTGATGCAGCCATCAATGCTAATTGAAGTTTATGAGCCAAGCAGTGGATATAATAAGCATATAAACAAGCATTATTATTCAAAGCTTTCAAACCATTCCATTCACCACGCATATTGCTAGTCCCATCATAACCTTGACCTCTGATATGTTTAATACTTAAATTATTTCTTGAGAGAACATTATAAATAGCATCTCTAAGAGTCGAAGAAGCTGTATCTGAAACATGGACAATATCAAAGAATCACTCTCTTATGAATCCATTATTGTCAACAAATCTCAAAACAATAGCCATTTGTTATTTTCTTGATTCATCTCAAGCTTCATCAATAATTATACAATATTTGGCATCACCAATTTCATTCTTTATGGCTTTTCTTACATTTTTTGAAAAAAATTGTAAAATTTTCTTTTGTATGTTTGGTGAAGTATAAGAAGTATAACTATGAGCATTTTTCAAAATAACTTTCCCAACATTCTCATTATAACATGCCAAAATCTTGAGTAGTTCAAGAAAATTATCTTGATTTTTTGAATTTGGATGTTCATCGTGTCCTCGAAAAGCACAAGCCTGAAATGTAAGCCATCTAATTGTATCCACTGAGATCTTGAGCTGTAAACAATTTTGAGCAATTTGTTCAGAGGTTTGCTTGTCAATTACTTTTTGAATATGTTGCCTCTCATTTATCAGATCATGATAGCTTTTTATGGCAATATTATGTGAGGAATTCATATTTTTTTCCACATATCCAAGAAATGCACAATTATCTCCATCATTTACTTTTTTCCAATTTTGAAATCCACCTTCTACAAATTTGCTTTTTCTTTCACCTGGTTTTGAAAAGAGATAGCAAACAAAATAATATGTAGCATTTGTAGTTGGGGAATATTCGAGCCAACTAGGATGCTGATTGAACTAATATGATTGAAAATAATTACAATGATTTTCTGAACCAATGGGATCATACTTGTCCAATATTGGCTGATATGGACCAAAACTAATATAGGCACGTCCATTTCATCACGTTGATTCACAAGATATTCCCAAATTTATTTGTGCATTCCAGGATCTCTTTCCAATTCATTGATATCAATATAATTGATTTCAACATTTATTTTTTAGATGGCATTTCTTCTATAGGAATAGTATCTGTTCTTGAAATTGGTTGATGAAGTTCAATCTTAGCCTCAATCTCAGGTACAGGTTGTGTAGCTCTACCATCAATTTTTTCTGCTACTTCTTTTTTCTTGAAAAAAATCACTAATTTTTTACTCATAATGAACCTATAATATGAAATAGATATCAATTATTTTCCAAGAATAAATATAACATCCAACATAAAGAGCAATATTGCTAGAATTATGTGCTGAAATTTATCAACTCTGTGATCAATGACTGAAAAGATGCATTCAATCATCCTAAAGCATAAAGGGACTCTTCCCAAGGATTATAGTTCTAAAGAATGAAATTAAGTCTGATGCTGTAGAGTATGACCCAAAGATTTTTATTAATTTCTTCCATTATTTTATAGTTCACTAATTGCCATTTGCCAGTGGTGCTCCAATTTAGTTAACACGGAATGCAGAGCCAAACACAAAGGCATGGGTGTGGAAGCAAAACTGGACTATATTAAGGAGTGGAATGCCAGTCCATCATGAATCATATTGATGGGGATCTAGGGCAGCCTCCACCCCGTCGGTCCCAGATCCGGGCAGCACGACCCCCGGCCGCCACCGCCAGACCGTCGCCGGCGCTCACCGGCCCCCACCCTCGCCAGAAAAGCCGCCGCTGCCGCCCCACGTCCGTGGGAAGACGAACGGACGCGGAGGCGTCCGCACGCCATGGCCCACGGCCGCCACGGCTCACGGCCGCCGCCATCGCTGCCGCCGCCGCCGGCCTGCTGCCCGTCGCCGTTCTCGCCGCCCGTCGGCCCTTGCTCAGCCGCCAGTGGGGTCCGCCGCCGCCCACGCCCGTGGGAAGACGAACGGATGCGGGAGGCGTCTGTCAGCCCACTTGCGCCCCTGCACCGCCGCCGCCGCCCGCACGTCCACCAGCCACCATCTCGCCATCCCCGGCCTTCCCCGTCGTCCACCGGCCACACCGGCGCCCTGAGGTCTCCCACGGCCAAGGGAGACCAAACGACACGCCCAGGGGCGTGCCGTGCCATTCTTGCACCATCTCGCCCGCAGCCCACCGCCAGCCGTCCGCCGGCCCGTCCGCCACCCGCTTCCCGGCCGTCCGCTGGTGCCCTGCCGGAGATCGTTCTTCCCTTCCACGACCGTGTCCGTGTTTGCATGGATTTCAGAGCAGTCCCATTTTCAGAGCAGCACGCTTTCTGGAGCATATCATCAAGCTGACATGCTTCTCATAGCAGATCAGCATCATTTTTGATGCAACATGAATTTTGATGTAATTTATTTTCCTTTTTTAGTTTTCTTAGAGGCTAAGAAACTGAGGGTTTTGGTTTTTTTATATAAAGGCCCCCTCTCCCCTGTAATAATCAGAGAGATTTGATATAGACTTTTGGGTTGGTTCTGATTCTGGTTCTGGGCTGAGGCCCGTTTTTCTTCGTTCCCTGCTGTGTGCATTATGGGTTCGATGAGGGGTGTGAGGCGTTCCCTGCTGTGTGCATTATGGATTCGATGAGCACCCTAGTTATCCCCTATCTCATCTTCTTTATCCCCTCGTGTCCTTCGAGAGTCATCCTAGCGCATCTATGTGAGAGCCCTGCTGTGTGCATTATGGGTTCGATGAGAGCTCAGGGTAGCTGGTGCTGTGACCCCTTCGGGAGGGTAGCTTTATGCTCAGGGTAGCTGGTGCTATGATCCCTCGGGAGGATAGCTTTAGGCTTTGACCCCTGACTTTCTGTGTGTGTCCCCCCCCGCTAGAGTGAGTCTCAAGGCCATGAGTTCCAGTTCCTGGTTTCCCATCTCCATCCTTCCTTCACCACATCCACCCATAAAATTGAAAACAAAAGAGATCAGCTGTCTTAGGATTTTAGAGTCAGTATGCCCTGGTCCCGGGAGGCTTCTTAGCCCTCCCACGGTCCTAATTTATTTAGTTGTTTCCCTGTTTTCCAAATAACCAGGTTACATCGATTTTTTGTCTCGCATCATATATATTATTATGAATATTTTGCAAATAATGCCGGTCCATTAGGAATCATATATTATGGTAGACACTTTGTAAGCAAGTTATAAACATAAACCAGATATACTTTAACAGTATCTATCTTATAAGTTATAACAAAGTATCTATCTTATAAGTTATAATATCCAATGATTTTTATAAATTATAGTATATATCTCATCAAGGGTGCAAGCATCCTTGCTTACAAAGTGTCTACCATAAAGAATAAAGCAAAATTACTTACTTGGGTCGCTACGGCCACAAGTTCACAACCATAAAGAATAAAGCAAAATTACTTGGGTCGCTACTCGCTCTGTTGCTTTGGAGTTACAAACAGAGAGCTTCTCTTAGGTCGAAGAGATGAAGACGGAGAGAGTCACGGTCTCACGGAGACGAAGGGCTTCTTTTAGTTCTCTAGTTCTCCGGGACCTCAACGACGACCCGTGGCCTGGACCCTCTCCGGCGAAGTGGCGGCCCGGCCATCGGCAAAGCAGCGAAGGAGACGGCGATGGCCAGGGGTAAAGAATCTGGGGACCGTGGGGTGGCACCAGCAGTGTGGCACGATGGCGCCATGACCGATGGGGGCGTGGACCGCATGGTCGCATGGGGCCGTGGGGGCAGCGGGTGCCCTGTTGTTGCCTGTCGAGGACGGCGGCGGCTGACGGGTGCTGGGTGGATTTGGACTTCCCGATTTTGGAGGAGTTAAGCAGCGTCTCTCCCAGGTCCAGTCCAGGTTGTTCTCCATTTTTTTAGTAAGGTTTTTTAGGAATTTTTTTCACTGATTGTTTTTTCTTTATAAGACTCAGTTTGGAATTTTTTCCCAATTCTTTTGGGATTATTTCCGAAGAATTTGAGAGGGGGCCAAATACCTATTATATAGAAATTTATCTTAGTATAAAGTCGTTTACAGAAAAATTAGGGGGGCCAAGGCCCCCTGACCCCGGCGATCCGCCTCTGCCTGGGGGTTCTGAGGCACAAAGCAGGCTTGCAAATGCAAGGACAGGTCAAGACTCGCACCCCACATAAGCAAGACTCGAGTCCTAGTGGACACAGCACGAGCGTACAGCCAGTACATCTCAAACGTGAGTCCAGGATAGCCAGGATGCATGCCTCACGCGCAAGGCAGCGGCAGGCCAAGACTCACACCCCATGCATGCAGGATTCGAGTCACGGTGGGCATGGCACGAGCGTGCACCCAACGCATCCCACACACAAGTTAAATTCAAATATTTTTTATAAAAATATTTAAATTAATTTTAATATTTTATTAATATTAATATTTTTATATATTTTGATTCTTGAAAATGTTGGTGGGTTTGTTCCTAGAGATAACCCCTGCAGTTGGTTGTAAGGCGAGGTCCCAATCAACTGGGCTACCACCTTGGCGATAATGCTTCCTTCACCAACTCAATAAACATGTTTTACTTCCGGGCAACTATTAAAAATATGAATTTAAAAAAATAAAAAATATTCATTAGTGAGAAAAAAAAAGAAAAATATTCACTAGTGAGAAAAAAAGAACGGTGATCCTAAAAATTTTTTTAAATATTTTTTATTATATATTTATGAAAATATCACTGGATAAAATTTATTTACAGATTTATATTGTTCGGGATGAGTTGAATGCCAGCAAGGAACAAGGAACATGCGATTACCAGGCGACACATGGCATTAGATGGCTAATACATGGGATTATGATAGAATCGTGGCTCATAAAGTCGCATCTTCAATCTGTGACTTTTAAAAAAAAAATTACATGTTTAATCTACACTTTCATCTCAGCCTATTTTTTGCCTCCTCCAATCGAGCAACTTCTTTATTTTCATGGCCCCTAACTTCCTCCAACCATCAATTTCCTTATTTTCGTAGCCCCTGCCCCCGCTTATCAAGGAGTCCCCACCTGCCCTCTTCGCTCCATCTACCTCGCTCTCCTCTAAATAATGATATTGCTCGATGATTTTGGTTACCTCCAACAGTTCCAAAAAATAAGAATTACAATATTTAATATTTAATATAATAAATTAAAAAAAAATTTAGTAAAAAAATAAGAAATAATAATTATGTTGAGGAGAAAACTAATATACTGTTAATTTTAAATATAATATAATTATGAAGCATGTATCAATTTATCTTTTTGGATTTGGAACAAAAATATAGTTACCAAATCTAGTGCATGCAAAAAGGAACGATGGATACATAGCAATATGCAAAACATAGAAAAGTAGTTAATTTTAAGTCCGTATCTAAAAAATTGTACTTTCAAATTGATCTCAAGTTTATTTGTACTCGAGGGAGTGAATGGTTATTATAACAATACATAGGGAAGTAAGATTTGGTGATGATAAAAATGTAAAATGTACACCAAGAAAGTGAGAAATTTGCCCAGCTAACATGACACTGGAAAATCAAAGTTTAAAGGCTTAAAATTTCTGTTCACCTTTTTCTATAATAAAAAAGAGGATTTTTTTTTTTTTTTTTTGCATGTCTTAGACTTTCTTGCTTTTTTTTTCATTTAATTATATAATAATATACTAGAGGATAAATGGACTTTTTTCGTTCATTAAAAAAGAGGATTTTTGTTGCATGTCTTAGACTTTCTTGCTTTTTTTTTTCATTTAATTATATAATAATATACTAGAGGATAAATGGACTTTTTTCGTTTATTCCTTTATAAGGTTTATTAAATTAATGAAAACTTGTTATTAAATCGACACAACTCACTTACTAAGAAAATAAAATAAAAAATTTATAATTGATTCGCCTGTGCAGTTACTATAAGATTATATTTGCAAGGTCAACTGAGATATAATTGGAGGGTGGGACCTCTATTTATAACGATATCTCATCACTGGAGGATGGCCACGTCGCACAGTCTATTTTTGATATGTTGATTATTCTTATTGGCTGGAGGCAGGCCCCGCAGATTAAGGGATCAATGTTGTTTCAAAAAATTGCCTGCTGCAGAGTCTAATGATGATTTTCATGAAAAGTTTGTATCTTATTTAATGTCGTACAATAAAATAACGATACAGAAAGATATCATTTATCTTTTTCCCTATAAAATACCTTATAAAGTTTTTTCAGTATACTTCCAAGTTAAGTAAATCAATCTCAAATTCGAAAGTAAAGACAACTATTATGAAATAGATGACCTATTGAAGCAACCATTAATATGTAGAAAAGTATTCAACTAGGAGCCAATCACTTATTCCAGGCATAGTGTGCTAGACGGCCAGGAGCCGATCACTTATTTCAAGTATATGGTGCTATACAACCAGGAATGATCACTAATTCCAAGTACAATATACTAGACGACCAGGAGTCGAACACTTATTCTAGGCACAGGATGCTCGATAGCAGAGTCAATCATTTATCCAGACACAAGATGCCAGACAGCTAAGGATCGATCACTTATTCTAGATACAGGGTGCCAGACGACTAAGAGCGATCATTTATTCATGGCACGGGATGCAAAATGGCCAAAAGCCGATCACTTATTCTAGATACAGGATACCAAGTGGCCAAACACTGATCATTTATTTAAGGCACAAGGTGCTTGGTGACCAAGCGCTGATCACTTATCTGAGACACAAGTTGCTCAACAACTCATCGAACACATGTCGACTACTTAACTCATTGATAGGTACCGACTACTTACTTGAGCTAGGTATAAAGTTCCATAAATTCATTTAATATGAAACATGTCTTAAAATTGTTAGAGCTATTATGGCAAGGTTGATAAAGTAGTTATCAAGAAATATAACAAACACCTTTTCAAATTGACCTCTTAACGGTCTAATCGACTTAATTATTCTTTTAACGATATAACCACCTCACAAACGATTATAACCACCTAACTAACCCGGCCTTCTATTTCTATAAGGGGTTAAAAAAACTCTGAGACTAAGTGTCTAACTAACTTGGCCCTCTATTTTATGGAGACTCCTGGTTCTAGAATTTTTTAATAGTTTACGAGATCACTATGCCATTAAGATAGTGATTAAGTCGATTAGGCTATTAAAAGGTCAGTTTGAGAAGTGGTTTATTAAATGATCTGTTACACTTTTTGATAACCACTTTACCAACCTTGTCGTAACAGCTCTAACGATTTTTGAGTCATGTGCTTCATGTTAAATGGATTTATGAAACTTCGTACCTAGCTTAGGTGAGTAGTTGGCACCTATCTAATGAGTTAGGTAAGTAGTCGGCATTTGTTCAACAAGTTGTTGAGCAACTTGTGCCTCATATAAATGATGGTGTTTGACCTCCCAGCACCCTGTACCTTAAATAAGTAATTAGTGCCTAGCCACTTGGCACCCTGTGCCTAAAATAAATGATCGGTTCTTGGCTATCTGGTACCTCGTGCCAGAAATAAATAATTGGCTCTTGGCCGTCTAACACCCCATGCTAGGAATAAGTGATTGGCTCTTGACCATTTGCACCTTGTACCTGGAATAAATGAATAGTCCCTAGTCATATAGCACCTTGTGCTTGAATAATTGATCAACTCTAGGCCATCAAGTATTATGTACCTAGAATAAGTGATCGACTCCTAGCCGTCTATATTCCGTTCCTAGAAAAGTGATCAACTTATAGCCATCTAGCAACCCATGCTTGGAATAAGTGATCGGCTTCTGGGTGTTTAACATTCTGTGCCTGAAATAAGTGATCGGCTCCTAGCCAAGCACTTTTCTACATACCAGTAGTTGCTTCAATAAATCATCTATTCTGTAACAATTGCCCCTACTTCGAATTTCAATATTGATTTATTCAACTCAACATAGAAGTATACCAAAAGGACTCTATAAGCATTTTTATGGAGAAAAAGATAAATGATATCTTTCTGTATCACCATTTTATTGTACAACATTAAATGAGACAAACTTTTCATAAGAATCACCACTAGGCTCTAAGATGGAAACGACACTAACCCCTTGATCTACAACATCTATCCCCCAGCCAATAAGAATAATCCACACATCAAGAGGAGACTAACCCACATCTTAAGCCGGGAACTGCACGACATGGCCATCCTCCAACAATGAGATGACTCAATCTAGACCGTCGCTATTATAAATAGCAATCCCATCCTCCAACTATATATCAGTTGATCTTACACATATAATCTTGAAGAAACTGTACTAGGAAATCAATTACAATTTTTTTATCTCACATTCTTAGTGAGTGAGTTATGCCGGTTTAACTACCAGTTTTCATTAATTTAATAAACTTTATACAAAGAAACAAAAGTAAAAAAAATCTATTCATCCCCTAATATATTATTATATAACTAAATGAGAAAAGCAAGAAAGTCCATGCAGAATAAATCTATTTTTTTACTATAAAAAAGTGAACAAAAATTTTTAGCCTTTATATTTTGATTTTCAAGTGCCATGTTAGCCTGATAAATTTTTCACTTCCTTGATGCACATTTTACATTTTTATCATCACCAAATTCCTCCTCGTTGCATGTTGATGCGATAGAAATTCATTCCCTCAAGTACAAATAAACGTAAGTTTAAGATCAATCTACGGGGAAAATTTAATTTTTTAGATACAGGCTTAAAATCAATTACTTTTCTATGTTTTGTATATTGTTTTATAGTTACCATTTTTTTTACATGTAATAGAATTAGTAACTATCTTTGTTCCGGAATGCAAAAAAACGAGTTGATTTATGATTCATAATATCATGATTTATGCATGTCAAACACATGATCATCTATGCCGGTAACTATCTTTGTTCCTATGATTTATGAAACACTAATTATATTAATATATTTAAAACTATAAAACTAACATAAAATAAAATCACAAGTTGAACATGTGATTTTTTTAAAACCATGCAGACTTAAAACCATTTACTTTTTTATGTTTTATCTAACACTATATAGTTATCATTTTTTTTACATGTGATAGAGTTGATAACTTTCTTACTCCGGAATGCAAAAAAATAAAATGCGATAGAGTCAGTAACTATCTTTGTTCCATAATGCAGGTTGATATATGATTTATGATTAAAACTAATATAAAAATAAAAATGAATCTAAACTTATGTAAAAATAAAATAAAATCATAGATTGAACACGTGATTTTTCAAAATTTTTAAAGAAATCCCTGCGACTTAGCCTACCATGAGATTCGAACCCACGTCACAAGATCAAGAATCTTACGCTCTACCAACTTGAGCTAGGTGGGCTCACACTTCTTAAAAGAAGCCAAATATATATTACTGTATAGATAAAATTGGTAACATTATGCTGGCCAACGACACCGTTCCCAATTGTCAGCATATGACTGAATCGATTCATGACTTCATTCTACACCAAGCAGCTAGGATTGCTCCTAGTTCATCTAGGAAACAGATGATGCCTAGAGAAGGATTCATGGGCAATCCCATCTAAGTTTTTCTTGTCCCCTGTTCTTAGAAAAGAAAAAGAAGGTCGACACTTAGATCCCCAGAGGAATCAAACCCACCAGTATTATCTCATGGTGTTGCATGATTTTTATAAACATATTTGCTTCTCCTTGCATAACTAATAGGTGGCAAGGTTGTCAACTTACACGGAAGCTCAGCATCACTCGGGGTTCCAGAATTTATTATGGAACATGGTTTGTGACAAACTGACTCGAATCTTCTATACCCCTATCATCTGACCTTACATGCTTTTTGTAATACCCAAGGAAAAAAAAAAAAAAATGTGGCCCGACCGGCCCACCTAGCTGGACCCGGGGCAGACCCGTGCACGCGGCCCAGGGGCAAGCACGTGGGCAGGTGAAGAGCACTGGCGAGCGTGCAGGGCGCGTGCGGGAGCTGGCGACACGGACGGAGTCGCAGGCGGCCCGGCCCGTTGCGCAGGCGCTGCCTAAGCCCGCGCGCGCGGGCGCATGGGCTCGGCCCAACCGGAAGCAGCGACGACCTTGGCGTTTCCCAAGCATTTCCCCACCAGTTTCTCATAGCTCACAACGGTCCACGAGCTTTCTAAACGATCTGGACCATCCGATCACCAGATCGAATGGCTAGGATGAATCCGAAGGAGTTTAGGCTTGATCAGAGGCTTTTGGATTCGGATTTTGATGTGGTTTGAGGTGTCGATCTCAGATCAGACGACCGGGAAGATATCTTTGATGGTTTTAGACTTCTCAGACGATGTTTGAGATGGTTTTGGATTGGTTTTATTCATCTTTTTAACTAGGAATGTCGAGGATTTTTATTTAGGAGGGCCAATAGTGCAGAGAGCCAGAGAGCCAGAGAAGAGAGAAGAGGAGAGAGGAAGAAAGAAAGAGAATGAAGAGAAGAGAGAAAGAGGAGAAGATGAGTAGAGAGATGATTGAAAAGCCTCCTTTCTTGGGAATTGTGAGGATAGAATTTTACGGATGGACTATTGATGAAAAATCTAGGTAAGAAGTTTCGGAATTTTATAATTGATTTAGGATTATTATTTACATTAAGAGTTATTTATGTTGTAGGGGAATAGTCTCCTAAGCGGGAAGCATTGAGCGAACTCCGGGTATAGATTGATACCGGATATTTTGGGTTAGCGCTTGAAGGTAAGGATTCTGGACATGATCACCAGTTCTATACATTATTTTACAAGGCATGATTTGATTTGTGCATATGAGCATTGGCATGCATGTTTGTTTTGCATCGTATATTTTGACTTCTCGAGATGGATAATGTATTGAGATTATTAATTATGTTTCCATGTATCATGTTTATTCGAGTAAGTTATATTTTGATGGTTTGGACCGTGATGCCGGTCATTGAGAAGTTTGTGATGACATGATTTGGTTTGATATCGTGATATGATTTGATAGGATGATGTGAAAGGATAAAGTGATAACGGTGTTTGGACTAGCCATGCCACGGGATCGTGGTTACACAGCCAGAGCCATGGGCTTAGTACGTGGGACTGGCCATGGGTAGATTGTACACAATCAATTATGAGATTAATTGCCAGTCACATGCTGAAGTGTGACAATGAGATTGCCAGTCACAGGCTGAAGTATGATACTGAGATTGCCAGTCGCGGGCTGAAGCATGACCGTGGTTAGTCGAGAACCCTAAAGAAGAAGAATGACTAAATTGAAATATAAAAAGGAAACATGATTTTACAAAAAAAATTATCGATATTTGAGTTGTTTCGTTGCATGGCATTATATGTAATCTTATCTTCTTGCTATTTTTCAAATTATTATTGATGGTGACTATTTGGAGACCTTACTGGGCTGTAAAGCTCACAACCCTACTTTCTTCTTTCACATAGTCGTGCAGACATTCGGGCTTAGTGATGAATGAGGTTTTTTTTAGATAGGTGAATCTTGTGTACCTAGGCCTTGCATGATCTCTAGGATAAAACCTAGAGTTTGTGTGGCCGGTCACGTAGCCGATTTCGATGCTGAATTCGGAGCATGACACTTTTGCTATAATGTGGCCAATGGATGACCGATCCGATATTGTTTGAACACAGGAGCCACGCAGGCAATCAAGTCGACATGATTAAGCCTTGGATTGGACTACATTAAGTTGTAACATGCAAATAATGGGGGCTCGTTTCATTGACAACCACTAGACTGGTGGTCTCAGTTTTGAATGAGCAAGTGTATTTGTTAGCATATCATGAATGCCGTAAAAAACTCGAGATAAAAAAAATATATATATATTTTTTGATAAGTTGGTGCATTCATATAAGTTGTATGTCAATACAACCAAGATAATTAGAAAGCAAAATATTATGAGAATGGACTGAGGCCTCCCTCATCTCGGTCTACAAAAAATCCCATGAGTGCTCTGCAATATAAGTAGCTGTCCAATCAGTGACAGAATTTACCTCTCGATAAACATACTCAACAACAATAAAAGTGCAGTCTATCAAGAAAATAATATCACGGATGAGAGGGTGCACTGGCCCCTGCATACTCCTCTGAACCCAAGCTAGAACAGTAGTGGAATCATCTTCAATGATAAGATAGTATGCTAGAAAATCCTCCAAGCATAAGCGATTCATGCCAAGCACCAAAAGTTTCATCACAGGAACCATCAACTCATAAAAATAACTCTCCCTTGTCGCCATGAATCCTAATCGAGGACTACAAATGACAAAACCAGCACCGCCCCGGCTACCTCTGATACTATCATTGAAGTTGACCTTGATGTATCACGAAGATAGGAGCTTCCATGAAATAAAAACCCGTCAGGTCACTACAGGAGCAAGGTGGAGGTTCCAGGTCTCCATAGATCTCGAGGTTATTTCAGTAATCTCCAAAGCTTGTATACAGGCATGCTCCAAGATAATCCTTCCGGGGCATCTCCTGGATTAAAAAAACCAAACTATTCCGAGATAGCCATATATGGTATGCAATGTATGCGGCTTGGATTCCTCCTCGCTTAGACCTTGTTTGGATGGAGGGATCAAGAGGAAAAGGAAAGGAAGGGTTACCTTTTCCTTGTTTGGATATTAATTTTTAGAAAAAGTAAGGGAAGGGAAAGGATGTCCCTTTCCCTCCCCTCCCCTTCGTTAAGCTAAATTTTCAATTCTCCCGATTTGGAAGACTTACGAAGGAAAGAAATATAAACTAACCAAAGGACAAAAATATCATTTCAAAATGATGTTCCTTTTTCTCAACGTTGTTCTTTCATTGTTCACTAGCATCATTTTGTTTCCTTCTGTACAAACCAGAGACGATATCCATCCCTGGTTGTATATTTTTGCTGCATGCTCACATATAATATATTTTTCTTTTCTTGATAGAAGTACAGTATATATTTTTTATGCTTGAGATTTTGGATCTTCTATAAAACATGTAAAAATAGTATAATAGTTTTTTTAATTTAAAATACATTTTTTTTCTTTCCTTTCCCTTATAAGGACTATCCAAACAAGGATAATGTTTTCCTTCCCTTTCCTTTCCTTCCCTTCCCTTCCCTTCCCTTCCCTTTCCTTCCCTTCCTTTCCCTTCCCTTCTCTTAATGAGGGCTATCCAAACAGAGCTTTAGTCTGCTATCCAATAGTACTCTGTCTCAGAAAATCAAGAAAGTCCTACACTGGATCATCATGATGGAAAGTCAACCTATGCAGTCCTGTAAGATGCTACACCTGTCTAGCCTGCTGGCACATGAAGAGGACATGCTCCAAGGTTTCCTTTTCATTTTCATAGGAAGGACATGTCAACTAAAGGTGCAACCCTCTTCCGTAGAAGAAGGATCTGGTAAGTAGCCATATCCAAACAATCTTTCAGAGAAAGAGACTTACTTGTGGATGGACATCGGTCCTCCAAATCTAGACTGCATCAAGGCTCCTGTATGGTTTTTCTCGATATAGTCGATAGAGGTCACCATCATAGCTCTCAAGGAACAAGATGATCTCCATATCTTGACATCTTGACTTCTATGAATTGGGAGTGCTATGGATATGATACACTCATCTAGCACCTCTCTAAAGGCTCGGGTGATAGCCACCAGGCCTCATTCTCTAGTCTGGGGATGGAAGAGATCCAAAATTCTCATGGAGTTGGATACCTCATAACTAATGAAGGTCGGCTATCAGCTCAGGGATAGATCAACCATCCATGGATCAAGCAACAGATTTACTAACCATCAATCTCCAACAATCCATCTAGGCTGAAAAATTATCTCCGGGGCTCGAGTGCAAATCTCACACCAAATGATAAAGCTATCCTGATCAGCTCGAATCTCCTCTCCAATGGACCATGATTCATACCAGGCCTTCATCATCAAGCACCACATGCTGTCTGGATCGAGCACAAATATGGCCGCATATCTAGCAATCAAGGTGTCCCTCCTCGTGATCAAGTACTGAATAGCAAGGCCCCCTTCCCTCAGGAGCTAGCACACCACATCCTAAGCTATAAGGTATAAGTCATCTCCTCCAAGTCAAAAACCCCACAAGAATCTTGAAAAATATTGCTCCAGCCTAGTTACCGAGGTATTGGATAATATGACATTTGAAAGAAAATAGATAGGCATAAAACTCAGTACTGACCTCACCAAGGTAACCCTACCCATCATGGAAAGAGCATAAGCCTACCATCCCTCCAAATGATCCTAAATCACCTGCTCTACACAGCCACATTTTGCCCTTCTATGCCTGCCACCGGTAATGGAAACTTCCAAGTACTACAATATTCCTGTATGCTTGGTAATTCCAAGTCTATCTCTAATCATGTAACAAAGGTGACCCAATATCCATTGATTGAAGTATACAGCAGACTTGAGGAGATTCACCTTTTAACCCGAGTCTAAATAATAATCCTGTTGAATCCTTCAACACTCCATACTGTAGCTTTCCCCACCAACAGATAGTCATCTACTAATAGTAAATGTGAGATGGGTTGGGCTCTAGGGACTATAATATAAAGATCTAAGGCTGACTCCCAAGACGCAGCACGCAAAGCTTGTAATAAGGCATCAATATAAATAATGAAGAGGTAAGGGGACAAGGGGCAACTTTGCTACAAGCCAGCCATAGAGCAAAAGAAGTCTGATGGAGTCTCATTTAAAATAATAGCAAAAGAGGGACTGTGAATGCATGCCATGATCCAGCCAATCCAACGAAGGTGAAAGCTAAAGTCCGCCAATGCCCTCTCTAGGATGCTCTAGCTCATACAGTCATAAATGCACTATATATCTAACTTGATTGCCATAATACTGCAGTGAATGGAAGCACGATGAAGATCATGCATAAATTCCTAGGCAATAAGGATATTATCAAAGATACTATGCCCACCAACAAAGGCCCCCTACTTAGGACAAATAAGGCGAGGGAGGAAAGGCTTCATCCTGATGACCATAAGCTTTGCAAAAATCTTATACAAAGTTGTGCACAAGCTAATTGGTTTAAAGTACCCTGACTCGAAAGCATCCTATCGCTTTAGTATCAAAGTGATGAAGGTCCTCTTCCAAGAATCTGGCATTTAACCATAGGCAAAGAAGTCCATACAGCAGCCATCACCTCAAACTAAATAATGGACAAGTACTGTCTAAAGAAAAGAGGAGAGAAGCCATCTAATCTAGAAGCTTTGTCCTCGTTTAAAGAAAAGAGGATAGAAGCCATTCAATCCAAAAGCTTTGTTCTCAGCCAAGAACTAAACAACTCTTCGAATATCATCCATAGAGATTGGTTGAAGGATGGTGCGGGCACCAGACTCAGAAGAAGACTTCAGAGCTCCATCTGGATCTCTGATTAACCTTGCCCGAAGAATTAGGGTTTTTGGCTTGTAATAAGGGTTGACTTGATCAACTCAATTTTAGTTTGAGTCTGTATTACCTGCATTTTTATTTTGTTGAGTCATGTTGACTCGGTAGTGGACTAGGGCTTCAACCTGGGGGTGTTACATTTTCTCCCAAGGCCAAGCAAGTGGGCGCCACACTCCCAGCCATACGCTTGAGTCCAGGGGGCGCCACATCTCCATCCAGCAGGCTTTGGTCCCCACACCATAGATAGCAGCTCCCCTCTTTCATGCGCCAATTGAGGAGAAATCCACCAGGGGTCCACAAAATCAAGGGGGTGGTCCAAGACTTCCCAAAAGAACCAAACTATGAAAGGGAAGAAATTCTCTTGGGGAGAGATTCAAGGAGGCGCCCATTACCTGCCAGAAATACTCAAACAAAGTTAGAAGGAGCCATAACTTGGGGAGAAAGAAAAGGAGGTATCCAAAAAGGGTTGAGCCATGGAAGGAAGGGATTTCTCTTGAAAAGCAAGGTTAGGAGGCGCCCTAATCATTCCAACTAAAGCCAGATATAAAAGGCAACAAATTTTCTCTTAGAGGGCAAGGTTAAGAGGTGCCCAAACACTTCCAGATAAGGCCAAGCATAGAAGGAAAAAAATATTTTCTTGGAGGTCAAGACAAGGAGGCGCCACCCACTTTCCTTTTTGAAGCTTCAATCAACTTTGGAATTAATTGGCCGGCCATATGAGTAGGGATTGATCCTACAATCCTAATTTGAAGATCCCCTCCTTTAGTCCCACATGGAAAGATGTAAAACCCTACTCTTTTGTAATGTCCTATAAATTAAAACCCCTTTGTAAGTTCTAAGGAATCAGATGAATGAAGCCAAATTTTTTTGTGAGCAAACTTTGTGTTTTCTCTCTTCCGCACTTGCATCCAGGTGTTGAGCTCCGTGAGGGAGTAAATCCGGGTTCCCCAGGAACCTTGAGGAGGTGTGAGATCTCCAAAACCCAAACCCTAGGTTAGCCACTCCACTCCCAAACCCTAGCCGCCATCACCCTTCTCTTTCCACCAAGCCCTAGCCTATCCCACCTCTCACGGCCACCCTCTCCAAGTCCAAGCCGACCACCAGCATCCAGCTCCAGTCCAGATACTTCAGATCTACAGCAATTCTAAGAGGAAGTCAGATCAGCCTCCAGGAGAATCCTGATTTCAGCAACTTCAGCTTTCAAGTTCTTCAACCTAGTAAATCTTTTCTTGAGTATCTGAATTCCATCACTTGTTCCTCTTCTTTCCCAGATCTTGAGTCCAGGAGAAGCCGACCAAACCACAAGACCAGTATTGGAGGATCCATTACGAAGATAGCCGACTCCGAGGATCCCATAATCTGCTCGAGAGAGTTCTTCCACCCAAATTCTGAGAAGATCACTGTCTGGTTGGTAAACCATCTCTCCTCTCTATTTCTGTTCTGTTGAAAGTTCATAGCGAAACCCTAGGTCTGGGAGTTTCTCAACCCCCAGCGATCCGTTACTTCTGAACTACTCTGATAACTTAGCTTCTTCTAAATTGTGCTTTCAATCCTTACCTAGTTTCCATCAACTTAGTTTAACTTTACTTTGAGTCGAAGCCAATTTCTGAAATAATAATAATAATAATAATAATAATAATAATCTTAATTTTACTTCCGCATACGCTTCTTTGTTCTTTGTTCTGCATCATTTTTGGTATCAGAGCTCTCTGTTCTACATCAATTTTGGTATCAGAGCCCTGTCTAGGGTTTTTGTTTTGATTGCTTGTTTGAGTCTCTCTCTTTTTACTTTGTCTGCTCGAAGTAGACTCCCCAGGACGTCCGGTCCTAGGAACGAAGCGAGGTGCAAACCTCCTCTTCCCATTCCATGGGGTGTTCCTAGGGCGTGTAGGGGATCTGTTGGGTTATAACTTCGTAGCAGGAATTGTAAACGGGGAAGTACTCTGTTTTCAGTCCGTAATTACCCTGTTATAGAAATTATTTCTCACTGCAGGTAACTCCAAATTTGGTGATTTTTATTTTTCTGAAACTAGTATAATTGAAACTATTTTGCATAATTTTCCTGTGATTTATTGGTTTCCGTGGGATTTCTGAGAATTAAATTACTGCAACTCTATTTTTGTATTTATGCAATTCAATTATTTTTGAGTGATCATCTCTTAATTCATCTTAAGGGCATTTGAGCATCTAAGATAAGGGGAGGAGTTGATAACCTCTCCTTAGCCCAAAACCACCACCCACTCATTCGAACCTAAGCCTTTAATCTTAAAATTCATTAGACCTAATTTGCCCTAGTAGGCTAGGGACATCAACAAGTCGGGTCAAAGCTAGTGTTGAGTCAGTTTGTCTGGTTACTCTGTGTGTGCTTTGTACTCAGTGTCTAGAATGGTGGTTCAGGGATTCTATCCCGAAGGGCTTGTGTGCTGGTCCGCCTACCTGGCCAATCACTGATTGGTGTCTAGGATTGGCATCTAGGGACCTAACACTCCCCTTACACCTGCCTGGCTGAGTCCCGAGTTACTACAGGCTAGCTTGCCACTCTGATTGGGCATCTAGTTTGGGCTCTAGGTCTAGTTAGCCAGTAGTCGCTTTAGTCTAGTCACATTCTGTGTGCTTGCTTGCATCATCATGTCTACCCGGAATGGAGTACCCTACCAACCTAGTCAAACCCAACCAGTTTTAGAGGCCATGGTTAGAAATCTTACCGAAAGTATGACCAAATTGAGTCAGGACATGAATGAGGGTTTTTCCTAGTTTAGGGATCGAGTCCAAGTACTTGAGAAACGTAGACATCAAAATTGGACCCCTGATTCAAAATTTAATAGGCCCCAACCTCATCCATGCCAGGAGCCTAGGAGGACCTTATACCGTGATCTCGAGCATAACCTTAGGAAGCCTAACCATGATATCTATAGTGTGGATCGTGTCTATGAGAGGTGTTAGACATTAGAATAATTAAAATTAACCCAACTTTATTTGATTAAAATTGATACTTTTTGTGATACTTTGCAGGAATTGACTCTATAAACGTGTAGATCTTGATTTTAGAAGTCCAACGACGTAAACGGAATGTAATTCGGACTTCAAACGGGCCCGAAATGATTTTAGAAGGTTTTAGCACGGATTTCAGAGCCACACGATTTTTGGAGCGCCCTTAAAAACTTTTGTTTGGCTCACGGTGGACCGGCTCAATGGTCCACCGTATGAGCTGCTGGTCCACGGCAGCCATTGCTGCCGGTCCACGGGCGGAGCCGTGGACCACCGTGCTCCGATCGTGCCGAAACTTGCCGGAGAGCTTCCCCCGGCGCCGCCGAAGCTGCCGGTAACCTTCCCGCCAGCCGAAGAGCTCCCGTTCGGCCGGAAAAGTGGCCGGAACTTGCTGCCCAAGCCCGCGAGCTTCGCCGCGCGTCCGCTTGCGCCGAGCACCATGTCTCCGCCGTCGGCCAGCCGCCCAGCCGCCCGTCTCCGCCGTCGGCCATCCGCGCGCCCACCTCCCGCCGGTGAAGCCGTGTCCGCCCCAGTTGCAGCAGCCGCCCAGCCGTCCAAGCCCACGACCCCGCTGTGCACGCCGCCGCCCAAGCCACCGTCCGTGCCGTTCGCCGCCCAGCCACACCGCCCGTTCGCCCCTGCGCCAAGTCCACCGCGAGCCTCGCTGCCGTCTCCGCCCAGCGGCCACGTTTCCGCCGTCGGCCAGCCGTCCACGCCGCCTGCAGCCGTCTCCACCCAGCCGGACGCGCCGCCGTCCAGCCACCCACGGAACGCCTCCGCCATCCGCACATCGCCCGAGCACGCCGCCCGAGCCCGCGCCCTGTCCGCTCCCGAAGCCGCCTCCAGCCGTTCTCCGCCCGCTGCCGTGCCCAGCCGCACCGTCCGCGCTGCCGCCCAAGTCCACCGAAGCCCCTGCGTCACATCTGCCCGCTGCCGTGTCCGTCTCCGCCCCAGCCGCGCCTCTCTGCCCGCAGCGTCGTCTGCTCAGCTGCTTGTCATCGTCGTTCAGACCGGGGTGTCCGAAAACAAGGAAGCATCGGAACGAGAAGAGATGTCGGACGATGCTGAATGGACGCGGGATTGTGCGATAGAATTTTTGAATTTAATTTTTGAGATGGGGATGATCGTTAAAAAATTAGATAAGGAGATCGGATTGAGATGAGGAAATCACCGCGCTTTCCACACGGACCCGACACGGTATTTTTCAACTATAAATACCTCGGTGATTCTCTTCTGAAAAAAAGAAAAAATTTTTGGGAGGTTCCACTTGCTGTCCGTAGTTCCACCTGTTGCTGTGACAGAGAGTCAGAGTCGGATAAAAAGGGAGAAAGGGACCCTTGTTCCCTTACTTTTATTTTTTTCTGTACTCCAATTTTTATGCAATAAAATTTATTTGCTTTATATTAATCCATGTTTGCTTATTTTTATTTTAGTCATGCTGGAGTCATGTTGGATTAGCGTTTAAGGTAAGTCGTAGTGAATTAGTTTTGACTGACCTATACCTAAGGGACGGGCCGTGATCCACGGGTACGGGCCGTACTCTTGAGATAGGTCATATCTAAATTATTTTCATAAATTTATTATTTACATTTAATTCTTGCATTAGTTCTAGTTTATTTTAGTTTATTTTAAGTCAAAAGAAAATACTTTTTCAAGATAACCCCAAAGTCTCTGTGGGATCGACCCTTACTCCCGCTATTCTACCTTTTAGAGTAGTGGAATTAAGGTTCTAAATCGGTGCATTACGACACGCATCAAGAGGTCCTTACAATATTCTAGACCAGTCACTCAACAACCCATGTCTTCTAGATCAAACCATTTAGATCCACACCCATGCCCAAGTAAGGTCTCTACTAGCTTGAAACCCAGTGTGACCCAGGTTCTATATCGCAAGAATGTTTGTTTTGTGAAGAAAGAGGCCATAAATCTAGTCAGTGCCCATGCATAGGACTGGCTTGTGCACAGCTAAGTGGTAAGAATCCTAAGGATGACATTAATGAGGGAGAACCCAAGCCTACCAATGAGGAAGAAAGGTTAGGTATGACAAGCCTAGAATCAGTTGACCCGATTACCACTGACCCGAAACCCATTGAAGATGGCATCGAGGAAGTATATGATGCTGGCTTGAGTCTAGTTGATGAATATGAGGGGGAAGAACTTGAAGAATGTGACATCGATACTATTGGTTCCTTACCTGAGGAGACCTTGGAGAGCAACCAAGTGGTAGGACCTAGTTCAGAAATTCAAGAGATTTGTGAGAACCAGGTTCCTTTAGTCAAATACCCCCAGGAAGAACTCATAGTGTTAGCCCGAGCTATCAGTTCGTATCCTCTAATGACAGTCATTCCCCAAGTACCAATTGAAGATCTTTGCACTAAACTGTTTAAGTTTGCCCACCCTATGGTAGATCCTCTCCTTAGGATGACTGAATCAAGCCTCTTACAATTGGACCTTGTCCCATGCTCAGCCACTAAGGTCTCTCCCGTAATCTCAGTTGAACATCCTTTTCTTAAGCGGATTGATTCACCCAGTCCTGTAGAAGTCCTCCTTATGGCCCCAGACCCCTTCCTTTGCATGACTGACCTACCCTTCTATAGAGTATACCTTTCCAAACCCATAGGTCAAATTTCAAGTCTTGAGGTCATCATCCATAGGCCCTTCCATGAATCATTCTCTAATCCAGTTCTTGAGAAAGTGGATCATTATTTGCTTAGAGAACAAACCTTAACTATTGCAATCACATGTCCTAGGCTACTTCCCGAACCATCTCTTGATCCATTCCTGGGAGTAGCAAATTTTTACTTTCGTAAGGATGACCAGTTGACACTCATAGATCACCATTCAAACCTTCAGGTCACCACCTTTAGTTAACAGGTAATTCGAGACCCCACCTCATATCTCCTCCCTTTCTCTAGGACTTCCAATGCTTCTTACACCATCCAAGTATACTTTGTCGAAGTCTTTAGAGTGAACCATGTGTCAGAACCTATTAGGTTTGCCACCTACTTCTGGAAGACCTTATGGCACCTACTAGGCACCCATGATAAGTTTTCATGCTCTGCATGCCATCCTCCGACCCAAGGTCAAACCTAGAGAGCCGTAGTTTGTTAGGTTTAGACCTAGGGTTCCTTTGAATAAAGTCCATTCTTTAGGAATGCATCGTCAGTCGAGTTTAGGACATTGTCTCAGATTTTGGTTTGATTGAGAGCACCAGGAATTGGGATTTGTATTTTGTCCAGGGCTGAAATTGCATTCAATGTTTCGATCAATAGGTCTATAGGCTAGAGTCCCTTTGAAGTTGTTCATGGATACAAGCCTCACACACCACTTGATCTGATTTCACTACTAGCCCACACACACAAGTCTCTTGATGCACTTGCATAGCATGTAAAAGACTTGCATAAAGAAATTCATGCCAAAATAAATTTAAGTAATGAAACTTATAAGAAGTTGGCTGATTCTCAAAGACGAGTCAAAACTTTTGTTGAGGGAGACTATGTAATGATTAGGTTAAGGCCTGAACGATTTCCTCCTGGAACCGTTAGAAAGTTACATGCTAGAGGAGCTGGACCATTTAGAGTGGTGAAGAGAGTAGGATCCAATGCCTATGTGCTCGAGTTACCTCCAGAACTAGGCATTAGCTCCACTTTCAACATTACAGACCTAGTAGAGTATAGAGAGCCAGCTGTGATTCCTAGTGAGGCTTTTGAACCTAATCCTGCTCTTGAGAGTGAACCTGACCCTGTGTGTCCACCAACAAACTGGCCTGTGAGGAAAGAGCAGATTGAAAAGATCCTGGATGATCAGGTTATCTCTACTCATAATCGAGGATACCAAAGATACCTGGTCCGCTGGCAAGGAAGGCCAGATTCTGATGACTCTTGGATCTCCCGAGAAGAATTACAAGAATTGGACCCAGACCTCTTGGAGAGATACCAGAGCCAACTTGATCCATACTCGACAGGGTCGAGTTCCTCCCACCCTGGGAGAATTGGTGCGGGCACCAGACTCAAAAGAAGACTTCAGAGCTCCATCTGGATCTTTGATTAACCTTGCCCGAAGAATTAGGGTTTTTGGCTTGTAATAAGGGTTGACTTGATCAACTCAATTTTAGTTTGAGTCTGTATTACCTGCATTTTTATTTTGTTGAGTCATGTTGACTCGGTAGTGGACTAGGGCTTCAACCTGGGGGTGTTACATTTTCTCACAAGGCCAAGCAAGTGGGCGCCACACTCCTAGCCACACTCCCAACCATACGTCTGAGTCCAGGGGGCGCCACATCTCCATCCAGCAGGCTTTGGTCCCCACACCATAGATAGCAGCTCCCCTCTTTCATGCGCCAATTGAGGAGAAATCCACCAGGGGTCCACAAAATCAAGGGGGCGGTCCAAGACTTCCCAAAAGAACAAAACTATGAAAGGGAAGAAATTCTCTTTGGGAGAGATTCAAGGAGGCGCCCATTACCTGCCAGAAATACTCAAACAAAGTTAGAAGGAGCCATAACTTGGGGAGAAAGAAAAGGAGGTATCCAAAAAGGGTTGAGCCATGGAAGGAAGGGGATTTCTCTTGAAAAGCAAGGTTAGGAGGCGCCCTAATCATTCCAACTAAAGCCAGATATAAAAGGCAACAAATTTTCTCTTAGAGGGCAAGATTAAGAGGCGCCCAAACACTTCCAGATAAGGCCAAGCATAGAAGGAAAAAAATATTTTCTTGGAGGTCAAGACAAGGAGGCACCACCCACTTTCCTTTTTGAAGCTTCAATCAACTTTGGAATTAATTGGCCGGCCATATGAGTAGGGATTGATCCTACAATCCTAATTTGAAGATCCCCTCCTTTAGTCCCACATGGAAAAATGTAAAACCCTACTCTCTTGTAATGTCCTATAAATTAAAACCCCTTTGTAAGTTCTAAGGAATCAGATGAATGAAGCCAAATTTTTTTGTGAGCAAACTTTGTGTTTTCTCTCTTCCGCACTTGCATCCAGGTGTTGAGCTCCGTGAGGGAGTAAATCCGGGTTCCCCAGGAACCTTGAGGAGGTGTGAGATCTCCAAAACCCAAACCCTAGGTTAGCCACTCCACTCCCAAACCCTAGCCGCCATCACCCTTCTCTTTCCACCAAGCCCTAGCCTATCCCACCTCTCACGGCCACCCTCTCCAAGTCCAGGCCGACCACCAGCATCCAGCTCCAGTCCAGATACTTCAGATTTACAGTAATTCTAAGAGGAAGTCAGATCAGCCTCCAGGAGAATCCTGATTTCAGCAACTTCAGCTTTCAAGTTCTTCAACCTGGTAAATCTTTTCTTGAGTATCTGAATTCCATCACTTGTTCCTCTTCTTTCCCAGATCTTGAGTCCAGGAGAAGCCGACCAAACCACAAGACCAGTATTGGAGGATCCATTGCGAAGATAGCCGACTCCGAGGATCCCACAATCTGCTCGAGAGAGTTCTTCCACCCAAATTCTGAGAAGATCACTGTCTGGTTGGTAAACTATCTCTCCTCTCTATTTCTGTTCTGTTGAAAGTTCAGAGCGAAACCCTAGGTCTGGGAGTTTCTCAACCCCCAGCGATCCGTTACTTCTGAACTACTCTGATAACTTAGCTTCTTCTAAATTGTGCTTTCAATCTTTACCTAGTTTCCATCAACTTAGTTTAACTTTACTTTGAGTCGAAGCCAATTTCTGAAATATAAAAAAAATATAATAATAATAATAATCTTAATTTTACTTCCGCATACGCTTCTTTGTTCTTTGTTCTGCATCATTTTTGGTATCAGAGCTCTTTGTTCTACATCAAAGGAGCTCCTAATTCCCCTACTCAGAAACCACAGCACTAAGAGAGGGAGGCACGAACAAACTATTCCCACTCAATGATATCATCCACCCAGGTCTAAAGAATTACACAATCTCCTATCTGATCCCATCCTCCTCAAAAATTCACTGCCCCTCGGAGTTCTGTAATGCTCGAATCTGGTTTCTATGCCAGCAAATAATTATAGCCTGGTGGAAGAACCTTATATTTCTATCCCCTTTCTGAATCCACCGGGCTCTAGACTTCTATCTCCAAAAGGTCTCTCACTATCTCATAAAAGAGTGATGCTCAAAAAATTGATTATGGAGCTCAGATAAATTATGCTCAGAAAGGCCACCTTCTTGCTCCTCCCGCTCTTGAAGATTAGAGATAGACCCCTCGACCGCCTCAAGCCGCTAAAAGATGTCATCTATCTTTACCTTGTTTCACAGAAGTAGACATCTCCTAATCTGCTCGAGTCGATGAGTCACTTGATATCTAGCATTTCTTCTTATTGGTGGAGACCATGTCTCCTAGACTATCTTCCATAAGCGGGGGTAGGATAACCAGAACTTTTCAAATCCGAAGGAACTTTGATAAGAGGGAGAGGAATCAGCGCATAACAATAGTGGTCAATGGTCTAATACAATCCTTGATAGGTAACAAACAAGATGAGCAGGTTGTCGTTGGATCCAGCTGGCCGTCATAAAAAAATGATCCTTTTTTTTTTCACACTCTAGCCCTACCAAGCCGATTATTATACCAAGTAAATCTCGAGCCCACAAAACCAAGGTCCACCATGCTATTATAGTATAGGAATTCACCAAACTCCCTTAACCTTGCATCCTTTACAAATGGCCACCCTCCCCTCTTCTCCTCAGGTTCATCAATGTAATTGAAATCCCTAGCTACAATAGAGAGAAACCCTTTATCAATCAAGTAGTCACCTCTTGCCACAAGACTCTCCTATCCCTGTAATTAATAATGGCATAAATAGTAGACAAAAGCCAAGTAAAATTATTAGATTGAGAAATTACAATAGCAACTTGTTATGGACATCGATGAAAAACATTCACAATAGCTACACCAAGCTTCCAAACAACAACAATTCCTCCAGACAAGTCTTGAGAATCCACTGCATATAAATCTCAGCTCGATGGAAATCAACATTGATGTGGCGAGAAGCTGACGTGTCAACATGCATCCCCAGTCAGATGCCATGTCATAAAATCTGCCATGATGGACACCCCGTCTCGGACTCCTTTGACCGGGCAAAGCTCCCCCAGTCAACGAGGTGGCCCATCAAAGCCGAGCTCCGTCCTCCGCCAGGTCGGCACCCGTGAGCTCGGGGCGCCTAGGTCAAAGCGAGCAACCTCCTTCGTCATATCGAGCCCCTCCGAGGTTGCACCCCCTGAACCAGAGTCGAGCTCAGCCCTCCTCTATCAGGTCGAGCCCCTCCGAGGTCAAGCCTTTTGGGCTGGAGTCGCATGTCGACCTCCTCCACTGGATCGAGCCCCTCCGAGGCTGAGATCCCTAGATCGCAGTCGAGGTTAACCCTCTTCTGCCAGGTCGAGCCCCTCCAAGGCCGAGCCCTCCAAGTAGGAGTCGAGCCCTCCTCCACCGAGTCGAGCCCTTTCGAGGTCGAGCCCCTTGAGCCGGAGTCAAGCCTAGCCTCCTCCACCAGGTTGAGCCCTTCAGAGGTTGAGCCCCCCGAGTCAGAACCGAGTCCTAGCTCTCTAGTTCGGCAGCCAACTTGGACAGTGCCCCCAGTCCATCAAGGGGGCGGAGCCACTTCCTCGAGACACCGGCGAGCGGCCCAAAGACCACAGGGAAGTGCCTGTCAAGTCAAAATAACTGCATGCGACCACCGCTTATACCAGGAGAGGAAGAAGCTCCCTGACCAAGGCACCACGCTCTCCACCAACCACCTGTATCGTCAGAGAGAGGAAGTCAACTAGGAGATTCGAATCCCGAGGGTGGCATCCCCTCAATCGAGACACTGCCAGGCTTCCCAAAATGGGGCGACCAGAAGGAATGTCAGAGCACACGACATTTTTCCTAATCGCGAATCAAGAAAGATGTCCCATCCATGGCACAGAACACCGTCGCACATGCCTGACAACCTGGGGAAGATCTCGAGGTAGGCGCTCAACGGTCACCTGGACTTAAAAGAACCTTCGACACCCCCAGTGGGGGGGTACGTACACAAGTGCTAGCTTAACCAGAAAATATCGTCCAAGTGGGTGGAGGAGAAGGAGCCTCACAGGAGGGCCAGCCCACCTCAGCTAAGACCTCTCCTAGCATACTCGTACCCTCATTCTTACACCATTCACTCCTCCTAGCATGGAGTCCATCAAAAGGGGCTCGACCAGGAGGATCTATTCTCCTGGATCATCACTGACTTGACCGTCAAAGTACCCCCACCAGAATTCCTGGCTCGAGTCACTAACCCTTGTTTTGTAGGTCCTGAAGCACAGGTCAACCCTGAGAGGATAGAAGGCGATCTGACATCGACAGCAGCTACGGGCCACGCTGATCTTGGCAGCAACAGATTGGCATACCAGGAAGGGGGTGGCACGAGCGAGAGATCCCCAAAAGCCTGTCCCTCTACAAGCGGTTCCATCAGAAGGATGGTGATGACACGAGCGAGAGAAGCTTCCACCAGCCATGTGGGAGACTCTCCTTCTCGAGGAAACCCGCACGTCCTGGAAGTGGAACCACCCGCATTACCTCAACCACCTCCGGTGGAATCTCAGCTGGTTGCACTCGCCCAGTAGATGCAAATCCTTGCTATGGCAGTGCACCAGCTCCAGCACCAACAACGATCCTTAGCTACCCATTAGCAACCAAGAACCCCGTGGTCTATGCTGCAGCACCCCGCGATAGCCTGTGTTCCTTCCAAGTAAGGCCTTCGCAACCACGGGCCACCATCGACCCCCGAGATAGTCATCAGACTCCGATGAAAAGACAATGAGCCGGGTCTATCGACAGTGAGAGCAGCTCTCCGACCCTTGAGCGGGTAATGACCAAACCCCATCGAGGTCGAAAAGGCAAGTCCACCCTTCATGAGCACCGTGCACCCATGTCACCTTCTGCATCTCTTTTAGCAGAAGGTTCTACTGATGAGGCCATTAGGCGCATAGCCGAGAAGCGCCTGGAGGAGCACGAGTGCAAGCTGGCAGAGCTATCCCATTGATTTGCGAACATGTAGGGCTCCGCTGATGAGCTAATGGGCTATGACGCCATTCCCCCTTTTCCCGAGAAATCTAAGAGGAACCGATTCTCAGCCAGTTCCAGATGCCGCAGGTGGATCCCTATGACGGGACCACCGACCTGGACCACCTGGAAAGTTACAAGGCCCTCATGAGGGTCCAGGGGGCCACGGATGCCCTTCTTTGCATCGCCTTCCCAACAACCCTCTAGAAGGTGGCTCGAGTCTGGTTCACCGGCCTCGAGCCCGAAAGCATTGATTCTTTCGTTCAGCTGGAGCGGAAGTTTATGGCCCACTTTGATACCTGTCGAAAGGTACCACGAGAAGCGGATAGCCTCTTCTCCATTCGACAACAGGATCGCGAGCCCCTACGAGACTATGTGGCCCGTTTCAAGGTTGCCGCGTTGGAGATTTATAACCTTGAAGAGCAAGTCGCTATGCTGGCACTAAAGCGAGGGCTTAGGACCTCCCTCCTGACCTACTCGCTCGATAAGAAGCCCCCCAAGAGTTACTCCAAGCTCCTCATCTGAGCTCAAAAGTATGTCCACATAGAGGAGGTGGACCA
The DNA here is from genome assembly GCA_021397845.1 of Areca catechu. Taxonomy (NCBI): domain Eukaryota; kingdom Viridiplantae; phylum Streptophyta; class Magnoliopsida; order Arecales; family Arecaceae; genus Areca; species Areca catechu. The sequence continues at coordinate 9,027,106 of CM038052.1, forward strand.
TACGAGGAGGGAGCTAGACGGGAAGCCATTGAAGAAGCCGGCTCCCACCGAGACATCCGGAACGCGAAAGCCAGGACCTCTGGCTCCGAACTTCTGCTAGGGGCCGAGACCGAGGTGCGCCCCAGCTCCGGAAGAGAGACTCACCCCCCTGCTCGCCCCGAGGATGAAGATTCTGATAAAGATCAAAGGTGAGCCCTACCTGAAGCGCCCACCTCCAATGAGGCCGTCTTCTAGCCATGACAAGATGAAGTATTATCGCTACCACGCGACCACGACCACGACATCGAGAAATGCTGCAACCTCAAGAAGGAAATTGAAGAACTCATCAGGAGAGGCAACCTCGGATGGTTTGTGGGGGGCAGACCTCAAGCAGAACCTCAGGCACTCGTCACTCTCCCACTGGTACCAGCAGTCGACAACCGTCCTACCGAGAAGCCGGTGGGGATGATATGTTAGGGAGCCGAGCGCACGTTGAAGAAGGTCCAGGGGGTAGGGCAATCTGAGAATGTATTTTCCTTTATGAGGGAAGGGGGAGATCGGGGAGAAAATATAAATAACGATGCCATGATCATCGATATGACGATCGTAAAGCATCCTGTAAAACGCACCATGGTTGATAGTGGAAGCTCAACGGATGTGCTTTTTTACGATGCCTTCTCCAGAATGAACTTGTCTCCTGCACAGCTCAGACCTGTGCACACACCCCTTGTCGGTTTCATAGGAGATTCTATGAGGGTTGAAGGAGAGATCACACTCCCAGTCACTGCCGGAACCCCACCTCGACAGAGCACTGTCATGATGACCTTCACAATAGCTAGACTGTCTTCAACCTATAATGTGATCCTTGGCCGACCCGGGCTCAATCTGCTCGACGCTATCATCTCCAAGAAATGACTGCTGGTGCATTTCCCAACTCCTTACGGAGTCGACGAAATGAGTGGTGCACCCCAGCTGGTCCAACACTGTTTCCAGACTCTCCCAGATACCGAAGTCCCCGAGGAAGATCCTAGGGCGGATGAGCTCGACCAAAGGGTGCAAGACCCCAGGGGTGGCCCGGCCGAACGCCTGCTGTCTTATCCACTTGGAGCCGACCAGGAAAGGATGGTGAAGATTGGGGCCCAGCTACAAGACGAGGAAAGGGCCCACCTATTGGAGTTCCTATGTGCGAACGTAGATGTGTTCGCCTGGACAGTGACCGATATGCCAAGTATCCCCTCTGACATCATCACCCACAAGCTGAGCATTGACCCAAAGTGCATGCCAGTTCGGTAGAAAAAAAGAAGTTTCACCCCCGAGAGGCAAGCGGCAATCAAAGAGGAGGTCGACAAACTCCTCGCTGTCAGCTTCATCTGGGAAGTACAATACCTGAGCTGGCTTATGAATGTGGTGATGGTGAAGAAAAGCAATGGCAAATGGAGATCTGCATGGACTACACTGACCTCAACAAGGCATGCCCGAAGGTTAGTTTTTCCCTGCCGAAGATCGACCAACTAGTGGACGCCATCTCAAGTCACTGACTGCTCTCCTTTATGGATGCATTCTCCAGGTACAATCAGATCTAGATGCACCCAGAGGACGAGGAGCACATCACCTTCATCACCGACCAAGGGACGTACTGCTATACATGATGCCCTTCAGTCTGAAGAATGCCGGAGCCACATACCAGCATATGGTCAACAGGGTCTTCAAAGATCAGATTGGCCAGAATATGTAGGTATACGTGGATGACATGCTTGTCATGAGCAAGCCGAGCTCGGACCACATCGTCGACCTCGTCGAAGCCTTCAACAACCTCCGAAAGAACCAAATGAAACTGAACCCAGCAAAGTGCGTCTTCGGAGTGGCGGCAGGGAAGTTCCTTGGCTTCATGGTCACTCAGAGGGGCATTGAAGCAAACCCGGAGAAGGTCTAGGCGATCGTCAACATGGAGCACCTGACATCCAAGAAACAAGTCTAGTGCCTGACAGGGCGTATTGCATTCCTGAGTCGTTTTATCTCGAGGTTGGCCATCGCTGCCTTTCCTTCTTCAAGGCGTTGCACAAGATGCACGACTTCACCTGGATGGAGGAGTGCAGGGCAGTCTTTGAAGAACTGAAGGAGTTCCTAGTTTCTCCCCCTCTGCTCTCCAGATCGGAGGAAGGGGAGGACCTCATACTATACCTGGCGGTCATACCTGGAGCCGTCAGCTCGGTCCTTGTTCATACAGACAAGGATAGATCTCAAAAGCCAGTATACTATACTAGCAAAATCCTCCGCAACGCGAAGATCAGGTATACCCGCTTCGAAAAATTTATTTTTGCTCTAATAATATCTACTAAGCGCCTCAGGCCATACTTCCAAGCGCATACCATTATGGTGGTGGTGAACCAGCCGTTGAGGACCATACTCAGCCACCCCGAAACATCCAGGCAGTTGGCAAAATGATCCCTGATGCTGAGTGAGTTTGATATTGCATATCGACTGAGGTCTCACAAAAAGCCCAGGTCCTAGCCGACTTTCTAGTCGAGTGCACAGGACCTGACGAGGAGCCGGAGCAGACTTCCACGGAGCATCAAGTTGAGCCCGGCATGGGGGAGGAACCTTGGGTCCTCCATGTGGACGGCGCATCCAACTCCGGCAATAGCGGAGCAGGGCTCATCCTTGCCAATAGCGATGGGGTCATGATGGAGTGTGCCCTCCGTTTCAAATTTGCAGCGACAAATAACCAGGCGGAGTATGAGACGCTCCTCGCGGGCCTAAGGGTCTCATGCGAGCTAGACGTCCAGAACTTAAAGGTCTTTACCGACTCCTAACTGGTGGCCAGACAAGTTACCGAAGAATATGAAGCTAGGGATCCCTAGATGATGAAGTACCTGGAGCGAGTCCACTCGTGTACGACAGGCTTCCGACGCTTCAACATCTTCCATGTCCCCCGCAGGGAGAACGCTCGTGCGGATGCACTGTCGAGGCTCGCTACCCTGCCAGACTCATCGCTGGGGCGCGCATATATTGAGTACCTCGAAAATCCAAGCTACGAAGCCCCTGAGGAGGTGCAACAAGTCATCTTGGAGCTGAGTTGGATGGACAGGTACATCATATACATTACTGATGGTACTTTGCCTGAGGACCGCGCGGAGGCCGGCCTCGTCAAAAGGAAAGCCTCTCGATTTGTTCTAATGGAAGGACAGCTCTACCGTCGATCCTACTCATACCCACTCCTGAGGTGCTTGAGACCCGCGGAGGCAGCCTTCGTTCTCCAAGAGATACATGAAGGCCTGTGTGGGAACCACGTGGGAGGAAGGACGTTGGCGTACAAAGCTCTCCGCCAGGGATATTTTTGGGAGACGATGAGGGAGGATGCCACTGACTTCATGAAGTGGTGCGACAAATGCCAGTGCCATGCTCATATATAGTGTCAACCGGCGGCACCGATCTCACAGCTCTCCGCCCCTTGGCCCTTCATCCAATGGGGAATGGACATCTTAGGGCCATTTCCCCCTGCACCGGGACAACGGAGGTTCTTGCTGGTGGCCATCGACTATTTCACTAAATGGATGGAAGCGGAGCCACTAGCACGGATCACGGAAGCGAAGGTCAGCAAATTCTTCTATAAGTCAATAATATGTCAATTCGGACTCTCCCGCTGCATCATCATCGACAACGGGTGGCAGTTCGACACTTGGGAGTTCGAAGATTTTTGTGCTGAGCATGGCATCCAGCATCGCTTTGCCTCTGTCACCCACCCTCAAACAAATGGAGAAGTCGAAGTGACCAACCGGACCATTCTCCAGGGACTCAGGACCAGACTGGACCAGGCCAAGGGCAGGTGGGCAGAAGAACTCCTAAGCGTTCTCTGGGCCTACCACACAACGCCTAGGATAGCGACGGACGAGACACCCTTCAACCTTATCTTCAGCACTAAGGCCATGGTCCCAATCGAGCTCGGCTTGCCGACGCTACGGGTGCAGCAATATGACGAAGCACAGAACTCGACGCACCTTCTACTCAACTTGGACCTCCTCGAGGAGACCAGAGACAAAGCTCGACTCCGTATGGTAGCATACCAGCAACGAGTCGCCCGATACTATAACGCCCGAGTAAAACCCAAGGTCTTTCGAACTGGCGACCTGGTGCTCCACCGAGCTGAAGCATCTCAACCTCGGGAGTGCGGCAAGCTCTCGCCAAACTGGGAAGGTCCATATAAGGTGGTCGAAGCTCTTCTGTAGGGAGCCTACTACCTCGCCGATCTGGACGGTGCCAGATTTTCGCGAATATGGAACGCCTGCAACCTGAGAAAATATTATCAGTAATATAAGGCTTACCCTTTAAAATGATAATAAAGGCCCTCTTTTGCACAGATCACCTTCCACCTTGTAGGAATATCACCACCTGGCCTAAGGTCCGGCATGCCAAAACTTGGAGGCCAACTCTCTGACATCAAAACGTGGAGCCCGGTTCTCTGGCACCAATAGCATAAGGTTCTTTCTCATCAATAATTAAGGTTCCCCTTGTGCAAATGTTTCTTGCCATGCAGGAGAACTTCCGCCGAACCCCAGGTCCGGTGCCAAAGCCCGGAGCCAAGCTCTCCGGCCACCAAGTCTTCGAGTCCAGCTCCAGGACATCAAAGCTCGGAGCCAAGCTCTCCGGCCACCAAGTCTTCGAGCCCAGCTCCAGGACACCAAATCCCAGAGCTCAGATCTCTGACCACCAAGTCTTCGAGCCCAGCTCCAAAACATCAAAGCCCGGAGCCAAGCTCTCCGGCCACCAAGTCTTCAAGCCCAGCTCTAGTACATCAAAGCCTGGAGCTCAGATCTCCAGCCACCAAGTCTTCGAGCCCAGCTCCAGGACATTAAAGCCCGGAGCTCAGATCTCCGGCCACCAAGTCTTCGAGCCCAGCTCCAGGACATCAAAGCCCAGAGCCAAGATCTCCGGCCACCAAGTCTTCGAGCCCAACTCCAGGATATCAAAGCCCAGGCCAAGCTCTCTGGCCACCAAGTCTTCGAGCCCAGCTCCAGGACACCAAAGCCCAGAGCTCAGATCTCTGGCCACCAAGTCTTCGAGCCCAGCTCCAGGACACCAAAGCCCAGAGCTCAGATCTCTGGCCACCAAGTCTTCGAGCCCAGCTCCAGGACATTAAAGCCCGAGCTCAGATCTCCGGCCACCAAGTCTTCGAGCCCAGCTCCAGGACACCAAAGCCCGAAGCTCAGATCTCTGGCCACCAAGTCTTCAAGCCCAGCTCCAGGACATCAAAGCCCGGAGCTCAGATCTCCGGCCACCAAGTCTTTGAGCCCAGCTCCAGGACATCAAAGCCCGGAGCTCAGATCTTCGACCACCAAGTATTCGAGCCCAGCTCCAGGACACCAAAGCCCGAAGCTCAGATCTCTGACCACCAAGTCTTCAAGCCCAGCTCCAGGATACCAAAGCCCAGAGCTCAAATCTCCGACCTTCAAGTCTTCGAGCCCAGCTCTAGGACATTTAAGCCCTGAGCTCAGATCTCCGGTCACCAAGTCTTCGATCCCAGCTCCAGGACATCAAAGCCCAGAGCCAAGCTCTCCGGCTACCAAGTCTTTGAGCCCAGCTCCAGGACACCAAAGCCTGGAGCTCAGATCTCTGGCCACCAAGTCTTCGAGCCCAACTCCAGGACACCAAAGCTCAGAGATTAGATCTCTGGCCACCAAGTCTTCGAGCCCAGCTCCAGGATATCAAAGCCCGGAGATCAGATCTCCGGTACCAAGTCTTCAAGCCCAGCTCCAGGACATCAAAGCCTGGAGCTCAGCTCTCCGGCCACCAAGTCTTCGAGCCCAGCATCGAGACCTCAAAGCCCGAAGCCAAGCTCTCCAGCCCCAAAGTCTTCGAGCCCAGCTACAAGATATTAAAGCCCAGAACCAAGCTTTCCGGCCACTAAGTCTCAGAGCCCAGTGCCGAGACCTCAAAGCCCGGAGCCAAGCTCTCCGGCCACCAAGTCCTCGAGCCCAGCTCCAAGACATCAAAGCCTGGAACCAAGCTTTTCGGCCACTAAGTCTTAGAGCCCAGCACCGAGACCTCAAAGCCCAGGGCCAAGCTCTCCAACCACCAAGTCTTCGAGCCCAGCTCCAAGATATCAAAGCCCGGAACCAAGCTTTCCGGTCACTAAGTCTCAGAGCCCAGCTTTGAGACTCTGAAGCCCAGAGTTCAGCTCTACAGCACTGAAGTTCGGGACATCTAGCGACAAGGCAGAAACCTCTCCTCTGATCCCATCACATGTAAAAAAAAGAAAAAGGAAAAGAAAAAAGAAGTAAAGAGAAGAGAAGAGAGAAGAAGAGGGGGTTGAGGCCAGAAGTGCTCAAGTCAAGATAGCTGAAAAAACCCATTCCATTAAAAACTTGCTGTTCAGTTACAAATATTCTCGGATCCCCAACAAGCCGAGCAACTCGGGCCAATGTTGGAAAAGAAAGAAAATAGAAGTCTACCCTGGGGTTTCGGACTGCTTAGCTCCAGCCTTGGCAACCGCCACCGACGGGGAAAGTTCGGGGACGATGGTTGATCCCTTTACAACACCTGAATCCATGCCCGGAGCTCGAGGAAAGTGGAGCCGGCTGCAGCCCTCGTCAGGGACAAACCCCTCGACTCGATCGTATAGGTACATAAAGCCCTTGTAGAAGGAGTCCGATGCCATCTGATGGAACTCGGCGGCGAACTCCTCCGAGGCCTTGTACCTTTCTACGGCCCCTTTCGCCTCCTTCTTCACCTCGGTAGCTTGTTCCCTTGCCGCCTCCGTCGACCTAGCCACCTCCGCTGCCTCCCTCTCGGCCGCAGTCAGCTTCTCCTTCATCGCATCTAGCTCAGCCTGGAGGGACTGTGCGATCCCCTTCTGCTGGACTATCTCGATGTTGAACGAGCTCAGCCTCTTCTCGGTGGCCGCGAGCTCCTCGGCCTTGCTCTTCGACCGGCTCCACTCCTAGTCGAGCTCCTCCTGGAGCTCCTTCGAGCACCTCTCGGTGCTTACGAGCCCCTTCTGGAGCTCCTCATTCTTCAGACGGAGCTCTCGGGAGGCATCGGACTTCTCCTTCAGCTTGGCCTTCAGGGCCTCGACCTCGGATGCACGTTGCTAGTCGTTCTTCAACCAGTTACGGCAGCAGTCCCTGATAAGGAGCATCTCGGCTCCGACCTGCACCAAACAAGATGTCAAAGGGAAAGAAAAAGAGAAGGGAAAAGGAAAGAGAGCTCTAGAAGGTTAAACCCACTTACCTTGAAGAGTAAGAAAAAGATGCTGCTGATCGTGTCCCCCAGTACCTTCCCGACCATCTCCCACCGATCGCACGATTGGATGGAGAAATCCATCATGCACTCGGCTAGCTTCTGATCCCGAAGCAATGGGACATCAGGCCCCATTCTAAACGGGACCCAATGATAATATCTCTCCCTCCTGCCAGCTCCCGAGGTCGAATCACCCGCTCTGCCACCAGCAGAGGCCTCAGGGGTCGGTTGGCAGCTCAGCACCCCCGGTGCCAGATCCGCTCCTTCCCAATCCTCCTCCTCGATGACGACAAGCTCGGAATAAGGGGGGACATGATGGTGACAGCTGCAGCGACGACCCTGGCCCACATAACCACCTCAGGCTTCGAGGTGGGGACCGGCTCTTGTCACCTCGGCAGCTCCACCGCAGGCCCGGTCGCCTATTGCTCTGGCTCGGACACAGCAGTCGCCGCACCCCTTGCTTGCGAGGAGGCAGCCTTGGGCTCCCCCCTTGGCTCGATCTGCTCAGCAGGGGCGGCCGTCGATGCACCCTCATCATGAGCCCTTTCGGGGAGGACTCCTCAGTCAAACCCGATGGGGGCCTCTTCAGAGTAATCGACAACAGGTCATCCACCGAGAACCTCATGCTTGTATGCAAAAAATACGATGTCAGTCCTAACTCTGAAAAAACATATTAAAAAGAGCAGGAAAGACTCAAGCCGAACTCACCTGACTCTCCCGTTGTGCCGGCCCTGACCTCGACGAGGTTTTACTCTGACAACAGATCCTCGAGAGAAGGAATTTGAGTAGTACAGAGCAGCTTGTGGACATCCTTATCGGTTACTTCGATCGCAGAGTTTCGATTGGGGATCGATCTGGGTCGCTCCACACCCAGTCAACCCCCTCGATTGTTGCAAAGAAAAATTTACTCTTCCATCCTTTAATGGAAGAGGGAAGTTCAAATTTGATCCCTCTCGAACGAGATGAGAGGGACCACCACCTGTCTTCGGTGGGGTGGCGCTTCAGAGTAAAGAAGGCTCTGAACAGGAAAAAACGGGCGACGATCCCGTGGAAGTGGCAAAGCACGATGAAGCAGAAGATAGTCCTTATGGCATTGGGGATGAGCTGAGCAAGGACTAAGTGGTAGTTGCTCAGCATAGACAAAAAAAATGGATGAAGGGGAAGCAGAGCCCTCCTAAGAAGGTCTCCTCATAAAAAGCAATTCTGCCTGGGCTACTGGAAGTAACCCGGTCCCTTGGTCGGGGGATCAAAAGCCGGACAGAGTTTGGGATGCCATAGACATCTCGAATGGTCCCCAATTCCTCAGCAGAGATCGTAGAAGCGATCCCACCGGGACCCGTTGACCGGACAGGTTCGGGGATGAGTTCAGTCGAAGGAAGAGGATGAGAAGGACAAGAGGGGTTAAGACCAGGCTCCCTAATGACTATACTACCAGGGTGACGCCTCCCTCTAAGCTCAAAGTGGGCCCCATTTCCTTCCCCATCAAAAGAAGAAGATGATGGTGGCCTCGGCCTAGAGGGCCCGGCCTCACCCTGATTAGTCGAAGGACGGAAACTCGGCCCGAAGTGAGACATGACGAAGAAGATCAGGAGAAGAAAAAGAAGGTGGATGAAAGTCAGGAGGTGAACCTAGCTCTGAGAAGGAAGGTCCTACTCAACTAAGGCGAGGAGAAAGGGGACTAACCTACTGCGAGCTCTGGAAGACAAGAATGGTTGGATGGACAAAAGAAGAGCCTCGGTACGGTGGTGGGCACAAAGGATTTGAAAGAAGACATATTTCGGGAAAGGCCACCTTTCCTTTCGAAGTGACCGGTGCCCGACCATATCGTTACAAACCCCCACCATCGGATCCGTGCCACGCGTCATTCATCGGCATGATTGACGTCTAGGTTCGACCGCGATCGCTCCGATTTTGTGCCCGTAATAACTGCTCTTCAGACGTGTCCACGTGGCTCCTCCGGGTAGGTTGAAGAAATTGCTTCCCCAAATGCCACCGATCGTGACCATCATTGTGCCGGATTCCCACCTTTCCATGTCAACACCGCATTTACTCCCTTCGCCTCGAGCGCCCCACGCCAACGGGACTTGAGAGTGGGGGGCAGATTATGTGGCGAGAAGCTGACGTGTCAATGTGTATCCCCAGTCAGATGCCATGTCATAAAATCTACCACGATGGACACCCCATCTCGGACTCCTTTGACCAGGCCGAGCTCTCCCAGATCAACGAGGCATCCCGCCAAAGCCGAGCTCCGTCCTCCATCAGGTTGGCACCCGCGAGCTCGGGATGCCTAGACCGGAGCCAAATGACCTCCTTTGCCAGATCGAGCCCCTCCGAGGCTAAGCCCCATGAATCGAAGTCGAGCTCAGCCCTCCTCCGTCAGGTTGAGCCCCTCCGAGGTCGAGCCCTCTGGGCTGGAGTCGCGTGTTGACCTCCTCCACCGGATCGAGTCCCTTCGAGGCTGAGACCCCTGGACCAGAGTCGAGGTCAGCCCTCCTCTGCCAGGTCGAGCCCCTCCGAGGTCGAGCCCTCCAGGCAGGAGTCGAGCTCTCCTCCACCAGATCGAGCCCTTTCGAGGTCGAGCCCCTTGAGCCAGAGTCGAGCCCAGCCTCCTCCACCAGGTCGAGCCCTTCGGAGGTCAAGCCCCCCAAGTCAGAGCTGAGTCCCAGCTCTCCAGTTTGGCAGCCAACTTGGACATTGCCCCCGGTCCATTAAGGGGGCGGAGCCGCTTCCCCGAGACACCGGCGAGTGGCCCGAAGGTCATAGGGAAGCGCATGTCAAGTCATAATAATTGTCTGCGACCACTGCTTACACCAGGAGAGGAAGAAGCTCCCTGACCAAGGTGCCACGCTCTCCACCAACCACCTGCATTGCCCAAGAGAGGAAGTCAACCAGGAGATTCGAATCACGGGAGTGGCGACCCCCCGATCGAGACACTGCCAGGCTTCCCGGAATGGGATGACCGGAAGGAATGTCAAAGCACATGATAGTTTTTCTTATCACGAATCAGGAAAGATGTCCCGTCCACAGCACGGAATACTGCCGTACGTGCCTGACAGCCTGGGGAAATCCCGAGGTAGGTGCTCAACGGTCACCTGGACTTAAAAGAACCTTCGACACCCCCAGTGGGGAGGTACGTACACAAGTGCTAGCTTAACCGAAAAACATCGTCCAAGCGGGTGGAGGAGGAGCCTTACAGGAGGGCCAGCCCACCTCGGCTAACACCTCTCCCGGCACACTCGCACCCTCATTCTTACACCATTCACTCCTCCTAGCATTGAGTCCATCAAGAGGGGCTCGACCAGGAGGATCCGTTCTCCTAGATCGTCACTGACTTGACCATCAGAGTGCCCCCACCAGAATCCCCGGCCCGGGTCACTAACCCTTGTTTTACAGGTCCTGAAGCGCAGGTCAATCCCGAGAGGACAGAGGGTGATCCAACATCGACAGCAGCTACGGGCCACAATGATCTTGGCGACAACAAGCATCAAATGTGATCCAAACTTAAACACAAGAGCCTCATCTCCATCGGACACACAAATCTGGTTGGTGCAGCTATATAAATCTCCAATACATTGCAAGGAAAGAAGGCTTACCAGTCTCCCTGACATTCCAAAATAATAGTTTCATAGAAATCAACATTGATGGGGGCTATTAGTGGATGGTCCAACAACCCTACTAGATTCTTTTCCCATCTTCCCCACTTCCTTAATATCACCAACAGCTTGGAGGGCCAATTTCAAGTGGCACGTCACCTCCTTATAGCTAAGATCAACCTCCTCTAGAACCTTCTTTCCTTAGCAGAGACCGATGATGGCCTTCCCCAGGCTCTTACTCATCGACCAGCAACACCACCAACAAATGGGACTAGACTCCCTCACTCACTCGACCCCAACACTCACTGGTGGGCAAGCATGCCAGAGTCCCCTTAAGCTCCAAGCTCGAAGAAGGCAGACCCATGTGCAAATGCCCAAACATAAGAACTAGGCTTCCAGCGGGTCTCCTAGCATCGTCGAGTGGGGTGCTCTAGATGAAGATCCCCCTCCATAGCCCTTCGACCCAGACTTCCACTGTTCTCCTTCATGGTCAGCTTCATCAATCCGAAGCAAGGCTAGAGCAGAGCCCTGGGCTGAATAAGCTTGGACTTCATGTGCCTGGGCAAGCTTTGGAGGGCTTCTAGCCCGCTTCAGTGCCAGCCCAACAACGTCAACTATGTAAAAGTTTGTTGGGCTTGGACTCAAATCACAACCCAACTCCATTACATCATTTGGTCCCAACTTAGAAGCAACAAGAACCCTTTCCTGGACTCGACCGATTTAACTCGATCTAACCCAGATTCCTTCTCCTTCTCCGGTGATCGCCAATGAGCATGTAAGAAAGGAATCCTTGCAAGGAATCCATATATAGACTTGTTCTACCATATACATTATAGATAGAGCTAAAGAAAAAATATTACAACAATATATAATAATATTATAGCTATTATGGCAATTGTTGACTTGGCCTCAAGGACTTATCGGACAATCGACCATGCCATCAGCTATGGAGGACTAAGATATCCAACTCAGAGTAATCAAGTTATCGACTAGGAAGGAGATAATAAAGCCAACTATTACACCGCTAACTGGGAAGAAAACTAGCGAGGGAAAGATGAAATCGACCACCATACCAAGTAGTTGTTCCTTTCCAGATGAGTAGCTATAACCTATTAAGTCTGACTGGTATGGCATTCCCTATGCGCATCCACTGAGTACCTATTTGAGCCCAACTAACTATCAAAGTAAATCGAGTCGAGCATGCTTGGGTACGGGGCCAAATCCCTTCTTTTGGCAACGAACAAGTCAATTACTTGGAGTCTATGACATCCAAGTAGGTGACAACCTAGCCAATCATAATTGCTCCAATACAAATCATGGCAAATAAAGTTATGACAGATAAGATCCCAACGAATGCTGCCACCCTAATAGATAGATGCCAATAGAAAGAAGTTTAGGAGGGAAGATCTGGCCACCTCGGTGAAATATGTTACACGTGTTAGAAGAGACCACTTTTGCAATGGCATTTGGTTACTCTACATAATCCTATAAATTGATAAGAGGGATCTTCGATGAGGTAATGTACTTCTACCCTTACTTTCATACTCATTCAGTCATCACAATTGCTCCTAGCTCTGACTACTGTAGCATATTTCTCCTATGCATTGATTTGAGCATCGGAGGGTCCCCCCACTGGTCACTACTAATGAAGAAACTGCTTTTGCAGATCTCTATCCTATGGTCACCAAGAGCAGCACTCAGCTCTACCCGAAAAAGACTGGAGCACCCTTTGTTAATATTTAATGTTGGAAAAAATATATATATGTATACTAATATATATTTGAAATATTGAAAAAATATTTTTTTATGGTGTATAGCATAATAAATTTAGTGTGATAAAATAATTTAGAAATACTACAATACAAGGTTAGGAATTTGGCTGGAAGGCGGATATAACCGCTGCCCTAAAGGAGATTTGGTTCCCTTCTCATGCAAAGACTGATTAGACCATACACTCTCCTCCAAGATACAACCTGAAAGCCAAAACTCCAATGCTTATCGATGGCACGATCTCGAACGGACATCGATCAGCTCATCTTCAGCCCAAAGATTTTAAAGTAGAAGATTGGAGAGAGAAAAGAATTTAGAAACTAGAATAGAGGAATATTAGAGAATGAGAGCTTGAGATTTTAGATGTCTTGAAGGGCTGGGATAAGGCCTATTTATAAGTCAAAATCTTAAAGAAAATCTTTAAAATATCCTCAAACTAGCCATTATGGCTGTTACAAACTTAAATCAAAATTAATTTAAAAAACTAAAAATAAAAATGATAATAAAATGCATGAAACTGTAAAACAAAAAAAATAATGCATGAAAATGTGCACGCGGATCATGCACGTTGCATGTTAGAGGATTTTATTTTGTTTTCATTAATGCACAAACATTAATAATCTCCCATAAAATAAAATAAAATAAAATAATAAAAGTTTAATATTATTAAATTTAGTAAATAAAATTTTTGAATTTTTACTGTGGTTAGTGCAACTACCTTCTAGATTTGAACTTGTATTTAGTATAAGATACACACAGTATGAAGATGAGCTAATAATAATATGGGGTAGCATTATCTAGGCATGCGCTTGCCTTGATTTTCATGAGAGTTGCTAAGGATTTACCCTGATTCATAGTCGCGACCTCACAACTACTCTCACTAAGATAGATCCTCCAAGGATACATGCAACAAAATCATACCTCGTTGAACTAATAGCCTTGGATTTATTAAGAGTTATGTGCTCAACCTAACCGTCACAATAGAGCACCACACCATAGGGATAGGATGGAGACAGACTCCAAAAAATGGTGCTTCCAGATATCACCTCAGAGATCGTTTCTCTTTGAACCTTAACCATGGGGTTGCCATGATGGTAGGGGTTCACTCTGGTGACTAATATATGGACTTAAGTCCCATCCCTCTCGATATCTTAAATACCATAATTTTTGAAAGATTTTTTATCAAAATATTTGCCAGATTATTTTTTAATCTTATAAATTATAGTGATATTACTTCTTTCATTTTATTTCTTACAATTTTATACCTAATCATGATATGATTATTCATCTTTTTATTAGTTGTCCGTTGATTTAACAAATCAATTAGAGAGCTCTACAATCATAATTTATAAAAATTTTGGAGATTTTTGGTGAAAGAATATCTATATCATTTATTAAGTCTTTTAGCCATTGTGCTTCAGTACATATAGTGTTAAGAGCTGTTACCTTAGATTTTAATATGCTTCTAGTGATTATTGTTTGTTTACAAGAGTCCTAAAATACTGCAGATCCTCCTAACAAGAAGAGATACCCTGTGATGGACTTAACTTCTAATTTACCTGTTATCTAATTAGCATCACTATATCCTTCAAGTACTTCTGCATAACCAGAGTATACTAGAGAGTAATCTAAAGTTTTCTTAAGATATCTAAAGATTCTTTCTAAGGCTTTTCAGTATTCTTTACTAGGATTGCTAGTATACCTACTTAGTCTATGTTGGGAATAGTATCTCAAAGTCAATCGTCTGGGCTATAGATGGTTGTGCTATTTTATAATTGTATGTGGATTTTTTAAATGAATAAAAGTTATCGTTTGGCTGTTCATCACATGTGCATTTTCCTGAAAGGAACTCTTATATGATGGAGTCCTTAGAACTATATTATATTTGATATAGAGAGGATGTATCGAGTAGTTCTTAAACTGGTTCACAACCAAAGGATACATTATTATAGGACGACGATGTATCAAGCATGGGTTGTTGTATGTCACATTGGTTGGTTGTCCTCTTAACCAAGAAGTGTAGAGATACTGATATGAATACAGGTAAAATATATGATATCTCATTGAACGTGACCAACTACAGAGCTCCCTTCTGCCAAAAGGTTGCTCGCGAAGGGACATGGATATATGTGTCCCTCAAACCTGAGGTCACCATGATAGCTTGCAAGCAACTCACTATACTTTGATGCCAGACTACCTGGATTTCTAATCCAGTGACGAAAAGTTTTTGGATACAGTCAAATACTTGTGAAGCAGTGGTGGATCAATATGGGATTGACCCCTCCAAATGGTTTGGAGTGAATGACTCACTATATCTCAATTTAGCAAAACCTTGGTCAGAGTAGTTCTTATGAGGAGTCACAGAACTTGTAAGATTGAGACACGATCTAGATATACTAAATTAGGGTTGGCAGTCAAACCTAATGTTATCCTAAGCATTATAAGGTCAAAGGGATGAATTATATGGTAACCATATGCCAGGGGTTCTAGAGAGTTGTTCTGCAATCTTTGACCTATCCGGATATCGAGTATCATTGCTAGATGATGACTTTGACCGGTATTAGAAGTGTTCCAGTACTACCAGCTTAGTATCCGAACCTATGGGGTCACATACCATAGGAGTTTTACCAGATCTAAAGACTGATCGATGATTGAAAATCGTTTGGCATCACTAGGGGTCAATATGATTGACCATGATCTAAGTGTTGATACTTTCATGTATCGACACTTGGCTATAATGAGGATTTTCTTTCACTAATTCGATTAGTGAATTTGGAGAACTTATTTGCAATATGATTGCAACCTGATGGGTCAAGCCAAATATGATTTGGCTTAGGATCAAATTGGATTTAATTTTTCATGCTCTCTTTACTTTAAAAAGATTTAAATTTGAATTTTGAATTCAAATTTCAAATCTTGGCTGAAATTGGCTCCAAGGTTTTTATGAAATGCATTATTTGGGAATACAAATTTTCTCCCGTTTAAACCTAGAACTAATTTGGTTTAACCCTTAACCCTCTCTTCCAATCACTCCACCTTCCATATCTCTCTCCCTCTTCGCTGTCACTATAAGTAAGTGTCATTGTAGGGCCAGCAAGAGGATGATAAGCTGGGCTTTTCTAAGAGAGAAAGAAAAGGATTTCTTAGAGTGGGGTTTGAGAGGATTAGGGTTTTGGGTGTGAGCCTACCTAGCAATCAAGCTAGGGTTTGGAAAGAAAGAGTTGGTTGGGAAGGGTTCCACTTCTACTTCTCCTCATTATCCTCCAACAAGTTTGTTGACCCCTAAAGTGATTTTGATGATAACAAAACATTGGAACATACATTTGGTTATCTAACAACTCTTCAAATGATTGACAAGTTTTTGTAGGACAACTACATTGACACACTTTTTAATCCCTACAATCTTTAATGTTTTGTGTTGAGTTGTAAAGTATTTAGAATCTTGTAAAGAAGAACCCTACAAAAATTTTCTATTAAAATCAAGTTTAAGGGTTACTTCTAGTAGTCCTTCTTGCTTCAAGTTTTCTTGAATTTATTGTAAGTAGTTCTTGAAGAGATTTTTAAAGCATGGGATAAGTGTTCTGAAAGTTTGAAGTTGATCTGGCTGAAGAACCACCTTCGAGCCGACTGGAAGGACAACCCAGCCGACTCTGGCACTGGCACTGAAGACAAGTTCTCTGGAACACAGATCCAGTCGACTGGCACCAAGGCCCAGCTGACTCGTCCAAAACATGGTTGAGAACATTCTGAGATTCTCAAGAATCCGAGCCGACTGGAATTAGATCCAGCCGACTCATCCAGAACTCAGTTGAGAATGGTCTGAGAGCCTCTGAGATTCCAGCCGACTGGAATTCAGCCCAGCTGACTCATCCAGAGTGAGGTATTTTCTCAATTGTGGAAGCTAGCCGACTGGCACTCAGCCCAGTCGACCCGAACTTCATCCGAGCTGACTCGAAGTTTGTCCGAGCCGACTAGAATGATGGGGTCACCTCCAACGGCTAGTTCCAGTTCTCAGTTTTTGAATTCCAAAAGTGCTCCAACGGTAACCTGTCACCTTCCAATGGTCTATAACGTTCAAAATCAAGGGAAAGCAGCTGAAGTCTCTATAAATAAGGTATAAGAACATCCTTGAAGAGGCTAATGAATTATTGAGCATTTATTGAACACTTATTGAAGTGAAGAGAGAGAGAGCACTAGAGTTTTAAAGTCTGTTTTCAAGCCTGCAACAACTCTTACCAGAAGCTTGAAGCACCTTTTAAGGAAAGCAAGGAAGCTATTGAAGTGCATTGAAGAGCATTCAGTGGATCTTCACTCGAGCTGCATTGGCAACCACCCAGACAACAGAGTTTGTCTTTATTGTTACTTTTCTATTCTATCATTTAGAATATCTAGGTTATTGGTGAGCCCGGTTGTAAAAACCAAATAGGTTTCTTTGGTGAGCCTTTAAAAGTCAGAGTGTAGAGGTTTATTTGATGAGCCTATCTAAAAACCAAAGTGTAGAGGTTTTAGGTGATCCTATAAAAACCTAGCTTGGGTTTCTTTGGTGAGCTCGATTTCAAAAATCAAAGTGTAGAGGTTGGGATTGTGAGCCTGTAAAACAATCCAACTGTATTCTGGTTTGGGGGATATAGTGGAAATCCCGAGTGGTGAACTTGGATAGTGGACGTAGGAGCTGGGTTGCTCCGAACCACTACAAACCTGCTTTGTTTGTGTTGTGTTTGTTTTATCTTTTAGCTTCTGCATTCTTACTCTGACTAACACAGCACCTAACCACTAAAAGGAATTACTTGTGCACATACTTGCAAAAATTTTATAATTTCCAATTCACCCCCTCTTAGGACTAAGCCACCTGGGCAACAAAGTTCTTCTCGGTGACTTCAAAAAGGTCTTGCAGGTCCAAGGAAGGAGAAGATTGGCTTCCAGGATCCTGAAGAGCTAGCACTCCAAGGAAGTTGATTGGGATTGAGCCCTAGTGTGAACTACCCATAGAGGCCAGACACTTGTATGGCTCGACAGCTCTTCATCACCTTCATCAAATGGTTTAAAGGTAATGTACCTTTTCTTTGGTCTCATGTGATCAGATCTAAAGCATGAAATTGTTTCATGCTTTTTCTTTTTATTGTTTACGGTATCCTTTGATGCACTTTTATTATGTTGGATCCTGTAGTAGGCAGATTGGTAGATCGACTTGATCAATCTACCAAGTCTTCTGCTGTTCTTTATTTTAAAATAGTTTTAAAATATAGTCTGCTTGTACTGCTTCACTTTCAGTCTACCTACTGGAAAAGCTCGGTCTAGACAGGTTCTATTTTAAATATATAATAGAGATTCTATCCTTTGAGAATATCCTAATTGATCAATAGGTTCTCTTAGATTTTTAATTAAGTGAGAGCTATGATCATAGAGGGTAGAGATAGAATTTAAATCAAAATATTCAATTTTTTTAAGCATTTTCTCTATTGAGTATGCTAGGCTTATTGCTATTCCACTATCTATTCTTTTAAGCTTCATTCTTAAAATTATATCAGTTTCTCCAAAGCCTTTCATATCAAAATTATTTGATAAATAGTTTTTAGTTTCTCGAATTATTTTTATTGATGTTCCAAATAATAATATAACATCAACATATAAGTATAGTATTATAAAATCAGTATCCTATCTTTTATAATATACACATTTATCATATTTATTTATTTTAAAATTATTATTTGAGATAATTTAATCAAACTTAATGTGTCATTATCTAGGAGTTTATTTTAAACCATAAAAAGATTTGATTAGTCTACATACTTTATGTTCTTGTCCTTTTACTTCAAATCCTTGAGGTTGGTTTATGTAGATATTTCTTCTAATTCTTCTTTTAAAAATGTAGTTTTTACATCTATTTAGTGAATTATTAATTTATGAATTGAGATTAAGGCTATTAAAGTTCTTAGAATAGTTATTCTTGCTATAGGAGCATAGGTATCAAAATAATCTATATCTTTCTTTTAGTTAAATCCTTTTACTATTAACCTACCTTTATATCTTTTTATTATTCCATCTGGCTTTAATTTTCTTTTAAAGATTCATTTTGTTACTATAGGTTTGTTTTCATGAGATAAATCAGTTAAAATCCAAGTTTTATTTTCTAAGATTGATTGAATTTTACTATCTATGACTTCCTTCCAATATGATGATTCTGATAATGACATCGACTCATCATACATGGAAGGTTTACTCTCTACTAAGAATGTGAAGAAGTCTTCACCAAAATCTTTTTCAACTCTTTTTATTTTACTTCTTCTTAATTTAAGTTCAGTTTCTAGTTCTGGTTCTGTGGCTCTAGAGGAAGATGGTTCATATTCTAAGGATCTAGAAATTCTAGTCTTAAAAGAAAAAATGTCTTCAAAGAAAAAGGCATCTCTAGCTTCTAAGATTGAGTTGTCAGCATATCACTAATTTCTGATTTTATTACTAAGAATCTATAGGCATTGCTGGTTTGAGCAAAGCCAATAAATACAGCATATATCATCTTAGATCCTAGTTTTCTCTTTTTGGATTCAATGATATTAACCTTAGCTAGACACCTCCACACTTTGAGAAAGTCTAGGTTATGAGCCCTTTCTTTTTAAAGTTCATTTGGAATCTTGCCACTATTCTTAATAGGTATGCTATTTAAGATGAAACAAGAAAATAGAAGAGCTTCCCCCCACAAGTTCTCGAGTAAGCCAAAACTAGTAATATAGCATTTACCATATCCATGAGGGTACAGTTTTTATACTCAGCTACACCATTAGACTGCAGAGAGTAAGGAACCATCACTTGATAAATTATACCATGTTCTTGACAAAGCTGGGAGAATTCATTCGAGGTATACTTCCCTTCTCTATCAGACCTAAGAATTTTAGTCTTTCTTTATTGTTGATTTCTACTTCATTTTTATAAGTTTTAAACTTGTTGAATGTTTTATTTTTAGATTTAATTAAGTAACAGTACCAATATCTAGAAAAATTATCTATAAAAATCACTATATACCTATTGCCATCACGGGTTACAGTTTTGGTGGAGTCATATACATCACTATGTATTAACTCCAAGATTGAGAAACTTCTTTTAACTAATTTGAATGATTTTCTTGGTTATTTAGATTCGGGACATATTTTGCATTTAGATGAATCTGGATTTGATTTAGGAATTAGGTTTAGTGTTGTTGTTGGTTTAATATTATTGGGTTAGGTTAGCTTGGACACTAAGAATTCTAGTTTGTTGGGCTTTAGACCTATATTGGTCTGTTAAAATGTTAATTAAGTTATTTATCTTTAAATCCTAAAGATTTTGATTAATTTATTTATGTAGTCTTTTAAAAGTTAATTTGATGCTGCAGTACAGGTTCAGCAAGGACCTTCAATTAATTTTGTATAATACAAAAGAAACAGATATTATGCTATAAATAAAAAAATAATTATATTATTATGTATATATATGAAATGTACAAGGCAAATAAATTATAATTAAGTATAAACAATTATATTTATATACATACACTATAAACTATGAAATCTCCTTTAGACTGTTAATATTTTAATATTAATATATATATATATATGTATACTAATATATATTTGAAATGTTGAAAAAATAATTTTTTATGGTATGTGGCAGAATAAATTTAGTGTGATAAAAAAATTTAAAAATACTACAGTATAAGATTAAAAATTTGGCCTGGAAGGTGGATAGAACCACTGTCCTAAAGAAGATTTAGTCCCCTTCTCATGCAAAGATTGACTGGACCACACACTCTCCTTCAAGGTACAAATCGGAAGCCAAAACTCCGATGCCCGTCGGTGGCACGATCTCGAACGAACGCTGATCAGCTCGTCTTCGGTCCAAAAATTTTAAAATAGAAGAAGATTGGAGAGTGAAAAGAATTTAGAAGTTGGAATAGAGGAATATTAGAGAAGGAGACTTGAGATTTTGGATGCTTTGAAGGACGGGGTAAAGACCTATTTATAGGCTCAAAATTTTAGAGAAAATCCTAAAATATCCTTAAACTAACCAATATGCTTGTTACAAACTTAAATTCAAAATTAATTAAAAATAATAATAATAATAATAAAATACATGAAACTGTAAAATGAAAAAAAATGCATGGAAACACGTGCATGGATCGTGCGCATCGCGTGCGGGAGGGCTTTATTTTGTTTTCGGTAATGCATGAACATCAACACCCTTGGCCACCACCGAAGTCCAGTGAAGGATGAGTTGATGATAATAAATAATATATTAAGATATTAGGCAATCATGTATCAGGATGGTTATAGAATTTCTAAATTCAAAATATTAATATGATATTTTTTATTTGCGTTTGCATACGGTATATATGGTGGATGGTTTCCAAGAATTTCTACTACTTTAAAGGGCAAATGGTTCTTAAGCTCGAACTATTCGGAGAACCTGGGGTGCGTCCCGAAATCAAAGCATAGGATACATAGCTGCCCCCTCCCCAATTAATTGAAAGCATGGCTCAGGGAAGTATTAGTACTAGCCAAAGCCATGAGTCACATCTATGCATGCACCATATATTAATGGAATAGGATAGAGAAAGCTCCTCCTCTCAAGATTTAGAAAAAGCTTCAAGAAAATAAATAATAAAAAAAAAAATCAACCATGCCATCTCATGGGATGCCATCAATACATTACTCTATGGCACAATTTTAAAAATACACTCATGGTGGACCAGTTCAGACGCATGGGCATTCGGAAACATGGAGACTAGTTAAGCTAGTGGAGGGATGTACACTTGATGTCGAGATGGAGCTCAAGGTGGAGGACATGAAACAAAAATCAAATAGGTGATGAATCATGGAATGTTGCCCTAGATGGGTCATCACTTATTTTTTGTATGAATGAGTATTGGATTGGTTAGATGATGTGTTACATCTACTAGAACCGGTTGCTTGACCTTTGTGCGTGGTGGACCTTTTATATATAAGGCCAAAGTGTGCCAAAAACAAGTTTAAAGTGAAAAGGGGGTACAAATGGAGACTTATATATCTTTTTTTGTATGATTTTTCATGCATGCGTTCTTGCTTCTTGGGTGATTGACAATTGTTAGATTAAAATCATGATTTATCTCTTAATATAGCTTTTGTTTACCATGCAAACTCTGGCCGTCTCCAAACGCTAACCTTCACAACTTTCTAATTCTTTTTAGCTTTATGTAATTTATTATCACTACATGAATAAAATATAAACCTAAAAATCCGATCCTTCACGGGAAGAGATTCCAAAAAAACAAAAAAAGAAAAATTGTAAAGTTCGTTTGATGTTGCTAAATTCACTCCAAACTCGAGCCTTTTGTAATTGGCCCTGCTACTTCAACTTAAGGCCCACTTTAGATACTATTTACTGAATAAAAATTATATAGGACGGATACTATAAAATATCATATTGGATGGGCTTCGCTATTTGCCACTTTTTTTCATCAATTTTTAAAAAATAAATATAAAAATCAAATAACCTTTCTATTAACGGAATTGTAGTTTTGTAATTATAGCATTTTCTTTCTTTTTCGTTTTCAGTACATATTTTTACCGATACATAGTATATATCAGTAAGTACTTGAGTATATATTATTTGAACATGTACAGTGTATTGGTGAGCGTCGTATTCTATAAACTATGTATCAATTTATCTAAAAATATATATTGAGATATTATATGAATATTTTGCTAGGTGTATATCAACTAGCTATATAGTATTCACCAATACACAGTATATGTTCAATTGATACATGCTCGAGGACTTACGGATATATATTATGAGCTTTTTTGATATATTCTAGTAGTGATCAAATACATACCTATAGATAAATTAATACATGCTTTTTCGATTATTATATTTATCAATACATAGTATATGGTCAAATTGATACATATTTGATGGCTTACAGATACATACTTGTAAACTTTTTTGATATATATCTAATAGCGATCTAATACATACCTACAGATAAATTAATACATAGTTTTGCGAATATAGTATTAATTAATACACAACATATGGCTAATTGATATATACTTGATAGTTTATCGATATATACTATAAGCTTTTTTGATACATATCTAGTAGCGATCTAATAAATATCTATGAAAAATTAATATATAGTTTTTCAATATAGTATTCATCAACATAATATATAGTCAATTGATACATACTTGATGGCTTATTGATATATACTGCAAGCTTTTTTGATACATATCTAGTAACGATCCAATACATACCTATAAATAAATTAATATATAGTTTTCTGAATATAGTATTCATCAATATATAATATATAGCCAATTAATATGTAATTGATGGCTTACCGATATATACCGTATATGGCTAATTGATATAAACCTATCAAAATATTCATTTGATATCCCAATACACACCTTTAGATAAATTGATATATAGTTTATAGAACATAACCCTTACTGTTGCCGCTAGATCACCTGGACTGAAGCTTCAGCAGTATCGGACATCCCGCTCGCACTTATGATCCTACTCCCAGGCGCGGATTGGACACCTGCAAATGATCCGGACCGGATTTCTGGCGGGGGACACTCCGACGCTCAAGTCAGTGGGCGGTCTAGGCATCAACAGAATGGAGAATTCAAAAATAGCATAGATGAAAAGGGAGCGAGTAGAGTGGAGTGGCCTTTGCTCACCTTTGGAGTGTCCTCTCTTATCCTATTTATAGAGATTGTAATAATCGAATATGGTTGAGGTGGTTGTAACCGAATAACCGAATGTGGTTGTAACTGAATAACTGAATAACCAAATGTGGTTGTAACTGAATAACAGAATAACCGAAGTGGTTGTAACTGAATAACCAAATATGGTTGTAATGGAATAACAGAATAACCGAAGTGGTTATAACAGAATAATCGAAGTAGTTGGCCTTTAGTGGGTCCTAGTGGGCATTGAGCCTTAATGGGCCTGGGGCCTTTAATGGGCCTGGATGAGAGGGATATAACACTTACTTATATACGGTATATGATCAAATGATACATACTAGATGGCTTATGGATACATACTATGTATCGATAAAAAGTATTAGTAGAAAACAAAAAAAAAAGAGTATTATAATTACAGGACTATAACTTTATTTGTAGAAAAGATATTTGACTTTTATATTTACTCTTTAAGATCGATAAAAAGTAAAATATGATAAACAATGAAGCCCATCCTATATATTATTTTATAGTGCCAATCCCATATGATTTTTGTTCCTATTTACTAACATGATGCTAATACAAAGAACCAAAACATGGAGTGAGTATGTTCCCTTCATAAAACAACAATTATGTTCTTTTAATATGGTCATGCTATAAAAGCATGCATGGGACTATAATATACTATAGTCATTCACATCCGATTCAAATGAGAGAGTAGAGAAAAGCATTAAATTGGTAAGGTTTGATTTTTTAAGAAAAAAAGGGGGTATAAATGCATTGACTCCATCGGTGAAAGTTCTTTACCCAAGATGAGAAGGATTTACAAAGCAAAGAAAATGGATGGGATTTTTCAAGGAATAGGATTAGTTAGATAAGATGTTGCGCAAGAAGGAAAAAAAATATAAGAAACAAAAAAATATTAGATGGATTTGAGTTGCTAATTTAAATTTAATTTTTTTTTTTTTTTTTTAATGGTATGTCGTGGCTCTACACAAGATATGTGTGCGCACACTTATCATTTTATGTGAATCATATCACTTGATAAGAGTTAGCATGTCATTAAAAAGAAGGGTAAGTTATTAGAAATGTATTTATGGTGGATATCTTTTGCCAATTTTTCTAAGAAATATAACAAAATGCCATATATATTTTTTGCTTCCTATCTTTCCCTATAAATCAGCATGTATGAATATCAAAAAAGGACAGCAAGAAAGAACCTATCTAAATTAACTCTAAAAACAATCATGAGATTAAAAAACAATCTTGAAAATGTAAATAAAAAATTATTATAAAATAAAAGGTACTGCCTTTACAAGCTAATATATTTTTTAAAAAATATCAGAAGTTGACAAGAAGATGGTCACCAATCAACCAGGCCATTTTTATGCTCTCACTTTCAAGCAATAATTAAAATGCTTTTACCTTTCTCATTCCTTCTCATGAATTCTCATTATAACTTTATATTGTACTAAAGCTATATATATATATATATAATTGGACGTGCCAAAAACCAACGCATCATAACTAGGCCACGTCTCGTTTATGCAACCAACCAAAGTTTCATTGGGCTTTTTATGGTTGGGCTTTGGTCCAGGACTTAATTTAAAATCGCGCATGCTTGCCCGGGAGACAATGTATCATATATATATACATATATATATAATTGGACGTGCCAAAAATCCACGCATCATAACTAGGCCGCGCCTCGTTTATGTAACCAAAAAAAGTTTCATTGGGCTTTGCATAGTTGGGCTTGGTCCAGGACTTAATTAAACTCGCGTACGCTTGCCCAGGAGACTCATTATCAGCGGACAAGATGTCTTTGGGGTAACATCGACGGCAGATCTTGACTTATTTGCTCCAATTCATTTGGATCGGATGATCCTGACCGTTGCAGGTTTATCCACCGGGGTCCCTCGACTGGACGGCCATGACATCATTCTAGTCCATCTATCATCGCCGTCCATCACCATTCAATCGTGCAGCAACCCCGGTAGGGCCATCCATCAGACGGTCAGCAGCACTTTTCTGCTTTCTAGGGTTAGGGTTTTAAATATCTCCCGCTGGGCGTTGGGCAACCCCGTGCGCGACCCCGCATACCTCCCTTACGAGATCAGCACCGTCGAGACCCTAAACCTCATCATACGGACGGTCCAGATGAGCAGGATCGAAGAAAGAGGTACGCGGTACGGACACATTGAGTGACGGGATCTGAACTCATGCGAGTTATATATCGCGAATTGTCCACCGTTACGAAGTCCCTCGTCGGTTTTCCTTCTCCGGTGGCCAAAAACCCTTATCGCCTCCACGCCTCTCTCTCTCGTTCTCTGTCTCTCTCTCCCCCCAAGATAGTGTTAGGGTTTCGGACATCGAAGGGGGAAGATATGGTGGCGGACAAGGGGAAGAAGTCGAAGGTAGCGGAGCGAGGGGAGGAGCAGGATTCCGATCACGTTGATGGAGAGCTCGTGCTGTCCATCGAGAAGCTTCAGGAGCTTCAAGATGAGCTCGAGAAGGTAAGTCTTCTTTTGATTTCTTGTTTTCTTCCTTTCATTTTTGATATTTTTTTGCTTATTCTTTTCGTATCGAATGATGGTTTAATCTGGAGTCGGTGCTTCTGTGTGTTTGCTCTTTCGTCTCCTTTGCGATAGTTCACTTCTCAGATGTGTATAGAAGAGAATCATTTTTTGGAATTCTTGATGGTCTCGCCTTTTTTGATTGATGGTTAGGTGATCAATGACTATTGGGTTCTTGTTGTGAGTGACAAATTGACGCGTTTAATTTCTGCAATAGTAGTTTGATATTTGGATGTCTTGAAGTGGTTTGATTCTATTTTTCGTGAATTTTATGTTGCTTTATGTTTCTGTCGCAACAAGTGGATGCATTTGTTATAACTGCGATAAATATTTGATATTTGAATGTCATAAAGTGTCTTTGGTTCTTTCTTTCTTTTCTTTTCTTCTTCTTCTTCTTCTTCTTCTTTCTTTCTTTTTTTTTTTTTTTTTTTTTTTTTTTTTGTGAGTCTATGGAATTTTATGATGTTTAGCTGAGTGTGCATTCATTCTTCTGTGGAAAGTACGCTAACTAGCGAGAATTTTAGGTTTTTCAGTCAAAGCTCGTTTTTTTTATCATGATGTCTTGGTGGCTTGTTGAATTGTGATTATATTGGTTGGAGTCAGTATGTCTGTGCATTTGTTATCATGTTCTCCTGTTGATAGATTGCCTCCCAGCAACATACACAAATTGTTAGAAACAAATGAATTCTTATGTGGCATAACAATCAACACATTTATATTGGTCTCAATAAGAGCATTATATTTGGATGAAGTGGACTGCGGTTCTTCTATTGTTGAGTTTTATGTCAATTTTTATTTTTGCAGGGTAAATAATTTTATGATATTTAAATGGATGAGCATTTATAGATTTATGAATGCAAGATAGCTTATAGTGCCACTAGATGTCATGTCAATGCATTGTTGTTGATGAGAAAGTGTTGGTGGTCTGTCAAAATGTTATTCTTATTATTTTGTTGGATAGCAGTGCAAGGAATTTCAACAATTATTGTTTATAATAGCATGGAAATATTAATTGTTCTTGAAGAAAGTGTAATTCATGATACCACTATTATGGAAATAAATTTCTGAATGCTAATAGTAGATGCACTGTGCCAGTTCTAGTTGAGGATCAGTTTTTTCATAAGTTGCAATTATCTAGTTGCTTGTCATGTTAGAGCTGACATGGTAATTGGGCAATCTGTATGTGCAATCGTTACAGTTCAAGGCCATCATTTCAAGATCTTATAAATTTATGGAATTTAGGTTGAATGTTGGGACCAAAGAGGAAAGCATGAGTGTTGTAGTAGTGGTTAATCCAAACAGAGAAAGTTTTGCAGCAAGCAGGGATGGATGAGTTTCGGGTTAAAAAAAAGATTCCTATAACCGGTGAAGGTGTAAATGTTGAAGATTTGTGGGTTTAGGTGACCCCACTAAGCCTTAAATAGTTGTTGCCTTGTTAGTAGGTTTTGGAGAATATGAAGAAGCATGTAGAAGGAATTTGATATGTAGTAGGAATATTAAGAATAGTTTTGAGTTGGAATGGAAGGCTATTAGGCTAGGCATATGAAAGAGGGATATTGTCATGGTGGAGGTGCTATATTAGGGTGTGTTGACACTGCTTCCTGCCTGGACATTGGTGGTGGCTAAAGAGGTAGCGCTCGTGGGGGTACTTGCAAAAAAGTTCTAGCTAGAGGTGTGTCTAGTGAGAACTCTTCGACACTTAAATCAGGTGGCAGGCAACAAAAGGAAGAGAGGAGAGTGGACTAGAATAGAGAGAGACGTAGTTTCGTGGATGTGGACATACCTTGGGAGTTTTCAGGAATCCCCTTTTATAGATCAAAGACAAGGGCACTTTCAAAAAGAAAAATCCTCAATGGGTTAGGTGAGAAGTGACTGGTCTGAAAATTCTGTCAGGTGGGATGTCAGGGGATTATTCCGCTTGTCCATAATGCCCACTTTCCATTAATTGAGATTTGTCTTCTTATGCATTGCCAGTCACATTCCTTATTGACGACGTGGACCATTGCATGGAACTAATCACGCTCTTTTTAATTGCAAGGATTTGCTAAAGATTACGGGATATGACCTCCTGATCGCGCCAATGGATATATAGAAATGAGAGTCGATTGATTCCTCTCTTAGTTGCATAGAGGAGTGCTGCGAGAGTCTTTGCCCGTCCTTGGATAGAAGGATTCGGGGTCGGCCCCAGTACTCTTACTGAAGCCAAGGGTTAATCGAGTCGAGGAGGTTTGAGGCGCAACTTCGGCTTGTTCGAAGGATGTCGAGCCTTAGCTATCGGAGATGAGCTGAAGTTGTGCTAGGGCTAAAGATCAATCAAGCTGAGGAGGCCCTCAATGCAGTCTTGCTCTGATCGAAGGACTACAAGTCTTGACCATTGGGAACAAAGGTCTGCCATGGAGCCTCGAGATACTAAGGGTGGGATGTTGTCCACCCACATCAGGGAGCAAGGATCTAGTGTGCAAGCTATCATGCTCGAAGTGCTTAAGGTGCAAATTATCTGTAGTAAGTATCTTAACAATCCTTGGTAAGTAGCTTAAACAGATATCCTCTTTTCCTTTTCTTTCAAGCAAAAAGGGAGGTCTAGCCGCCTAGCCCACCCAGCTTGGACATGTTTCTAAGTAATAAGATGCAAGTTTCAACCTTTTTTTTTGGATATATACTTATTTTTCAGAATTAAAGGAATGTTTAAAGGGTCCATAGATCATTTGAATTATCGTAAGGCATTTCTAAAATGCTCCTTAAATTTGGGAAATTAAGTCCTAAAGACTTTAGAAGTTCCTCAACCTAATAGATACCTAAAGTACAAGCTTTACACATTATTCTTACTTAAGATAGAACATTAAGGCCAACATTAATAATTATTTAATGAGAAGATCCCACATTATTGGGATATTAAAATTAAACTTCCTGGACTTTGTCGTTTCTTTGTTTCTGTGCTTTATCTAAGCCATGTGGTATTTCTGATACTTAGATACACTCTATTGCATTCTTTGCTGCTAAATATGAATTCAAATCAACATGTATTGTTTCATGTGATTTGAACCCCTTTCATCAACTCTTCTATGGATGCCTAGGTGTGCATGCATGCAAGAATTCTAGGTTATGCAATGTCTTGAATGAAAACAACATCGTGTTATATTGTGATTTTTATAGTAATCATAAAAATAACCCAGCTGTTTGAACTCCTAGTGATTGTTATTGTAAGTTGAGCTGGTCGTGATGTGTAGGCAAGTGGTGCTTCCATTTTTTAGCACCATGTATCTATTTAAGTTGCTGCTTAAGCTTTTGGATGGCTGTTTTTGATGACCTTGATCTTGAGCGATCCCCTTCTGTCCATTTTCATTAATGCCTTGTGTGAACCAAAGTAATTTAGATGCCCAAACATAAAAATTTGCATGGCCTTGTTTCATGACAGCTAGATTCATCATTTATGCATCTCTCACAGGCTAGTTTTTCAAATATAACTTAAGGTCAAAGTCCTATGTAGGGGTTTTTTTAAATATCCTTATTGCATATTAACAATGCGGTTGAACAATCAACACCTCAATGCCACTGTTACGTTCCCCACCATGGAAATCTTTTAAAAAGAAGAAAACCAAATTTCAAGCATTTGCTTTCTGATTTAGTTAGTGGAGGATTGTTCTTGTGTATTATAAATGCTCGAGCACATGTATGAACTTTGATGAAATTGCTGATAGTCAAGCATCCCAATCTATTCTTGTAGGCTTCTTATGTTTATTTTACTGGATTTACATTCTCTGTACATAGATTTACTATGTTCTTAGTTGTGGTAAGTAAGAAGTGTTAGCTGCATAAATGGATGAATTGCTCATTGGTTTTGTTGTTTGAGTGTGCTGCTGTTCTGATTGAACCTCAATGGATTTTGCTTGCTTGTTTCAGAGTATGACAAGTTTCACTTCCTGAAGTTGTTTGCCTCTTGCCTGTGCCTGTGATATGCTAATCTCATTTATGTTTGTAGATTAACGAGGAAGCAAGTGATAAAGTTTTGGAGGTGGAACAGAAATATAATGAGGTTCGCAGACCTGTCTACATTAGACGGAATGAGATCATCCAATCCATTCCAGACTTTTGGTTAACTGCGGTTTGTAATCTATCTCTTTTTAGTAACTTTATAATTAAGCTACAACCTTATTTCTGGAACATTCTCATCTAATATTTCTTTCTTTCTTTTTTGTATTTTTGTGTGCAATGCTTAACTCTTTAGTTCCTGAGTCATCCTGCTCTTAGTGATCTTCTTACCGAGGAAGACCAAAAGGTATGTATGCTGTTATTATCATGACATGCTATAATCAAACTAGATTTGGTCAAAGTTGTTACTTCATCCAGAATAAATATATCAACTGTATCACCTTGAGATATTATTCTATGACCTGTGCTATGTTCTTGTGGATCTATCAGATCTGGTATTATTTGGAATCCTTGATAGATTTACAGGTGCTTGTGTTAATAAATTTCCTTTGATGCAGATTTTCAAGTACTTGGTTTCGTTAGATGTTGAAGATTGTAAAGATGTGAAGTCAGGCTACTCCATTGTATTTGTGAGTTGGTGCATTTTTACTTAAAAAAATCATTTTTGGTTATGAAATAAGTACCTTGATATTATTTATTATGTTTAATTAATCAATTTGGTGTTTGTGATGTATAGAACTTCTCTCCTAACCCATATTTTGAGGACACAAAGCTTGTGAAGACATATTCCTTCACCGAGGAAGGAACTACTGATATAACCGGTACGACTATCAAGTGGAAGGAGGGAATGGTAAGTGTAATATCTTTTATGGTATTCATTGATAGTTTTTTGAGTCAGGTATTAATTCTAATATTTCTTTCTTGTAATATCTGTAGGATATTGCCAATGGTAATGGTCATGAGAAAAAGGGAAGCAAGCGACCCCTTACCGAGGAAAGGTTGGTTTTAGTGCCATGTAATCTCGTTTTATAGGCAATAGCTGGATATTTAACTGGTTTTGTCATGTTGAACAAACTATTATAATTCATGATGGTTGTTGTCATTGCTTTCAATATTTTGATTGCTCATATTTATGTGTGTCGTATACATATTCTTTCCAAGTACTCCACGATACAGCTTTCCCTCTTTTTTTAGCTCTTCTCAAAAACCAGACAGCTCCTTTTCCAAGGCCTCCTCCGGTCCTGAACGTACCCATTTTTTTCTGTCAATTGCACATCATTTCATCCCTAGTGCAAGTTCTGCACCTCTTCTAGCATAAATACCACACTTGTATTCCATTATTCTCATCTCTACCACATGCACGGTCTATTTATAGAAAGATACTGAACACGAGTCTAACAGTAATCTTCATTGAACATGGTTTTGTGTCATTATATTTTGCCTGATGCTTGGATGTCTGACTTGTTTTGTCGTTCTTTGTTTTTATTTTTTTGATGCAGTTTCTTTAGCTGGTTTGGTGAAACTGAACTGAAAAATTTCTCAGATGGAGTAACAGATGAGGTAATAATTCATAGTTACTTTGGAAAGACCGATTATTTTGGAGTTTGGACTATTCCAAATATTTTAAATCAAATTTTCTTTTTACACTTCTGGTATCAATGAAATTTATATGGTAACCTGGTCTTGATATTTGTCTTGTATTTTAATCTTCCTATTTTATGAAGTCTGCTATCTTGTATGCAGATTCCTGTTTTCAGTTTTTGAATTATTCTAAGCTCGAGCTTCTTTTCCTGAACATTTTCTGTCTGCTTATGTTTTCTCTGCAACAAACTGATGCAGGTAGCAGAGATAATCAAGGAAGATTTATGGCCCAACCCTTTGAAATATTTTAATAATGCAAGTGTTCTCCCTTCTGTCCATTACTTGTTTCTTTGGGTGAAAAGTAAAAAACCCCCTACATTTTATCTCTATTTGCAAATACCCCTCTACATTTCTAGTTTCAGCAATGTCAATCCTTCATTTTCTAATTTATTGCAATGTTCCCCCTGACTACCCGATTTGAGGAAAAGCTCCGTGGCTAGTGCATATATGGGAAATTATTTAGAGTTGGATGGCTGATATTGATTTGTTAGGTCATTTTAAAATGAGATGGGTATATGATATGGATTCAAAAAAAAACTTAAAAGACCAAAATACCTTAATTCTCATCTTAACTCCATCTCCTTTTAAGTCCATGTAATATGCCCATTTTATTTTAAAATAATTCAACAAATCCATATCGGCCATCCAACTCTAAATAATTTGCCATATATGTACCAGCCACGAAGCTTTGTCCCAAATTAGGTAGTTAGGAGGAACATTGCAATAAATTGAAAAATATAGGGTTGACATTGCTAAAATTAGAAATGTAGGGGTATATTTACAAATTAAGGTAAAATGTTGGGTTTTTTTTACTTTTTACCCTGTTTCTTTTGTCCAATGTTAATATTTCTTCTTCCTGAACACCAGTTCTGAGTTCACCCAAGATTCTTCTGCATTTTTTAATAATCTCATCATGCAGGAGGCGGATGAGGAGGATTTTGATGGAGATGAAGATGATGAAGAGGTAAATGCCTCACTTATTTGAGTTTTAAACAAAGCTTGCCAGTTTCTGATGTTGCTGCTGCTATTGACTTGAAGGAGTGCCTATTAAAGAATCTTGGCTTCCTGTTGCTTATCTATTTTTAGGGCTCCAATTTCTTTGTAGATTCAAACTATTTGCTTTTCTATGCTTTCATGCACTGAATCTGTAATCCTCATTAGATATGCTGCTTTTTTTCTGTATCAATATGGATATAAACTGTTCATTTTAGCTTAATGTTGTGCCGGTGTCTAAAACAAAAACTGTGTTTGAGACTCATATCTATGTAATTATGTAAATCATATTGTAAAAAGGGAACCTTTAAATAATAGTTACTAATTTTCCACTACAGTTTTTCCTACTCAAGGACATGCTTGTGTTCTTGTTTGCTTAAGCTTTATGCCCTCCTTATTTTACTTCATGTTTTATTATGATGACTTAAAATTAAGATAACTTTAAAGAGATTGATATAAAAAATTTAGTGTTTCGATATCAAAAAATATTGTTTTGAATTTCCATTTTCCTGCTGTATGTGTAATTATTGTATTTTTTACCTGAAAATAATTATTGTATAGGTTGTATTTTAGAACTAAAGGAATTCTTTGTATCTAAGTTCTGATGTTGAATTATATTTCAAATGGGCTAGTTTAAATCAATATGTATTGCACTTGGAATGTAAGCTAACAAGCAGTTTTTAGTTGCTTTTGGTTCTTTAAGAATATGGGTAGGATTCTTGATTTCTTAAGCTTCTGCGCTCATCAATTCTTTGGTTCCATTTTATTTGTCCTGTGCTCTGTCTTTTGCTCAAGGTAAGTGAGCTTTTGTGTTCATTCTAAAATTCAATACAAAAAATCAGCCAAAAAAGACGTATGATAATACATCTAGCTATGACTAGGAAAAAAAAGATATCCCGATGCACAAGGTTTCTGCCACTACAGGGTTTGAGGAGGGTCAGATGTACACGGCCTTACTCCCACACGTGGAAAGGCTGTTTCCATGTTTTGAACCTATGATACCCATGTTACAATAGAGCAACCTTACCATTGTGTCGAGGCCCGTCCTTTGTCCTAGTTATAACTAGTCTTGTCCTAAATTGTGTGGAACTTTAGTATTTGTACTTGGTGTGTTGATTGATATTATAATGATCATCCGTTATCTCATTGTTTCAAATTCTTTTTCACTTTGTGAAAAATAAAATTTACTGCTCCACAGAATTGCTTCTGCATAATATAATAATTTATGCAACTGATGCAATCTTATTCTTAGACATGTTAATTTTATTTATTTGTTATTTTGTTTATATGTTTTTCACTTTTTTACAGAAATAGTGATTGGCAATGACTTGAATTGACTTTCTTGTTATCCATGGAAATTTGACTAAATTACAGAATAGGCCACCCAGAAAAATTTGCTCCTATGATTCTTAATAATTCTATCCACTTTGAGACTTCTTCGAAGTCTTTATGTGATATATTTGAAATCTCTGGTGTTTTGCTGCTTGAATATTCTCATGTTCCATTCCTTTGTTCCTAAGCCTTTGATACTGGGCAATCATGATGTTTGATAAGGTATTACGGAGACCTAACAAATAACTATCAATTAAATAAGAGATTGGCTGGCACGAAATTATTTGTAATCAAATATAGCACATGTTAGATCATGGACACGGGTTTTTCTTGCAACTGGTAAATAGTTTACAGTGGTGAATTTTCTCATCTTTTTACTTTGATCTGCAGATCAAGTGCTGTTGCTTACTGTTTGTTTTGGTGCAGCGTTCAGTTTTTTAAACATGAGCATTTAATAAATGAAAAAAGCTAGCTACATAAGATTGCAATTATTACTATAACATTACAATTATAAGGAGCCAAATCATAGAGAGTGAAATTTGCATTCTTTTGTATGCTATCCTCATTACAAGTGTTTAATGCAGAGCAGCCTATGATGTTTTGAGATAATTAATATCCTCTTATTCTCCTTTTTTTATTTCCTATTCCTTCATCACGTCTCATATTACCAGCATATATATGGTGTGTTTGTGCACTTAAAAAGAAAAAGAGGGCCATTATCCTATTATGGTCCCTGCAATCTGGGTCCGGGGAGTGGCAAACTTGGGGATAGATCTAACATTTGCTGGCTTTTGTTTTGGTACAAAGTGGCTGCTCCAGGGCTTGAACCTGTGCCACTGCTGTGTATTATACAATATTTTTGTTATTTGCATAAGTCATGCCTGACCAATTATGCTATTTTTTGTCAGAAGGGATCTGAAGATGATGAGTTTGGCGACCAAGATGATGATGAAGAGGAGGATGAGGATGAGGATGACAGTTAAATCTCTTATAGCTTCTTTCATTTTGGCTTCCACCAGTTGGCTGTGGCAGGTGCAAGGCAAGCTTATGACCATTGAAAGGCTCTTGACTCAAGGGGGCCGGCTTTTAATCATGTTTTAAGCTTTGTAGTTGTCAATTTTTGTACTTGGACTTGCATGAGCCTTAATCATAGCTGGTGGCTTATCCAAAGCTAGAAGTTTATTTGTTTGTGGGTATTAAATGTTCGATCTTGGACTTAAAGCATCTCGGTATCAAGAATCTAGGACTTTGTATCGGTAGCTGCAGCATCATTTTTTTTGAACTTGTTTTAGTTTTACATCAATTTAA
This sequence comes from Areca catechu, assembly GCA_021397845.1. Classification (NCBI taxonomy): domain Eukaryota; kingdom Viridiplantae; phylum Streptophyta; class Magnoliopsida; order Arecales; family Arecaceae; genus Areca; species Areca catechu. The sequence continues at coordinate 9,062,167 of CM038052.1, forward strand.
TGTGATATCTTTTGGTTGGTCTTTTAGGCGGCTCTTCTGCATGGAGTAAATTTTCTTTTCATCTATATTCTCTAGGGTCCAGTGATTTTCATCTCCTGGATCTCTCCGCACTCAGCTGCACCACTTGAGCTGTGCTTGTTTTGACTGTGTTGGGCCAGGACCACACGTTGATCGTGTGACAGAAACTACTGCTCATTTTACCACCTGCAACGGTAGGGTATTGAAAAGTTTGTAACCTCTTTTGAGAGGAGGATTCTAAACTGTGCCACTTGGAACTAGTGTGGTTTTGCAAAGCAGTCTTCTTTTCCATGGAGGTACTCTGTTGATCCAGGGTGTACGGTAAGAACTGGGCAAAATTGGCCGGCCTGTCCGCTTTTTGGCAAGATTGGGAAGAGGGGGCCTTTATTTTTTTTTGTGTGTGTGTGTGTGTGGAAAAGGCTGGGTTGGGTCCAAAAGATTTAATTTAGATCCGACCTAAAATACGGGCGTGGATTTGTCAAATTTTAATTCTGTTAGACCGAATCATATGTACACAGCCACAATTTTTAATAGAGAAAACTCAAATTGGATATTAGAGATTCGACGAGCCATATCCATGGCGTATCACCAACCAATGATTTGTGTTGGTATATTGAACTATATGGTTGTATGTGTAGGAACATACGTTTGTCATTTGATAAACGCAATCAATATGCTTTTATTACATTCTTAATTTTATCATAAGGTTGCATTTGATAGCTAAAATTGCCTCCAAGATAAATTATTAGTAATATTGATTATTGTATTTGGTGTATGTAATATTATATTAAAATTATTGAAATTTTTGATTGATATGTTTGATACAATGATCAAGTTATTGATAATGTGATATTAAATTTTAAAATATTTTTAAATCAAAGGATGGCAAAGAAGTCATGGATAGCCGTTGGGGGCTGCAGCTGACTAGCAGCGTTGAGGGGCATAGTCAAGGAAAAGAAGAAGAAAGAAAGAAAAGTAAGAACAAGAGCATCAAATGGATCTCTATCGTGAGCTATCCTCATAGCTTCTTTTAGATGCGGTAAAATCAGACCTCTAAGCCCAATTCAGATCCAACCACCATCTTTGCTATTGCTAGGATCATGATAGCTTTTTCTATATACATCATTGATTGGAAGAAGAAAGAGAGAGAGAACTTACAAGCCATGAATAAGAAGAACAATCATCAATGATGACTAAAGTTGCGGTCATTAGATTAAAGATGTCATTAGATTAAAGATGACATGAGAAGTCAACATTTAGATGGAGAAGTCAACATTTAGATGGCTAGGCTTTGTGATGCAAGAAAGTGAAAAAACCAAAAGAGTAGCCTCACGAGAAAAAAAGGAGTGATTTTGTATGATTTTTTTTTTAGAGATAATTTTGTCCAAAAATTTTATTGCAATATTATCAAAGATGTAATAATATAGATTTCCTCCTAGAAGATAATATAGATTATCAAGATAATTTAGGTTGCCACCAAAATAAATATACCGAATATACCGATCTAATGGATTCATTTTAAAATACTGGCAATGCAGATAGGTTGCCAACTAATAAACACAACCTTGGTATTATTGGCTATATTTGCTGCATGACAAAAATACAACATATGGAGTGAAATATCGTTAGATAATTTAAAATGTACTTTTTAAATGGAAAGGTTCGGAGACAATCTGATTGGCCTAACTTATCCGAGCGAGGTCCGGTCCAGCCGTCGGCCATCACCAAAACAACACAAGCTAGGAGACAAACTGGAAAGGTTTGAAGCTTTGTTTCAGGTCCGCCATTTTCGTTTTTCTGGTGAAAACTAAGAATAATTCACAAGCTTTGTTTCAGGAAACGTTTTTTGACAATCAAATACAATATTATTATTATTATTATTATTTGATAGAAAAAAAAAGATGAGAGGGGGGCGAACCCCCGGTATAGCTCCCGGCCCCAACCCGTTAGACTTTTAGGGCCCTAAAATTAATACATTTTTTTGACAATCGAATGCAACATTAATTTTATTTAATACACTAACATGTACCTACGAAATGATGGAATGCAACATTAATATACTTTTTTGATAATCGAATGCAACATTAATTTTATTTAATACACTAACATGAATGCAACATTAGCTTTATTTAATGTTCTAACATGTACTTACGAAATGATCGAATGCAACATTAATACACTTTTTTGACAATCGAATGCAACATTAATTTTATTTAATGCACTAACATGTATTTACGAAATGATATTTTTAAACTTACACCTAAAAATCTACCTAAAATAAATGGGTTGGATGAAAAATTTTATAATCAAGTCAAATTTAGATTATCCAACATAAATCTTATTACACTTACATAGTTCAAGTTTTGCTCTTCAAACCAACACACCGGTATGTTAGATAGACCTTTGAACTCCAGTTCTAGGAGCTAACATAGCAATAATGAGCAAAAGAAATAGAATACAACAAGAGTAAAAGGCAGGAAAAAAAAATAAAAGAAAAAAACAAGAAAGGAAAGTTGAAGCAGAGAGGGAGAAGCAGCAATTGAATCCATGTTGATTATCTTCTCTTTGAATTGACCAATATTTTTGAAAGAAGGAATCCTAATTTATAAATATTTAAATATATAATTTAAAATATCCAATTTTGTAAATGTTTAAATATTTTAATTTTAAAGTTCTTCATGGTCCTAGCTAACTAGGGCAGAGTCTTGACACGATGGAGGTGGTCCACGAGGGGAACTCAAGCCCCAGGGACTAGCATATTGTGGAAGCTAGTGGGCTGCATCTCAAGCAGCCCTGAAGTCCTCCCAGGCCGGCCAGCCAAGTTTGAAGGATTCTTATGGATCCGTGCCTGGGTCTGGCATCCAATGAGCTTGCAAGCTTGGACTTAAGTGACAAATTAGCTGGCAGTTCTTCTGAAAGGAGGATTATGGATATTGCGTCTAATATGATGGTGGTGGAAGCCTCACTGGTCGGTGGTCGATAATCTCCTACCTTCTTCCAGTTTTGTTGGGAGCATACTGTCGATGGCCAGTGCACCGAGTGAGTTTTTCTCTCTCTCAAGCTTGATGGGGAGAGTGTTTTTGGAGGGTCAACTCTTAGGGATGGCCGGGGTCGACTGGATGTAGCTAGCTGGAAATCGGTGCCGGTGCTGCCATCTTCAGTGGTCGACATTCAGGGGCAAAAGAATTGGTTGGTTGGAGTTAAGGGTGGCCGGGGTGGAGAGCTTGGTTCAAAGGAGGTGGGGATGGCTGAGAGGTGGAGATGGGTGGGAAGGGGTTGGGACTAGGGGTTGCTTCTAGTAAGAGGAGATTAGGAAATTAAAAGGGAGAGTGGTGGGTTGGGTCTTTCGATGGAGTTTAGGTGTGAGGAGGAAGCGTGTGTAGAGTAAAGTGGGCCTGGAAGTAAGATGTTTGAGAGCCGTCAAAAATTGGTCTCACGGCTTAAAATGGCACTAATGGCAATTGGGAATGAATCGATGCTACAGGGGAGGAGCAGCTGAAGTTTGCTGATATGTGTGCAGCCTCTACTTCAATCGGGGATTCTTCATAAAGTTTTTGATATGGAATGTGTGGGAGGCAGCTAATCCCTCCTTTCACTCTACTTTTAGGAGATATATGCAATTACATAATCCGGATATATGTATTCTGTTAAAGACCTATCTTTTAGGCTAGAGTCTTGATCATGCTAGATGGTGTTTTCTAGCTTCTTAAGACTTTTATATTATTGAGTCTCAAGGTTTGGCAGAGGGTATCATTATAGTTTAGAGGTTTGGTATTGCTAATTTTGATATTTTTCATAGATGTACTCAGCAAACATGTATGATTATCTCTTAAATGAATAGTATTCCTTGGCTTTTATTTAGGGTTTAAGCAAGTACTGATTATAGGAAGTGGAGGTTCTATGGCATGAGATCTCTATATTATTAGGGCAGGGCATCCCTACACTAATAGCTAGAGGTTTTAATTGCATTGAGAACTTTCAGGAGAAGAGGGGAGGAAGGGCTTCTTTGGATGGAGTGGAATCCAGAAAATTTTGGGGGTTTATTAAGAGGAATGGCTTGGTGGATCTGGAATTTTTTGGACTCGATTTACATGGTATAATAACCGTCAAGGAGGGGCAAGAGTGTAGAAGAGGATTGACAATACTTTTCCTAGAACAGATTGGATCCAGATGCACCCGAGATACTAGGTTCTTCATCTATGAAGATTTGCTTCTAATCATCAGTCAGTGTTAATCTCTACTGAGGTCTCCCTTTTCCATCGAAGCCCATTCTAGTTTGAAAAGTTTTGGCTTGGTTTCCCTCGGTCATGGGATATTGCTCGTGAGGTCCAGGCTGGGGCTTTCGGAGCATGGCAATGCCAGATATTGGGTGACAAGGTAACTAGAACTATTGAAGCACTAGCTTTATCGCTGGAACCGTGAGGAGGTTGGGGATATATTCAAGAGATTGGAGATCACGAAAGTTGCTATTTTTTATTTACAAGATAGAAAGAACCGAGAGGGTAGGCTTCCTGATGAGGACCTAGCAAATCTCCACAGGTTATTATTTTTCCATCACTCTCTTTTGCAGGAGCTAGAGATACTATGGAGGTAGAAGGTAAGGATCTAGTAGATTTGGGAGGCAGATAGAAACATCATATTATTTTATCAAGCAACTATCATCAGGCACCATAGAAATCAAATCTAGATAATTAAAGATAGTAATGGTCAATGGATGGATAGTGATGGAAGCATCCGATAGGAGTTTGTTTCCTTCTTTAGATCAAGGTGGTTGGCTAATATTGGTGGTGATGACTCTTTTGCTCTTCCGAACCCCCTAATCCATGTCATTGATCAAGAAAACAGGGAGCTAATCAATGTAGCATCTGTTGAGGAGATTAGGAGAACACTCTGGTTTATGGTTGAGAAAAAAGTCCTAGGACCCGATAGTTTTTCCCCACTCTTTTTTAAGTTACTGGCTCGTCATCCAAGCTAAGGTGGAGGAAGAAATGATGGAGTTCTTTGCTACTAGAGAGATATTGACGATCTGAATGAGAACTTTTGTTACCTTGGTACCAAAGAAGCCGGATGCTGCTGAGTCAAGCTGTTACCATCCTATCAGCTTGTGCACTACTTTATACAATATCTGTGCCAAGCTAATAGTGGAAAGGATGAAATCCATTTTACCTCATCTGATCTGCTTTAAGTAGGAAGCTTTTATTGGTGACCAGAGTATCACCGATAATGTGTTAATTGCCTAGGATTCATGCATGATCTACGACAGGCCCCGATTCAGCATTATCTTATGGCAATCAAGTTGGACATGGGGCTGACTTATGATCATGAGCTAGTCTTTCTTGGAGCATGCCTTACAAAGTTTTAACTTTCATGCTAGATGGATTGATTGGATTATAGCTTGTGTTCGCCACCCATCCTTCATTATTCTTCTCGACGACACTCTATCAGACTTTTCTGCTCTAACATGGAAACACAAGACATTCTTCTTAATGGCTTGTGTCCTTTGTCTCCCTACCTTTTTATTTATTATACTGTCATTCTCTCCTAGGTATTTTGGGTGGCAGTGATTGGATCCGTCAATAACCCTTATGTACCGGCTCTAGGTGTCTTGTCGATCTCTTATTATTTGTAGATAATTATTTACTAGTGGGCTGGGCATCTATCCAGAATGTAGTGGCCTCCTCCAAGATTATTGAGGGATATTACCAAGCTTTGGGGAAACGAGTGAACCTCCTTAAATCAGCTGTCATATTCAACCCTAAAACCAAATCCCATCACGAATATATTATGAGGTAGAGATTGGGAGTGTATGGAGCAGGAGGGCATATGGCACTACCTAGTTATTCCAATTCTAGCCAGAGGCTGAGGAGGGCAGATTGTTCATGCCTGGAGAATGCCATTTGAAAAGCATCTTTAGGGGTGGTAGGCTAAAGTTCTATCTATTATGGGCAGGATAACTCTAGTAAGACATGTTCTTAGCTCTATGTATTTATTATCTAATACTTAAGTATCGAACATACATCTTCTTATACTAGGATAACTCTTTTGGCGATTTCTATGGGGCTCCCACCAAGGGGGTTGGGGAGTGCACCATCTAGCCTGGTAGGTACCATGCCAGCTAGTGAGGGATGGAGGGCTCAGGATCCAATCCCTGATGATGAGATAAAAAGCCCTTATTACCAGACATGCAGCAAGAATTTTGTTTTGCCCTAATAATGTTTGGAGTGGCCAAGTATGGTTCCTGGACAATAACTGATGATATCAGACCATCCCGAAGTAGCTTTTTTATATGGAGGGAGAATGTGCCCATGCAATGGGGATTCTGACTTAGATCCAATGGATAATTGGCGATGGGCATACTATTGACTTCCTTCAAGATCTATTGCTTTTCGACCTCTCATTAAATAGGTGGCCTACCTTTGTTAACATGGAGTTTGGGAAGTTTGTGAGGATCTTAGAACTACTATACATTAAGGGATGTGGTTAGTGTTCAAACCATCTGGCTCAGCTTTTTGGCCCTATCCTTGCCATCAGGGTTCTTTCTATTACGATTCTTACTCATGGTGCAAAGGATATGAGAGTGGAGATCCTCCTGCAAATAGAGGGTGAAGGCAAAAGACCTATATGCTATGCACAATAGGATTTTGGCTTGAAAACTTGACACAGCTTCGATCTAAAGGCTTAGAGTTCACCCAAGGGTCAGTCTATTTCTCTAGAAATTGGCTTGGGCTCGTCTACTTATCATGTCAATCCTTAGGAATTGGGATGTGCCTCTCCTTGCCACCAGCCCATGTTATGAGTACGAGGAGGAAATGATAGATCATGCCCTTTTCTAGAATTTGAGAGCAAATGGATTTAGAGACTAGCTGACCTTCTATATGAGGTTAACATGATGGACAATCCTACTCAGCTCTTTATAGAAACCTTGAGGCTTAGCATGGATTCGAAGTTAGCCAGGATCAATACTATGTAGATGGCTTATGTGGTTTATCATATATGGCTATCAAGGAATAGTTGGGTATTTGAGTCAAGAAGGCTATTTACCCGGTCTGTCATGGAGCGTGCTCTGATTCAAGTGATGGAGGTAATTCAACTGGAGTCTGCTAATTTGACTTCGAGAATCTTGGATTCCTAAGGCCCCCAATTTTCTCTTCGAGTGACCTTCTTGGGAGCCCCCACCCCTGACTATTCTTAAGATGAATTTTGATGGCAGGATGATAGGCAACAATGGAGGAGCAGGTTTTATTATCAAAGATCCTAACTCGAGATTGGTAGCAGCTAGAGGTAGTCGACCCTTTAGACCTTCTATTTCGGGGTTGGACTTGTAAGCTACTTAGACTGGCATCGTCTATACAAGACTTATCCTTCGAGCTGATCAACTAGTGATTAAGGACAACTCTTCTACTATTAGTGGCTAGATTTAATCTAATATCAAAGGTGGTGCCACTCATGCTTTGTTTCAGGATATCTTCATTTTGCTTCAGAGTGTGCTTCGCTAGTCATTCGATATGTTTATCATAAAGCAAACTCTGCTACTGGTTGGATTCTCTTTTATTTTCCAGTACTCTAGTGATGTGATCTGCACTAATCTAAGATCCATCCTAGCCTGTTTAGGGATATTTTATTTTTTGATCTTGTAGATTATATTCATAACAGACTTGTATGAATGCTCTATCTTATTAAAAAAATTATACATTAATTATTATAAAAAAGTAAAAAAATGAAGAGAAAAGTGAAGTTTGTAGTATTTTCTTGATTTACCATGTTTTCTTTTTTAATTTCCTCTCTTCTCTTTCTTTTTTCTTTTTTTTTTTTGATGCCAACCCTAGTTCACATCTTCTTCGTTCTAGTTGCTTTTATTTATAACTTGACCTACAAATAGATTAGTAGGTTAGATATAGATAACATAAAAAACATGAACAAGCAAGAGGTTTAATCTTCCAAATCCAATTATAAGTGGACCGGATGGAGAATTGATTTCATTTGATTCATACCTGGCCTAACCCAGGGCCCACCCAACCTGGGTCTGCCATCCCTAAACAAGAACTTCGAGTTCCTATATTATAGGCAATAGCTCATGTTTCTTGGTACAAGTGTCACTCTATTTTTTTTGCTATAATTAAAAATCTTGTATAATATCACCAAGACAGTAGCCCAGTTGATTGGGATCTTACCTCACAACCAAAAGGTCACAGGTTCAAGACGTGACATATTAGTGATATCGAATTAACATACTCATTCTTGGATAGAAAAAAACTACAAAAAACTAGCACCTTGAATCGAACATTTCTCGATAAAGTAAAAATCTGCGAGAATAGCTATACCAAATTTATCCTCCTATCCCTTTCCTGTATCCAAAAATAAAAAATCTTGAATACACCATTAATGCTTTACTAAAATTAATCCTTAGTACTCCTGATCTTGAAAAGAGTACAATTCACTGATAGATACGTGATTGTGAGAATGTGATCTGAGGAAATCTCAAGTTAAAAAATTAAAGAAACATACTTTATGTATCCAAAGTTAGATATCCAACAAGTTCAATTGCATATTATTAGGGCTTGATTCATGCAAAAGATTAACCATGTCATCTGGTGAGGAAAATCAATTCAGCTCAATCTCATTTCTTAGATCAAAAACTGTCTAGGTGAAAACACCAAAAGCTCACATGTAAAATTAAAAAAATTATAACAAAAAGAAAAAAACTGATTGTATCCCGACGTATCACGTATGCAAGAAAATTGAAGCTACAGACAGCATAGAGTGGTCAGGGGAAGACAGAAGCAAAGGCGTTTGGTTGCCATTCCATTACACGTATGGTTCAGCACCCATTATGACCTAGCGGAAGATAAATTAATACTCGGCTGCTCATAATAGTTCCACTAGAAATAAAAAAAAGAGGAAACTTGGAAAACTGATAACAAAAGCTTGGCCTAGAAAATAACGAAATTCCTCTTTCAGCCTGATCTCTATGGAGGGAAAGCCAAACTGGGCTATAACTTAATGATACATGCTCCTTTATAAATCTTTTTAACTTTTCCCTCCAATTTTGAGGCGAGAGTTTCATTTCCACCTTACTATTGCAGAGCCCCATGTAACTCCAGCTCCAAAACCTGAAGTAGCAATGGTATTGCCGGCCTGCACTTTTCCACTCCGAACAGCCTCATCTAATGCCAGAGGAATGGATGCAGCGCTTGTGTTCCCATAGTTAGCCAAATTCGAGATGACCTTGTCCGAGGGCATCTGCAACCGGGTGGCCACAGCATCTATGATCCGTTGGTTTGCCTACAATGTTGATTGTTGTCGCCACGTTGGTTCCAAACGAATTCAATCATGGAACAGAAAGAATTTGACATTAGCAGGAGCTGGTTACCTGATGAAGCAGCAGCCAGTCAATGCTGGAACTTGTGAGGCCAGCTTCTAGCAGTGCAGCTTCAATAGACGGTGGCACACACCGCACTGCAAAGCGGAAGACCTCCTTGCCATTCATTTGGATGCAAGAAAATGATGATCTCTTTGGCGGGAAGAGGGGTGCACCATTATTGTTTGAGACGAGCTCAGTTTCCTCGTCCTTGACTATTGCATTTAGGTGCCTACAATGAAACCACGATGGTTACGAGTGATCCGGAAGTAGTGGGGAAAAAATGTAGAACAGGAATGAACATTTTTCATGAAAACTTGAATAGCAGATCTATACTTCTGGCCATGACCATCAGTGTGGAAGTCAAAGCCAAGCAAGCCATCTTCCTCATCACTGCAGGCCTGAAAAAAGCAAACGAACCTTTCAAAAAGATATTCTTTACATTTTATAGCAAATAACACTAAGAATAATGCCAGCAATTCAATTATGCAGCCTGTGCATGCACCAAAGATAATAAACATATCAAAGAGCATATTCTAACATTTGAAAAACAACTGTTTCTTTTAAGATGTTAAGCATGCTGTTATGTACCACTAATAAAATCACCAATTCAGAATCAGATCTCTCAGCTATATATTAAAATCTATCCAACTAGTTTCTCTATTAATTGCAAGCGAATCCCTATGTTACCTGGACCCTTCAATTTTGCCTGAAGTACCCGCACTGGAACCTAAACATGGAAATTGCTATGGCTATTGAACACAGATCCGAAAGAAGAACTGCTTATACATTGAAAGCATCCGATGTGTAGATACACACCCGCAACCAACACAGGAACCAAAGTACATATAGGTGAATCCGGTTATCCAAATAGCTGATCTTAATTTCAGACAAAAACTTTGAAGTGCTTTACTGCTACCTTTTGTTTTTTGTCAAAATGACATTCTTTATGAAAATTTAGATAAATCAAAGGATAGCATATCTAGGATTGCAGGATCTTTTTGGAAGGTGTCCAATTAGAGAAGCATGTGCATGTGAGGAATGAGCTCCGCTCAAAATCTTCTACCAAGGATGTCATTAAATTAATGTTAATATATTGTTAAGATGTCATCTTAGCTTAATGGACACACTGCACAGTATTCAGCACATATATATAAACACACATTTTTTATTGTATAGTACTTTCTAGTGGATTAAAATACTGTTATATTGCATGTAATAATTCTTACTGTATTAGGAAAAGTTCAGAGCTTCAAACTTTAAAAAAAACAAAACAAAAAAAATTGTGCCCATCCTCAAGAGCGTGTGCCACTATGCCCGTGCCCATGCCCATTGCATGCCGGCACTCCCCATGCCATTGTGTCACGAACTTAGCCATTGGCTCATCGCAGGGAATGCTTAGCATGGGCGTGGCACGGTACTGCAAAGGGTTGGCTTGGCAAAGAATTTGCAATGCTCCTCGATACCTTGGAACTCCAGGGATGAAGTTTAGATGGATGCCTTTTTGGGATAGTGAGGGGAGTAATGGTTCGTCATTGACTCATCGCAGGGGGTGTCGGCATGGACGTGGCATGGTACTGCGAAGGGTTAGCATGGCAAATAATTTGCAATGCTCCTCAATACCTTGGAACCCCAGGAGTGGACTTTAGCTGGATGCCTTGGTGGGGTAGCGAGGGGAGTAATGGTTCGCCATGGAATGGCATAGCCGTGGCATGATATCGGGAGACTTGGGAAGCTTGATATTCGGCATGGCGGTGGTTTGCCAAGATATATGTTGTGACTCGAGGAATCCTCTTGGTTTTGAGGGATGCGGGGCTTTAGCCGTATTCCCAACTCCCCTAGGCCCTTAGGATACGGGTCCGCTGTGGCACAATTGCAAGGTGAGGTGGTACCACGCCCGGATAGTTTCGCGTGGAGACATTTGGGGCAATGTTGGTCGAACGAGTTGGCCACATTATACGGGGATGGGGCTTTTCGAGAGGTTGAGCCTTGAGAAATTGTCCGGGCTAATCTATGCGTTCTTGATCTCTGTGGTGGGGCAAAGAAGTGATAGAGGATCTAGTCGGGCAAGGGTTTGGACTACCTTAACAGGCAAGTCTCGTGAGCATTGGCATGGTTGATGTCTCATGGGGATCCATGGGAGCCGATCGGCCATAGAGTTAAAATGTGGCTTATAGAAGTTCGATCGGATATATGCCTTGGAGCTGGGCCAAGGATCAAGGGTGACCAAGTGGGTCATGCCGAGGAGAGGACAGTGGGATGCAAGGACCAACCGATCAAAGATATTTACTTGATGGTCAGACTTGGATGCCAATATCACGGCAGTGCACTGATTGCGAACAGGCCGAGGACATAGGATGTTGGACGGTATGGTTGCAGGTCTTTAGAACCGTGGCAAGGCACATTGACGTGCGAACAGGCCATGAACATTGTCAAGCGGTATGGCCATTGATGGGAAGGCATGCTAAGGATGCAAAATAGGGATCAAAGCGTAAGAGCTTATGAGGGAGCCGGGAAAGGCAGAACCCGGAAAAGCTTTGGAACGTGTCCGATCATTCATGGCTCTACGGGTTAGGTGGTGTGTCGGCTTGGCAGGCCGGCTAGGTGACACTGGAGAAGGTTTTCCTAAGCCTCATGCAGAGCGAAGGCATTGCATGATCATGTCATGTGAGTTTGGTTTGTGTATTCCTGAAGGACAGTATGGTGGCTTGCGGATTAGTGGCACGATGGTTATATCATGGCATGAAAGTATTCAGAGATCATAACATCTTGGGTGAGCAGTACTTGGCTTCAGGGGCAAAGCCATCAGGTTAGCACAGAGATGCTGAGTTACGGAGCACTCTTGGGAAGAGTCTAATGTTATGGCACGGAGGTGCGCATGAACGTTGCAGTTGACCTGAGGGTCAGGTTGCTTGCGAGCACTTGTGAGTGTCGCATGAATTTAGTTTGACAGTGTTGCTAAGCAGGGACTTAGAGGTGCATGCTTGGCTACATGGCTGGACTGCTACGCATTTATTTGTCTGTCCGAGGGAAGGACTCAGGAGGGCTGGCCTTGGTGTGTGGCATGCCAGGTCACCGCACGGGTGTTTGAACAAGAAAACACTCACCCTGTGACAAGTGGTATCAGAGCTAAGGTTGCTCAGTCGATAGTCGACATTGTGCTTATTGTAGCTGCTGATACGGGGGTATCCAGAGCAAGAGAATCCAGAGAGAGCTAGAAGTCCAGTGTCAGAGAAGCTGGACGTTCGAGTCTGTTGTGGGTGTCAACAACTCAGAGTGAGGGAGCATGTTACAGAGGTGATGTGCTCGGTGCTGAATGCTCAAGGTTGCGCATTGATTGTATATGTGGATGGGAACCCGCAAATGTGAAGGTCCACCAGTTATGGCCACATGATGGAATTCAGGATGAAGAGTGCTTGTGAATGCTGAAGCAACTAGGCTATATGCAAAGTGCAAGGCAGAGCATCTCGAGGGACTAGAATTTTCATGAAAGCAAAAGCTGGGGATATGGACTGAGGTACTAGGGTGTGTCTGCAGTGCAAAGGAGGACGTAGCATCCGAATTTTATAAAGTGCAGGCTGAGATAAAGACTTGGAGAGTCGAGGGCCCCAGGTGCACAAAAATGTGGGGTACATTGGAAAGAGCCATCTCTTGTGTGGGCGACTATGGTGCGGAAGCACTTGAATGACAAATTTGAATTGAACTTCAGCGAAACTACTCTCAGGGTGAAGGTATGGAAAGCCAAGGTACTCGAGACAGTGAAATTATTCGCCAGGTGAAGGCACTGGTATTGGACATGCTGTGAGGCACTATCAGGCTCAGATATAAGATGTAAGAGGGTGTCGAGGTACTGGAGTCAGAGGAGTGAGGCAGGCCAGTGGGGTAGCCTTACACTGGTACTTTGGACTCAAGGTAAAAACATAAGAGGCAGTCAAGATAGGCTGAGTAGACCGGGAAGCAGCATGTATGGTAGTTTTGCAAAGGCAAACACTGGGTGCTCGGAGTGAAGACTGTTGTGTCGAAGGACTCGAGCAAGGTGGGAAGTGGCCTTGATCGGATATCAGGGTCCCGCTTGATAGTAGCTATGAATTTGCATTGGTATGGGACAGTGCAATAAAGTGGAGACGACTTGTTAGTACTTGGCATCGGTGCGGTGTGGAAGGTCCGAAGGCATGGTGCTGAACAAAAAGGTCGGAATTATCATAGGGCCGCAAGGTGGGAATGAAGCAAGACCAAGCACTTGAGGAAGAGTTGCCAAGGGTGACTCATGAGGTTGGCCGCTTCTAGATCCAGTTGGACAGGAGTTAAAGCCTTGGAGGCAGTCCAAGGTGTGCCATGTTGTATTGCTAGAAGTGAGCATAAGATGGATGCTTTGGCAGAAGTAGTGGCCGCTCTCAGATCAAAAATATTCGAGAGTTAAGCCTTTGAGGAGTCCGAATGCTGTAAGGGTTTTCAGCCAAAGTTGATGGTAAGAAGACCATCGAAAGAGCTTAATGGATGCAATGGCCACTCTCAGATTGGGGCAATCGGGAGTTAAGCCTTGAAAGGGTCCAAGGAGTGCCAAGCAATTGGATGGTCAGAGGATCGCAAAGAGCTTAGAAGATGCAGTGGCCACTCTCAAATTGGAGCAATCGAGAGTCAAGCCTTGGAGGAGTCCGAGGAGCGCCATGCAGTTTAGAAGGTCAGAGGAACTGCGAGGATGTCAAGGGCAGAGGCCGACATCAGTTTATGGGTTCCGTGAGAGAGTCAGTGTGGTGTGGTTGATGGATTCTCAGTGGAGAAAGGATCAAGGACACCAAGGCCGTGGAGCTCCGACTTGAGGAACCATGATTGCAGTGGCTACAGTATATTTTGGTCGTGGCGACCAGTATTCCAAGCAGTGGTTTGGACATTGACGAGGATGTCGACAGTTTGAGTGGGGGAGAATTGTCATAGACTTAGCCATTGGCTCGTCGCAGGGGATGCCCACATGGACGTGGCACGGTGCTGCAAAAGGTTGGCTTAGCAAAGAATTTGCAATGCTCCTCGATACCTTGGAACCCCAAGGGTGGAGTTTAGCTAGATGCCTTGTTGGGATAGTGAGGGAAGTAATGGTTCATCATTGACTCGTTGCAGGGGGTGCCGGCATGGGTGTGGCATGGTGCTGCGAAGGGTTGGCATGACAAAGAATTTGCAATGCTCCTCGATACCTTGGAACCCCAGGGATGGAGTTTAGCTGGATGCCTTGTTAGGATAGTGAGGGAAGTAACAGTTCGCCATGAAATGGCATAGTCGTGGCATGATATCGGGGGACTCGGGAAGCTTGATATTCGGCATGGCGGTGGTTCGCCAAGATATATGTTGTGACTTGAAGGTTCCTCTTGGTTTTGAGGAGGGATGCAGGGCTTTGGCCGTATTCCCGACTCCTCCAGGCCCGCAGGATGCGGGTCCGCCATGGCATAGTTGCAGGGCAAGGTGGTGCCACGCCCGGATGGTTTTGCATGAAGACATTCGGGACAATGTTGGTCGGACGAGTTGGCCACATTGTACGGGGATGGAGCTTTCTAAGAGGTTGAGCCTCGAGAATTATCCGGGCTAATCTATGCGTTCTTGATCTCTGTGGTGGAGCAAAGAGACGATAGAGGATCTGGTCGAGCAAGGGTTTGGCCTACCTTAACAGGCAAGTCTCGTGAGCATTGGCATGGTTGATGTCTCACGGGGATCCATGGGAGCCGGTTGGCCATGGAGTTAATGTGTGGCTTATAGAAGTTCGATCGGATATATGCCTTGAAGTTGGGCCAAGAATCAAGGATGACCAAGTGGGTCATGCCGAGAAGAGGACTGTGGGATGCAAGGACCAATCGATCGAAGATATTTACTTGATGAGCAGACTTGTATGCTAATATCATGGCAATGCACTGGCTGCGAACACGCAGAGGACATAGGATGTTGGGCGATATGGTTGCAAGTCTTTAAAACCGTGGCAAGGCACAGTGATGTGTGAACAGGCCGTGAACATTATCGAGCAGTATGGCCATTGATGGGAAGACATGCTAAGGATGCAAGACCGGGATCGAAGCGTAAGAGCTTGTGAGGGAGCTGGGAAAGGCAGAACCCGGGAGAGCTTTGGAATGTGTCCGATCATTCATGGCTCTACGGAGTTAGGTGGCGTGTCGGCTTGGCAGGTCGGCTAGGCGACACTGAAGATGGTTTTCCTGAGCCTCATGTAAAGCGAAGGCATTGCATGATCATGTCATGTGAGTTTAGTGTGTGTATTCCAAAAAGGCAGCATGGTGGCTTGCGGATCAATGTTACAGTGGTTATATCATGGCATGAAAGTATTTAGAGGTCAGGACATCTTGGATGAGCAGTACTTGACTTCAGGGGCAAAGCCATCAGGTTAGCACAAAGGTGCTAAGTTGCGAAGCACTCTTGAAAAGAGTCTAATGTTATGGCACGGAGATGCGCATGAACGTTGCAGTTGACCTGAGAATCAGGTTGCTTGCGGGCACTTGTGAGTGTCACATGTATTCAATTCGACAATGTTGCTGGGCAGGGGCATAGAGATGCATGCTTAGCTATGTGGCTTGATTCCTGTGTATTTATCTGTATGTCCGAGGGAAGGACTCAGGAGGGCTGGCCTTGGTGTGTGGCATGCAGGAGCGGTGCAAGGGTGTTTGAGCAAGAAAACACTGACCCCATGACAATTGGCTTTACTTCCAAGCAACACAAAAGAAAACCCATTACTAAGTTAACCACTTAATGTGCTTTACCGAAAACACCTATCAAGGTCATATGATATTACAAGAAAGAAAAGCAAACATAAGAATTCACTTAAGGAGTTGGAAAACTTTAATCATATAATCTGGCACTTCAAACAAAGGCAAAAATTTTAATATCAACATTAAGACCGGAGTGTACTTCAATTAGAAACTCCAAAACTCTGTGCCTGTACACCAAGTTTCTACAAAGGCTAACATTGGTCATGTCATATATAGCACTCCAAGTTCCTTAAAAACTGAACTGCCCTAGTACAACATTTTAAAGGGATGGATGCAATACAGGGGGAGGGTTCAGATAACTTTTAATCTTCTTTTCAGTGTTTCACTTTTCTATCATTAACAACCTTTGCAAACAGTTAGTTTGTTCGTATCTTCATTAAGACATGTCAGCAACTATAAATAGCATGAAAAGCATATCAACGATGATGTTGATTTTAAAATTCAGCCGCCAGAGAATAATGAAATGGTATCATTTAATGTCATTGTCTTAGGAAGAAAGTCCTGCTAAGGAACTTGGTATAAGATGGCTGAGCTATTTACTTAAAAGACCACCTTAAGCTTGAGAGGAAAACAGAAATTAAGTTACTTGGACTAGCACAGCACCAGCAGCATCACCAAAAAGTATGCATGTGCCTCTATCTGTCCAGTCCACATATCGTGAGAGAGCATCTGCACCAATTACTAGGACATTTTGGAACCCACCACCTGTAGTTGATGCAGCATAGTTAATTTTATAGACTCTGCAGCTATGCAAGCATTGCTTTTAACCTTGTATAAATTATTAGATTACCTTTAATAAAACGTGTTGCTGTAACCAGGCCTACAACAAACCCACTGCAAGCTGCTGTAGAATCAAAAGCCCAAGCATTTTTGCATCCTAAGTCTCTCTGTACCTGAATTAATGTTTACCAAGAATGATGTTTTAATAGATCTGTCAAGACAAAAGGAAAAACAATAGAAAGATCTATAATTCAAACAGAAAAAAGGTACAGCATAGACAACCAAAGCATTGCATTTGATACAGTCAATTCTTTAACATAAGCAATGAAGATGGAAAGCCAAATCATCCAGTACTATCTCAACAACCAATAAACTCAACAAATGAACCAAATGCATGCAATAAACTTTGCAACTAAGTGAAAAACTTCACAAGACTATGATATACTCATAAGCCTTCATCTCAGTTATTGCAATTTCCTAGTCCTTTCAGATGAGAAACATCACTTCAATATTGATAGCATTTTTCAATTTTCTGATCGGTAACCTGGGTATACCTCTGCAACTCTAAGGCTATAAATGGCATCCCTAAATAAGTTAGTCCAGAAAGATATCAATTTTTTTATCAATTGAAAGAATAAAAGGCAATCAAAATTCAGATGTGGTCATCCTCCCCTTACTAACAGGAGGCTGCAGCCAGTAATAAGTATTCCAGAAAGCAATGTTAATTGCTCATGCATGAAACTTACCAAAGGAAGTTGACAGAATGCAATTTAAACACCTACATAAAAGAGCAGATGAAAAGTAGTAATACTGAAAGTTGCAAGGTGCAGACAGTCTCTTGCCTTTGGACTCAAAAGCTGGCTTACTAAAACATTCCATTTAAAACAACTAACTTAAGCATGAAAAAATTGAACTATGGATGGATATTATTTCTACATCTAACAGAAGATGACCCAAGTTTGAGAACATCAGTTAGCAACATCGTCTTGATAGCATACCCGAGCACCACATCCAAAAAGGTCATCTGGAGTAGACGTGCACATAATTACAAGGTCGACATCATCAGGCTCTACTTGAGCCATTTGAAGAGCCCACTTTGCCGCTTCCACAGCCAACCCAGTCAGTGTCTCATTCCCTGTCAAATTAAGCTAATTATACGCAAGTCCAGATATAGTTTTCAATCATAAAAAAATTGAAAGACAACCATGTTTTATTCAGGTGCGTAAACAAAAAATATGCATCATGACATAGATGTATTATGCAGAATTTTGTTTGTCTGCTATTGGACAACCCATTGAATTAAGGATGCATTTGGTGGTTTTAAACTTAAAAATCATTATTCTATCCTAATCATGAATTCATTTTCGAATTTTAAAAGTTGAGATTTTTTAGGAGGTATTTAACTGTTATAGGGACAGATCGCAAATGGAAAGAATTGAAGCTATGAAAGGGGCAAATGTGAATTTGAAAAATTAAGGTCAAAGTAGAAATTATCAATTTTGTGATTTTAGAACCTTCTTGAGATCTCATTAGGGGTTTCAATGGACTGGGTTAGGCTGGCCAAGCCTAGACTTGAAGCAAGCCCGAGGTTTGAACCTCAGGCTTGAACGCAATCTGGCCTGGCCTGGTTTATGCTTTTGGGCCAGCCCACACTTAGAATATGACCATTAGATTTTTACCATTTCTATAGTTCAGGTTCAGCCCGGAAATTGACCAAGCCTCAATTCACAGGCCTGAGCCAGGCTTGCGACCCTACCAAGCTGAGCCAAGCCAGTATTTGCTGTTCAGGCCAACCCAGCACATTGACAGCCCTAGATCTCATCACACAACCACAAGCCCCACGTTACAAAAATTTCTAGTATATCCATCAGTAGCTAAGCTAACAATTGTTTCAATGTTATATTAGATATTACCTAGTTATCAAATTGAATGCTTGGTAATGTTGTTTTGTGCATAACATGATCTTCCTACCTGTTGTAGTTTCTGGCTGCATGAATATCCTAGTGCACTCCACTAACCTCTACAAATGCCTTATTTTGGGATGGAGATGTCTAAAGGTATAGAGGTCATTGACATGTCAGGCTTAGATCCCACAGCACCAAGTTGTATACATCATGTGTGGTGGTTCATGAATTTTTCATTTTAGAAAATAGTTTACATTCTGATGAAGTTGAAATGTGTCTAACAAAGTTCAATGCATGATGAATATACATTAGATCACCACATCAAGGATGAAAGAAAACAACTGATATATTAACAATTCAATACCTGTGAGGACACGTCGATTATGAATCCCTGTACGAACAGAAATCCATTCATCTGAAGTTTCGACAATTTGTGCAAGGTCATCGTTAGAAATCAAAAGCTTTGGCACAGCCGATCCACATCCAACAAGCTTTGAACCCATTCCAACAACTCTGTATATTTTCTTGCTCAATTTAGAAAACAGAATCATACTCCAAAGTGCTTATTACATGATCTATCAAACTAATTTTCAACTTCATAAGCAGATTTAAGTCACTTAAAAATAGAGATCAAGTTATGAACATAATTAACAAAAGTGCAGCAAAGTAATATGCGTATGTTATAGCCCATGGCATAAACATGCAATTTGGGCTTTGGTCCCTGGTTCAAAGCCCAAAAGTAATATGCAGGCTTTGAACCAGGGACCAAAGCCCACCAGAAGAAAATGGCACCAAAAATAGATTAGAGATACAGCGTAATTTGAAAAAAGAATATGCTAGACAATCATTGCTAATTCAACCATATCTACACATATATTGCTTGCCTACTGACTTTCTTACAGGTAGGACATCTGTTAACATAAATATTTTAGAAGCAAACTCTTTTATAATAATGTTATTGGAGGTGGTGATTGCTGTTGCAAAAAACGTGACTATGAAGTCAAATCAACTTTGAGTTTATTATCTTCATTAGTCGTCCTTATTAAAGGATACACCCTTTGCCATTGCCTGCGCCTGAATCCTTCTACAGAAATTTCTATTTATGCTATTCTATGTTTTTCCATCCCCTTTATCGGCCCTTCCTCACAAACTTTAATGTCTCCTAACTGGGACCTCCTAGACCTTCATTAACCTGACCATCTCATTTATATACCTTCCTTATCAACTTCTAGTCCTAATTTTCCTTCTTTAACCACATAAGCCAAATTGTGAAAGGGCTGACAATCAGGCAAGAAGTTTACTACAAAAATCCACTCAATTATTCTGCAAAGCTCTCATGAAAACATCATGAGGATACGGCCCAGTAGTTTCCAATAAGCTTGAACTCTCTTTACTGCCCAACCTTTTCACATGGACATAATTGCAACCTGGCAAGATTTTCCCTTGAACCTCAAGGGAGTGTGGCAGTCACACACTGATCCATCAGTATCTCTCTCCATCTATCAAGCTCTAAGTCTGCTGGAAATGCATATTAGTACATGCAAATTTTACTTAGAAGTATGGTTAATAAGGTCCTCTAGAGCATGTTGGAAGAAATTTAGTGGAACAGCAAAACAAAGTACAAGTCACTAACCTTCAATATCTACCTGTGAAAATCTAGAGGCCACTCAATTGAAATCAAGAATATCATCATTTCACAAAGCAAGCACTTGAAACATGATAAGCAGTCAGTGCCAGATAACAATGGACCTCTAAAAATAATGTGCATGGGAGTATACTGTAAAGCAGAATTCTTGGCCACATTGCAGCTGTCAGTGAAATGAAAGAAAAAAAAGGTTTTGCATACATTTCATCCAACACCAGTCATTTCAAACTGACTCATCCAACACCAGTCATTTCAAACTGACAGACGGGGAAAAAATTGCACACATTTCATCCAACAGTCATTTCAAACAAAAAGACAGTAGTTCTCAGAAAATCACTTACAGCACTAGACTTGGTGAGCAAGACTGGCAGAAAAAAGAATCCAAAGTCTGAATGTTATTTCTTAATTCTACAAAAATTTCAAGTATATAAACAACTGTTGGACTTCTTTTATTTTCAAAGGGAATTGGAGGTATTGATTAAAATATGGCATCTGACATGCAGAAACAAAACAAAAGCCTAAGAACAAATGCATTTCTTGCAGATAGGACACCACTCTAGAATGACTTTACAGATGCCCACTAGAAAGACAATTGGCTACTTTGATTACCGACATGGGACATCCTTCTAAAACCAAGATAAAAAATTGATCAAAATTTGCAAGTGTACCCACAAATAATCCTTGTTGCTAGACGTTTAGAACATTGTCTGAGACATCTTTCATGGTAGGTGGAGAAAATAGTCATAAGGCATTGACATGAAGAGGGCCAGAGCTTTAAAACTGTTAAGTCTTCCATTCCAACAGAGCTGACAAGACTCTCCAAATAATAATCTTGAAGAACATGTCCATGCACCTTCTAAACGTGGATTGCTGAGAGCAACCACCTAAGTTTAGTTGTTTTACAGAAAGCAACCAAAAAAGGTTGAAACCGACAATCACTAATACTATCAAGTAACCGTTCATGGAAAAAAACTCTAGCCAGACATAAATCCATGATAACACGGGGGTCTAGACTTGATTTCATTGTCTAAATTACCCCTTAAAAAAAGCAAAACATTTTTTAAAGTGGAAGAAAGAAACCAGTCTACTTCACCAATATCTGCTATCGTTATTCTTTCCTTTCATATCCTATTATTGCATTACCAATTCTTGCAAAATATTTTAATAGAAGTCAAATCCTGTGTAGATCAAATATAACGACCAACTCTGCATTGTGCCAGCTAGCAAATCTCTCACGATACTTATAATGCCTTCAAATACTAATTTGCATTCACTCAAAACACAAAACTAGTCCTAATTGTTCAGTTTTGGACAGATAACAGACCAAGAGTCTTCTTAAGCCACAGAATAAGGGATCTCCTCTACTTACCTCAATTTTCTTTGCAGCAATATATTCCAAACCAAGGTCTAACAAATTCTGACCACGTAAATAGGGAGGCCACCCAGCTCCCATCTGGCTGGTTGCCTAGGGTGGACACAGTGAAGAATAATAAACAAGAACTACTGACTTTTCAACTGATATGATACACCCGCTGCACACGGATTGCAAATCACCCTATTACCATCATTTCATTAGATAGGCCTCGGGCACTTGCGCTAAAAGATGACTTTTTTCAATAACATAGAGCCTAGATTCTGTGAATGATTCAAACTTAGCTATCTAATAAGATAATTTTGAGCTCAAGCAAACAACAAGTAAACATATGGTTGGATCTCGATTTTACAAGCTTAGGAGTGGTGAGTTGTAGAAATCCATTTTGGTACCACCAAGACCCGATCTTTCCTCAGGGACGGAACCCAATGAATAAATAAATAAATAAAATTCGCACACCTCCAACAAAACTGAAGTATCAAATCATGAGGCGGTGACAATTAGCAATGAAAACAACATCACAAACACTCAAATGCATCAAAAAGGTCTCAGGGGACGGGAAAAAAAGACAAAAATACATGCCTTGGAAGACGAGACTTGGAACAGGCAGCGGCAGCTCCTAGGAGGTGGTCCTCCACACCGCCGCCCACGGCGGTGGCGCAGCACCTGAGCGGCGCCCTCCTCGCATTCCTCACCGCCAAGAAGAGACCAGATCGGAAGAGGCCAGAAGGCGCAAGATCTCTCCCCCGGGATAAGGGGGCGGGCAGAGAAACGAGCCCGGGAACGTTGGACATCGAGATCGGCGGCAGGAGGAAGGGAAAATGAGATCGAAGATGGGATGGATCGCCTCGAGATCTTAGAAGAGGATGAGAAGAGGAGGACGGGAATAGAGGCGGGAATCGGGGCACATCGCAACGAGATTAATAGCCTGGAGAGGCGGTCTCGGTATCTTTCTCTTTCTCTCTGCTCCACCCGCAGCTTGGAAAGCTCCGCCGGGGGCGATGAGGCCGAAACCAGGGGAATGGTCCCCCAAACTACAACTCAACTACTCTCTCTCTTCCCTCTTTTCCTTTGTTTTTTGTTTTTTTTTTTTATTTTTATTTTTATTTTTATTTTTTTTGTCGGATCCCGTCCTGCGGGTGATTGGTGGCTGGTGCTCTGAGTCTGAACCGGACCGTAAACATGAGCGCCGTCCACCGGATAGAAAAAGTAATTCTTTGTGCAGGCCTGTACCGTACATTACTATTAATTCAAAAATATTCAGTGTTGTATAAAAGGATAAAAATTAAGATAATTAGTATTAATTAAAAATTTCGTACAGACTAAAATATTTTTATGATATCCTAATTAAAATTTAGGATATCCTGATTCAAAAAGTGTCCTGAAAAAGTATTACGACATCCTAGTTCAAAACCTATGATATCCTAGTTCAAAACCTACGATATCCTGGTTCAAAAATGACATGAAAAAGTATTATGATACCCTATTTCAAAACTTACGATACCCTAGTTCAAAACCTACGACATCCTGGTTCAAAAATGACCAGAAACAGTATTACGATACCCTAGTTCAAAACTTACGATACCCTAATTCAAAACCTATGACACCCCTGCAGAAAATATAAATTAAAACCTAAAACAGTATTACGATACCCTAGTTCAAAAGTTACGACACCCTAGTTCAAAACCTACGACACCCCTGCAGAAAATATAAATTAAAATCTGAAACAGTATTACGACACCCTAGTTCAAAAGCTACGACATCCTAGTTCAAAACCTACGATACCTCTGCAGAAAAATATAAATTAAAACCTGAAACAGTATTACGACACCCTAGTTCAAAAGCTACGACACCCTAGTTCAAAACCTACGACACCCCTGCAGAAAAATATAAATTAAAACCTGAAACAGTATTACGACACCCTAGTTCAAAAGCTACGGCACCCTAGTTCAAAACCTACGATACCCTGCAAAAAAATATAAATTAAAACCTGAAACAGTATTACGACACCCTAGTTCAAAAGCTACGGTACCCTAGTTCAAAACCTACGGCACCCATGCAGAAAAGGGACTAGAGAGAAGGGTATTTTGGTCTGGACGAAAATTTCAATTAGTGCTAGTCATCTCAACTTTTGTCCCATCATGCTACAGTAAATATTTTTGGACCAATAGGAGCGTGCGGTACAGGCCACGCTAGATTTGCTGCACTGCACGCGGTGCACAAAGACTTTTTCGGATAGAAAATGTGAGACCGGGCCGAGCCCAGTAAGCAGGCCAACTGTGAGCCATGGAGCTTGTGAAGAGAAGAGTAATTCTTTGTGCACCGCGTGCGGTGCAGCAAATCCAGCGTGGTCTACACCGCACGCTCCTATTGGTCCAAAAATATTCATTGTAGTATGATGGGATAAAAGTTGAGATGACTAGCATTAATTGAAATTTTCGTTCAAACCAAAATACCCTTACGACATCCTAATTCAAAACTTATGACATTCCAGTTTAAAATCTACGACATCCTGGTTCAAAAAATGATCTAAAACAGTATTACGACACCCTAGTTCAAAAGCTACGACATCCTAGTTCAAAACCTACGACACCCTGGTTCAAAAATAACTTGAAACAGTATTACGACATCCTAGTTCAAAACTTACGACATCCTAGTTCTAAACCTACGACACCCTGGTTCAAAAATGACCAGAAACAGTATTAGACACCCTAGTTCAAAAGCTACGATACCCTAGCTCAAAACCTACGACACCCTTGCAGAAAATATAAATTAAAACCAGAAACAGTATTACGACACCATAGTTCAAAATCTATGACACCCCTGCAGAAAAATATAAATTAAAGTCATAAACATTATTACAACATCCTAGTTCAAAAGCTACAACACCTTAGTTCAAAACCTACGACACCCCCGCAGAAAAATATAAAATAAAACCTGAAACAATATTACGACATCCTAGTTCAAAAGCTACGACACCATAGTTCAAAACCTACGACATCCCTGCAGAAAAATATAAAATAAAACCTGAAACAGTATTACGACACCCTAGTTCAAAAGCTACGACATCCTAATGCAAAACCTACGACACCCCTGCAGAAAAATATAAAATAAAACTTGAAACAGTATTACGACACCCTAGTTCAAAAACTATGACATCCTAGTTCAAAACCTACGACACCCCTGCAGAAAAATATAAATTAAAACCTAAAACATTATTACGACATCCTAGTTCAAAAGCTACGGCATCCTAGTTCAAAATCTACGACACTCTAGTTCAAAATCTATGACACCCCTGCAGAAAAGGGACTAGAGGGAAGGATATTTTGGTCTGAACAAAAATTTCAAATAAAAGCTGAATGATAATTAATGCTAGTTACGCTCAGCTCCCATCCTGTCATGCTACAGTGGATACATTTGGACCAATAAAAAAGTGTGGTGCGGGCCATGATGGATTTTCTATACCGCACGCGGTGCAGAAAGACTTTTCCGTGAAGAGAATAATGGCAATTACCCCACCAGCCACTGCTGCACAAGTGCAAAGCACGTGAGAGGTGGCACGGGTGCGTGTAAAAAATATTATATTTTTATTCTGTGTGTAAAATGAAGGATATTAAAAAAGAAAAAGAAGAAGGAAAAGTCTTTGTGCACCACGTGCGGTGCAGTAAATCCAACGTGGCCTGCACCACATTTTTTTATTGATCCAAATATATCCACTGTAGCATAATGGAATGGGAGCTGAGCATGACTAACATTAATTACTATTCAGCTTTTATTTGAAATTTTTGTCCTGACCAAAATACCCTTCCCTCCAATCCCTTGAACTAGGATATCGTAGGTTTTGAACTAGGATGTCGTAGCTTTTGAACTAGGGTATCGTAATATTGTTTCAGATTTTAATTTATATTTTCTGTATTTTTGAACTAGGGTGTCGTAGGTTTTGAACTAGGGTGTCGTAATACTGTTTCAGGTCATTTTTGAACTAGGGTGTCGTAGATTTTGAGCTACGGTGTCGTAGGTTTTGAACTAGGATGTCGTAATACTATTTCAGGTTATTTTTGAACTAGGGTGTCATAGGTTTTAAACTAGGATATCGTAAATTTTGAACAAGGGATGTCGTAATACTGTTTCAGGTCATTTTTGAACTAGGATGTCGTAGATTTTGAACTAGGATCAGTGGTGGACCGCCAGGGGGCAGGGGGGCCTTAGCCCCCCTAATTTTTCGGTAAATGGCTTTACAACCAAGCTAAATTCATGCTAAATTCATGTATAACAGGTATTTGGCCTCCCCTCGAATTCTTCGAAAATAATCCCGTTCCCCCCCCCCCCCGAATTCTTCGGAAACAACCCCGGAAACAGGTTGTTGCCGATTTTATTGCTGTGGCCTGTAGCTTATGTGCTGGCACCGGACCTTGGACTCCTTCGCCTCGGGATCTCCGAGCCTCCAGACATGCAAAACAAGGTCAGAGACCCGGGCCGGGGGTTCCGGCGGGGGCACTCCGACGGTCAAGTTAGCGAGCGGCAAGATGGAACATATCCACTAAGACGGGTCTCCGCTGGATTCCAGTGCTTAGAGGAGGTTTTTTATGAAAGAAGTGTGGGAACGATAGGGGTTGACACAGTTTCCTGCACTGGACTCGCTGGACTTGCGTCTGGGAACTTCCGGGAGCCCCAGAATCGTTATCCCTTTCTCTAAGTGTTCTTTCCCCTCAGTGGCCTACATTTTCGTCTGCTTTCCCCGTCCCTCTTACACCACCGGACCACCTTCAGCTTTTGTTTCCTCCCCTCTCGAAGGCTCCTGGAGGTCCCTGGCTCCTTCCCCCCTCCTCCCTCCTCTTCGAGTTTGGGAGTTAAGCAGCGAGCTTGCCTCGTCCACCATGCTGTCACGAAAGGAGGAACCTGGCGGGATCTCGAGCCAAGTGCGGGAGCCCTCATCTCGGGGCGTTGACTGTGGATTTTCTGGGTTCCAGGCCCCTGTCCGCAAGGATTCAATACCTCGATCGCGGGGCCCCCCTTAACTGGTGTAAACGAGGTTCTGCGTGCCATTGCAGGCCGTACTGGGCGCCCTGTACGCGCCGGACGTTGACTCTAGTAGCGACCTTGTGGCTCGTGCCTCTGATCCCCGGAGGCTTTGCAAAGTAGGGCTGACTTCGATCGAGATGAATCCATCAGGGGGTGCCACTTGGCGGAGTAGCAAGAGCGCCTGGCTCGACAGCGAGGTGGACCCGTCTTGGGGCACCACCTAGCGAGGGAGTAGAGGCCGCCAGCTTCGGCCGAGGTGGATCCCTCCTGGGTGGACACCTGGCGAAGTGGCAGAGAAAGGCTTGACTTCGACTGAGGTGGACCCATCTTGGGGAGCCACCTGGCGAAGGAGTAGGAGCTCCTGGCTCGGCCTCGGCAAGGTGGACCCATCTTGGGGCACCACCTGGTGAGGGAGCAGAGGCCGCCAGCTTCGACCGAGGTGGACCCCTCCTGGGCGGACACCTGGTGAAGTAGCAGAGAAAGGCTCGACTTCGGCCGAGGTGGATCCATCTTGGGGTGCCACTTAGCGGAGGAGCAGGAGCGCCTGGCTCGACCTCGGCAAGGTGGACCCGTCTTGGGGCACCACCTGGCGAGGGAGCAGATGCCGCCAGCTTCGACCGAGGTGGACCCCTCCTGGGCGGACACCTGACAAAGTGGCAGGGAAGGCTTGACTTCGACCGAGGTGGATCCATCTTGGGATGCCACCTGGTGAAGGAGCAGGAGCGCCTGGCTCGACCTCGGCGAGGTGGACCTGTCTTGGGGCACCACCTGGCGAGGGAGCAGAGGCCGCCAGCTTCGGCCAAGGTGGACCCCTCCTGGGCGGGCACCTAGCGAAGTGGCAGAGGAAAGCTCGACTTCGACCGAGGTGGACCCATCTTGGGATGCCACCTAGCGAAAGAGCAGGAGCACCTGGCTCGACCTCGACGAGGTGGACCCGTCTTGGGTCGCCACTTGGTGAGGGAGCAGAGGCCGCCAGCTTCAGCCGAGGTGGACCCCTCCTGGGTGGACACCTGGCGAAGTGGCAGAGGAAGGCTCGACTTCGATCGTGGTGGACCCATCTTGGGGTGCCACCTGGCGAAGGAGCAGGAGCGCCTCGTCCCGGGTGAGGACAATCGTAGGTCGAGCCACCCGGGGGAAACTTCGAAAAAAAAATCCACGTGGCATCGCTGGCATCCAGTTGGATCTGACATACACTCAATGTCACCGATGTTGCCATATCAGTTGCCCCCCATCCCCAAATCCCATCGGAGCATCGCGGTCTGGGGCATGGGGAGTTAATGCAGAGATGACGTGAAAAGAGAAAAATCACGTGCCATAATTGCCATGATCACCGCCGCTACGTCCATTGTGCCCGAGGCCCAGTCGGTGGCCGACGTCCACGTGCTTGACGGGTCATTAATACGCCGTTCCGAACCCGAGACAGCTTCCATCGAACCGAAGCGTCGATGTCGGGCGTGTCTCCACGTGGCGGTCATCTGATGGCTCTGGCCAGAAAGAGACGTACGGCCACTGTTGACTGAGTTTGAAAAGGAGAGGACTTTCCAGAAATGAGGCCTCTTGGCTTTTCCACACATCGCCGGCGGTTGCAGCGATCTTTCTTCACCCCCAGGGTCGCCATTCCTCCGGTGCAAAACATCTTGGTGAGTGCCTGCGACGCCTTCTCTTCCTCTTCTACTTTTCGATTCCATGTCACCCCGAACCCATCTCTTTCTCATTTCTTTTCCCTGATGGCCCGTCGCCATCATTCCTCTTCCAATCCAGACGAGGCTGGTCTTTCCTGGCTGAGGACTCCATCGCCTTCCTCCTCAGAGGGGGAAGAGATTCCAGTTGAGATCCTGAGGCAATTGCGGTCAGGGATTGTGACCATAGGCGTCCTTAGAGGTCCTAGGTCTCCCCCCGTTGTTTCTGCACGTTCCATCTCTACCCTTCCTCCTCCGATGGCAGAGACCTCCTCTTCTGGTCCCTCCGGCTACGTCTTAACGATGACCAGAGATGATCTCTCTTGGATTCGGGATATGTATGGGATCCCGGATATCCAGCTTTTGCTCCCAGGTCCGACGGACCGAGTAACCTCGAGCGAACCAGGGAGGATTGCTTTCTACGAGGACTTCCTGATGCAGGACAGAGATCGGGATGGATCGCTGGTGAGCATAGAAGTCACCAGAGATTAGGGTTTGCAGAGGAGAAGAAAGAGAGGGCAAGGAATACTTGGGGTTCACACAGATTTCCCGTGGAGGACAAGCACACAGTAAGGGGCTCACACAGATGCCCTGGGGATCAAAGCACACAGCTATCCCGAAAAGTTCACACAGAACTAAAGAAAAATTCATTCATCATTCATTGTTAAAAAATACAAGAGGGGGTGGGGTATTTATAGATTCACCCCAGGGTACATAACTTGAGGGCTAAGAAATCCTAACTTATAGGCCAAGAAATCCTGGTGAACCTGGTCAACAGTGGGCTTGTCTCGGACTAGAGCTCTCTCTCGCTGGCTTGACGGCATGAAGGGCCCAGGTGCAAGAAGGCTAGTGCTGGTTGGGGGGCCTAGTGAATCTCCTGGTTGCGAACTCTCCTCTTGTACAAGACCTGAATGAAAACTACATTGACTTGACTGGACTTGACTGGACTGAAAATAACTGGACCTAACTAAGTGGACTCAACTGGACTCAGTTGTCTCACTTTATTACAAGGCTAATGGACTCAAATAAAATAAAATAAAATAGATTTTTGGTCCCCATCATTCCCTGCGGTGGGGAGAACTCGACTCCATTGAGTCAAGCTTAGCATGGTTTGACGGAACCGGAACTAACCAAATCAAAGCAGGCAAGGTTCATCTTTTTTTTTTTTTGTTCCTCTGAATTTTTTTTTCACTACTTTTTTTTTTTTTACTGTTCTTTACCTTCCGCACTTGAAGTCAGCGAACGAATGCAGGTTATGCATTCACATTTATGCAACTTCCTACGCCTCTTCACAAACAAACCAAAACAGAGCTTGCGAGGAGGCTTCGTCGACAACGGGGTTGGGGATGAGGACGGCGGCCGGGGGAATGGTGGTGCGGACGGAGACGACGTTCGACGATGGTGGGGGCGCCAACGGTGGTGGTGGGGGGGGCATCCCAGGTCTCGGCGGGGCAAACACCCCACCTGCCGGCATCCCAGGCCTCGGCATCCTGCGAGTAGGACCGCTTCCCCTCAGCGAGATCCCAGAGAAGGGTGATCCCTTCCTTCCCGCCACTGGCGCAGAGGGAACCGTCAGGGCTGACGGCAATGGCATTGACGTAGCCATCGTGGCCAGTGAGGGTGCTACGGAGCTTGATGGTGCGGTCGCAGGAGGCAGAGATGATCTGCCATTATCGATGGAGAGGCCACCGAGAGGACGTCCTTGCTGTGGCCGATGAAGTGGCGGGTGGTTTTGCCAGTGGAGAGGTCCCAGAGGCGGAGCTCGCCATCCTAGGAGCCAGAGAGGGCGAACTGGCGGTCGGAGGAGAGGACCACGTCCTCGACGAAGTGGGAGTGGCCGGTGAGACACCGGTGGGAGACGCCGGCGGGGGACGCTACGGTGCCCTCGGCGGAGAGGGGGGCATCCTTGGTGAGATGCCACACGAGGATGGACTTGTCCCGGGATGAGGAGACTATCATGTCGGGGTTGTCGATCGGGTCCGAGGACTCGACCTCGAGGGTGATGGTCTTGCTGGTGAGGGTCTTCACACAGATCTGCATCTTGGCAGTGGATCTCCGGTGGTGGAGGTTGGCTGCCGCTTTTATTACGGTCTGGGCACCGGAGGGAGGGGGTTGGGGGTTAGGGCGTCAGCTACTGGTGGTGAGCAGGAACAGGGCATCGACCGGCAAGGGATGGGAGACTTCATGCAATGGAGGCTAAGGAGGGGTTCGGGCGTGAACTTCTGGATCGGTGGAGGCGTGCTTCACGGGCGATGGCAGCAGGGGAGAGGCTCGGGTGCAGGGGTGTTGACGGACCTCGGTGGCTAACCGAGGTTTGAGAAGTTGCACAGGGATCTTGATAGGTGGAAGGATTTGGAGCCGGGAGGAAAAGGAAAACCCTAATCCACTATGCTCTGATACCACTTGATGCGGGACAGAGATCGGGGATGGATCGCTGGCGAGCGTAGAAGTCACCAGAGATTAGGATTTACAGAGGAGAAGAAAGAGAGGGCTAGGAATACCTGGGGTTCACACAGATTCCCCGTGGAGGACAAGCACACAGCAAGGGGCTCACATAGATGCCCTAGGGATCAAAGCACACGCTACCCCGAAAAGTTCACATAGAACTAAAGAAAAATCATTCATCATTCATTATTAAAAAATATAAGAGGGGGTGGGGTATTTATAGATTCACCCCAGGGTACATAACTTGAGGGCTAAGAAATCCTAACTTGTAGGCCAAGAAATCCTGGTGGACTTAGTCAACAATGGGCTTGTCTCGAACCGGAGCTCTCTCTCGCGGGCTTGACGGCATGAAGGGCCCAGGTGCAAGAAGGCCAGCGCTGGTTGGGGAGGCTTGGTGAATCTCCTGGTTGCAAACTCTCCTCTTGTACAAGACCTGAATGAAAACTACATTGACTTGATTGGACTTGACTGGACTGAAAATAACTAGACCTGACTAAGTTGACTCAACTGGACTCAGTTGTCTTACTTTATTACAGGACTAATGGACTCAAATAAAATAAAATAGATTTTTGGTCCCCATCACTTCCTTGTTGGGGGTCTTCGTTTTCTCCTTCATCCATTTTTCCTCTCCTTTCTCAGCCACTTCCGTCTGGCCCCGGTCCAGTTGGCTCCCAATGCCATCCGGGTCATCTTCGCCTTCATTGTCTTCTATCACTTTCACGGGTTCGTTGCCCGCTTTTCACTGTTCAGGGCCCTCTTTATCCTGAAATGCTACTCCACCGATGATGGCTGGTGGTACCTTTCTCCCGACCTAGGTGCCTTCAGTTCGAGCTCCCCACGTCGTCAAGGGGTGGAAGAACCGTTTCTTCTTTGCCTCGATCCAGGATGTCGACTGGGCCTGGAGCGAGCTAGACCGGTCCCCGAACCGGAACTCCCAAGTTGAGCGGTAGACCAGGAGGTTTATGCTCAGATGCTGGGTGACGTGGTCCCTGCCCTCGAGGTCCTGCTCTCAGAGCAGAATTTATTCGAGGCAGGAATCAGTCCAATCCGGGCGTTGGGTGAGACTCTGGATCCTTTTCCTCCTCCTTTGCCCTTTTCTCTTTTTTTCTCTTTCTTATTTTTTTTTTGAAATGACTGATCATTTTCCTTCTCCAGGGATGAAGTTCTCCGTTAAGAGCCTGATGGAGGGTGCCCGAAGAGGGGCGCTGCCGAAGGGGCCCAAGAGGCTCCGCCGAAGAAGGCTTGCACCGAGGCGAGTCAGGGGCCCAGGCCTACCCCAGCTCCTACTGGCCCCGGAGCGACAGGCCCTGCCCCCGGACCGCCCTAGTCCTGTGTGCCTGACGCGCCCATCGTTGAGCTCAACGGGGCTGAGGGAGAGGGGAGGCCGAAAACTTCCCGGGCGGCGCCTACTCCAGCCACCGCGCCGGTCGTCCCTGCGATGGCCACCAGGGTGACAGTAGCCCCACCGATGGCCACATCGCCCAGCATAGGGATAGCCGCTCAGCCTGCCCTTGACGTCCATCCTCCACCGTTGGGGCTCAACGCCAGCTCCTCCATCATCTGTGATTAAGGGCTCGCAGAAAGGATGATGGAGTTTGCCTGCATGCCCCGAGACCGTCGCCTGAGGGATGGCCTGGACTATGCTGATGCACTGCTCGGGATCCTCCCATTGCTCTTCACGGTAAGTTTCGAGCTCTCTCTTTTTTAATGTTCCAGTTGGGTCTCCCTAATATCTCATTTTCTCTCTGACACAGATCGGGACTGACGTACTGCTGCTGAGGAACTTCCTCTCCAGCTCGGTGAAGAAAGAAGCCGACAAGGAGAAGAGGCTCAGCAAGCTCGCGACCGATGTGAAGGACCTGATGGAGAAAGGTTATGAGCTGCGGGGGAGCAACCAGGCCATCCGGGAGGACCTGGGTCACGCCAAGGGGTGCATGAGGGAGCTCGAGACCTCTTTGTCTGAGGAGAGGATCTCGAGCCAACGCCGTACCGAGGGCGACGCAGCGGAGATATCACACCTCAGGGCCCAGTCCTGGTCACTAGAGCGCCATGTCAAGGAGGTCCTGAAGGAACTGAGCATGGCCAAGGAGAAGAACTCCTACGTCAACAGGCTACTAGAGGCTTCCCGGAAGGAGACACAGGAGGCCGTGCCAAAATTTTAGGCATCCGAGGAGTTTAGGGGGGAGTTGCACGAGGCGGCAGTCGACTCCTTCCTGAAGGGCTTCCAGATATGCCTGGAGAAGGTGGGCTCCTTCTTCCCCGAGCTCGATCTCAGTAGGGTCATCTTAGGCGGCCGAAGGGAGCAGCCCGGTGAGGGAGATCCAGTGGCAGAGGGTGCTGACACGGAGGCTTCTGCGCGGCCTTCTGACGAGGCCCCCGGTGGTGAAGGTGCCCCCCAGCCGAAGGAGGACGCGCCTGCGGTGAAGTGACCTCAGCGTCTCCTTTTTTATGTTTCTAGTATAGGTTTTCCTTTCCGTTTCTTTGGGTCTCCCGGTCTGTTGGGGCCCCCTTTTTGTAAGAAAACCCTTTAATAGAAATGAAGATCCTTTTTTAATCATTCTAATTTGTCTCCCTCTCTTTGTTTTTTTTTTTTTGCATCCTCCGGACTGAACCCCAGGGCCAACCACCGGAACTGAATCCCGTGGGGCATTCTGGGCTGAACTCCGGGATCTTGTGGGGGAACTGGGTTCCGCTCCACCTTCCATACCGGAGTCCGGGACTTCGCTCTAGAATTGGGTTCCGTGCAAACTTCTAGACTGAACCCCGAGGCCGTAGGCGGGAGTTGAGCGTAGCGCGACCTTCCGGGCTAAACTCCGGGATTAGTGGGACCGGGACTTAAGCCTCCAGAACTTCTTTCGGACTGAACTTCGGGGCTGCATGCTGGAATTTAATTCCGTGTGGCACTCCGGACTGAACTCCGGGATTTTTGTGGAAGAGCCGGCTTCCGCGAGATCTTTCGTGCCGAGGCCTGGGACTTTGCATCTTTACAGGCCGTTCGTGGGCTTCCCACCTTGTCCTCGCTTGCCAAACTTAAAACTGGATGGCGATGGTCCTACGAGAGAAGAGCAGGCATTGCATATAAAAGAATCTCATTATTAATGTTTAAAAGGTCTTACATTATTAGTAGTACATCCTCAAGTTCGAGGCATTCCAAGTCCGCGAAAATCGGGATCCACCGAGCTCCTCCAGGTAATAAGCTCCGTGGGGGAGTGCTTCGGCAACCCTGTATGGGCCCTCCTAATTTGGGGAGAGCTTGCCGCACTCACGCGGCTAGGAAGCCTCAGCACAGCGCAGCACTAAATCTCCCGTGCGGAAGGATTTCAGCCGTATCCTGGAATTGTAGTATCTGGCAACTCGTTGCATGTAAGCCACCATCCAAACTTTGGCCCTGTCCCTCATTTCTTCAAGGAGATCCAGGTTCAGTAGCAGCCACGTCGAGTTCTCAGCCTCTTCGTACTGCTCTATATGCAAGGTCGGCAGGCTGAGCTCTACTGCAATAACTGCTTCCGCATAGAAGATGAGGTTGAAGGAGGTTTCATCCGTGGCCGTCCTTGGGGTGGTATGGTATGCCCATAGGATGCTTGGAAGCTCCTCTGCCCATCTTTCCTTAGCTTGGTCCAATCTTGTTCGAAGGCCTTGCAAGATGGTTCTGTTTGTCACCTCGGCTTCTCCATTGGTCTAAGGATGCGCCATCAAGGTGAAGCGATGATGAATCCCGAGATCGTTGCAAAACTCCTCGAACTCTCGATGGTCGAACTGGTGTCTGTTGTCGATGATGATGGTATGGGGCAAGCGAAGCAGCAGATAATTGACTTCTAGAAGAACTTGGTGACATTCCTCTCTGTGATCCGAGCTAACAGCTCAGCCTCGACCCACTTCATGAAGTAGTCGATAGCCACAATCAAGAACTTTCACTGTACGAACGCAAGGAGAAAGGGTCCGAGGAGATCCATGCCCCACTGAGCAAATAGCCAAGGGGTGGAGAGTTGGGAGAGTGGCACGGCAGGCTGGTGCTGTATGACAGCGTGCCACTGACATCGATCACACCTCTTAACAAAGTTAGCCGCATCTTCTTTCATCGTCTCCCAGAAGTAGCCTTAACGGAGGGCCTTGTACTCTAGTATCCTGCCCCCCACATGGTTCCCACAGATGCCCTCTGGATCTCCTAGAGCACAAGTGTGGCCTCGGTGGGTCTTAGGCATTTGAGGAGCGAGTAGGAGTAGGACCTCCGGTACAGTAGCCCATCCATCAACATGAATAGTGCAGCCTTCCTCTTAATGAGACCGGCCGCCGCGCGATCTTCCGGCAAGGTGCCGTTGGTGATGTACTCGATGTACTTGTCCATCCAGCTGGGATCCGGGGTGACCTGCTGGACCTTCCTGGGTGTCTCATAGCTCGGGGCTTGAAGGTGCTCGATGTAGGCGCGGCCTAACGACGAGTCCGGTAGGGTTGCCAGGCAGGAGAGGGCGTCTGCGCAAGTATTTTCCCCGTGCGGGATGTGGGAGACGCTGAAGTGCCTAAAACCCATCGTGCTCGCTCGCACGAGCTCCAGGTACTTCACCATTTGGGGGTCCCGCGCTTCGTATTCTCCCGAGACCTGCCCGGCCACCAGCTGCGAGTCGGTGAAAACCCTGAGGCTGGCCACACCCAACTCATGGGAGACTCTCAGCCCCGCGAGGAGTGCTTCGTACTCCGCCTGGTTATTGGTGGCGGCGAACTAGAAGCGAAGCGCACACTCGGCAACAACTCCCTCGCTGTTGGCGAGGATGAGTCCAGCTCCACTCCCATCGGAGTTTGAAGCTCCGTCCACATGAAGGATCCAGATGTCCTCCTTCGGTCCAGCCTCTGGCTGTCGGTCCTGGGGGCTCTCTTCTGGCCCCTCACCCAGGCCTGCACACTCAACTAAAAAATCAGCAAGTACCTGCACCTTCATGGCCGACCTCGACCGGTAGGAGATGTCAAATTCGCTGAGCTTCAACACCCACTTCACCAGGCATCCGGACGTGTCGAGTCGGCTTAGCACTGCTTTCAGTAGTTGATCCATCAGGACCGCGATGGGATGTGCTTGGAAATAAGGCCTGAGGCACTAGGCGGACATGATTAGTACAAAAATTAGTTTCTCAGATCGAGAATACCTGAGCTCCGCATCGCAGAGAAGTTTGCTCGTGTAATACACTGGTCTCTGGATTCCTTTATCATCCGTCCGGACCAGGACTGAGCTGACAGCTTCCGGAGTGATCGCTAAGTATAGAAGGAGCTCTTCTCCTTCCTCTGGCCGAGAGAGCAGTGGCGGCGATGCCAATATCTTCTTCAGCTCTTCAAATGCCTCCTGGCACTCCTTCGTCTAGGCGAAGTCGTGCATCTTCCTTAGTGCCTTGAAGAATGGTTGGCAGCTGTCAGCAGACCTTGAGATAAATCGGCTCAGGACAGCTATCCAGCCGGTAAGTCGCTGCACTTGCTTCTTGAAGGTGGGCTGCTCCATGTCTAGGATTGCCTGAATCTTCTCCGGGTTGGCTTCTATCCCTCTTTGGGTCACCATGAAGCCGAGGAACTTTCCCACTGATACGTTGAAAGAACACTTCGTTGGGTTCAACTTCATTTGGTGAAGGTGAAGGTTATTGAAGGTTTCTGTCAGGTCGCCGACGTGGTTCGAGGTCAGCTTGCTCATCACCAGCATGTCATCCACGTACACCTGCATATTGCAGCCAATTTGGTATTTGAAAACCTTGTTGACCAAATGTTGGTCCGTGGCACCCACATTCTTGAGGCCGAATGGCATCATCTTGTAGCAGTAGGTCCCGCGATCGATGATGAAGGTGGTGTGCACCTCATCCTCCGGGTGCATTTGGATCTGATTGTACCCAGAGAAAGCATCCATGAAGGAGAGGAGGCGATGTCCCAAGGTGGTATCCACGAGCTGGTCGATCTTAGGAAGCGGGAAGCTGTCCTTCGGGCACTCTTGGTTGAGGTCGGTGTAATTTACATAGATCCTCCACTTGTCATTGTTATTCTTCACCATTACCACGTTCGCCAGCCAACTAGGGTATTACACTTCTCGTACAAAGCCGGCGGTGAGGAGCTTTTCCACTTCTTCATTGATTGCCTTCTACCTCTCTGCGGCGAAACTTTTCTTCTTCTGGCGGATCGGGCGGCATCTCGGATCAATCTTCAGTTGGTGGGTGATAACCTCCGAGGGAATACCTGGCATATCTGCAGCAGACCAGGCGAACACATCCATGTTTGCCAGGAGGAAATCCAGTAGGCGGGCTCGTTCATCCTCCAGGAGTTGGGCTTCTACCTGCACTGTCTTCTGAGGGTCCGAGCCAAGGGGGTATGTCAATAAACGCTCTACGGGGCCTCCCCTAGGATCTTGCGCTCTCTGGTCAAGGTCATCAATGTCGGAACCGAGCTCGGCACTTTGGGCCCCCGGGATAGCCTATAAGCAATGCAGGACAGGTTGGGCCGTCCCCCTCATTTCGCCCACCCCAAAGGCGGTAGGAAACTGCACCAGCAACCTTTTGGTAGAGATGACCGTGTCCAGTTGGTTGAGCCCTGGACGGCCCAGGATAGCATTGTAAGGTGATGGGAGTCGGACGACAGTAAAGGTCATCATGACCGTGCTCTGCCAGGGTGGGGATCCAGCAGTAACAGGGAGAGTGATCTCCCCTTCGATCTCCACGGAATCTCCGGTGAAGCCCACGAGAGGGGTGTGCACTGGCCTTAGCCGATCATCAAATAAATTCATCCGGGAGAAAGTATCATAAAAAAGTACATCATTAGAGCTCCCACTATCCACCATAATACGATGTACAGGATGCTTGGCGATGGTCATCTCGACCACCACTGCATCACTGTTTACATTTCCACTTTCATTCCCCTTTTCAAAGAGGAGTACATTTTCAAGGTCTCCCGCCTCCTGGGCTATCTTCAACGCGCGCCCTATCCCCCGAGAGATCATGCCCACAGGTTTCTCCGTAGGGTGGTTGTCAACTGCAGGGACGGGGGGAAGGGCCGAGAGTGGCTAGTCCTCCACCGGGGCCTCGCTCCTCACGAACTTCCTAAGGTAGCCCCTCTTGATCAGCTCCTTGATCTCCTGCTTCAGATTATGGTACTCCTCTGTGTCGTGGCCGTGGTTGCGATGAAATTGGCAATACTTCATCTTGTCACGACTATTCTTTGGATTCTGAGGAAGAGGTCGGTGGAGGTAGCGTTCGCCATCGATCTCCATGAGGATCTTCGTTCTTGGAGCAAGGAGGGGGGTGAAGGTTCGCTCTGAAATGGGGTCGTTCTTCAGCTTTGGTCCTGGCCAGAAGTCTACAGGCGATCCGGGCCTCCGGGTCTCAGGGACATCCTTTGGGGCAGGCTTCTTGGGAGGCTTCCCGTCCAGCTCTCGCCTGGTGCAATCAGCCTCCTCAGCATGGATGTACTTGTGGACACGGAGGAGGAGCTCGGAGTACATCTTAGAGGGCTTTTTGTCCAAGGAATATGTCAGGCGAGAGGTCTTGAGCCCTCGCTTCAATGCCAGCATGGCGACGAGCTCGTCCAAGCTATAGATTTCCAGGGCAGCAGTCTTAAAGCGGGTGACATAATCCCGCAGCGGCTCCTAGTCTTGCTGGCTGATAAAGAAGGGGCTATCCACCTCGCTAGGCACCTTCCGGCAAGCATCAAAGTATGCCACAAACTTTTCTTCCAGCTAATGGAAGGAGCTGATAGACTCTGGCTCGAGACAGGTGAACCAAACTCGAGCAGCCTTCCGGAGGGTGGCCGGGAAGGCAATGCATAAGAAGGCATCCGTCGCCCCCTAGACCCTCATGAGAGCCTTATAGCTCTCCAAATGGTCCAAGGGATCGGTGGTCCCATCATAGGGATCCACCAAAGAAATGCGGAACTGATTCGGGATCGGTTCCTCTTGGATTTCCCGGGAGAAGGGCAGTTGGGCGTTATAGCCCACCGGCTTGCTAGGGGAGCTCTGCATGTTGGCGAAGCGACGGGAGAACTCCGTCAACTTGTGCTCATGATCCTTCAGGCATCTCTTGGCCAGGCGCCTGATGGCCTCGTCAGTGGAACCTTCCACCGAGGCTACTGGAGAAGGAGGTGCCGATCCATCGTGGCGAGGGGCCTTGCCCCGGTGGCGCCTGCTGTGCCAAACTGCTTCAGGATCGTCGACCGGGGATCGACTCTCGTGATCCACCGACCCAGTATGGTTTTTTTTCGTGGGAGTCTGATGGCTCCCGCGGCGGTTGGTTGCTGCCCGTGGATGGGATGGCCTGCCTTGAATATAATATAAGCTTCCATGGGGACCCGTGGCTTGGGCCGCGGGGGTCCCTGGCTGGGGCTGGGTGGCCAGGGAGCGCTGCTGATGCTGTAGCTGCCATACAGCTATAGTCAGCGTTTGTAGCTGCTGGACGATGGCTGCAATAGGACCGTCCATCGAGGATAGCTGAGGGGGAGGAGGAGGAGGAGCGAGAAGTTCCCTCTCTGGGCTGCGTGGGCCCGGAGGAGAGGGAACCTGCCCCGCTTGGCTGGTGGAAGCTTCACGTCCGCATGTCACCACCATGCTCATGGTCGAGTTGCTCTCTTGCTCATGCAGGGGTTACTATTCTAGCTCCCCCCTACCTGGTGCGCCAGTCTGTTGCCGATCTTACCGCTGTGGCTTGTAGCTTATGTGCTGGCGCCGAACCTTGGACTCCTTCGCCTCGGGATCTCCAAGCCTCCGGACCTGCAAAACAAGGTCAGAGACTCGGGCAGGGGGTTCCGGCGGGGGCACTCCGATGGTCAAGTTAGCGAGCGGCAAGATGGAGCAGATCCACTAAGACGGGTCTCCGTTGGATTTCCGTGCTTAGAGGAGGTTTTTTATGAAAGAAGTGTGGGAACGAGAGGGGTTGACACCCAGTTTCCTGCACTGGACTCATCGGACTTGCATCTGGGAACATCCGGGAGCCCCATAATCGTTATCCCTTTCTCTAGGTGTTCTTTCCCCTTAGTGACCTACCTTTTCGTTCGCTTTCCCCGTCCCTCTTATACCACCGGACCACCTTCAGCTTTTGTTTCCTCCCCTCTCGAAGGCTCCCGGAGGTCCCTCGCTCCTTTCCCCCCTCCTCCCCTCCTTTTCGAGTCTGGGAGTTAAGCGACGAGCTTGCCTCGTCCACCGTGCTGTCACGAAAGGAGGAACCTGGCAGGATCTCGAGCCAAGCATGGGAGCCCTCATCTCGGGGTGTTGACTATAGATTTTCTGGGTTCCAGGCCCCTGTTCGCAAGGATTCAATACCTCGATCATGGGGCCCTCCTTAACTAGTATAAACGAGGTTCCGCGCGCTATTGCAGGCCGTACTGGGTGCCCTATACGCGCCGCACGCTAACTCTAGCAGTGACCTCATGGCTCGTGCATCTGATCCCTGGAGGCTTTGCAAAGTAGGGTTGACTTCGGCCGAGATGAACCCATCAGGGGGTGCCACCTGGCAGAGTAGCAGGAGCTCTTGGCTCGACGGCGAGGTGGACCCATCTTGGGGTGCCACCTGGCGAGGGAGCAGAGGCTGTCAGCTTCGGCCGAGGTGGACCCCTCATAGGCGGACACCTGGCGAAGTGGCAGAGAAAGGCTCGACTTCGATCGAGGTGGACCCATCTTGGGGTGCCACCTAGCGAAGGAGCAGGAGTGCCTGGCTCGACCTCGACGAGGTAGACCCATCTTGGGGCGTCACCTGGCGATGGAGCAGAGGCCGCCAGCTTCGGCCGAGGTGGATCCCTCCTGGGCGGACACCTAGCGAAGTGGTAGAGAAAGGCTCGACTTTGGCCGAGGTGGACCAATCTTGGGGTGCCACCAGGCGGAGGAGCAGGAGCGCCTGGCTCAACCTTGGCGAGGTGGACCCATCTTGGAGCACCACCTGGCGAGGGAGCAGAGACCGCCAGCTTCGGTCAAGGTGGACCCCTCCTGGGCGGACACCTGACAAAGTGGCAGGGAAGGCTCGACTTCGGTCGAGGTGGATCCATCTTGGGGTGCCACCTGGCGAAGGAGCAAGAGAGCCTGGCTAGACCTCGGCGAGGTGGACCCGTCTTGGGGCACCACCTGGCGAAGGAGCAGAGGCCGCCAGTTTCGGCCGTGGTGGACCCCTCCTGGGCGGGCACCTAGCGAAGTGGCAGAGGAAGGCTCAACTTCGGCTTAGGTGGACCCATCTTGGGGTGCCACCTGGCGAAGGAGTAGGAGCACCTAGCTCGACCTCGACGAGGTGGACCCGTCTTAGGTCGTCACCTGGTGAGGGAGCAGAGGCCGCTAGCTTCGGCCGAGGTGGACCCCTCCTGGGTGGACACCTGGCGAAGTGGCAGAGGAAGGCTCGACTTCGACCGAGGTGGACCCATCTAGGGGTACCACCTGGCGAAGAAGCAGGAGCGCCAGGCTCAACCTCGGCGATATGGACCCATCTTGGGGTGCAACCTGGAGAGGGAGCAGAGGCTGCCAGCTTCGGCCGAGGTGGACCCCTCCTGGGTGGACACCTGGTGAAGTGGCAGAGGAAGGCTCGAATTCGGCCGAGGTGGACCCATCTTGGGGTGCCACCTGGCGAAGGAGCAGGAGCGTCTGGCTCGACCTCGACGATGTAGACCCGTCTTGGGGTGCCACCTGGCGAGGGAGTAGAGGCCTCTAGCTTCGATCGAGGTGGACCCCTCTTGGGTGGACACCTAGCAAAGTGGCAGGGAAGGCTCGACTTCGACCAAGGTGGACCCATCTTGGGGTGCCACCTGGTGGAGGATCAGGAGTTCCTGGCTCGACCTAGGCGAGGTGGACCCGTCTTGGATCACCACCTGGCGAGGGAGCAAAGGCTGCCAGCTTCGACCAAGGTGGACCCCTCCTGGGTGGACACTTAGCAAAGTGGCAGAGGAAGGCTCGACTTCGGCCAAGGTGGACCCATCTTGGGGTGCCACCTGGCAAAGGAGCAGGAGTGTCTGGCTCGTCCTCGGTGATGTGGACCCGTCTTGGGGTGCCACCTGGCAAGGGAGCAGAGGCTGCCAGCTTCGACTGAGGTGGGCCCCTCCTAGGTGGATATCTAGCGAAGTGGTAGAGGAAGGCTCGACTTCGACCAAGGTGGACCCATCTTGGGGTGCCACCTGGTGGAGGAGCAGGAGCACCTGGCTCGACTCGACAATGTGGACCCGTCTTGGGGTGCCACCTGGCGAGGGAGCAAAGGCCGCCAGCTTCAGCCAAGGTGGAACCCTCCTGGGTGGACACCTGGCAAAGTGGCAGAGGAAGGCTCGACTTCGGCCGAGGTGGACCCATCTTGGGGTGCCACCTGGCGAAGGAGCAGGAGCGCCTCGTCCCGGGTGAGGATGATCGCGGGTCGAGCCACCTGGGGGAAACTTCGAAAGAAAAAATCTACGTTGCACCACTGGCATCTAGCTGGATCTAACATACACTCTACGTCACCGATGTTGCCATATCACAGGTATTTGGCCCCCTTGAATTCTTCGAAATAATCCCGGAAACCATCCAAAAAAATTGGTAAAAAATCCCAAATCGAGTCTTATAAAGAAAAAACAATCGGTAAAAAGAAATTCCTAAAAACCTTATTAAAAAAAAAATGGAGAAGACCTAGGAGAGACGTCGCTGCCCGCTAGACTCCTCCTCCATAATCTGGAAGCCCTAACTCATCCAGCACCCGTCGGCCACCGCCGTCCCCAACAAGCGACAACAGGGCACCCACTGCCCCTATGGCCCCACGCGGCCACGCGGCCCACACCCCCACCCATCGCGGCGCCACCGTGCCACACCGCCGGTGCCAACCCACCGTCCCCAGACCAGACTCCCCACCCCGAGCCACCGTGGCACCTGCGCACCGCCGTCTCCTTCGAACCTTCGCTAATCACTAGTTCGCTGCTTTGCCGACGGCCGGGCCACCACTCCGCCGGAGAGGGTCTGTGGGATCATGAGTCGTGACTCTCCCCCTCTCCGTCTTCCGGGCTCCGGCATCTTCATCTCTTCAATGGTTCGACCAAAGAGAAGCCCTCCATTTTTCGTCCGTGACTCCAAAGCAACCGAGGCAGCAAAGCCCTCTCCGTGGCTCCGTCCGTCCATGGCTCCAAAGCAACAGATAAGTTTTACTAAGTTTTGCTTTATTATTTATGGTTGTGGGCTTTTGGCCTGTGGCCTGTGGGCTTGTGGCTCGTGGGCTTATGGCCTATGGGCTGTGGCCATGGCGGCCTGGCGGGGAACGATAGCAAGGATGCCATGATGGAGCCCATCTCGCTTTCTTGATTATTTATTAATATTTTTTGGCCCCCCTGAAAAAATTGGTGTGGTCCGCCCCTGATTAGGATATCGTAGGTTTTGAACTAGGGTGTCGTAATACTATTTCAGATCATTTTTAAACTAGGGTGTCGTAGGTTTTGAACTAGGATGTCGTAGATTTTGAACTAAGGTATCTAGGTTTTGAACTAGGGTGTCGTAATACTGTTTTGGATCATTTTTGAACTAGGATGTCGTAGGTTTGAACTAGGGTGTCATAAGTTTTGAACTAGGATATCGTAATACTGTTTCAGATCATTTTTTGAATTAGGATGTCGTAGATTTTGAACTGGGGTGTCGTAGG
The DNA here is from genome assembly GCA_021397845.1 of Areca catechu. NCBI lineage: Eukaryota > Viridiplantae > Streptophyta > Magnoliopsida > Arecales > Arecaceae > Areca > Areca catechu. The sequence goes on from CM038052.1 coordinate 9,105,666, forward strand.
TTTTGAACTAGGGTGTCGTAAGGATATTTTGGTCTGGACAAAAATTTTAATTAATGCTAGTCATCTCAGCTCCTATTCCATCATGCTACAGCGAATATATTTGGACTAATAGGAGCGTGCGATGCAGGCCATGCTGGATTTGCTGCACCGCACGTGGTCCACAAAGAATTACTCAAAGAAGAATACGTTGCTACCCTGTTTTCAAGATGAAGGGGGCACTTAAGGGTCCATCCTAAAAACCTTTGCAGTATGCGCTTACACTAACAAAGGGCCAGCAATCAAGAGATTATCTGGGCTTGAAAAACTCTATACAATTAAGATTGATCAGCATCTTAGAAATACTAGCATTACAAATATATGATATATATCTTGATATAAATTATTATGGTATCAACTATACTAATATTATTTTTTTAAAGAATTCCTGGTACAAAATACGGATCCCCATTTTCAGGATTACAATTGTCAATATTGATGGCATAAGAAAATAAAATAAAATAAAATACACATCAATTAAACATGTAAAGTTTTACTTTAAAAAAATAAAAAAAAATTATAAGATTGGAAAACCCACTTTCAATCCCGTATAATTCTCTCAACAAGAAATCCCAAATGCCTCTTACAATTTCTCAACTCTCAGCCCATACAGGTTTTTTCTATTACTACCACATCCTTTAGAAATTCTCTAGATCATCACACCTAGTCTATGGCCCTTTGTCCTCATTTTTATAGCCTCTCGTATGAAGAGTATCTCACCAAGAGTTCAACGGTCTAAATTGCATCCAAAATAGAGTCCTATAACTCCACTCATGTTTGATCTTTAGAATGATTTTTGGCCATCCGATCACTTTGATTGTACTGCAAATCACACAAATCAACTCCAAATCAAAGTTGGATTTGCTCCTAACCATCAGATCATTATGCAATTAGTGCCCGGCCTCTCGATCATGTGGCAGATGCTCGTACACCACGTAAATAAGGCTATAGACCATGAAAAGAGAGGCCGGCAATGCATAGAGTGCATCACTCACTCTATAGACCAAGCAGTCCATCAAACGCTGCAATAAGGGGACAGTTGAAGCACTGAAAGGGATAGTCGCCTAGGCTCGGGCCGCCGTGCATGTGCGCTAGGTCCAACGTTCCCTCACATTGGGCCGCGCTAGCCTACGAGCCGCACTTGGCCTGCAAGCCAGCCTGCAATGGACCTGAGTCCTATTTTTTTTTGCTTCTTAGGCTTATTTGTGTGGGCTTTTCACTGGATTTTGGACTTCTCTAGGGGCCGAATTGAAGTGCTTCTCCTAAGAATCTCGACCTTGACTTGACGTTTGGCCTATACCTGACTTTGAGAGCTCTTGAAGGATCTCGTTTTCATGTTCTCAAATAAATGCCTATTGCTTATGGATAGGCAAATATGGGAGTCAAGCCAGGTCACTTGATCTCATCTCCATCATATGCTATGCTTTGCTTGACCTAAGACCTACTCGAGAAAGTCTTCATGGTAATAGAAACTTTATCATGCGACATCGCCTATCGTCCTCCGGAGTCTCTTATCTCGTGCTCGATCCACCTGCTCTCAAAGCTCCATTTTGTACTGAGCTCCTATCTATACCAGGGACTCCACCTAGCATCGGACTTCTTATCAAGAGATAGTATCCTTCATGCTTCTTCTCCTACAAAACTATTCCACTATCACACATGACCTTCAGGATTCCATCACTGGCTCTCCACGTATAGCTATTTGAATTCAGTTTGCTAAGTAAAATTTAATTTCTATGAAAATTATGTATATGTTGGATTTTATCCAATTTCTTTACTATCCCATTATGTGCCTTCAAGCTGACTATCCCGACATCCTCGATCACATAGCTTAATCCATCTGGCAAGTGGATAGAACCCTCTCTACTCTCTAGAGAGTCAAATAGCTCCTCTCTACAATAAATATGATATGGATATGTAAAATCTAAAATTTTCTAGGAAGGAGATATCTCGTCACATATAATAAGCGCAATACTATAGTATCCTTCACCATCGCTACCATCAGCCATTATCACAGTAGCCTTCGTTCGATTCTTGAGCTACTAGCAATCTCTGATACGATGTCCTACCTCATCACACCGGTAGCATTTGATCTTACTGGCATCCTTCGACCTGGACTACCCACCTCATGATCCTTTGTCATCCACCTTTTACTGTTAGCTCCTTTAAAAACCACCAATGCTGATTTCTTACATGAACTTAAAGCTTAATTCTCTCACCTAGAAACCTCATTCTAGAGTAGTGCCAAAGTCACCTCCTCTATTTTGATGGTGCTTTTCTCCATTAGAAGAGCAATCTCCAAGGACTCGAAGGAGTGCAGAAGTGATAAAAATAAGAGCAATGTCCTCATCTTCTCCTTAACTTACTTGGCAATACTAAGGAGATTAGTGAGGATCCCCTAGAAATTGCTCAGGTGCTCTTGCATACTCTATCCTTCAGTCACCATGGTTGATAAAACTGCTTCTAAAGAAAAAATGTATTGATGGGGGACTTCGTCATGTACAACCCTCGAGCTTCACCCATAGCACCATCGAGAAGTCTCGTTCAACATATGGATCACCAACTCATCTATCAGGTACAAGCGAATCATGCTCGTTGCCTGCATCTGGAGTAGTCTTCAAGTCTTATCCTCTATGATGGCTGGACTCTCCTCATATATGAGAGCATCGATCATTCCTTGCTGGATCAGCATGTCTTTCCCCTCTCTTGCCAAAGGGAGAATTGCTCTTTCCATGAATCGATTGATCTCCATCTTATTTGTGGCTGTCTTCTCTATCTTTTTTTATCTCGATCAATATAGGTAACCTGGAGCTCTGATACCACTTGTTATGGCATCAACTGTACTGATATTACTTTTTTGGAGAATCTCTCATGCAGAATATGGATCTATGTTCTCAGAATCATGATTATCGGTATTGATGCTGCAAGAAAAAAAAAAATAAAATAGAATATATAATTAATTGAACATGCGAGATTTCACTATAAAAAAATAAAAAAATTATAAGATTGAAACTTTCACTTTCAATATTGTACAATTTTCTCAATAAGAAACTCCAAATCCTTCTCACAAGCTCTCAACTCTCAATCCCTACATGCTTTTCTACCATTGCCACATCCTCTAGATCTTCATACCCAGTTTCTAGCCCTCTATCCATATTTTTAGTCCCTGACATGAAGAGCATCTCACCAAGAGTCCAACAGTTTAAACCGCATCCGAACAGAGTCCTATAGCTTATCCTACTCGTATTTGACCTTTAGAAGGATTTCTAGCCATCTAATCACCTTGGTCGCACTGCAAGTCACACGAATCAACTCTAAATCAAAATTAGATATGCTCCTGGCCATTAGATCATCGTGCAATCAGCTCTCAACTATTCGATTGCATGAAAAATGCATGTACACCATGTAAATGAGGCCATAAACCATGATAAGAGGGGCTGGCAGCGCGTGGACTACATCACTCGCTCCATGGACCAGGTAGTCCATCAAATGCCATAATAAGGGAATAGTTAAAGCACTAAAAGGGACCACTGCCTGGGCTTGGGCCGCCATGCATGCACTTGCTGGGCTGCATTAGCCTATGGGCCATGCCTAGCCTACGGGCTGGCCTAATGCGGGTCCGAGTCTTTTTTCTTGCTTTCTGGACTTGTTTGTACGGGCTTTTCACTAGATTTTGGACTTCTTCAGGAGCTAAATTAAGGTACTTTTTCTAACATAAATTACTTATATATGACAATTTATTCAAAAGTTATGAAAATTATAATACATAATGATTTATTTATGCTAATTTATTGATAATCTATCAATTTTTTATTTTCTTTTTGATGATGCAAGGTGTTTGATTGAAACATCAGTCAAAGCAATGTATATTTAGAGAGAAAGCAAAATATATAGGCAATCATAGATTTTGTTGCTAGCAAAATATGGCTATTATTCACTATAACTATAAAAGTGCTATAATTCAATATGGATAAAGAAAAGTCAAACTAAAATGTTAAGAAAAATCTACTAGACTAAATGTTATGCTTGGATCTTCATCTTATCTTAAATGCAATTGTAATAATTTTGTGGAATTAGGCTAAGGGAAGGTTGAAATTAATGATAAGTTGTAAAGTTTGACTTTCACGAACTTAATACCTAAATTTTTTTCCATAAAATTTAGACTAGTAAGTAGATGAAGGTTGGTTTTAGTTTTATTGTTAAGCTAGACCCTCCACATTGATCATTCAACCTATAAAGAATGCCACTTAGATTAAAAAGGACTTTGGTAAAGAAGATCAATGCGGGGTTTGTGATAAGTGAGAAAGAGAGAGAAAGGGGTGAGAAAGAGAGAGGGAAGGCTAGGGTTTCACCCAGGGCATTCATGAAGGGAGATTTTGAGAGGAGAGAGGCCCGAAAGGAGAGGGCTTCATCCCCAGTGGACAAGGAGATGCCAAATCCCTCTCCAAAAAGGAAAAATGGTTCTCCTTCACATAGTCCTAAGAGGAAGAACAGTGGAAATAGTGCTTGATCCTCGGAGACTAGAAGGTTCAGGGCTCAAGCTATTCAGGGCGTCTAGCGTTTCAAATGGAAAACCTCCAAAGCCATGGTAGAGGAGGTGCTAGAGCTTCAAGAGAGGTTTTCACAGGTGGTAGGGTTTGCGGATGATAATATGGATCAAGCATGCAACCATTGGAAAGCGACATTGATTGGTAAGTTTTTAGGAAAAGGATTTCCTGTGGATTTTATCCAGAATGAGTTAAGAACGAGATGGAATGTCCAAGGAAATTTTCAATTTTCCACTCTTTCGAAGGGAGTTCTCCTCTTTGATCCTCCCTCTGAGGATGTCCAAGCCTGGATACTAACCAAAGGACCATGGATTCTAGTAGGCCAGCTGCTAGCCTTAGAGAACTGGCTATCGAACTTCAATCCTAGTCTTAATAAAATTTGGCAAGCTTGAATTTAGATTCGATTGCTAGATCTACCAATACAACTATGGGACAAAGAGAAAATCTTTAAAATCATTTCTATTGCTGGTTCTCTTCTAGTCCTTGATGAGTGGATGGAAGATTCTAGCTGTAAGGGATTTGCTAGAGTCTGTGTTTTGATGGATGTGGAGAAGGTTGTTTGTCTAGGAACTAATATTTGAGTCAAAGGGGCAACATACTGGCAACCTTTCTTCTACAAAGAGTTGCCATAGATTTGCTATTATTATCACCTGATGGGTAGAACCATGGAATCCTATGATTATGATAAGGGCCAGGGTACCAAACAGATATATAGGACCTGGATCCAAGTAGTCAGGGTGTTGATCATCCCTTCAGCGCTTAACAGCAAATCTACTAACTAGTCCCCTATTGGTGGACAGCCTTCTCCCACCTGGTTGCTGCTAAAAAAGCTCCAGAGGCAGGGTTCCCCTAAAAAGGTTGGTTCCCAACCCAACACAAGTTCTGAAGTTGGATCAGGTTCTTGATTCTCTCCATTGATGAGATATCAGTTTGAGAAGGAAAACCAACTACAACAAATGATTCTTTTCTCTGATTCTAGAGTCTTACCTCCTATTACAAGCCCTACTACTTCAAAAGAAAAAAAGGAAAAGATCTTCGCCAAAGAATGATATTCCTATAATTTGGAAGGGGAGAGGGGCTAATTCTCCACCTAAAGCAAAAGTAATCGTATTAGAAGATCCTGGCTCATAGGGAGGGGATCAAACTATCCAAAGTTTATTAGCTATTATCATAAGACAAAAGACTGGTTGTAGAGAGGTTTGGAGACCATTTGCAAGAATGACTGGGGACCAAGGCAAGCAACATCATGCAGTATGTTTTTCTATGATGCAAAGTAGAGGCCAAGAAGAAAAAAGCAATCATGCAAATGTTCACCATAATGAATCTATGTCCCGTGCTCTTATTTTTCATAAATTATAAAATAAAATGATTGAAAAGGGAAAGCATAGAAGTGAGACAATATGGAAGAATGATCCCGAAAATCCATCTACATCTCTATCCTTTGAATCTCGTATATAACAAAAAATAGATATCCTAGGGTCGATTGAGATGTGGCTGTAGAGAATTCAGCTACATACTCATCTGCTGATAAATGAAGATTATTTCCTAGGATTGCAGAGGAGTGGTCAAACCCTCCTTTGCAAATAATGCTAAAACATTGATTAAAATGCATAATCCTGGTTTTTGTTATTTCTTGGAGACTAGGATTGCTGAATTAGAGCAGCATAAAGTCTAGAACTACATGGGACCATAGTAGAGTGTGTATATGTTGCCTTCCCAAGGCTTGTTAGGGGGCATCATTATCATCTGGAGGAAAAATATGGGCTAATTAATTCTTCTTCATATAAATAGGCAAGTCATTTTTGGAGTTATCACATCCAATCATCAATAATCGTGGCTTATTGGATTCGTTTATGCTAGTACCTTTCAAATCGAGTGAAAAAGCTTGTGGATGCTTGCTATCAAGTCTTGGGTTTATAAATTCCCACTCTTCTAATTGGGGATTTTAATTGCATCCTTAATGACACCGACAAGCAGGGTAGAAGACCTTTCTAAGCTACTAGAGATATTAAAGTATTTAGCAACTTTGTCTACCATATGGGACTTATTGATTTGGGATACAGGGATCCAAAGTATACTTGGTGCAATAATAGACTTGGCAATGCTAGAGTCTGGAAAAGATTGGATAGAGCCTTTACTTCTGATCAGTGGTTGAACAAGTACCCAGAGGCCTCTATTACTCACCTTCCTTCCTTTGCTTCGGACCACTATCCAATCCCATTAGCTTTGGAAGGTAAAATTGCTAATATTAATATCCTTTTTAAATTTGAAAAGATCTAGCTTCATTGTGTAGGGGTATTAGAGGTCATTGATCAAGCCTAGCATGTTAAGGATAACTATTCTCCTGTTGTCAAGCTTTTAATATTATTAAATAATATTTGACAGGCTTTAATGAAATGAAAATATAGGATATGCAATATATTCACTAAGGGGCAATCTCTGTTTTAACAAATCTATGATCTATAAATGCAAGAAGCAGAGATGGGCGAACTCTCAAAATCTCAGTTTAATCTGCTTATGGCTCTTCTTAAAGAATATAATAAAATTCTTCATTTGCAAGAGATATTTTGGAGGCAAAAGCTCACGTCAATTGGTTAAAGCATAGGGATTCTAATACTAGATATTTCCATCGATCAACTATCTTAAGAAGGAGATGGAATAGAATTAATGGGATCCTATATGAGTAGAGAGAAATGTATGAAAATAATGATGATATTACTCGCATTCTCTTTAATCACTTTCAATAAAGATAAACCTGTCTTGCCCAGGTGGAGGAGCTTAAAAATAATATTATCCAACTATCTATCACATCTATCCAAAATAATTCCCTGATTCGACCAGTGACTATGATAAAATTTAGAATATAGTGCAGACTCTGAATTTTGATAAGGCCCCTGACCCTGATAGTTTTTCTACTTTCTTTTTTCAAAAATTCTAGCACCGGATTAAGCATGAGGTGATCTATGCAGTCATTATTTCTTCTCTACCGATACCATGACCTAGGCTTGGAACAGGACCTTTATAACTCTTATTCATAAAAAAGAAAATCCGAAATAAACTGCTGACTTTCACCCAATAAGTTTATGTAATACTACTTAAAAGATTGTGGCTAAAATTCTTGTTAATAAGCTCTAACCCATCTTTCCTCATCTCATTTCTAAGGAGAAGGCAGCTTTCATGCAAGACAGAGATATTGGTCAAAAATTTTACTAGCCTAGGAACTAATGCATTCTATGGAGAGAGCTGCTCTAACTAGAGGTTTGGCAATTTTAAAACTAGATATGGAGAAAGCCTATGACAGAGAACATTGATTGTTTCTCTTTACTATTCTAGCTCAACTTAGGTTCCATCCAAGGTTTATTGCCTGGATAAGAGATTGTATTTAGAATTTTAATCTAGCTCTGCTTATCAATGGATCCCCATCTTAGTAGATTCAGGCTTTCAGTGGTCTCCATCAAGGATGTCCATTATCACCCTACTTATTCATTATGTGCTCTGAAGTTTTATTTCAAATGCTTCACTTTGTGGTATAGAACGAACTATGAAAGTCTATCAATCTTCAAGAAAAGGCCCTGTTATTTCTTATCTTATGTTCACTGATGATTATTTGCTAGTTGCTAGGGCTACTATGGCAACATAGCCTATTTAAGGGCTATTGTTGATGCTTATTGTAATATCTCTGGATAGATCATGAACTTTAGAAAATCTTCATTTATGATCAATCCTAAAACTCTCTCCACAATCAAAAGTTAGATTAGAAGTCTGCTTCAAATGAATCTATATCAAGAGTGTGGAAGTATCTTGAGGTGCTAATATCTAAAAAAGCTCTAACTAGAAATGACTATAATTTCATTGAAACAAAAGTGAATATCAAAATCCAAAACTAAAAATGGAGTGTTAGCCATGGCAGGAAGAACAACTTTGCTTAAATCTATTATTGCCTCAATTTCGCTATATTACCTCTCATGTATTCACGTTCTGTTAGTAATGATTAATATGATTGAAAAAGAATACAGAGCTTTTTATGATGCCACTTTTCAGATCATATAGGACTTCATCTTGTGTCATAGGACAAGATCTGTATGCCACAAAACTTTGGGGGCCTAAACATTACACCTTTTCATATAAAACAATATGCTTTTCTTGCTAGATTGGTAGCGGAATTGGTTCTCGATCCTAATTCTCTTTGGACCAAGGTCGTCATAACCATTACCAGTTTCAAGGTTCTTGGCACAATTATAATAATCCTCAGCACTCCTCAATATTTGAAGAAAAATTCTTAGATGGGGCAATAGTATATAGAGTTACATCTCTTGGACTATTGGTGATGGTACCTTTATCAATATTTTAAATGATCCTTGGATTACTTTGCCTATTTATCTCTAACCTATTTTCATTAATACTGAGGCCAATCTTGACAAACTCAAGGCAAGTAATTAATTTACTCAAAATAGGTCTATTGTTATGTCAACTGAGATGATAGAAAATATAGCTATGATGCCTATTATCAAACATGTTATACCTGACAAGTTGATGAGGGAGAAAAGCTTATCTAATAAATCTATCCTAAAAGACTTGTATTCTTTGGTTGGGCCTTCTCATGCAATATCGGAGAATACCATGGGTTGGATATGGAAGCTTAATGTACCTTCAAGGGTTAGGTTCTTCTGGTGGAAGGTGTAGTGAGGTTGCCATGCAAAAACTTTTTATTATCAAAAAGTCTTATTGAGCAATAATGCAAGCTATGATCTTTGCCCAAGAAGCTTAGAGGATATGACTCATATCTTCATCACTTGTTCCTTTGCTACCTCTTATTAGTGCCAAATTTTGAAAGTTTGTCAGGATGTTTGTCTACCCCAATCTATCTTGGATTTGCTGGATTTTCTTTCTGATGGCCATAGTAGTACCATGACTAAATCCCTCATTAAAATAACTGCTTGGCTATTATGGGATGCCTGTAATGAATGCATTTTCAGTCATAACAATACTTTGTCTAACCAACTTCTTTGCAGGATTTATCAATATCTACCTCATCAACACAGTCATAACATAGTACTTAAATTCAGTATCCAGATAGGCATTATGGTGTTCCTAAGCTACTCAACTCGAGAAAACTACTAAAATATCTTTCTACCTGGTCACCACCTCCTATGAAAAACTTAAAATCAATTATGATACTTGTCACGCCCCGAATCCAGCACCGGAATCGACTACGCGACCAGTCACACGAATCCTAGAATACCCTCTAGAATTCATGCAAGGCCTAAAAATTTTTAATTATAACTTCAATCCTTTATAATATTATTGATCACCATTCATAAGAAATTACCTAATATAAAGGAAATAAGACAACACATATGGTTCAATTTCAGTCATCCTTCAGTCATTTGCTTGGTATTAATAACTCTCTAGCTATTCAACATTTTTCCACCAATCCAATCCCCTACCCAAGCTCGAAGATCCTACACAACTTTGAAAAGAAAAAATAAATAGGGGTTATGAGTTTTACAGCCCAATAAGGTCTCCAAACAGTCACCAATAATAGTAATAATTTGAAAATAGCAAGGAGATAAGAATATATCATGTCATGGAAGGAAATAACTCAAATGTCACTATGACAAAAACCTTTTATAAAATCATATTTTCTTTTTATGTTTTCAATTTAATCATCCTTCTTCTTTAGGATTCTGAATTAACCATGGTTATGCTTCAGTCCATGACTGGCAATCTCAATATCACACTTCAACTTATGGCGGGCAAATCCATGCCTGCAATAGGCAATATTTGTCATGATTCCACCTATAACCAGCAATCTCGATGTCACACTTCAGCCTGTGACGACATATCCATGCCTGCGATAGGTAATATATATCACGATTCTGTCTGTGACCGGCAATCTCAGTAACCACGATCTCATGGCATGGCTAGTCCAATTACCTCATTCTTTTAATTAAGACTTTATCCTTTCATATCATCATGTCAAATCATATCATGATGTCAAACCATGAATCTCAAATCTTTCAATGACCGACATTACGGTCCAAACCCTACAAATATCACTTTATTTGATAAAACATGGTATACAAGAATATAGCTAATAACAATAACAATTGTAATGTCCAATATCAAAAGTCAAACTATTCCATGCAAAAACAAATCATGTATGCCAATGCATATGCGCACGGATCAAATCATGTCATAATAAACACATATATATAACTGGTGAACAGGTCCAGAGATCCTTACCTTCAAGAGCTAACCCAAAATATCCGATGTCAATTTGTACTCGGAGCCCGCTCAACACTTTCCTGCTCAGAAAACTGATCCCCTACAATAATAAATAATTTATTTAAAATTCTTTTATGATTAACCAAAAAAATCTTCAATTGCATGAATTTCGAGAAAAAGACTTTCTAATCTTCTCTTCTTTCTTTCTCATCTTTTTTCTCCTCTTTCTCCCTCTTCTCTCTCCTCATCTTCTCTCTCTCCTCTTTCTCTCATCATCTTCTCTCTCTTCATCCTCTATCTCCTCTCTTTTTTTTTCTTTTCCTTCTCATTTTCTCTTTCTTCTTTTTTTTCCATGGAATAGAGGCCTTTTTTTCCTCTCCCTCTCTTCTCTTCTCTCTGCTCTTTCTCTCTCCTTTTTCTCCCTCCTTTTTTTCATCAAACAGAAACTTTTCTTTTCTTTTCTTTCTTTCTTTCTTTTCTTTCTCTCTTTCTCTCCTTTATTTCTCTTTTCTTCCCTCCCGAACTCCTCTGCTTCTCCATCGGCTTGACCGGACTAGCCTCCCCATAGCTGCCGGTGACCAAGGGAGGTGATTTCCCGAAAGGGGAGCTCAGCGAACCGGAGCAGACTGCGACGGTGCAGCCACCGGTGATCCACGGTCCCAAGCCACAGTTAAACCAAAACAACCAAAAAGAATCGAATCAAACCCTCCATAAATCCAAATAATGGAAGAGAAGACTCACCGGTCAGCATTGGAGAGCTCCCGGTCACTCGTCAGAGAAGAAAGAGATGCTTAGAAGGGTACGATGGGGCGACAGCATGGGGGATTTAAAGAAATCACCGTCGGTCTCCTTATCGCATAGGAGAAAGGGAAATTGCATCGGTCGAAGTCCCAGTCCAACCCAACCACAACGCCGGTGGAGTCCCTCTCCTCCTCGGCTTCCTCGTCGTGAGTTTTTTGGCAAGCTTCCTTGATCAGATAAGGGGAGGAAACCCTCCCCTATTCTGACTCCTCTTCGACTCTCATTTTTTTCGTAACTGGGCCAAAGTCGGCTGGCTTGCCGACTTTGGCCCAAACACTTGGGTTTTATATTCTCTCCCATTAAAATAATTTCATCCTTAAAATTAGCTTGATTGAGAATTTAAACATTAAAAATATCCAACCCTCACGTCATTCTCAAACTCCCAATTAGTCTACCTCTTAAGGTACTTGCTTTCCAAGTCTTAATGAGATTAATATAATATTCAAAACTTAATCTTTTTCATTTGTTGCCACCAGGATCATCGTGGCCCATAGCTGCTGTCGACGTCGGAGCGCGCCTCTTCGTCCTCTCCCTTTGCTGCTTGGCAGTCCTCCGCTCCTGGACCTGCAAGACAGGGGTTAGTGACCCAGGCTGGGGTTTCCAGCGAGAGCACTCCGACGGTCAAGTCAGTGATGATCCAGGGGAACAGATCCTCCTGGTCAAGCCCCTCTTGATGGACTCCACATGAGGAGGAGTGTGTGGTGTGGATGTGAGTAGCAGGTGTGCCGGGAAAAGTACGGCCTAGTTAGGGGGAGTCCCTGTGTGGCCCTTCCTCCCGACCTTGCTCTGGGATGCTGGTGATGCCATGCCCCTCTTCTTGGTGGGGGTTGCACTCTCCTCCCTTTTTTTTCTTTTGTGTTCTGGCTTGTCTCTTTTTTTTGTATGTTGGGGTTGTTGTATTACCTCCGGGTTCGTTGCGAACTAGGTTACCATTGGGCACTTGCCTCGGGATCCCCGTCGGGCTGTCAGGCATGTGCAGTGGTGTCCCAATGAGCCTTTCCTGATTCATGATAAGGGGAGCTGTCATGCGCTCCGACACTCCTCTTGGTCGCCTCATTTCGAGAAACTTGGTAGCACCTCAGTTGGTAGGCCGCCGCCCACGGGATTCGAATATCCCGGTTGACTTCCTTTCTTGGATGATCTGGGTGGTTGGTGAGGAGTGTGGCATCTTGATCAGCGTGCTTCTTCCCTTTCTAGTATAACTGGCAGCTGCAGGTGGTTAGTACGGCCTGGAAGGCGCACCGGTGTAGCCCTCGGGTGGCTCGCTGACGTTCTGGACCTCGCTCGAGCTGGGACTGAGCTGGAATGGTAGGGCTCGCTCTGACCTAGGTGCTCCAAGCTTGCGGGGGTGTCTTGGTGGAGGAGAGCAGAGTGCGGGCCCGGTCCAAAGGGCACGTGCTCGGAGAGGCTCCACGTTGGCGGGTGAGCACTGAGCTCGACTCCAACCACAGGGCTCTAACCTCCGAGGGTCTCGCTCTGGAGGGTAGAGGGCACGCGCTCGGAGAGGCTCCACGTTGGTGGGTGAGCACTGAGCTCGACTCCGATCACAGGGCTCTAACCTCCGAGGGTCTTGCTCTGGAGGACAGAGGGTGGACCCGCTCCAGAGGGCGCGCACTCGGAGAGGCTCCACTTTGGCGGGTGAGCGCCGAGCTCGACTCTGACCACAGGGCTCTAACCTCCAAGGGTCTCACTCTGGAGGGCAGAGGGCGGACCCGGTCCAGAGGGCGCGCGCTTGGAGAGGCTCCACTTTGGTGGGTGAGCGCTAAGCTTGACTCCGACCACAGGGCTCTAACCTATGAGAGTCTCGCTCTAAAGGGCAGAGGGCGGACCCGGTCCAGAAGACGCACGCTCGGAGAGGCTCTACTTTGGCGGGTGAGCGCTGAGCTCGACTCCGACCACAGGGCTCTAACCTCCGAGGGTCTCGCTCTAGAGGGCAGAGGGCAAGCCCGGTCCAGAGGGCACGCGCTAGGAGAGGCTCCATGTTAGCAAGTGAGCGTTGAGCTTGACTCCGACCACAAGGCTCTAACCTCCGACAGTCTCGCTCTGGAGGGCAGAGGGTGGACCCGGTCCAGAGGGCACGTGCTTGGAGAGGGTCCACTTTGGTGGGTGAGCGCTGAGCTCGACTCTGACCACAGGGCTCTAACCTCCGAGGGTCTCACTTTGGAGGGCAGAAGGCGGCTCCGGCCTAGGCATCTCGAGCTCATGGGCCCGACCTGGCAGAGGACAGAGCTCAGCTAGCTATCTTAAAAGAGCTCAGCTCAGCTCAGCTCGGCAGCGGAGTTCGGGCTGGAGAATTGGCTCGGCGTCCGATGCGGCGTCTTCCTTTGACGTGGTGCCTGTCGGTTCCCCCATGTCAGTTGTCCTGCCACATCATTTGCCCCCCACTCCCAAGACTTATTAGTGCACGACGCTCGGGCCAAAAGGAGTAATTGCGGTGCTGACATGGAAAGGCAGAAATCTGGCACGATGATGGCCATGATTGCTGGCGCTTCGAGAGACGGCCCCACGGACCAATGCAGGGGTGCCACGTGGCCATGTCCGAGGAGTAGTTAATGTTGACGTAGAATTCCAAGCGGCCAGGATGCCATTTTCACTGATGGGCAGCACGTGGAGTGGATCCGTTGGCGGAGGGGTTGGATCGGTATGAACCCATCAGGTCATTTCGACATTGAAAAGGAGGGCCTTACCCAAAACATCTATTATTTTGAATTCTCCGTACCTGCTACTGCTCGCCCAAGCTTTCTTCTTCTTCACAGCTGCCTCAGGTTTTCTAAGAAACCAGGTCAGTTTCTTCTTCCTTCTCCCCCTGCTAGAGTAGGGTTCTTTCTTCGGGCCTGGGGTCTTCTTTGAGTTGAGTCTGCTCTTCCGTCCTCCACTTCGAGTCCTTTATTCCCCTTATTCTTGAGGATTTCCCATTTTGGTCCGGGCTTCCGCCCCTCCACTGATCAAGACGAGGCCGGTCCCTTCAAGCAAAGGCCGGCATCCTCTTCTTCTTCTTCTGGGGGGGCCGAAGATGTAACTCGCTTTGAGCTCAGTAGGAAGCGTCCTCCCGGTCCGGTACTCATCAGGGAATCGAGATCCGGTCCTTCTTTCCCTCCTCCTTCTGTCCCCATCTCTGAGTCTGTCCGGTCCACAAGTGCTGGTGGGGTCGCCTCGACGATCACCGCCGAGGAACTAAGGACCGTTCGAGATGTCTATGGCATCCCTCCTTCTGTTCGGCTCATGATCCCTCGTCTGGGGGAACGGGTCACTTCCAGTGGCCCGGGCCGCCTTGATTTTTACGATGAGACCTTCTCCGGGGGTCTCCAATTTTCTTTTCACCCTTTCTTTCTATCCATCCTGGACAATTACCTTTTGGTCCCTGCTTAGTTAGTGCCAAACGTTATTAGAGTTATCTTTTCTTTCATTGTACTCTGCCACCTCCACGGGTTCGTTGCCCGGTTCTCCTTGTTTAGGGCCTTCTTCGTCCTAAAGTGCCACCCAACTGAGGATGGGAGGTGATCCTTGTCCTCTCGCCCGAAGGGCATCAGATTTGAGGTACCCTCTTCCATTAGGGGATGGAAGAGTAAGTTTTTCTTTGTTGAGGTTGAGGAGGTCGACTGGGTCTGGAGCGATCCGAACAAGTCCCCCAACCAAAATTCTGTGGTCGATGCGGCTGACCGGGATGACTACCAGCAGCTCCGCACCACCTAGATTCCTTCTCTCGATGTCCTGTTATCTGAGCAGAACCTCACCGACTCCAGGGTCGACCCAACGAATGGGTTGGGTGAGTTCGACCTGAACGTCCCTTTTCCTTTGTTTTCTTTTCTTACACTTCTTGCATTGTTTCCCACGGACTCTAACTGTTGTGTGACTTGCATGCAAGAATGATTTTCTCCGAGAATGACCTGCTGGCGATCACCCGGAAGAGGCCGCCGACCAGGCTGGCCGGGGAGCCTTCATCGAGGTGAGTCCGAGGCGAGAGCTCTCTTGTGGCTGCCTTCACTGCAATGGTTGGTTCGAGTTCGGCTGCTCCAGCTGGTTCGAGCTCAGGGGTGGCTCGGGTTGCTCCTATGCCAGTGGAGAGGGTGACTTCTGTGGCATCGAGGCCAGCCCAGCAGGCCCCTGCTGTAGAGCCCAAAGTAGTGGCCCGGGCAAGGGCCGTGGCTGCTGCCGCTGCACCCTGCCATCCTCCGAGTCCGCCCGTCGTCGAGATCAGGGGTGCGGAGGTCCGGGCCGCGACCAGGACCACGATCGAGGCACCGCCTACGCCGGCACCAGCTTCTCAGCCTGCCCCCTGAGACTCTTCGGCCATCAGGGCAAGGCCGCCCACTCCCGAAGAGGACGGGAGGGAGGAGGCACGATGCCGTCTCCCCTTCAAGATGGGGCCGGAGAGCTCATTCCTCTGGAGCCTCAAGCTGGCCGAGCGCATGATGGACTTCTCGATCCAAACATGCGACTGACAAGAGATGGCCGGAATGAAGCTGGGTGATGTTATCAGTGCCATCTTCCCCCAACTGTACTCGGTGAGCTATCCCTTCCTTTCTTCTCTTTTTTTTTTTTGCTAACCTCTTCTCATGGTGCAGATCGATGCCAAGGCCCTCTTCATTAAGGGCTGCTATCAGAACTAGGAGCATCTCGAGAGGCAACAGACGGCCGAGACCGAGTCCCTGAAAGCCGACCTGAAGGAGAAGGTCGGGGCAAATGGGGCCCTTGAACTGAAGGTCAAGGACCTTGAGAAACAGCTCACCGATGTCGAGGGGAGAGTGAAGAGGCTTCTAGAGGCCCGCGACTTGGAGCGGAGCCATTCGAAGAAGGCCGTCGACGATCTCTCCATCGTCGAGAAAAATTGAATTAGTATAGTGCCGAGGTCAATCGGCACAAGGAGGCCTTCCGGGCTGTCCAAGCGGAGCTGACAGCAGGAAAGGAGAAACTGGCTATAGCTGAGAAGGTGACGGAGGTGGCGGCCAAGTCGGCGAAGGCCGCAAGGCTAGAGGCCACCGGGTCGAGGAGGGTGGCCGCTGAGGCCAAGAAGGGCGCTAAGGATGCCGTCGCGAAGTTCAAGGCTTCGGAGGAGTTCGTCGTCGAAATTCATCAGATGGCGTCGGACTCCTACAAGGGCTTTATGTTCTTGCATGGCCGAGTCGAGGCACTTGTCCCCGAGAAGAACCGTGACCGCCTCAAATATCCTTCGACCTCTAACACAGAGCCCGACGAGGAGGTGGTGGAGGAAGCCGTGGCCCCAGAGTCCCTGACGCCAGCCGAGGCCAAACCACCCGAGACCAGAGCTGCCCAATCGGAGGTTCCTGAAGGCAGGAACTCCCAGCCTCAGAGCTCAGCAGGGAGACCGACCGGCGTGGAGTAGCCCTTCTCTTTTCCTTACTTTGTTTTGTATTTTTGTTCCTTGTACTTAGTCAGGGTCGTCCAGCATATCGGGGGCCCGCAAAATACTTGTAACTTGTGTTTAATCAATGAAACTTGAGTTTCTTTACCACTTTTTTTTTTTTTTTTGCCTGGCTCTTCCCTTCTTTCTCTCTTTCTTTCACTCCCCTTTTTTCCTCTCCTCTTTTTTTTGTATATGAGTGGGGAGATCAGAGAGAAGGACCTCACCTTGCCTGGGGGTTGAGTTATAACACTTGAGAGCTGCTGAGCTCGAAGGTGTTGCGGACTGAGAGCTACGTGGCTCGAAGTTCCCTTGGCCGGAGATCTGAGCTCCGGTCTTGGGCTGGCATCCTGGAGCTGGGCTCGGGGACGTTGGTGACTGAGAGCTGCGTGGCTCGGAGTTCTCTTGGCCAGAGATCTGAGCTCCGGTCTTGGGCTGGCATCCTGGAGCTGGGCTCGGGGATGTTGGTGATTGAGATCTGCATGGCTCGAAGTTCTTGGCTGGAGATCTGAGCTCCGATCTTGGGCTGGCATCCTGGAGCTAGGCTTGGGGACATTGGTGACTAAGAGCTGCATGGCTTGATGTTCCCTTGGACGGAGATCTGAGCTCCGGTCTTGGGCTGGCATCCTGGAACTGGGCTCGGGGATGTTGGTGGCTGAGAGCTGCGTGGCTCAAAGTTTCTTTGGCCGGAGATCTGAGCTCCGATCTTGGGCTGGCGTCCTGGAGCTGGGCTCGGGGATGTTGGTGACTGAGAGCTGGTAGTTTTGTTGCTGTACTTCTTCTCTTCTCTTTCTTTCCTTCCCCTCTCTTTTTTGGTGAGTGGGGAGATCAGAGAAGAAGGTCCTTGCCATGTTTCCCTCATGTTCGCTTTCTTTCCTTCCCCTATCTTCTTCTTCTTCTTCTTTTTTGATGAGCGGGGAGATCAGAGAAGAGGGTCCTTGCCGTGTTTTCCTCTCGTTCTCTTTCTTTCCTTCCCCTCTCGTCTTCTTTTCGAGTGGGGAGATCAGAGAAGAGGGTGCTTGTCGTGTTCCCCTCTCGTTCTCTTTCTTTCCTTCCCCTCTCGTCTTCTTTTCAAGTAGGGAGATCAGAGAAGAGGGTTACAGGACTTGATTGTCTTGGAGCTAGGCTTGAGGCCTTCCTAGACGGGGAGCTAGGCTCGGGTCCAAGGGTTGCCTGAAGGCTTGGCTCAGGTCTTTGGCGCCTTGGAGCTAGGCTCGAGGCGTTGATGGGAGCTACTTGGCCCCAAGATCTCTTGGCATCTCAGAGCTGGGCTTGGAGGTGCTTGAGATTGAGAGTGGCTTGGCTCGGCGATCCCTTGGCCGGAAGATCTGAGCTCCGGTCTTGGATTGGCGTCCTGGAGCTGGGCTCGAGGACATTGTTGATTGAGAGCGGCATGGCTCGATGATCCCTTGGCCGGAGATCTGAGCTCCGATCTTGGGTTGGCATCCTGGAGCTGGGCTCGGGGATGCTTGAGATTGAGAGCGGCATGGCTCGAAGATCCCTTGATCCTGGAGCTAGGCTCGGGGATGCTTGAGATTGGGAGCGGCATGGCTCGATGATCCCTTGATATCCTGGAGCTAGGCTCGGGGTGCTTAAGACTGAAAGCAACATGGCTCGATGATCCCTTGACATCCTGGAGCTAGGCTCGGGGATGCTTGAGATTGAGAGCAACTTGGCTCGAAGATCCCTTAACGTCTTGGAGCTAGGCTCGGGGGCGCTTGAGACTGAGAGCGACATGGCTCGATGATCCCTTGACATCCTGGAGCTAGGCTCGGGGATGCTTGAGATTGAGAGCAGCTTAGCTCGAAGATCCCTTGGCCGAAGATCTGAGCTCCGGTCTTGGATTGGTGTCCTGGAGCTGGGATCGGGGATGCTTTGAGATTGTTCCCTGCAAGATATATAGATACTCGTGCAAGGAAAAGTTGTTATCATTATTATCGATAAGAAACCTTACATCATAGGTGGCATCTTGGCGGACTGCGGGCACTCCATGTCTGGGGGAGCCTGACGCCGTCGAGGTCTTCGAGGTGATAAGCCCCTTGCGATGGGGCTTCGGCTGCCTTGTAGGGACCTTCCTGGTTTGGTGGGAGTTTGCCGCATTCCAGGGCTACTTTGCCTCTGCCCGGTGCAGCACCAGATTTCCGGGTCCAAAGGTTCTTGGTCAAACCCGGGCGTTGTAACACCAGGGTTGCTCGTTGCTGACGAGTTTTATTGGGGCCGGCGTTCCGTCATCAATTGTGGTACACTTTTCCAGGATGGTTCGCAATCGTCCTCCTGATGATCATGGCATCTTCATTTGCCTTTCTTCCTCGCTTTCTCCTTCCTGCACAGTGAGGAATACGTTCTCGGGGTCCCCTGCCCCCCCGGTCCTCTTGGATGCACACGCGACTCCCCAGGTGAACACGCCCACCGGCTTCACGGTGGGGCGGCCGTCGATGATTGGAGCTGGCGGGAGAGCGGCAAGTGCCTGGGGCCCTGCTTGAGGTCTGCCCCCCTCCGCAAACCTCTGGAGGTAGGCTCTCTTGAGGAGTTCCTTGATCCCCTACTTGGGGCCGCGACATTCTTCGATGTCATGGCCGTGATCGCGATGAAGGCGACAATACTTCACCTCGCTACGACCGATGAAAGGCTTCGATGGTAGCTGGTGTTGTAGTCCACTAGCTCGCTGGTTAAGCCTTGCATACTGGCGAGCCGGCAGAAGAACTCTGCTAGTCCACGCTCATATTTCTCCAAGGCGCCTTTCCGCTACGCGCCTGATGGCTTCTTCAACAGACCCCTTCACCGGAGGAGATGGAGAAGGTGACGTGGGTGCCCTTCGGAAGGGGAGTCCCTTGTGCGACTGGTGGAGACCTCTTGAGCTTGTGTCGTCACCGTTCTTCAGTGGAGTGTCGATCTATAAAGAGGTGGAGGGCTTGATCTGCCCCCCCACCTGGCGCGCCAATCTGTTGCCGCCAGGATCGTCGTGGCCCATAGTTGCTGTCGACGTCGGAGCGCGCCTCTTTGTCCACTCCCTTCACTGCCTGGCGGTCCTCCGCTCCTAGACCTGCAAGACAGGGGTTAGTGATCCGAGCCAGGGTTTCCGGGGGACACTCTGACGGTCAAGTCAGTGACGATCCAGGGGAACAGAACCTCCTGGTCGAGCCCCTCTTGATGGACTCCACACGAGGAGAAGTGTGTGGTGTGGATGTGAGTGGCAGGTATGCCGGGGGAAGTGCAGCCTGGTTAGGGGGAGTCCCTGTGTGGCCCTTCCTCCCAACCTTACTCTGGGATGCTGGTGGTGCCATGCCCCTCTTCTTGGTGAGGGTTGTACTCTCCTCCCTTTTTTTTTTCTTTTGTTCTGGCTTGTCTCTTTTTTTTTGTGTTGGGGTTGTTGTGTTACCTCCGGGTTCATTGCAAACTAGATTACCGTTGGGCACTTCCTCGGGATCCCCGCCGGGCTGTCAGGCGCGTGCGGCGATGTCCCAAGAAGCCTTTTCTGATTCGTGATAAGGGGAGTCATGCGCTCCGACACTCCTCTTGGTCGCCTCATTTCAGGAAACTTTGCAGCGCCTCGATGGTGGGCCACCACCCACAGTATTCGAATCTCCCAGTTGACTTTCTTTATTGGATGATCTGGGTGGTTGGTTAGGAGTGTGGCATCTCGATCAGCATGCTTCTTCCCTTTCTAGTGTAACTGGCGGCTGCAGGTGGTCAGTACGGCCTGGAAGGCGCTCCGGTGTAGTCCTCGGATGGCTCGCCGACGTTCTGGGCTGGCGAGGACCTCGTTCGAGTTAGGGCTGAGCTGGAATGGCGGGGCTCGCTCTGACCTAGGCGCTCCGAGCTTGTGGGGGAGTCTTGGTGGAGGAGAGCAGAGTACGGGCCCGGTCCAGAGGGCGCGTGCTCGGAGAGGCTCCACGTTGGCGGGTGAGCGCTAAGCTCGACTCCGACCACAGGGCTCTAACCTCCGAGGGTCTCGCTCTGGAGGGCAGAGTGCGGACCCGGTCCAGAGGGCGCGCGCTCGGAGAGGCTCCACGTTGGTGAGTGAGTGCTGAGCTCGACTCCGACCACAAGGCTCTAACCTCGAGGGTCTCACTCTGGAGGGCAGAGGGTGGACCCGGTCCAGAGGGCGCGCGCTCGGAGAGGCTCCACGTTGGCGGGTTAGCGCTGAGCTCGACTCCGACCACAGGGCTCTAACTTTCGAGGGTCTCGCTCTGGAGGGCAGAGGGCAGACCCGTCCAGAGGACGTGCACTCGGAGAGGCTCCACTTTGGTGGGTGAGCGCTGAGCTCAACTCCGACCACAGGGCTCTAACCTCCGAGGGTCTCGCTCTGGAGGGTAGAGGGCGGACCCGGTCCAAAGGGCGCGCGCTCGGAGAGGCTCCACTTTGGCGGGTGAGCGCTGAGCTCGACTCTGACCACAGGGCTCTAACCTCCGAGGGTCTTGCTTTGGAGGGTAGAGGGCGGACCCGGTCCAGAGGGCACGTGCTCGGAGAGGCTCCACTTTGGCGGGTGAGCACTGAGCTCGACTCCGACCACAGGGCTCTAACCTCCGAGGGTCTCGCTCTGGAGGGCAGAAGGCGGCCCGGCCTAGGCATCCCGAGCTCGCGGGCTCGACCTGGCAGGACAGAGCTCGGCTCGCTATCTTGGAAGAGCTCAGCTCAGCTCGACAGTGGAGTCCGGGCTGGAGAATTGACGCGGTGTCTTCCTTTGACGTGGCGCCTGCCGGTTTCCCCATGTCAGCAGTCCCGCCATATCACCATTTACAATCCATATCAAATTTTTGATATCCAAATCATATCCTAATAATTACCATGTGATTTCCAAATCACTTATGTCCAGTCTTGAACAATCATGAGCTGAATTCCAATGTCACTCATCACTTATACCATAGCCCCAAGTCATCTTAACCTAAGCTCTGACACTATTCTTGTCATATCCGAATAGCCATCATGTTATTATTATTTTAATCACTTGTATCATCATCTCAAATGATCATAACCTAAGCTCTAATACCACTATGTCATGCTGTGGATCCAGCATCAGAATCGGCTACGCAACCGGCCGCACAAATCCTAGAATACCCTCTGGAATTCAAGCAAGGCTTAAAAATTTTTCATTATAACTTCAATCCTTCATAATATTATTGATCACCATTCATAAGAAATTACCAGCACAAAGGAAATAGTATAACATATATGGTTCAATTTCAGTCATCCTTCAGTCATCTGCTTGGTATTAATAACTCTCTAGCTATTCCTTATTTTTCCACCAATCCAATCCTCTACCCAAGCTCGAAGATCCTACACAACTCTGAAAAGGAAAAACAAATAGAGGTTGTGAGCTTTACAGCCCAGTAAGGTCTCCAAACAGTCACCAATAATAATAATAATTTGAAAATAGTAAGGAGATAAGAATATATCATGTCATGCAAGGAAACAACTCAAATATCACATATGACAAAAATCCTTTATAAAATCATATTTCCTTTTTATATTTTCAATTTAATCATCCTTCTTCTTTAGGATTTTGGACTAATCACGGTCATGCTTCAGCCCATGACTGGCAATCTCAGTATCATACTTCAGCCTGTGACGGGCAAATCCATGCCTGCGATAGGTAATATTTGTCATGATTTTGTTTGTGACCGACAATCTCGGTGTCACACTTCAGCTTGTGACAGGCAGATCCATGCCTGTGATAGACAATATTTGTCACGATTCTGCCTGTGACAGGCAATCTCAGTAACCACGATCCCGTGGCATGGCTAGTCCAATTATCTCATTCTCTTAATTAAGACTTTATCCTTTCACATCATTATGTCAAATCATATCACGATGTCAAACCGAATCTCAAATCTTTCAATGACCGGCATCAAGATCCAAACCATACAAATATCACTTTATTTGATAAAACATGGTATACAAGAATATAGCTAATAACAATAACAATCATACTGTATAACATAAAAAGTCAAACTATTTCATGTAAAAATAAATCATGCATGCCAATGCACATGCGAACGGATCAAACCATGTCATAATAAATATACATATATAACTGTTAAACAGGTCTAGAGATCCTTCCCTTCAAGAGCTAACCCAAAATACCGGTGTTAATTTGTACTCGGAGCTTGCTGAACACTTTCTTGCTCAGAAAGCTGATCCCCTACAATAATAAATAATTTATTTAAAATTCTTCTATGATTCATCCAAAAAATCTCAATTGCATGAATTTCAAGAAAAAGACTTTCCAATCCTCTCTTCTTTCTCTCTCCTCTTTCTCTTCTCTTTCTCCTTATCTTCTCTCTCCTCTTTCTCTCTTCTCTCCTCTTTTTCTCATCATCTTCTCTCTCTTCATCCTCTCTCTCTCCTCTCTCTCTTTTTTTTTTCTTTTCTTTTTCTCTTTCTTCTTTTTTTTTCCATGGAACAGAGGCCTTTTTTTTCTCTCCCTCTCTTCTCTTCTCTTCTTCTCTTTCTCTCTCCTTTTCTCCCTCCTTTTTTTTTCATCGAACAGAAGCTTTTTTTTCTTTTCTTTTCTTTCTTCCTTTCATTTCTTTCTCTCTTTCTCTTTTCTTCCCTCCTGAACTCCTCTGCTTCTCCCTTGGCCCGACCGGACTAGCCTCCCCATGGCTGTCGGTGACCAAGGGAGGTGATCTCCAGGAAGGGGAGCTCGGTGAACCAGAGCAAATGGCGGTGGCACGGCCACCGGTGATCCATGGTCCCAAGCCATAGTTAAACCGAAACAACCAAAAAAAATCAAATCAAACCCTCCCTAAAATCCAAATAATGGAAGAGAAGACTCACCGGCCAGCATTGAAGAGCTCCCGGTTGCTCGCCAGAGAGGAAAGAGATGCTTGGAAGGGTACGATGGGTGGTGGTGTGGGGGATTTAAAGAAATCACCGTCGATCTCCTTATCGCGTAGGGGAAGGAAAAACCGCATCGACCGGAGTCCTAGTCCAACCCAACCACAATGCTGGTGGAGTCCCTCTCCTCCTCAGCTTCCTTGTTGCGAGTTTTCTGGCGAGCTTCCTCGATTGGATAAGGGGAGGAAACCCTCCCCTGTTTTGACTCCTCTTCGACTCTCTTTTTTTTTTCCGTGACTGGGCTGAAGTCGACTGGTTTGCCGACTTTGGCCCAAACACTTGGGTTTCACAATACTGCTATATTAGATGACAAGGTTTCTATCGCCTTTGTTGTTTGATATGCTGAAGGATATCTTACTATACCTGTAGGTAAATTTGTTATTCCTTAATTCGTTAAATATGCAAAACTCCTGGTAGCCTAATGGGGAGTAGCTAAAGTTATCTTACTCTAGGAGCTATGCATATTCTTCTTGAAGGGGATTCTACTCATTCTATATCCTTGATATCTTCTCTTCAAAGCAAACACAAGCAGCTTCATCCACTACTCACTGACATTCAAATTTGTATATCTACGTGTATTTCTTTTTGGGTGTAGCATGTTCATGGAAGTTGTTGAACCAAAGGAGGAGGAAAAGAATTTATTATTATTTATTATTTTTTTAGCCATAGGGATCCTTCCCATTTTATACATGAGTTTCATCCTTTACAAGGAATATTCATTCATGATTAATAGCTAAACTAGAAAAGGCCTATTCTTCGTTATTACATAGATGGAAATTAGTTTAGGCCAGGTTGTCAACACTCTCCCTCCAGATGAGGCGAAGATATCACGAAGCTTCATCTTGCTACAAATCGAAGAAAACATGGAATTATTGAGTCTCTTTGTTAGTATGTCTGCTAATTGCTCTGTTGACTTAATAAATAATAGATGAACAACTTTCTGATCAAACTTCTCTTTGATGAAATGATGGTCAATTTCTATGCTTGGTTCTATCATGTTGTACAAAATTGTTGGCAATATTAATAGCTGCCTTATTATCACAAAATAGAAAGAGAGGGAAAGATTGGAACAGACATAATTCAGCTAGCAACCATTTCAACCATAAGATCTCATAAATGCCTTAAGCCATAGCTCGGTATTCAGCCTCTGCACTAGATCGAGCAACAGTATCTTGTTTCTTACTATGCCAAGTCACAAGATTTTCACCAATAAAAGTACAATAGCTTGAGGTGGATCGACAATCATCCATGGAACCTGCCCAATCAGCATCTGAATAAGCTTCAACTTTAAGATATTTATGATGAGAGAAAAGAAGACCACATCCTGGATAACTCTTAAGATATCAAAGAATCTTATATACAGCTTTCTAATGGCGCTCATAAGGATCATGCATGTACTGGCTTACAACATTGATTGCAAATGCTATGTTAGGTTTTGTATGGGAGAGATAGATTAATATGCCAATAAAGTACTGATATTGCTCACAATCTACTAGCTCACCACTATCAGCAGTAAGATGATAATTCTTCTCAATAGGAGTAGTAACAGGTCGACATCCCAACATCCCTATCTCAATCAATAAATCCAAGACATTTTTGTTGAGAAAGAAAGATGCCATGAGATGACCTAGCTACTTCAATCCCAAGAAAATATCATAAATTGCCCGGATCTTTGACTTCAAAGGATTATGCCAGTTAAGTCTTCAAGTGAGCCAAATCAGGAAGATCATTACCAATGAGAATGATATCACCTACATAGATAATTAGGATAGCAACCTTGTCCTTATTATGATAGAAGAACATGGTATAATCTGTATTACTTTGCTGATAACCAATTTCAAGAATGGCATGACGAAAGCAATCACATGCTTTAGGTGACTGCTTCAATCCATAGAGTGACCAGCGTAGGCAGTAGACCTTGCCAGCAGTCTCTATACTAGTGAATCCGCGAGGGATCTCCATATACACCTCCTCTTGAAGATTGCCATGTAAAAATACATTTTTTATATCTAGTTGGAACAAACTCCAGTCAAGATTCACTTCACAAAATATGAGGGTCCGAATGGTGTTGATCTTTGCTGCAAGGGCAAAAGTCTTCTCATGATCATGCTGTATATTTGTGTATAACCTTTGGCAACAAGACGAGCTTTGTAACGATCAACTTTGCCTTCAGGGGTCTACTTCATAGTATAGACCCATTTGCATCCCATTACTCATTTTCCAACAGGTAGGGAAACCAGATCCTAAGTCTGATTTTTTTGTCAAGGCTTGTATTTCTTCAAGCATTGCTCTTCTCCACTTAAGGTCTATCATAGCATCCTTCCAATATGATGGTACAGAGATAGAATCTAAAGATGCAATAAATGACCTATATGTTGGTGAAAGAGACTCATAGAAAATAAAATTAGCAATATCATAATGATACCGAGAAGGAATAATATGAGAGTGAGAAGCTTTTCTACGAGTGATAGGTAGATATAAAGTAGGATCAGGGTAAGGAATATCACCATTGTCAAAGGAGGATGTCAAAACTGAGTCAAAGAGAGACTATTGGGTATAATGCATAATGGGCTCTCCCTGTCGATGTGCATGTACCCAACATTTGATCTCAAAAGCTTGAGCAGTATTATCCTATTGTGAATAAGTTTGAGCAACAGCCTCCCAAATTTCTCAGGCGATTTTAAAAAAGGACATACCTTGAGCAACTGAAGGCATTATAGAGTTGAGAAGCCAGGCCATCACAAGAGAGTTCTCTAATTTCTATTTCGATATTGCAATGTCTCCCAATTGCAGCTTCTTTATACCACAGTAAGAAATCCCTCAAATTTACGGGCTTTCATGTACAACCATATATTTCAAGACCATATAAGATAAGTGAGAGGTCCATCTAGCCGGACCAAACTAATCAAGAAAGAAGGATTATCCATCATCATCCGAGAGTCGAGTACAAATCATCTTATAAAATAGCTACTCAAAGTTACTTTTAAAAAATTAATGCTTCCAAATATGCTTAAGAAAAGTGTACCTAAAGCTAGGACATGGGATGTGTCTGCGGCCTCCCTTCTTCTTCCATGGAGATCCTACAACCGGTGGAGATCGGGTATGGCGGGGGTTGGGTGGCATTGAGAGGGGCTTCACAGAGGAGGTCACAGAGAGGGACCAGGGCTGTAAAGACAGCAGGAGCCAATACCGTAGAGAGAAGGTCCGGCGAGAGGGGCTTCAATGGAGATGGTGCTCTCGGGAGCCAGGACTATGGGGTGGTTGTTGATGGGGGCACTCGGGAGTCTGGCAGGGGCACGATCGACGGAAGAGGGGGGATGTCGGCAGTGTCAAGCCCTACACAGCGGAGAGGGCATGTTCGACGTGGGCTCTTGTGAAGGGCGGCCACAAGTAGAGCGCATCAGTAGGGGAGCAGTGGCAGGGGGTCAGTGGCAAGGAAGATGCCGTATGCAGGAGGCGATAATGGTAGCAGCGGCAGCGGGGTGGCAGCGGCAGCACTTAGCAGTGGGTCGACAACACTTGGGAAGATGGGAGTAAGATGAGAATAGGATGGGAATAAGATTGGAATAAATGGGAATAAGATGGGATAGGTCGGCGGCTCTAATACCATGTTGAATCAAAGAAAAAGGAGGAAGAGAAATTTATTATTATTTTTCATTTTTTTTGCCATAGGGATCCTCTTCATTATATATATGAGTTTCATCCTTTACAAGGAATGTTCATTCATGGTTAATAGCTAAACTGGAAAAGGCCTATTCTTGGTTATTACATAGATAAAAATTGGTTTAGACCAGATTGTCAACAGAAGTGCTAACCAATTGACCAATTTTATTATAAAATATGCTCATAAGGGGGAGTGCCAATGGTCTAACTAACAGTTCATCTCCAAAGATATGCTTTTCATTCTTCAAGTAGATAGGAAAAGGAAAAAATTCTAAAATTGTTATGTACTCACAATGTTCTTTGCAAGTTTGTGCAAGGGGAATGAATGATCTATCATTCATTTTGCTACGATGGTTAACCTGCATTGATGATATATTCTCATAGTTTTCTTTGCTTAGTTGTATTGATGATGTGATTTCTGTACTATAAATACTATGCAGTGGGATGAAACTGTGTTATTTCCATATGCCGATATATCGGTTCTATTGTTCAAATTCTTCTTGAGTGGCCTTATGGGTTCAACATCCTTCATTATTATCCAACTATCTATTCCTCTTTAGATTTCTCATATTTAGATATCAGATCTGGGAGAGCTATCTATTTTGTTACAAGTTTTATTGTTATTTCTACTGTTTTAAAGTGTCAGTGATGTAATCCTTTACGAAGTCTTATTCCTATGCTCTTGTCATATACAATGTTGGCAAGCCATCTATATCTTGCATTGGCAGAGATTGCTCTACATGCTCTGCTATTCAGATTTTATTGTAGCCAGATTTCTCTGCATATCTTACTCTATATGTTTTGTTCTACATGCTTTGTTGTTCTATCAATTTAGTTCCATCAGTGGGATCAGATGGAGAATGTAACATATGCTAAACATGTCATGGTATTCAGATTGGGAGAGTTAACCATTTTGTTGCAAGCTAGACTATTTTTCTAACGCATTGAAGCGCCATAGATGTAATCCTTTAGGAAGTGCTGCTTTGAAGTGTTGTTATCACTATTTTATTGTCATATCTAATGTTGGCACACTGTTATATTTTATAATCTTTTAGAAAGCTTGTTGGAAGTTGCTTAAGTTCCCTTATCTTAGTGATAGGTTGCAGTGAGGTTATGTTTTCTTGGGATATTGGTATATCTTGTAATATGGTCTAGTTCAATGAAAGCTTTTATCCTCATATCTATCAAAAAAAAAAAAAAAATTTGTTTTACTTTTTTTTAATTTTATTTCACTTTATGTCATGTACTATATATTTCAAATAAAGTTTGCCTCATATGTTGCTTAGCACTCGGCCTATTTTTTGGACTGATAGGTACACTACACCTGTATAGCTTAGAGACGTCATGTTAGCTGACTATTTTGATTATATTCATCATCGTTCTGTGCAATGGATACATCATTTTATCAAAAAAATAAAATAAAATAAAGCTAGCCCCGCCCATTTATTTTTTTTTGATTTAGGCAAATAAATTATGCCTGACTGCACCTTGTTGATTGCTTCCTTCGGCCCTCACCGAATCCATTAAATGCCCTGGACACCACCAGGTTCTAATTAGGCAGTTCATAAGTGCACATTATCCCTTCAAATTTTTTCTACTCCTAGAATAATAATTTTAACCGATCCATCAGGTTGATTCGCCCCAACTTGATTAACATTAGAAATAGATGAATTTTGGATAAAATATCCAAAATGGATCCCGTTCAAATATAATTGCTATGCCTCATCTCAAACCTAACTTAGATATTTTATAATATTTATATAATAAGTTTCTTGGTTTGATCTAATATTTTTTATCTACAAGACCTGCATTACGACCCGACTCGAGTTGAATAGTTAGAAGTTCGAGTTTGACTCACTTCAAAATACTTAAACTTGAAACTCGACTCGATCGAGCTTTATTTGATTGGAAGAAAAATAGGAGAGAAAAGAAAATAAAAAAACGAGAGAGTTAATCCTTTTGGAAGTTTTTTTAAGGAAAGAAAACAAAAGAAAAGAAAAAATTGGAAGGGAAAATAAATCTTCTTAAATCTATATTTTTTTCCTTCTTTAAATCAAATAGAATTACATGGAAATGAATTGATGTCAAGTGAAAGTTTTTACAATTCTTGTCTTACTCCTCTAAAAGTAAAAAAAGTTATATCATTTCTTTTTTTTTTCTTTTAATTTTTATTAAAAAGAAAAAAATATTTCTTTTCCTCCATTAAACTTCCAACTAAGAGGAGAGAAATAAACTTCATTTCATTTCTTTTCATTTTTTTTTCCTCTCCTTTCTGATCCTTTATTTTCTTTTCTTTCTTATACTCCAAACCAGGCCTTTATATCCTAAATTCAAGTTTGGCTCAATAAACTAAAAAAAAGTTAATAATCGAGCTCAACTTGACTCTACTCAAATACCAGTCAAGTTATATTTGAATTCAAATTCAAACTTGAAATTAAATCTTAATATATTAATAATATATATTAATATATATTATAAATATATTTAAAATTATTAAAAATATATATATTTGAATAAATTTAATTTTTTTATAAAAAAATTACCATCCAAAGCTGACTCAAAAAAATTGCCTGAACTACTTGGTCAAATAAAAGTTGGATGGCTCGCGATGCATTTAACGAGATAATTATAAATTTTCAGAGAAGTGAATATTTTATCAATGAAACTCCCGAGTAGCATGGATCGGATATGGATTATTAAATATCAGTCGAGTTATATTTGAATTCAAATTCAAGCTCAAAATTAAATCTTAATATATTTATAATATATATTAATATATATTATAAATAAAAATAAATTATTAAATATATATATATGAATAAATTTTATTTTTTTATTAAAAAATTACTACTCAGAGCCGACTCAAAAAACTGTCTGAACTACTTGGCCCAATAAAGGTTGATGGCTCGCGGTGCATTTAACGAGATAATTATAATTTTTTTAAAAAATAAATATTTTATCAATGAAACTCCCAGCAGCATGGATTGGAATGGATAGTTAAATATCAGTCGAGTTATATTTGAATTCAAATTCAAGCTAGAAATTAAATCTTAATATATTATAAAATTATTAAATATATATATATTTGAATAAATTTAATTTTTTTATAAAAAAATTTATTACTCATAGCTGATTCAAAAAAATTGCCTGAACTACTTGGCCCAATAAAAGTGTTGGATAGCTCGCGGTACATTTAACGAGATAATTATAAATTTTCAGAGAAGTGAATATTTAATCAATGAAACTCTCGAGTAGCATGGATCGTTAAATATCAGTCGAGTTATATTTGAATTCAAATTCAAGCTCGAAATTAATCTTAATATATTTATAATATATATTAATATATATTATAAATTTAAATTAAATTATTATTATATATATATATATTTTTGAATAAATTTAATTTTTTTATAAAAAAATTTATTACTCAGAGCTGATTCAAAAAAATTGCCCGGACTACTCGACCCAATAAAGTTTGCACCCAAGTATACCAGCCAACCTTTTCCATAACCGATCCATGCTGCTCGGAAGTTTCATTGATAAAATATACACTTCTCTAAAAATTTATAACCATCTCGTTAAATGCACCGCGAGCCATCCAACCTATCCTAGAAGGTCCGCCAAATCCATATCACATCTTCACATCATCGCTAGCTCGCGACTCACAAGGAACACAATTGATCCCGGTGAGAGGTAGCTAAGCCTACAGAGTGGTGTCCATATCCACGTTCAGGAGAGAATGGGGGTGACGTTCTGGGGAATCTGCACACGTCTTCAGTGGTGATCAGATTAAAAATAAAATAGAATAATTCTTTCAGAAAAAAAAGGTATAAAAGCTTCTTGGATTTCTCTCCTCTCTTGCTTCTCCGGGCGATCGACGCCGCCTTTAGAGGAGCAAAGCGCGGTAATTTTTTTCGTCGATTTTTGTTTTATTTGATTGGTTATTTTTCCTCTAGTTATCGGAAACAAATTAGATTCAACTTTTTGTGTTCAATCCCAGTTCTGCGCTTTGATTAGGTAGTTTCTTTATCCGATCGCCCTTGTCTTTTCGTATTTCTTCGTTTTCCATAAATTTATCCAGTATTGATTCCAGGTTCAGGTTGAATCTATTTTTTATTCTATTTATTTTTTTATTTTATATAAGTTGGTTATTATATCACGGGATTTATAAGTGATTTTATTCGATGTTCTTAATATTTTTTTATGTTTTGCTCGTCCCCAATTTGATTGTAGAAAAATAGGTATGTCTTTCTTGGATTTGATACTTGTTTTCTCTTCTTGCATCTAAATTGGAACAACTTATTGCTTTTCTTGCAAATTTTTATATGTGATGAATACCTTATAAAGATTTTGGGCGACTTCCCTGGGTTTAAATCTAGAGGTGCTAAAAAAAAAATAGTAGTCTTTAGTGGTAGATGGAGTTACGGAGAGAAGCTCCTTCCTTGCTGGAGCTCTGCAAACAGTTGGCAATCGATAATGTTAGATACATCAGCAACGTTGAAGTGGTGGATTTGCATCTGTTGAAGGATATTTTACCTCACTGTACAATCGATCAATTGACTCGCATCGAAGATGCTACAAAAGTAAATCATTATGACAGTGTTTGGTTTTTTCTGGCTTCATGATTCTTACAGTGTCAATGGATTTTTAGCTAGACTGCACTCACTTGAAGGTTGGTTGTAGACATTGATCGCAGTTTTTTTGCCTTGCCAACATGATTTCAGGGATGGGACCTCAGTCCTGTGACCGACAACTTGTGGAAGAGATTCTATGAGAAACAATTTGGTGTGGATAATGCAAATAATGTGATCAGGAGGATAAAGAAGAAGCAAGTAGTAGTTAAGTGGAGACATCTCTATGAGGTGCTTCCTTTCCTTGAAATTTGGTACCTTTTAGTTTTAATTAATGCTGCTTCCATTATTTGATTTTCCATGGTGATATTGTGTTTCGATGACAACAAACTGTATATTGAAGAAAGGATTTTATGTTGAATTTAAATAATCTGTCTGCAGGCAAAGATGAAATCAATTGAAAAAGAACAAAATGAGGTAGCTAAAAAAATTAAACAGAGATACGAGGAAAGCGAGGCTAGTAAGTTATCCATCTTCTTATCTCATGGTTTTAAAAGTATTGGTATTATCTGTTTACTATGCATATAACAGAATATGAATTACTATTGGATGGAAAATTCATAACAATTAGCATTGTTGGTACTTGGTACGACTTGCTGCTTACATTCCTAAATTGCCGTTCTCTTTTGAAAATGGGCTGCTAGCTGTACGAAGTTGCTTAGGGCATATATCTTCCTTCCGACTATGGGTAAATATTATGCATATTCACAAGGGTTACGCAAATCCATCGTAAAAAAACTAGATCTTTTTGAGTAGTTGGTCTAAGTTACTTTATTTTTATCTTTAAAGACCATTGTCAAATATAGGGCTGGAAGTGGGTCAGGCCGGACTGGGCCACACACCTACCCGAGCCCGGTCCGAAAAAAATTTCGGGCTTCGGGCCGGGCTTAGGCTTGAAATTATTTTTAAACCTCAGGCTCGAGCCCGACCCGAGCCAGGCCCGAGCTCGTCGAGCCAACCCGAATGCAAGCCCATCAACAAAAAAAAAAGGGTTTATCGACTGGCGACTGCTCGACTAACTGGAGGAGGCAGATCGGAACCGGGGAGGGAGAGCCGCGAGGTCGTGCCAGGGGCAGTGGGCGTCGGGTGGGGCACCGGATCAGGGAGGCAGCACATTGAAGCCGGAGATGGGCCGCTGGGTCGCATGGGGGCGGGTCGTCGGGTGCGGGTGCCGGGGCCGGAGGAGGTAGATCGGAGCCGGGAAGGGGGGGCCACGAGGTCGCACGAGGGGCCGGGGGTGTTGGGGGCGAGGGCGAGCTTCGGGGTCGTCAGGTGGGGTGGCTTGGAAACGAAGACATCGAAGAGGGAGCATCGGGTGAGAGGGGGTGTCGCCGCATCAACCATCGGGTGCTGACTGGGGATGTCGGCCGTCGGGGGCTGACCGGGGGAGGGAGATAGAAACGAGAGAGATAGACTGAGAGAGAGAATGTGGAGAGAGGGAGATGGGAGAAAGAAATAGCCCGGGTTCAAATTGGATCGGGCTTATTTTCGGGCCAAGTTTGGGCCGGTCCGGGCCGGGCCAAAGTGATGCCCGAGCCCGGCCCGAAAATTGAAAGGACTCTATTTTAAGGCCCGAAGCCTGGCCCAATTTGTTTAAAATCTGGTCCGAAAATTTGCTGGTCCGAAGCCTGACCCGATTTTGGGCCGGCTCGAAACCCATCAGACCGGCCGGCCCAATTCCAGCCTTAGTCAAATACCTTCCTCTGAAGAGTTTAAATATATATGATGATGAATTTATGCCAAAAATGATGAAAATATCTAGGTTGAACACCCCTTTTTCATAAGAGCATCAATATGACCAGCAGATTTCATCTAAAGTGGTTGTGTAGCTACCAGAACTCTAGCAAAAAATGTCAAGGCTACACAATTATAGGTCTCTTGTTCCCTTATTATTATCCAAACATTTGTGATGGGAATTTGATCGGATGACATAATGGTGCAATACAAAGGAGCAAATGATGGACTTTCGAAGGCCTCATGGCTGACCCTTTCTAGTCAAAGAATAGATATATCTAAGGTGATGAGTTGACCATTTTTCTTGGAGCTTAAGCTAGTCTAGAGCTCTAATTCTTTTAGGATTTATTCTAATTATACTAGCAAGTAGCAACCTAGCACGTGCAATGCATGTTTGAAGCATGATGATAAATAATGAACATACTACCATCACCTAATTGTTATAACTTCTAGTTAGAACCCAAACTATTTTATTTCTTCTTCTTCTTATCCTTTAGTTTTGTTATGTTATAAGTACAGCAGCTCATTTTCATCTCTTGAAAGGAAAAGCCACAGCTACATGATTATATGAAACTTTTTCTAAGAAGTACATGTCACCAGATTTTGTCCTGGTAGGATGAAGGGTGTCCCAACTGTCTATTCTCGTTCTTATGAGAAAACAGGACTAGGATCGACTTAGAACTCTGAAACCCATCCACATGAGGAGAGAAAAAGAAAGAAGGAAGAAAAGATGAAAAAAATGAAAAGATGAAAGGAAAGAGGAAGAAAAATGAAAAAAAGAAAGGAAAAAGGAAAGGAAAAAAAGGAAGGTAGAGGAAAAGAAAGAAATAAAGAGGAAGGGAAGAAAGATGGAGGATATCCACCAGGATGTATGATTGGTATTGCTATCTGGATGGGACAGTGGGGTATCTAATTCCATGAAAAAATTGATATACTTTTGTCCACGGGATTTAAAACCTTGCATGTCATCTTTTATGATAATGGATTTCTGTTGCATCAATTAAATCCATAGTTTCTAGAGAGCCTATGGAATGGTTTGAGACCTAGGTGGACTTCTCCATTCCAATCATATCAATGTTCCTATTATGCTGGAATGAATTTGGAGTAACAACTCTACTTGGCAAGGATGCATTTATTGAAGTGTCATGGCTAGATCCATTATCCGTTACCATTAAGGATACCAAAACACGTGGAAAGGGACAGGTATCATGGGAGAGAATAAAGCAGAAGGAAGGAAGACTTTGGATCCATTGCCAAAGCCAGAGTAAAAGAATTTTTTTTGTCTGAACCAAATCTGGGAGGAATGCGGGTTAGCTTTTTCATTGTGTTGCTGACTAACTAGGTTTTGGGACCTTTTGATAACCCCTGCCTATTGCTGCTGTGCGATGGATTGCAAAAATAATTGCCTACCATAAGTGAGGGTTGGTTTGATGGTTGGCAGAAAAGGGGGGCTTTATCTAAGAATGGATAAAAAGAGTGTTATTTAAAAATTCACCAAATTTGGTGAGTCCTTTTTTGTGTAAATTTAGGAGCATC
The DNA here is from genome assembly GCA_021397845.1 of Areca catechu. Lineage (NCBI taxonomy): Eukaryota > Viridiplantae > Streptophyta > Magnoliopsida > Arecales > Arecaceae > Areca > Areca catechu. The sequence goes on from CM038052.1 coordinate 9,141,044, forward strand.
CCTATTGGGTCATTAATTTAGAGACTGAGACATAAAAGCTGCTGGCCTGTCTTTTACTTCCTCATTCTTCTTTGTCTCTTCCTATTTAGTATTTTTTAGTTCCTTTTGTTACCCTTTTTTTTTTTTTTTTTTTGGTAAAATTATTTGGGAAGTGTTTCTCCAAAAAGCACGAGTAAAAAAGTGTCCTTTTAAGAGAAGCTAGAAAGATCTAACTTCTTGCTTCTCCTTTTATGAGTATTGTATGCCAAATATACAAAGTAATTTCTGTTCAAGAACTTAAATGAAAAAAATCCTTGAGAATGACTTTTTAAAAAGCAGAGGCAACTCCAAACATGCCCTTCCTCTCATTTGGCTATTCATCTCTTCTGTACTTTATTTCTTATCATTTTGTGCTGAATGCTGCAGGCAAATTGGATCTGAAATTCAGATATGGATTCATTTCTGCTTTAAAATTAATCTGGACTTCAGTTCTTAATTTAAGTTCTAAATTTGGAAAAAGGCTGTTTGTTGAAGGCTAGTTCATATTAATACAAATATGAACCAATTCCATCACATTTACCGCAATTAATCCTAATTCTCCATTAGAATTGTATCACATCAATTAAGCAATTAACTGATAATAAAGGATAGCTGAGGGGATTGACTAAATAAAATGATTATAGCAGTTATAAGAGAGAATAGCTGCAGATAACAATGATCCACGCGAATGTCACTATAGCCCTTGAAATTGGAATATAAAGTAGCTAGGTGAAAGGTGCATGGTGGTTCAAGTCCAAGGGAAAAGTGAGGAAAGGACAAGAAGTGTATGAAATAAGGGAGAAGAGAATCTTTTTCGAGCAAGAGTAGAGGTCTTGAAAGAGGAGGAAGAAGAAAAAGAAGGGAGAAGGAAGAAAGAGGGGGCTTTCATCTTTTTTTGAGGTTGGCCAAGTTTGGAGACTATGATGCCACTTCTAGGACTTTATCTCATGAAGGATAGATCGACCAATATCCTTTGGAAATGAGAGGTTTGGTCAGCTTGGGCTACGTATTTATTGTTGTTTTTTTGTTTCAGTATCCTACTTTGATTTCTTTGCATGACTGACAACAGCTTCTACTTTCACTTTGTGTTTTTCCTTGTAAAGGTCCAAGTAAAGTAAAACTATTTTATTAGTTAATTCGCTGACCATCCTAATATAGAAAGAATTTGGGGTTCCAGTGTTCAAAATATGATGATAACTTCCTGTTACAAGGTGTCTCTCTAAGTTGTTGGTAATGATTCTTTGGGTTTATCTGTAGTGATGGCTCTACCAAGGTGATCTTGGGCGCATCTTGCAGGATAGGTTGTGGACACCTTTGCTTCTTATCCTAGGCCTTAAAATTATTGAAACAAGATCGGAAAACCTTTAGTTATCTCCTTCCATCCTTCTTATCCTTATTTCAACATTAAGCATATTGCATGTCTCCAAGAAAACTCTAGTAATGTTGAGATTTTGCTCAGCCTTTCACAAAATATTTTCAATACATAACTGAAACCATTCCATCAATTAAAAATTGCCTTAAGTGAAAACTTCTTGCCATCCAAATCTGTAGCCCTAGCTTTAGACTTCCATTACTAAATTTCCCTGGAAATACTATCTTGATAGTATGATTCGATCATGAAACTAAAATCCCTTCACTAAATCTAAGAGTTGCAGTCTGATCCTACATCATGCATGAGTTGGGCATCTCTATCAAGCCTCATATTAGTTCATCGAGAGAAGTAAAGGGATAGAGGGACAGTTTGGATAGTCTCCGGCCTTGTCTAGACTTGACGGTGGTGATCAAGAAAAAAAACTATAGCCTATAAAAGGAAAGGAAAAAGATTTGACTAGGAAAATGGGATGGAGAGGAGAAGAAAAGGTAGCGGAAGATTGTGAAGGAAGGAAGATAAAAAAGGTTCACGGAAAGTAGATATACATAGAAGAATATAGGCGAAGTGCATATGCTTATCTAGAAGTAGTCCATCTGATATCACAAATTTAAACTATGGTAGGAGACCCTAATGAAAATAGGACAGAGAAGGGACAGAAGATATGTATAGAGGCTAAAGAGTCAAAGCTGATACTTTTTAGGCCCTGGGGTCTCGCTTTAGATCAGCCTATTATATTTAAAAAGTGGACTGCACTTCAGTAGCTTGCACTAGCTACTTGGTAACTTGAGTGGGGATGTGGACTGCCTCAGCATGGTAAGCATATGCTTATCCTCTAACAAATGAATCCTATTTTTTTTTAAAGAAAAGAACATTCAATGGAAGCTTTGGTTCTCTTGGACATGGTGAAATTATTTTCACATCAATACTTGGTTTACTTGATTTTATGAAAATCTTCCTTCTGTTGATGCATTTGCAGCATTTATTACATCTCTTTTTTTATTTTGATAGATGATTGACAGTAACTTGTCAAAAGATACAGAACAACTTTAGCTTGGCAGTTACATCAGGTTCATATTCTAAGTGCCTTTAGTTGATGAATAACTTGTTTTTGTCTTTATCATCTAGAGAGACAAAGTCGACAGGTCCAACTTTGTAACAAAGTTCCACCTTCAACCAGTAAAAAAAGCTTTTATGGAGGTATTATTTTCATTACCTTTTTATTCATGCGCTTTATTTTGAAACTTGTGGGTACCAAAACAACCTACATCACTTGCTGGCTGCCATGATGCGTAGTCATAAATACTTGATGAATGATGACGAACATGTAAAGAGATGTTGCATGTTGTGTAGTTTGCAAGTTAACTTGATGAATGTTTATAGGAAATGGATCTAGCAACAGTTGTTCCAATTTGAAGGGCAACCTAATGAAGAAGGCAAAAATGGAATATCTTAACAGGTGATGTGTTTTCTTTGAATACTGTTCCTCCCGGTTATATGACTCTTGATGGATCTGGCTACTATTTCTGGTTAATAGCCATGAGGCAAAAATACACGTAGCTATAAGAAAAAATGCTTTGGAAAGAAAGAGCTTTCCAACCCAAAGGTATGCCTTGTTCTTTTTCTCATCTTTCCATGAGTTTGCATTTGATGAGATTGTACATGTGCATTCTAATATGTTCTAACATTCTTAATCATGTGCATGGTGTACATGCAGAAGCGGCATGTTCATCTTATCATCTTCCGCTTTACATGTTTACTCTTGCCTTTATTTTGTTTAATTATTCTCTTTTTTTTGGTGAAATAACTCATGCTCTTGTTGCTTCTTTTGCAGTGCCCCTCGTTCATCAAAACCTAATAATTTTCTTGAAAATTTGTTACCCAATTCCAAATTAGCAAAGCTGGTGGCAAGAAATAATAGCAATTAAACTCCTTCTAGGATTTCCTGCTGAGGAAGCAACTTTATTTGCTATATGCTGGGGATTCTGCTGTTGTAGTATGTGTGCTATGTTTCATATTTGGTGCATTAAATGGTCTGTCCCCTAGTTGGTTCTCTCCATTATTGAGTCCAATCATCCTTTCTTATTTCCCTCTTTAGAAATCTTTTATAACAGGGGAGAAAGATCTGAGGTTACATTGTTCATGTAAATTTACAACATTTTCTCTCTATATGATGCCCTTTTACCTTTCATGCATTTTTATCATGAATTACCAATATAGTTCCTTGATTTTGAGTTCTTGATTTCATTTGTTGTATGAGGTGATTAACTTTTTGCATATTCTATCTTATATATTATGTTTTCTAATGAAAGCATGCTTATTTAATATTGGTATGCCTACTGCAGCTTGCATGGGGTAAAGGTACTTCTGTAGTGGCTACCCTAAGATGTTGATTTAATATATGGATTTCTCAAGGATGTCTGACTTCTAAGATAATTATGAATCTTTCTGTGCTGCCAAATCTTAATAATTGATTCAGGATCCCTATTCAGGTTAAATACTATGTTTGCACACCAAAACTGTGTCTGTTGTCTGCTAGTGGATTCCTGCATGTGGTACAGTGGAACTCAAGTTACATGGTTTTACATTAAGACTTATTTCATGCAAACTTGGGGTATTTGACACCTTTATATCTTGAAGAGATCATTTTGCACTGGAATTCATTATTCATATGTTCAGCTATTACAATCTGATCTACTACATTTAGTAAGGTTACCGCTAGTAAACTACCATGGTCCATGAGTAGTAACATGTTTATTTCCTCATGCATAGGGATTGAGAATGGCAACAATTAGACATTGGTCACTTGATCTCTCGCATGAGGTTGTTGAAAAGGTGCTCTAATATCACTTGTTACAACATGCATGGAGAATAACGAAAAAGTAGAAGAAAAGAACACAAATATTCGAATATACAATATGTACATGATTCAGTCTATTAACCTACATCGTGGGTAGATATAATGCAAAAGTTGTATTATTATATGAAACTAAAAATTATGGAGTCTTAAGATTTTTTCTTGAAATGTAATCTCAAATATGTTCGACTTTTAGGATATTCAATTTCTCTCTTCTTTTAAGGATATAATTTGTGATAGGGTAAAGTAGATTTGAATTTGAATTAGAGAAATTACTGGTTAGAAACATACTACCATATTTATCTTGGATCATTCAATAAAAAATTATCATAGCATTTGTTGCTGGAAAAGATTCGATATTTGTCATGGTTAATTAGCAGGCAGCTTTTGCTGCATTAAATGAAAAGTAGTTTATTGTTTTCGATGATATGATTAGTTTTATTTTTGGAAGATTAAAGGTGTATGTGACAGAATGGTCACAACCAATAATTTCTGCTCAGATTTTTAGTTTCTAATAATTTTGTCAGTCCCCGCGGGTTTCATCCTTGCATCCCTAACTAACTAATCATGCGGCTCGCTAATAGGCATATTCACATTGCATCTCTTCCTTGCTTTTTAAAGCCATTTACTGGCTCATTAACTATGATATCAACATGTCTAAGAATAATATTTCATTAGACAGAATTGTTCGTGCTCTAAACATAAAGAGAGTAAGAATCTAGGTTCACATCCCTAAGAAATCGATCCAATAACATTATATAGCTTATCTTCTTCCCACTTAACTATTTTTATTACTAGTGTCGAAGGAACTCAACAATGCCCTATCTTGAGAATACCTGTTGCACCTTGCCAAAATACAAAAGCATTTGTAAACCAATGTATTTCTAATGCATGGCGTCCATGCAGATCCGGAAATGCTCCTTTATTAAAGTGGCAAATCTTGTCTTCACAAATTCAAACTACTCTTTAGGTTGCAACTACTGTCTTGTTGGTGACCCATCTATACCTTCCTCCCCAAATAAGCCTGGCCACGACTTCCAAACCTATATATTTTCTTCCAAATTGATGCTCTTTCTTGAACAAATCCATATGCATGCACGTTTGTACCAATAATCTAATCTTTCTCTCTATTCAAAGCTACTTTTGATCTCATTAGAATCCCTCCCTTATTGCAACATAATTTTAGAAGTTTGTTGCGATGAGTTTTATCGATGACACTAATTCTAGCCTTGGACCTACGAACTATTCCAATTTATGATTTTCCATTGAAGCATGAAAAAAAAATCGCATGTATAAATTGCATTTCAAAGCCTTCCAACTTTTACATAGATTTCCATATCCGATATCAAAAGTAGAACAGGGAAGCCTCTATCTATTTCAATATTATATTCTACCATATTCGTGTCGTAGCTTGACTTCTATCTATTCCTAACCCAGCCAAAGGTTTCTCCCTTGTCTGGTTCACTATAAGCCACTTATCATATATTTTCTTTTGTTTTTTTTGATAGCAGCATGGCTGGGTTCATCCATAGCCAATTATGATGAGTCTGGTTTGATATTTATCAATATTAGTTTTATTGGATAGAACCAATTTGTACAAAAGGAGCTCCCTCTTGGATAACAAAGTGATGCTCAGAACTGGAATTATATATCTGACTAGATTTTTTTCTTTAATATATATATATATATATATATATAGCCTTACAAAGGCACAATTTTTTAATATTTTAAAAGCTTGCATTATATTTATTTGAAAAATTACATGAACACCTTCGGGCCAATTTCACTTATCCCCTTTCTATTTTAAAAAGTATTAAATGAGCTTTTTAAATTTTCAAAATATTTTAAAATAATCCTATCCTTCTCCAAACAAATAATGTTAATTTACCATTTTAATCGATAAAAATGCCCTTTTCATTTTTAACCTATTCCAACTTTGAGATGGACAAATAATCCAAATCATCCACATGGCCACTTTAATCCATCTAAGTGATATAATATTCAAATTATTCATGTGATTGCTTTAAAATCTGTACAAGTGGATGAATTATTGGATCATCTATTCCACAGATCTTAAAGTGCTCCAAACTTCCTCTTGTTTCTATCTCCATCCAGTGATCTTTTCTATAGAAAGGATTTTTTTTATGATTTGAGACTCCCCTCAAATCATCCATGGTCTCCTCCATCACTTGTGCATCTAATCTTGCTCCATTTCCTGAAGACTGTATCATGACGATTCGCATCACTATTTCCTACTCTAGCTACCTAGCTTAATCACCTTTGCTATGGCAACTGCCTCCTTTTTTATAGCTTTGCTAACTACAGCCCCCTCATCATCTTAGTTGGCCACTGCCGCTCCAATAATGATCATCCTCTTGCCCTTGCTCTAACCCCGATTCTAATTGAACTAAAGCTTCTAATTGGTCAAAGACCATGAGTTTTAGGTACTTCTTGTTAGAAATTTTAAGGTCTTATCTCCCTAAGTTTCGATTAGTCTTGGTTTCTAGCTCTAGCTTGTCAACGGTTAGCATCAGAATTTTTGGGGTCTTGTCTTGCATGGTGATGGGATTCAATCCCTAATCAATGTTTTCATTTTTGTAAAATAATTGTTTTAAAATTTATACATGTAGATAAATAATTTGGATCATCCATGTAGTTGCTTTACAATTTACATTGATAGATAAATAATCTAGATCATTTATTATTTATTGAAATCTATATAAATGAATGGATGATTGTATTCATGCACCAATTATTTAGAGATCTATGCAAAGAGATGAAAAGAGTTTCGAGTATCTGAGATAGATGATCCCATAGCGGATTTGGGTCAGTCTTGGCACTACCATGCCATGCAATGAAACTTTTTTTTATGATACGATGGGAAGTTTAGTTATAATATAATTTTATACTATCTTATGGTTATATAAAATTATTAATCATTCTAGAGCAGCCGGGTGACTTTATAATGTTGTGAAATTTTAAAAAGATAATTCGATATCTTTTTAGAATTGGGAGAGCATAAGTAAAATTGGATTAAAATTAAGATGGCTTTAATTTTTCTAATTTTTATTTTATGTCATTATCTTTGTATAAGTGGTTAAGACGCTTAAAAATGTATGAGAACACTCACCCATGGAGGCTGCCTGGTAGTGCGACGTTTGCCGGCGAGATCCCTCGGCCTCAGGCGCGCCGCCGCCACTGGAGCTCCCTACCCTCCCCGACCTCCAACGTCAATCCCCATGACGACGGGTTTGATCTCTCTCTCTCTCTCTCTCTCTCTCTCTCTCTCTCTCTCTCTCTCTCTCTCTCTCAAATCATTACTCAAATCCCATTTTTTCATGTAGAATAGCCCACCGTCTCAATTTAGGGTTTCTTCTTCTAGTCTCCGCCACCCGGTCCCATCGTGCTCCAGTGGCGGTGGCCGGCATACTATGGGGGAATCTGGTATTCGGTAACTAACGTGAGCCTCTTCAATGGTGATCGGATTAAAAATAAAATAGAATAATTCTTTCAGAAAAAAAAGGAATAAAGGCTTCTTGGATTTCTCTCCTCTCTTGCTTCTCCGGGCGATCGACGCCGCCTTTAGAGGAGCAGAGCGCGGTAGTTTTTTTTCGTCGATTTTTGTTTTATTTGATTGCTTATTTTTCCTCTAGTTATCTTTAACGAATTACCTTCTAAGTTTTCGTGTTCAATCCCAGTTCTGCGCTTTGATTAGGTAGTTTCTTGATCCGATCGCCCTCCCCTTTTCGTATTTCTTCGTTTTCCATAAATTTATCAATGCTTGTATGGATTGATTCCAAGTTCAGGTTGAATATATGTTTGATTCTATTTATTTTTTTATTATATATGTGTTGGTTATTATTATCACGGGATTTATAAGTGCTTTTATTCGATCTTCTCGATATTTCTTTGATGTTTTGCTCGTCCCCAATTTGATTGTAGAAAAATAGACATGTCTTTCTTGGATTTGATACTTGTTTTCTCTTCTTGCATCTAAATTGGACCAACTTATTGCTTTTCTTGCAGATTTTTAATTTTCCAGAGCTTTGTATCTGATGAATACCTTTTAAAGATTTTGGGTGACTTCCCTGGGTGTAAATCTAGAGGTTTCCATTAGCGATAGCTAAAAAAAAAAAAATCTAATCTTTAGCGGTAGATGGAGCTACAGAGAGAAGCTCCTTCCTTGTTGGAGCTCTGCAAACAATTGGCAATCGATAATGTTAGATACATTGGCAACGTTGAAGCGGTGGATTTGCATCTGTTGGAGGATATTTTACCTCACTGTACTATCGATCAATTGGCTCGCATCGAAGATGCTACAAAAGTAATCATTTTGACAGTGTTAGGTTTTTTCTGGCTTCATGATTCTTACAGTGTCTATGGGTTTGCACTCACTTGAAGGTTAGTTGTAGACATTGATCGCAATTTGTTTGCCTTGCCAACATGGTTTCAGGGAAGGGACCTCAGTCCTGTGACCGACAACTTGTGGAAGAGATTCTATGAGAAACAATTTGGTGTGGATAGTGCAAATAATGTGATCAGGAGGATGAAGAAGAAGCAAGTAGTAGTTAAGTGGAGACATCTCTATGAGGTGCTTCCTTTTCCTTGAAATTTGGTACCCTTTAATTTTAATTAATGCTGCTTCCATTATTTGTTTTTCCGTGATGATATTGTGTTTCGATGACAACAAACTATATATTGAAGAAAGGATTTTATGTTAAATTTAAATAATCTGTCTGCAGGCAAAGATGAAATCAATTGAAAAAGAACAAAATGAGACAGCTAAAAAAATTAAACAGAGATATGAGGAAAGCGAGGCTAGTAAGTTATCTTTCTTCTTATCTCATGGTTTTAAAAGTATTGCTGTTATCTGTTTACTATGTCTACAACAAAATATGAATTACTATTGGATGGAAAATTCATGAAGATTAGCATTGTTGGTACTTGGTATGACTTGCTGCTTACATTCCTAAATTATGGTTCTCTTTTGAAAATGGGCTGCTAGTTGTATGAAGTTGCTTAGGGCATATATCTTCCCTCCAACTATGGCTAAATATTATGCATATTCACAAGGGTTATGCAAATCCATCGTAAAAAATTGGATCTTTTTGAGTAGTTGGTCTAAGTTACTTTATTTTTATCTTTAAAGACCGTTATCAAATACCATGCTCTGAAGAGTTTATATCTATATGATGATGAACTTATGCCAAAAATGATGAAGATATCTAGGTTGAACACTCCTTTTTCATGAGAGCATCAATATGACCAGCAGATTTCATCTAAGTGGTTGTGTAGCTACCAAACTCTAGCAAAAAATGTCAAGGCTACACAATTATAGGTCTCTTGTTCCCTTATTATTATCCAAACATTTGTGATTGGAATTTGATCAGATGACATAATGGTGCAGTACAAAGGAGCAAATGATGGACTTTAGAAGGCCTCATCGCTGACCCTTTCTAGTCAAAGTATGGATATATCAAAGGTGATGAGTTGACCATTTTTCTTGGAGCTTAAGCTGGTCTAGAGCTCTAATTTTTTTAGGATTTATTTTAATTATACTAGCAAGTAGCAACCTAGCACGTGCAATGCATGTTTGAAGCAAGATGATAAATAATGAACATACTACCATCCCCTAAATGTTATAACTTCTAGTTAGAAGCCAAACTATTTTGTCTCTTCTTCTTATCTTTTAGTTTATTTCCGTTATAAGTATAACAGCTCATTTTCATCTCTTGAAAAGAAGGGCCACATCTACGGTGATTATATGAAGCTTTTTCTAAGAAGTACATGTCATCAGGTTTTATGTCCCGGTAGGACGGAGGGTGTCCCGACTGTCCTGTCTCGTTCTTATGAGAAATAGGACTATGATTGGCTTAGAACTTCGAAACCCATCCACATAAGGAAAGAAGAAGAAAGAAGAAAGAAGGAAAGGAAGAAAAGATGAAGAAAAGGAAAAGATGAAAGGAAAGAGGAAGATAAAAGAAAAAAAGAAAGGAAAAGAGAAAAAAAAAGAAAGAAAAAGGAAAGGAAAAAAAGGAAGGTAAAGGAAAAGAAAGAAAGGAAAGAAGAAGGGGAGAAAGATGGAGGATATCCACCGGGATGCATGATTCGTATTGCTGTCAGGATGAGATAGCAGGGTATCCCGTTCCATGAAGAAATCGGGACACTTTTGTCCTACGGGATTTAAAACCTTGCATGTCATCTTTTATGATGATCGACTTTTGTTGCATCAATTAAATCCATGGTTTCTAAAGAGCCTACGGAATGGTTTGAGACCTAGGTGGACTGCTCCATTCCAGCCATATCAATGTTCCTACTATGCCGGAATGAATTTGGAGCAACAACTCTACTTGGCAAGGATGCATTTATTGAAGTGTCATGGCTAGATCCATTATCCGTTAGCATTACAGATATCAAAACACGTGGAAAGGGATAGGTATCATGGGAGAGAATAAAGCAGAAGTAAGGAGGACTTTGGATCCATTGCCAAAGCCAGATTAAAAGAATTTTTTTTGTCTGAACCAAAATTGGAAGGAATGCGGGCCAGCTCTTTCATTGTGTTGCTGACTAACTAGGTTTTGGGACCTTTTGATAACCCCTGCTTCTTGCTGCCGTGGGATGGGTTGCAAAAATAATTGCCTATCATAAGTGAGGGTTGGTTTCATGGTTGGCAGAAGAGAAGGGCTTTATCTAAGAATGGACAAAAAGAGTGTTATTTAAAAATTCACCTAATTGGGTGAGTCCTTTTTTGTGTAAATTTAGGAGCATCCCTATTGGCTCATTAATTTAGAGACTGAGTTATAAAAGCTGCTGGCCTGTCTTTTTTTCCCTCATTCTTCTTTGTCTTTTCCTATTTGGTGTTTTTTAATTCCTTTTGTTACCCATTCTTTCTTTTTTTTTGGTAAAATTATTTGTGAAGTGTTTCTCCAAAAAGCATGAGTAAAAAAGTGTCCTTTTAAGAGAAGCTAGAAAGATCTAATTTCTTACTTCTCCTTTTGTGAGTATTGTATGCCAAATATACAAAGTAATTTCTGTTCAAGAACTTAAATGAAAAAAAATCCTTGAGAATGACTTTTTAAAAAGCAGAGGCAACCACAAACATGCCCTTCCTCTCATTAGGCTATTCATCTCTTCTATACTTTATTTCTTATGGTTTTGTGTTGAATGCTGCGGGCAAATCGGATTTGAAATTCAGAAATATGGATTCATTTCTACTTTAAAATTAATCTGGACTTTAGTTCTTAATTTAAGTTTTGAATTTATTTTGCGATATATTAAGTGTGAAAAAGGTTATTTGTTAGGCTAGTTCATATTAATATAAATATGAACCAATTCCATCACATTTACTGCAATTAATCTTAATTCTCTATTGGAATTGCATCACATCAATTAAGCAATTAACTGATAATGAAGGATAGCCGAGGGCATTGGCTAAACAAAATGATTAGAGGTGTTATAAGAGAGAATGGCAGCAGATGGGATGACATTGATCCACGCGAATGTCACCATAGCCCTTGAAATTGGAATATAAAGTAGCTAGGTGAAAGGTGCATGGTGGTTCAAGTCCAAGGGAAAGGTGAGGAAAGGATTAGAAGTGTATGAAATAAGGGAGCAGAGAATCTTATTCGAGGAAGAATAGAGGGCTTAAAAGAGGAGGAAGAAGAAAAAGAAGGGAGAGAAGGAAGAAAGGGGTAGCTTTTTTTTCCTTTGAGGTTGGCCAAGTTTGGAGACTATGATGCCACTTCCAGGACTTTATCTTATGAAGGATAGATCAACCAAATATCCTTTGGAAATGAGAGATTTGGTCAGATTGGGTTACCTATTTATTGTTGTTTTTCTGTCTCAGTATCCTACTTTGATTTCTTTGCATGACTGACAACAGCTTCTACTTTCATTTTGTGTTTTTCCTTGAAAAGGTCCAAGTAAAGTAGAACTCTTTTATTAGTTAATTCGCTGACCATCCTAATATAGGAAGAATTTGGGATTCCAGTGTTTGAAATATGATGATGACTTCCTGTTACAAGGTGTCTCTCCAAGTTGTTGTTAATGATTCTTTGGGTTTATCTGTAATGATGGCTCCACCAAGGTGATCTTGGCCACATCTTGCAGGATAGGTTGTGGACACCTTTGCTTCTTATCTTAGACCTTAAAACTGTTGAAACAAGATCGGAGAACCTTTAGTTATCTCCTTTCACCTTTCTTATCCTTATTTCAACACTAAGCAAATTACATGTCTCCAAGAAAACTCTAGTAACGTTGAGATTTTGCTCAGCCTTTCACAAAACATTATCAACACATAACTGAAACCATTCCATCAATTAAAAATTGCCTTAAGTGAAAACTTATTGCCATCCAATTTCGTAGCCCTAGCTCTAAACTTCCATTACTAAATTTTCTTGGAAAGACTATCTTGATAGTATGATTCGATCATGAAACTAAAATCCCTTTACTAAAATCTAAGAGTTGCAATCTGATCCTACATCATGCATGAGTTGGGCATCTCTATTAAGCCTTATATTGATGCATCGAGATAAGCAAAGGGACAGGGACAGTTTAGGTAGTCTTAGGCTTTGTCTAGACCTGACGGTGGTGATCAAGAAAAAAAAAACTATAGCCTATAAAAGGAAAGGAAAAAGATTTGATTAGGAAAATGTGCCGGAGAGGAGAAAAAAAGGTAGCGGAAGGTTGTGAAGGAAGGAAGATAAAAATGGTTCACAGAAAGTAGATATACATAGAAGAATATAGGCGAAGCGCAGATGCTTATCTAGAAGTATTCCATGTGATATCACAAATTTAAACTATGGTAGGAGACCCTAATGAAAATAGGATAGAGAAGGGGCAGAAGGAATGTATAGAGAGGCTAAAGAGTCAAAGCTGATACTTTTTAGGCCCTAGGGTCTCGCTTTAGATCAGCCTATTATATTTAAGCAGTGGACTGCACTTTAGTAGCCATGCACTAGCCACTTGGTAACTTGAGTGGGGATGTGGACTGCCTGGCATTGTAAGCATATGCTTATCCACTAACAAATGACTCCTAAGTTTTTTTTAAAGAAAAGAATATTCAATGGAAGGTTTGGTTCTCCTGGACATGGTAAAATTGTTTTCACATCAATACTTGGTTTACTTGATTTTATGGAAATATTCCTTCTGGTGATGCATTTGCAGCATTTATTACATCTCTATTTTTATTTTGATAGATCATTGGCAGTAACTTGTCAAAAGATACAGAACAACTTTAGCTTTGCAGTTACATCATGTTCATATTCTAAGTGCCTTTAGTTGTTGAATAACTTGTTTTTGTCTTTATCCTCTAGAGAGACAAAGTCGACAGGTCCAGCTTTGTAACAAAGTTCCACCTTCGAGCAGTAGAAGAAGCTTTTATGGAGGTATCATTTTCATTTTCCTTTTCATTCATGTGCTTTATTTTGAAACTTGTGGGCACCGAAACAACCTACATCACTTGCTGGCTGCCATGATGCGTAGTCATAAATAGTTGATGAATGATGATGAATATGTAAAGAGATGTTGCATATTGGGTAGTTTGCAAGTTAACTTGATGAATGTTTATAGGGAGTGGATCTAGCAATAGCTGTTCCAATTTGAAGGGCAACCTGATGAAGAAGGCCAAAATGGAATATCTTAATAGGTGATGTGAAATTATCGGTTTTCTTTGAATACTCTTCCCCTGGGTTATATGGCTCATGATGGATCTGGCTACTATTTCTGGTTAACAGCCATGAGGCAAAAATACATGCAGCTATGAGAAAAAATGCTTTGGAAAGAAAGAGCTTTCCAACCCAAAGGTATGCCTTGTTCTTTTTCTCATCTTTCCATGAGTTTGCATTTCATGAGATTGTACATGTGCATGCTAATATGTTCCAATATTCTTAATCATGTGCATGTTGTACGTGCAGAAGCGGCATGTTCATCTAATCATCTTCCGCTATACATGTTTACTCTTGCCTTTATTTTGTTTACTCATTCTCTCTTCTTCTTTTTTTTGGTGAAATAACTCATGCTCTTGTTGCTTGTTTTGCAGTGCCCCTCATTCATCAAAACCTAATAATTTTCGTGGAAATTCGTTACCCAATTCCAAATTAGCAAAGCCGGTGGCAAGAAATAATATCAATTAAACTTGTACTTCTGGGATTCCCTGCTGAGGAAGCAACTTTATTTGCTATATGTTGGGGACTCTATTGTTGTAGTATGTGTGCTATGTTTCATATTTGGTGCATCGAATGGTCTGTCCCCTGGTTGGTTGTCTCCATTGTTGAGTCCAGTCATCCTTTCTTATTTCCCTCTTTAAAAACTCTTTTATAACAAGGGAGAAAAATCTGGGGTTACATTGTTCATATAAATTTACAACATTTTCTCTTTATATGATGTCCTTTTACGTTTCAAGCATTTTTATCATGACTTACCAATATAGTTCCTTGATTTTGAGTTCTTGATTTCATTTATTGTATGAGCTGATTAACTTTTTTCATATATCTATCTTGCATATTATGTTTTCTAATGAAAGCATGCTTATTTAATATTGCTATGCCTACCGCAACTTGTTTCACATGGAGTAAAGGTACTTCTGCAATGGCTGCCCTAAGATGTTGATTTAATATATGGATTTCTCAAGGATGTCTGACTTCTAAGATAATCATGAATCTTTTTGTGTTGCTAAATCTTGATAATTGATTCAGGATCTCTATTCAGGTTAAATACTATGTTTGTATACCAAAATTGTGTCTGCTAGTGGATTTCTGCATCTGTGGTACAGTGGAATTCAAGTTACATGGTTTTACATTAAGAGTTATTTCATGCGAACTTGTGGTATTTGACAACTTTATATCTTTAAGAGGTCATCTTGCATTGGAATTCATTATTCATATGTTCAGCTATTAAAATCTGATCTACTGCATTTAGTAAGGTTACCGCTAGTAAACTACCATGGTCCATGAGTAGTAACATGTTTATTTCCTCCTGGATAGGGATTGAGAATGGCAACAATTGGACATTGATCACTTGATCTCTCGCATGAGGTTGTTGAAAAGGTGCTCTAATATCACTTGTTACAACATGCAAGGAAAATAACAAAAAAGTAGAGGAAAAGAACACAAATATTTGAATACAATATAATTTACATGATTCAGTTTATTGACCTACATCGTGGGGGTAGATATAATGCAAAAATTGTACTATCATATGAAACTAAAGATTATGGAGTCTTAAGGGTTTTTCTTGAACACTAGCCCGGAATATGTTCGATTTTTAGGACATTCAGTTTCTGTCTTCTTTTAAGGATATAAGAGATATGTGTAATAGGGTAAAGTAGATTTGAATTTGAAATAGTGAAATTACTGGATGGAATTATGTATCTTGGATCATTCAATAAAAAATTGTCATAGTATTGTAAATGTGGTAGCTCGGTTGGTAAAGATCTTGTTTGCGATAATTAATATGAGTGAGAGGTCAGGATCTCCTTCTTTGTTTCTATTCTACTAGTTGACGTCTTAGTGATGCCAGGTTAACTAGATGGGGAGATCCTTTGTTCCCGTTTTACTAGTCAATGTTTTAGTGGTGTCAGGTTGACTAGGTGGGGAGAGACTGCGAAAATTCAAGATTTATCTCCCGTATCCCTTTTCTTTATTAAAAAAAAAATCATAGCATTTGTTGCTAGAAAAAGATTCAATATTAGTCATGGTTAATTAGCTAACTACTTTTGCTGCTTTAAATGAAAAGTATTCTATTGTTTTCGATGATATGATGAGTTTTATTTTTGAAATATTAAAGGCATATGTGACAGAACGGTTACAACCAATAATTTCTGCTCGGATTTTTATTTTCTAATAATTTTGGCAGGCCCGGGGGTTTCATCCTTGCATCCTTAACTAACTAATCATGCGGCTTGCTAATATGCGCATTCATTAAAAAATCGGGTCGGATCAGGTCAGGTCTACTATCAGAATTTTCAACCCAATGGACCATTCGGGTTGGATTGGATCTATAAATAATCCGGTTCTAATTTACAAAGTTTGGATCTAAATATGATCCGAATAAAATATAGACAACTATATTTTAATTATTACATAGCTAACTATTATTAACTATAAAATAGATAACGAATAATATTATTATTATACTAAATTAAGATATAAAAATAATTGTAACCAGTTCCATACAAGTTTTAAATTATAATTTAAAGGTCCAAATAGATATAATTCTAACAATATTAGTATGTTCAAATCGGGTCGGATCAGGTCGGGTCCAAATTCAATAAACCCAGATCCGACCCGGAAAATGAAACAGATTTAATTTTAGGATCCAACCCGGATCCACAGGTCCATAAAAATGGATTGGATCGGGTCTAAATGGATCGGGTTGGATCGGATCACAGGTTAACTTGACCCATTTACAGCCTTATTTAATGGTTCATTAACTATGATATCAACATGTTTGAGAATAATGTTTCGTTAGATAGAATTGTTCGTGCTCTAAACAAAAAGAGAATAAGAATCTAGGTTCGCATCCTCAAGAAATCGATCCACTAACATTATATAGCTTATCTTTTTCCCACTTAATTATTTTAAAGTGGCAAATCTTCTCTCCACAAATTCAAACTATTCTTTAGGTTGCAACTACTGTCTTGTTGGTGACCTATCTATACCATTCCCTCCAAATAAGCCTGGCCATGACTTCTAAACCTATATATTTTCATCCAAATTGATGCTCTTCCTTGAACAAATCCATAAGCATGCACATTTATAACAATAATCTAATCTCTCTCTATTCAAAGCTACTTTTGATGTCATTAGAATCCTTCCCTAATTGCAACATAATTTTAGAAGCTTGTTGCAATGAGTTTTATTGATGACACTAATTCTAGCCTTGGACCTACAAACTATTCCAATTTATGATTTTCCATTGAAGCAGGAAAAAAAATTGCATGTATAAGTTGCATTTCAAAGCATTCCAACTTTTACCTAGATTTCCATATCAGATATCAAAAGTAGAACAGGGAAGCCTGTATCTATTTCGATATTATATTCTACCATATGCGTGTTGTAGCTTGACCTCTATCTATTCCTGACCCAGCCAAAGGTTTTTCTCTTGTCTGGTTCACTATGAGCCACTTATCATATATTTTCTTTTGTTCTTTTTTATAGCCAAATGACTGGTTCATCCCTAGCCAATTACGACGAGTCTGCTTTGATATTTATCAATATTAGTTTTGTTGGATAGAACCAATTTCATACGGAAAGAGTTTTTTTTTTTTTTTTGATAAAATGAAAAGGGGAAGGAGTTAGACCCCGGACGTGGCCAATCCCAGACGGTCCCCCAACCTTAGCTAGGAAATGTTCGATACACGGTGCATATTAATTTTTCCATGACCGTTCCCTACCCGAAAGTAAGTACGTCAATCTGATTACCACTGGCGTCAGCCGACTGAACGGAATTTATTATATATATTTCTAACTTTTTTACTACCACCAGCTAGCAAGGGCTCCAGGATTATATTTTTAATTTTTCTCTTTTCTTGATTTTACTCCTGAACTATTTTTCTATTTTTTATTTTATCCTCGGACTTTCCCGTCGAAATATGTCCAAACTAAAATTCGAACCCCTGTCAGCTGGTTGTGAGAAACCAACTGCGCCACTCACCAGTGACGAAAGAACTCCCTCTTAGATAACAAAGTGATGCTCGGAATTGGAATTATATATATATATATTTATTTATTTATTTTCTTTACTATATATTTATATATAGCCTTACAAATGCATAATTTTTTTAATATTTTAAAAACTTGCAATATATTTATTTGAAAAAGTTATACAAATACCTTCTCCACTTTAGGCCAATTTTACTTATTCCCTTTCTGTTTTAAAAAATATTAAATTAGCTTTTTAAATTTTCAAAATATTTTAAAATAATCCTACCCTTCTCCAAACAAACAGTATTAGTCTGCTATTTCAATTGATGAAAATGTCCTCTTCTTTTTTAGCCTATTCCAACTTTAAGATGGATGAATAATCCAAATCATCTGCATGGCTGCTTTAATCCATCTAAATGATCGAATATTCAAATTATTTATGTGATCGTTTTAAGATCCATGCAAGTGGATGAATTATCGAATCATCTATTATACAAATTTTAAAGTGCTCCAAATTTCCTCTTGTTCCTATCTCCATCGGGCGATCTTTTTTATAGAAAGGATTATTTTCTATGATTTGAGCCTCCCCTAAATCCCTCCACGGTCTTCTCCATCCCTTGTGCATATGATCTTGCTCCATTTCTTAAAGATTGCAGTCATGGCGATTCACATTACCATTTTCTACTCCAGCTACTTGGCCTAATCACCTTTGCCATGGCAACTGCCTCATTTTTCATGGCTTTGCTGGTTGCAGCTCCCTCATCATCTTAATTGGCCACTGCCTCTCCAATAATGATCATCCTCTTGCCCTTTCTCTAACCCGATTCTAATTGATCTGAAGCTTCTAATTGGTCAGACACCCTGAGATCTAAGTATTACTTGTCAAAATTTTTAAGGTCTTATCTTCCTAGATTTCGATTAGTATTGGTTTCTAGCTCAAGCTTGTCAACCGTTAGCATCAGAATTTTGGAGATCTTGTCTTGCATGGTGATGGGATTCAATCCCTGATCATTACTTCTATATTTACAAAATAGTTGCTTTGAGATTATGAATAATTTGGATCATCTATATAATTATTTTAAGATTTGCGTAGATAAATAAATAATCTAGATTATCTATTATTTACCGGAATCTATATAGATGAATGGTCGGAATGGATGATCTTGATCATGCATCGATTATTTTAAGAACTATGCAAATAGATGAAAAAAGTTTGGAGTATTCTTAGATATGTGTAATGGATGATCCCATGGTGGATTTGTGGTAGTCCTGGCGCTACCATTCCATGCAATGGAATCTTTTTTTAATGATATGATGGGAAGTTATGGTTATGTAATATCAATATATCATTAATTATTTCGGAATAGCAGGGTGACTTTATAATATTACGAAAATTTAAAAAAATGCAAGGGACCTTTAGATTAGTTAGGTGAATGTTCCGGCTTATAAAAAAAAAATAAAATAAAAATAAAAAGCTAGTTCGGCATCTTTTTTAGAATTGGGAGAGTATAAGTAAAATTGGATTTAAAATAAGACACGTTTTTAATTTTTCTAATTTTTATTTTATGTCATTACCTTTGTATAAGTGGTCAAGACACTTAAAAACGTTATCTTAACACTCACCCATGGAGGCTTGCCGGGTAGTGCGACGTTTGCCGCTGGCGAGATCACTCGGCCTCAGACGCGCCGCCGCCACTGGAGCGCCCTATCCTCCCCGATCTCCGACGTCAATCGCCACGACGACGGGTTTGATCTCTCTCTCTCTCTCTCTCTCTCTCTCTCTCTCTCTCAAATCATTACTCAAATCCCTTTTTTTTCATGTAGAATAGCCCACCGTCTCAATTTAGGGTTTCTTCTTCTAGTCTCTGCCGCCCAGTCCTCCAGTGGCTGCGGCCGGCATACTATGGGGGAATCCGGTATTCGGTAACTAACGTGAGCCTCTTTCTCTCTACAGCGGCCGACGTCTGGAGGCGGGGGAGGGCGTACGAGGGGCTGCTGCTCGACGCTGGCGGCACGCTTCTCCAGCTGGCGAGACCCGTTGAGGAGACCTACGCCACAATCGGGAGAAAATATGGTATCATTTCGATCGCTTCTTTTTTTCTCAGAGAAAAACTCTAACGATCAAATCATATGAATCTATGCGTTATTACTCTCATACTAGGAGAAAAGTTCTTTTCTAAATTAATTAAAGATCAAAAAGTATGAATCTTATGAGAAAACATGATAACTGTGCGTCCAGGGCTTAATGTAACAGAGAGCGAGATTAAGCAAGGGTTCAAGAAGGCTTTTGCTGCCCCATGGCCTGATAAACTTCGGTACCAGGTGTCGGCATTTTTAAACAAATCAACATTTGATTTCTGTTGTGATAAGTCTTTGCAATGAAAAATCTATGACAAAGAAATGGTGTTAGGGTATTTGGGTTTTAAAGGAATGGGTGGGTTGAGTTTGGGTGCAGGGCGATGGGCGGGCATTCTGGCGGCTTGTTGTTTCAGAAGCCACAGGTTGTGCTGATAATGACTATTTCGAAGAAGTGTATGAGGTCAGGTTCTTTCTCATCTGGTACATGCATTCATGGACCAAGGCATACCTTTTCTAAGTTGTTTTTATGCTTGCTTGATAGATAATGAATTTGATTCAAGATTATTTGAATAGTTTTGACTTAAACAGGATGTAGCCATAATGTTAGAATAAGATATCATAGGATCAACCTTGAATAATTGGAGATGAAGTTTGTTGGTCATGTTTATAGGTTGAACCTTGTAACATATTTTTAACATTTGGTCATTTGTCATAATATTTGGTCATTTGTATTAATAGGTAGACAAATACGTGATCCTAGCAAGGACATAGTAGCATTTCTTGGCATTTAAACCAAAAGAAAAGCACAATATTTCTATTCAGTGCTAAAAATTTTGGATATATTAGACTATGAATAGCTATAGTGAAATATTTTTAACATCATTTTGCCACTTACCATGCAATCAATATTTGAGGGAGTAGTCATCATTTGTATTAATAGGGATACAAACACATGATCCTAGTGAGGGACATGTAGCATTACTTGGCACTTAAAACCAAAAAAAAGTGCTATATTTCCATCCATTGCTAAAAATTTAAGATATATTAGACTATCCATAGCTATCTTAAAATATTTTTAATGCCATTCTGCCACTTACTATGCAATCAATATATGAGGGAATAGTCATCATCTTCTGAAAAGTCTGAGATTGGCTCAATGTACCACTTCTCAGAGTTAGGAGGATTAATCTATCCATTGACTAAAATTTATCTCTAGATATTATGTGATGAGCTTTTAAATGAACTAGAGCTAGATTTATCCAAAAAAACTACTTGAATGAATAATTCTTTCAGACAAGCCATGCTGGTGAGGGGACACCATGAGCTGAATTCTTTTCTAGGCATTGGTGATCATGAGTTTGAGATGTTTGTAGCATGATGCTTCTCTTTGAAATAAGTGGAAAATCAATCAAGTATTGGTTCTTTCTGTATGTGCTAATTTTGGCTTGTGTTATTCCAACAAAAAGTTACTCTAACTCATGGTTGTTATGCTGAAGAGCTCTAATAGATGGCATGCTGCATGTCTAGGATGTGTATGATAAATTCATACATACATGCCTTGATTTGGTCAATAGAAAAGGGCAGCCCAGCGCATGAGGCTCCCGCATTGTAGGGTATAAGGAGGATTAGATATATGCAGTCTTATCCTGCATGTGGAGAGATTGTTTCCATGTTTTAAACTTGCAATCACAATAAAGCAACCTTACTGTTGCACCAAGGCTCACCTTCTTGATTCAATCGCAACTATAGGGAACAAATATGGCAAGTAGTCAATGCATTCTACTTATCTATTAAGTCAATCTCAAATGGTTGTAGTAGGTCATTTATTTGTTTAATATCATAGGACATTAATAAAAAAAGAAGTTGGTAATTTTTTAGTCTTTTCTGTCAGCACTATGCAAATGGTGATGCATGGCGTCTTCCGCTTGGGGCCTATGAAGTGTTATGTCTATTGAAAGATGCTGGAGGTCATATAAGCCAAGTACTTTTCCCCATTTTTGTTTTACATGATGTTTTAATCTTTATTGTTTCTTATGGTCTCTTAACTTTTGATGTTCATGAACAGTTAAGTTGGCAGTTGTTTCTAATTTTGATACACGTCTGCGCAAGCTACTGAAGGACCTTGATGTTGCACACATGTAAGGTTTTATATCCCATATTATTGTTTATTTGGATCTGCTAGCATTTGAAAACTGGGTTTTCATTCAAGGATTTGTTGTTAATATCTTATTCATTGCAATTTCATGGTAGAAGCATGCATGCATATACATGGATGCACTACACACAACTGGGCACAGACATGCAGAAGCATGTGTGTGTGTGTGTCTGTGTCTGTGTGTTTGCATATGCATGCATGCTTGCATCAATGCAAATCTGATGGGATCCCCAGAAGTTTCAATTATTAGTGCACAGTGCTTGATTATGTGGATAGATTTGAGCATCTGCTCATGTCATGCCATTCAACCAGGGAATTTTTTCTGTTCCCAGTCTTATGCAGGCTCAATATTGTATGACTTCATCATTTCTCCCCATTGTACCATATATATATATATATATATACATTGGTTCTCTTTCTTACCAAAATTGCCTACATTTCTTTGCTGAGATTTTTACTTCTGCGTAGACTTGAATAGAAAAGGAAAATAAAAAAGAATACTTGGATACTCATTACAGCCAGATGTGGAAGCTCCTTGATCATGCTGCTTGCATTTCAATAGAAGTATTGAACATTAACTAATTATTCTTGAGCCATATATTCAGAATGATAGCATGACTAGCTGATGCATTAGCACGTTCAACATTAGATCTTCAAATAACCCTTATGTTCTATTCAACATTTCTGCAAAATAACTTATATGAGTATAAATAACTTGTAAGATAGGACCAGGACTGTCTATATATGTTATATTCTTTCAATTTCTTTATTGGTAATTTAAGATGACCACAGATTACCAGTAGTTACTACCAGTTTGAGCATGTTGTGCCATAATTGTATCTTACTGGTGCTTTTCTCTGTAATCTCAACATATTTTGTATGTTATTGTTGGAAATTGAATTGCTCTAATATTTTCTTCTAGGTTTCATGCCATAATCATATCTTCTGAAGTTGGGTATGAAAAGCCAGCTGCAGAGATTTTCAGAGCTGCTTTAGGTACGAAATGGCAACAAACTTACTCATCGAAGATAAAAAAATTGTACTAGTGTAGTGACATGAGCATCCTCTGGGTCCATAGATTGGTCAACAAAAGTCCATAGTCCAAGCTTCTTTTCTATTTTATTTGGTTTAAAAATTGTTTGTCTAATTTTATGTATTCTGTTTCTTTCATTAATTGATGTGCTTTAGTTAGGAAAGTATCTAAGAGTTACTGTTCATGTCACTGTAGCATAAACAGTGTGTGCTACAGTAACCATGACCTTTAAAGAGTCCTACTAAGAGTCAAATAGGTGGTTAATTAGTGAGATTTTTTAGGGATTTCTATATTTATTTGTAAGAGTCCTAGATCACTCCATCTAGACACTTTCTAGTTCTTTTGTTGGGTCTATAAAGAGTCCAAAGAGAGTCTGTTGCAAGGCGACTAATAAATCACGTATTTATACATTTATTTTAGGTATTTTAAGTAATTGCTGGTGCTAACATCTTCTAAAAATTCTAATTTCATAATTAAACTGGACCTTCTTGCAAAATTAACTATTTTTAAAATATCTTTGAAAAAGATAAAATTAAAGCATAGTCATGAAAAATAGATGTTGAGCCAAAGTACCACACATCCATTAAAATATTTAATGAAAAGTTTATTCATGTTTCTTCCTCTTTGGTAGGTATATTAAGATAAAATTTTTTGAGACTCTGTAATCTAAAAAAATTAGTTGGATTACTAATTAAAAACTTACCAACATGAAGAGCTTAACTTGTAGAATCTAATGGATCAAATGGCATGCGAATCGGAGTTTAAACGGATCCTAAATCAAGCAAAAATTAAAACAATCTAGTATTGCATATATTTTAAAGCAGCTAGTCCACCAAAAGCATCGATCCAATGGCTGATAAGGATCCCAGCTTGAAACAAATTGTTAAAGCATGATCTGCATGATTTTGGTGATCAAATGATCCAGAGATACCAGAGATTAATCATCCCACGGTCCATATTAATTTGACTTTGATTTAGAGCTTTCACCAAGCTATATTTAAAGAACCTCCAGGCTACAAAAGAAATCATCTTAGAGAGAAGAGTATGGTATATGATAGAAGGCTTAGCTTTGGATTGCGGGTTGGCCTCTAAAAGTGAGGTTTCTTAGAGGAGAAGCTCTGTCTTCTATGCCATCTTTTTGCCTATACCAATCTTCATATCAAGATCCAAAGAGGAAGAAGAAGAGGAAGTCCAGTTCGCTCCATGGAGTATGACAGAAGAAGATAACATGACATTAACCAACTTCCTGACGAGACTGCACCAATCAACTTTGGATGCTTTGTTATCGCTTTTTTAGATTATTTAATTGTTATTCTTAATGCTTTGTAATTAGATTCTTGTTTCAATTTATACAAAATTTATTTTCATGTAATTTAAATTTGTCATTTACTTTCCTCGCAGGTAGATGCTAAGATCTGATTAGCAGATCGAACGTACCTGAGTTTTAATTTTCTTTCGCACTTTTAATTTTTATTTTTTCAACTTCAAATTATTTTTACTTTTTAAAAAAAATCAAAGATTTCAAATTATGATAAGCACGTCTTTTCCGTAGATTCAACCCGACTCACTATGTTCTACACAATTTTAATTAATCAGAAGTCGGATAATTAAACTGATAATCATAGTGTCCTAACGATAACATCGCAAATCTATCAAGTTTTTGGCGTCGTTGCGGGGGAAGACACGAATGCTAATATTTTTTTTCTTTGATTTCTCGTAAATTCATTTTACTATTTTTTTTTGCAGATCAAAAAAATAAAAAAGAAGAAAAAAAGAGAAAGAAAGTTCTATAATTTTGGTGAGATCAATCCTAATCCTAGATTAATTTTCTTGTTTTAATTTATTTTTAATGAATTTCTTCCTTTTCATATTGATCAATTTTTCTCTTTTTTTTTGTTTCTTTTGATTAGTCTCCTTGTTTTAAAAAAATCTACTTAATTTTTTTGACTAGATTTATTTTCTTTTTTATTGCTTTCCTCTTTTTTAAATTAACATA
Organism: Areca catechu; assembly: GCA_021397845.1. Taxonomy (NCBI): domain Eukaryota; kingdom Viridiplantae; phylum Streptophyta; class Magnoliopsida; order Arecales; family Arecaceae; genus Areca; species Areca catechu. The sequence goes on from CM038052.1 coordinate 9,166,194, forward strand.
AAAAGAAAAAAATATATTTTTAGTTGCTTTCCATTAGTTTGCATAATACTTAACTAAAATAAAGTAACTAATTAAAATTTAAAAGATTATTACTTGTTTGGAACATTTTTTTTTTTTGCATTGCATATTTTCATAAAATATCTGAAGGGCAACAACCCATAAACAACATAAGGTGAGGATTTGATCATCCTTTCTTAGTCCACAAACCACCATCCTGCATCTTACATTGATCCAAGCCTGTGAAGTAAAATCAACTAAATGTCAGTTCCTAAGAAATTCGAGCTCGATAGGACAAGGCACCCGAAAGAGTTAGATCGGGTCAGGATTGGCTGATTGACTGGTATCTAGGAAAGAAGTTTAAGGATAATGTAGTACTGAAGAAAGGTGATTTTTAATTGGTTCCGTTGACTGATGTGGCCAATTTAATTGGTGTCTAAGAAAAGTAACGAGGGACCCCACCAATCTTATCCTTACTTGGCCTGTTGATTAGTTAGTTTCTAACTTAGAGGGTTCCAAGGTGGCCTTGGCAGTTAGAAGCTGTCTAGTTTTAGGATAACCCTAGGATGAAAAGTCCATGTTATGCTAACTTGTTTGTAAATAATATTAAACCCTAACTAAGTCTTTTCTCTCTTAGCTTCAGGACTTCTTAGATCCTTATCTTTAGAACTCTTTTTTAGTTTTTTTTTTCGTCTCATCTCTTCTCTTTAAAAAATAAAAAATAAATATAGAAATAAATAAGAATTGCTCTGATCTAAAATTCTGATTGCATATCCGAATAATCAGAACAATCCAACAGACTAAATTAGTGCCAGGAGCATAAATATTTGTAGTAGAGTATCCTTTCTTCCAGCACACTAAGTTTATTCGAGCTCCACTTTAAGAGTGAATACCTAACCGTGAACCAACCTTTTGAGTGTATGTATGATCAAGTTTATCAAGATCAAATCCAAACGGCCTATAGTTCATGAAATAACCTATACTTTAATGCCTATAATTCAGATTAGGGGGCTCAACCAGATTTTTCGTGACAACCACATCCAGTGGTTATCCCGGCAATCCAAGGATCCATGTTTATAGAGGCACCCTATTATGATCAGTCCCAACCTAAATGTCGATAGCTTTGCTCAATTTCAATAAATAATTATGGCCTAACAGAAATCTATCGATAAGCTAATAGATCAAATTGATCAACGATTAATCGAATTTAATAGAAAAGATGAAGGTGAACTACCTAGTCAACCCGAGAGTAACCTAAAGAGACCATACATAGCTCAGAATTTTAATAAGCCTCCATCTTTTCCTGAACAATCAACTCTAACTCCCGGGAATGAACTGGTCTTTGAACACCTTTATACAACCATAAAGACCAATATAAACAACTTGGCTAAGGTAGAAAAATATATTGATGAAATTAAACTTATGGGACGAACCAATTTCATCATTATCCCATTCACCTATGGCCTCATTCCCTAATGCCCTAGAATTATCCATGCCTTTTAATGGGATGGGAGAACAAATAGATGCAATGATGGAATTAGTAAAGACTTTCCAAGAACCACAAACGTATAATTTAATAGAGGAAGCTATCCCCAATGTTCTCTCCAGGATTTAGTAGATCTCTGTCTGGCTCAGTTCGGGTAGACAATTTTGATGCATATGGGTATACCATGGAAATTCATAACTCAATATAAATATCCTACTTTGAAACCACCCCACTTTGGATTGATGAACAGTAAGAGCCATCACCCAGCCACCAATAGTTCCTTGTTAGAATCACCACCTAATCTAAAACTGAAATCTCTTCCTGATGTACCTATTGAAACTTTTTCAGTGAACCTTATTCAAGAAGCCCAACTTAGTGGTATTCTAAAAGCACATAAAGAAACTATCGGATGGGATATTACTAAAATAAGGGATCATGATTTTGAAAATTTTATAATTAATTTATCCATATTTGGCACTAATCTTGAGAACTGTCTCCAAAATCTTACCATGATATTAAAACGATGTATGGAGATAAGTTTAATATTAATCTAGAAAAGGTGCCTAACTTTAAAATGGGAAGAAATATTGACCAAATATATGCCCGAGAAAGGGAGTAGGGTAGATCAACCGAAAATAAAAATGATTCTTAAACTATCACGTCCAATCTCAGTCCAACAAAAACAATCCCTTTCTAATTATCATATAAATCATAATAATATTTTTAAATCTTGGAATAACATGCTTGTCCAGTATACTTTATTGATTCGTGCTAATCGTCATAGAATACTTTATAAATATTTTTTTGCCATGATGACAAGGCTCCTGATTGGCCCTGTCATTTTAATGTCACGAGGGATATATTAAAGTTAATTATTCATCGGACTCCCTCATAACATCCAGCTGAAGACATTAAACTTAGCACTTATTGGTAGGCAACACAATATTTATTTTTATACTCTTAAAAATAAAATAATAAAAATAAAAATTCTAATCCAAATTAATTATTGTAATATTTATTTTATTGATAAGCTTTTCTTCTCAAATAACCTCTATCCCTATATATATTTTTTGTCCTTATGGTTTAAATTTATTTTTTGAACTTATTTATACCATTAGAAATAATGGTATTTAAGTTAGGGGTAGGGACAGGGCAAGCTTTTAATTTTTTTTACAAAAAAAATTGAAAATCTTTGGAAATTGTTGAAAGTTTTTGAAAAATCTTTTGAAAATCTTGAAAATAGAAAAATTTTATCTTGAATAAATCATGTGTTAAGAAAGAAAATCTTGGACAAAATATACTAGAAAAAAGTAATAGAGTTAGAAGGTATTCGCTAATGACTGTAGCAAGTCAAGGAGTAGAATAGTTGGTCAGACTTTTAATAGCTTACTTAGATCACTTAAAGGCTATTAGCACTTTCGATTGCACATACACACTGACGATGCAAAGTATGTGTTAGCTGTAAGGCCAATTAAGGACTCGATTATTACTAAAAATTAGTAATTGATATACATCCCAATTAAAAAAAATAAATTTAAGGATAGAGCTACCTAAAAAAAAAGAAAAAAATTAGATAATATAAAAGCTACTTTGAATTTGAGAAAAGAGCTACCTACCTGAAACAAAAGTGCAAAACATATGAGTATATATGGATTGCTCTAAGCTTAGTAATCGGGTCTTTGCATTTAAGTCAAGTATGGAGATTCGCATCAAACGGTGAAAGGAAAGCTATAATGCTCAGCACTTAAAAAAAAAGAGAGAATTTAGGTAGTGTGAAAGCTACCTTACATTCATGAGCTTGATGTGGAGGTGTATAGAAAATTAATCAAAAAAGGTGATAAGCAAAGAAACATTTGTTCTTTACAAGATGACACCAAAATACTAAGCTAGCTATCACAAACACAAGTACGGTAGATCTTTAGATAAATTCTAAAGAAGTTCCTAATTATGCTGACTACGAAATTTGCTTTAAAAACTCAATACATAGTGATACTTGCTAGATCTTTTTACTTTCAATTCTAGATCTATTTTTATAAAGAAATCTTCTAATGACACATGGTTATAATTTAATATCTATTATATTGCTAAAGAACTAGTAATGAATAAGTTGGGAGTGTGATAAATCACGTATTTATATATTTATTTTAAGTATTTCAAGTAATTATTAGTACTAATATCTTTTAAAAATCCTGATTTTATAATTAAACTGGACCTTCTTGCAAAATTAACTATTTTTAAAATATCTTTGGAAAAGATAAAATTAGAGCAAATCATGAAAAGTAGATGTTGAGCCAAAATACCACGCATCCATTAAAATATTTAATGAAATATTTTATTCATGTTTCTTCCTATTTAGTAGGTATATTAAGATAATGGAATTCTTTGAAATTCTAGAACCTAAGAAAATTAGTTAAATTACTGATTAAAAATTTATCAATATGAAGAGCTTGATTTGTAGAATCCAACGAATCAAATGGCACATGAATCGGAGTTTTAATGGATCCAGAATCAAGCAAAAACTAACATAATCCAGTATTGCATATATTTTAAAGCAGCCAATCCATCAAAGCATCGATCCAATGGCTGATAAGGATCCCAGCTTGAGATAAACTGTTGAAGCGTGATCCATGTGATTTAAGCGATCAGATAGTCCAGAGATATCAGAGATTAATCATCCCACGGTTCATATTAATCTGACTTGATTTGGAGCCTTCATCAAACTATATTAAAAGGACCTTCAGGCTACAGAATAAATTATCTTGGAGAGAGGAGTACGGTATAGGATAGAAGGCTTAGCTTTGGATTGCGGGTTAGCCTGAAGTTTCTTAGAGGTGCTATGTCTTCTATGCCATCTTTTCACCTACACCAATCTTCAGATCAAGACCCAAAAAGGAAGAAGAAAAGGAAGTCCAGTTCGTTCCACGGAGTACGGCGAAAGAAGGGGACGTGATATCAACCAATTTCTCGATGAGGCTGCACCAATTAACTTCAAACGCTTTGTTACTGCTTTCTCAGATTATTTAATTGTTATTCTTAATGCTTTGTAATTAGATTCTTGTTTCAATTTATGCAAAGTTTATTTCCATGCAAGTTAAATTTATATCCTTTACTTTTCTCGCAAGTAGATGTTAAGATCTGATTAGTAGATCGAATGTACCCGAGTTTTAATTTTCTTTCGCACTTTTAATTTTTATTTTTTCGACTTCAAACTATTTTTCTTTTTTTTTAAATCAAAGGTTTCATATTATCATAAACACTGCCTTCTCCATGAATTCGACCTGACTCACTATATTCTACACAATTTTGATTAATTAGAAGTCAAATAATTAAACTGATAATCACAGTGTCCTAACAATAACATCGTGAATCTATCAGCGACTTACACCAAAAAGTTTTTATGGATTCAAGAAGGTTGTGAGCCGGCTGTTTCCCCTTTCTCTTTCTTCCATTCTTTTCTATCATCTCTTTTTCTCCATTAATTCTGTTCTCTACATCATTTTCTGTTAATGCTTCTATTATTTCAAAGATTATCATCGGATTTAAGTTTCGTTTGGATATCTTTCTAGTATTTATCACTGCATTGAAAAACTCATTGATTTCAATGTCAATAGGGATTTCAATACTTATTCTCTATTATTTGACTGTTCAGATCTGAAAGTTGTTGCTGCTTGTTTAAATATTTGTGCATTAAATTGCTGAAAGCTGACTATAACCTTATACTGAACTATTCAGTTGAGCCTTAAAATCCCTAGTCCTTGATTTCTCCTATCCTCCTCCGCACATAAAACCCTAGAGCAGGGTCATTTGATCCTTCCTTCACCTGAAAAACTACTATTAGTTTCTTTGTTGTCTTGTTCTCAGGACATGACAGCAAGCAATAAAGCTGCTTAAAACCTTAAACTATCCTATTCCTATGGTCCTCTCAAGGAATGCGGGCCAACCATTTTTTTAGAAATTCATATACTTTGAGATAAATAGATGCATATTCTGCACATGTAAAGCTCTAAATTTCAATCACCTTCTCTCTAAGTCCAGTCCTTTTTTTTTTTTGTTTGGTTGCCTACCATTTCACAGACCAACTTGGCATGGAGGCTGGCAAGGTAGTACATGTAGGAGATGATGAAAAGGCAGATAAGAACGGTGCCAATGCCATTGGAATTGATTGCTGGTAAGTGCACCTTATGTCATCGCACATGGACCTTTTTCACAATCCTAATGACCTGTCGCCATTTCCTATTTTCACTGTGAAATCTGGATCCATGTGCATTATATATCAATAAGAAGTACAAAAAAGTGTCTTTTTCAAACATCCAGCGACCAATTTGAAAACTTCATATCATTTGTTTCTTGTTCTTCCAATGTGGATGTGTTTTGTTAAAGAAAAGGGTTTGCTTTTTGTGGTTGACTAATTATGTGTATGAGGATTATTTCACTATATCTGCTGAAATATATTACTAATCCGTGTTGTTGCAGGCTGTGGGGATCAGATGTGAAGACATTCACTGACATATGTGATCGAGTTCTGATGTCAGATTCACATTGAGGAAAATTTGCAGTCGTTCAGATATAATCAAGAATTCAAGATCAGGTTTTTTCTCCCTTTTTGTTTAATGATAAATTTCAGTTACTATCCCAGGTTCAGGTTTTGTCCAAGTTTACCTTCTATAAACTGACAAACATGGTTCAGGATTATCAGAAGTGTACAACCTCCTCTCCTGGAAACGATGCTCAACAAGCTATTTACTTTCCCAAAATTATAAATATTACCTGTAAACCTTGTATTTACAAATTCTCTGTTGAACTGGGTTAAATCTACTGAAAATGCTATGGTTATTTCCTTTTACTTCAACCGAGCCTCTCTTCAGAGTGTCTACGTGTTGCATGGTAGGATGAGCGCTAAACATGTATATTTTTTATAGTTCGGATTAGCCTAACACATTGTCCTCTACAGGGAAGAAAATAGGGAAATTCAGATGGTATTATTACCGAACCGGATCAAAAGGGAGCTGGAAATGGACTGGTTTTGGGCGCAGTTTAAAGGAAAATGGTGATATTAAAATGAGTAAATCTTTGTGCACTGCAGTGCAGGAAATCCAACGTGGTCCGTATCATTATTTTTTATTGGTTCACATCGATGCTACATAGCTTGACAGGATGGAAGTACGTATCTCTAAGATTATGTTATCTGAGCTTCATCATGTCTGTAATCATTTTAAATATTTAAAATAATTTTTTTGTCATTTTATTTTTTGGAAGAAGATACATGCTTTTGATTTAAAAAATGACTCTTTTTTTCCTGCAAATGGGAAAAAAAAATTTAGGAGCAAAATGATATCCCAAAGTTCTTTCCAATATTTTTGTTTACCCATCAATATCAGAGCGAAATCTTTAGTTTTACCTTCATTTTTTTGGTTTTTTTTTTTTTTTTTGGTGGTCAAGTAGTCATCGGTGAGCAGGAAGCATTTCTGCTTCTTCTGCAAAGAAAAAAAAAGGGGTCAGCGATACTTTCGGAGTGTTTCATTTTTTTGTTTTTGCTTCTCTTTAGTGGTCGAAAGTCGCTGCTGAGCTAGAATTTCTTGAGCATATTACGAAAGATATACCTTCGAAATCTTGAATCAATAGAGAAAAATAGTTTCATCTTTCAACATAAACTGTCAATATAAAAATATCGCAAGAAAGAAATATAGATGGAGAAAGGAAGCATTGCACTTGTTTATGCAGGAGAGGACGAGACCTTAAGATCCCTTTCAAAAGAATCTATAGAATCCGAAATAGGTAAGGAAATTATATATTTAATTTAAATTTTTAAAATTTATCTTTATATAAAGATGTCATGATATATTTTAAAAAATATTAAATTTTCATAGTATAAAATTATGATATCATGCACAGTTTTATTGCACCATAGTTTAGAATTTACGATATTCAAGTTCAAAAACTATGACATTCTAGTTAAAAAATAACGATACCCATACAAAAATTGTAAAATAAAAACTTTTAACCCCTTCTACCTGTAATACATGTCATTCATGACTTGGTTTATGACTCTCAAAATATCAAAAATTGGATGTTATAAAATTAATCAAAATGGTCGAAACAGTATTACGATATCCCAGTATAAAAACTACAATACTCTAGTTAAAAAACTACGACACTTGCAGAAAGTATAAAATATAAGTTTCTAACCCTTTGTATATGCAATACATGTCATCCGTGACTTAGTTTATAATTTTCAAAGTATCATAAAATTACCATGGATGCTATATGATTATTTAAATGGCCGAAATAGTATTACGATATCCTAGTTTAAAATCTACGATATCTATGTAGAAATTATAAAATAAAAGTTTTTAACCCCTTCTATCTTTAATACATGTCATCCGTGATTTGGTTTATGACTCCCAGAGTGTCAAAAATTATCATATATTATAAGATTAATCAAAATGGCCGAAACAGTATTACGACATCTTAGTATAAAAACTACAACACCCTAGTTAAAAAAATACAATACATTTATATAAAGTATAAAATATAAATTTCTAATCCATTGTACATGCAATACATGTCATCCGTGGCTTGGTTTATGATTCCTAGAGTATTATAAAATTGTCACGGATGTTATAAGATTACTAAAAAATAATCGAAATAATATTACGACATCCCAGTTTAAAATTTACGATATTCTAGTTAAAAAACTACGATACCTATACAGAAATTATAAAATAAAAGTTTCTTATCCCTTATATCTTTAATACATGTCATCCATGGCTTGGTTTATGACTTCCAGAATGTTAAAAATTACCACGGATGTTATAAGATTAATCAAAATGGCCGAAACAGTATTACAACATCACAGTATAAAAATCATGACATCCTAGTTAAAAAACTACGACACCCTGGCAGAAAGTATAAAATATAAGTTTCTAATCCTTTGTACATGCAATGCATACCATCCGTGACTTAGTTTATAACTTCCAGAGTATCATAAAATTGCCACGGATGCTATAAGATTACTTAAAATAGCCAAAATAGTATTACGATATTCCAGTTTAAAACCTACGACATCATAATTAAAAAACTACGATACCCATGCAGAAATTGTAAAATAAAAATTTCTAACCCCTTCTACCTCTAATACACATCATCCATGACTTGGTTTATGACTTCCAGAGTGTCAAAAATTGTCACGAATGCTATAAGATTAATCAAAATGACCAAAACAGTATTACGATATCCTAGTATAAAAATTACGACACCCTTGCAGAAAGTATAAAATATAAGTTTCTAACCCTTTATATATGCAATACATGTCATCCGTGGCTTGGTAAATGACTCTCAGAGTGTTATAAAATTATCATGGATGCTATAAAATTACTCAAAATGGCCGAAATAGTATTACGACATTTCAGTATAAAAACTACGACATCTTTGCAGAAAGTGTAAAATCAAAGTTTCTAACCCCATCTGCCTACAATACATGTCACTTGCGGTCTGAATTAAAACTCTTACAATCTCATGATGACACCCCTCATGTCATAACAAGCCTATATGAAAAGAATCAAGAGAATTAAGTCGGAAACAGTATTATGACATCCTAGTTCGGGATTCATGATATCCTACTTCAAATATTATGATACCATGTATATTTTTATGCTTAGATGGCTTACATTTTTTATAATAGTTAGTTAGAATTTATTGTTTAATAACTTATATTTATTTTTTACTCATGTTTTAGGTGATCTTACAATAGTTCAACTGCCTAGAGTGAAGGCTTTGTAACTGTTTAAAAATCATTGCAAGTCAGTAGTAAATGTTGAAAAAGCGTAGAAGATGGATTTTCTAATCTTCATTTAGAAATCATCCGGAAGACTCCATTCGGTGCGTTCATCGATATACAGTCGTTCATAGCCGACAGGCGACTCCTAGTTGAAATTATTAGATGTTACAAGGATAGTGACAAGTTTATTTTTTATGGCATGGAACTTACATTCAGTGTCGAAAACGTGGTTCTGATTTTGGGACTGTCATGCCATAGAAACAAGATTACAATGGAAGGCCAAGATAAAAAGGAAAGGTTATTTCAAAGATTTAGTAGGGAATTAAATCTTCATAATAAGGGGCTGAAGAAGTTGATAGCGCAACTTTATTCATCAAACATACAAGAGGATGTCGAGGACACTGTAAGACTTTGGATTGCATACATGTTTGCACTGTTCTTGTTTCCAAAGTCAAATCAAGCTTGTCCAAGATATATCATCCCTTACTTGGATGATTTATCTTAGCTAGGACAAATCGACTGGGCTTCCATAATAAAGGAGTTGACTATTATGGCTCTCCCAGATGTTTCTTATTGCTTGAAATCTAAGAAGCCAGTCCAAACCAAGAGAAGTGACAAGGATAGGAGGCAGCCTACCCTGTATGGATGTTCAGCTGCTCTAGTCGTAAGGATCATTAATATGCAGCAAAAGTATAATTACATTTATTTTAAATATTTTATATCTTTAAAGTATATGATTATTATGTATAGATTTGGTTCCTTAAGCATAGCTCCTTTAGAGCCCCAGCACATCCAAATAAGCTACCTAGGCTATTAAAATGGTATGACAATTAGTTGAAGACATAATGTTTAGCTTGCGAACTTGTAATCTCATGAGTTGATAAGAAAATCCATTACTTCATAAACATAATGAACAAAATATCATTATCATTAATATAAAATTATTTTGTTATTATTCTTTGCTTGCAAGTAGAGGAAGCTATTGAGCTTATGATAACGAAACAGTGGCTTATCACTAATAAAACAGTAGCATCTTTGGAATCCAAAAATAGTTGTGCAAGCTGTGCGGAGTTAAAGAATAAAGTAGAAGATATAAAAAAGAGGTTTGCCATAGTTAAAACCCTCCTTAGTTCATTGATAAAAAAAGATAGCAATGCCAATAAAGAATGGCACAAAGGGGTGGAGGGAGATGATATTGAGGATGAGATGAAAGTCATGGGGCACGATCAACCTATAATGGAGGAAAAAGTTCATGACATCCCTGTGATTGAGGTTGAACATAGGATAAAAAAAAAATTGAAGGACACCCCTGTGAGTGAGGATGCTGAGGAAGAAAGAAAAATCTCTAGTTCCATCACTTATCAAGAGGATAAAAAACTAATCTAGGCTATGGAATGCCTCATAAATGATAACATATTTTGCTTTTGAAATTGGCCAATATAAACAAAAGATGAAGATAGTTGACACATCTCAGTCTGATGAATCAAATTTGAATCTTCAATTTGAAGATAATAAAAACTTGATCAAAACTGTTTTGAAAGAAAAGATCGACTCGTAAGTTATATCTATTTTTTCTATTATGTATGCTACTTTATGATCAAAAATATATAATATCCTTTATATCTATTAATTTCAGAGAGGTCATATATATCAATAAATTTAAAGGCACTATCATAAGAAAAATATTTTCGATCTACTAAATAATGACATGATAGTTGATGATATAAGTAATAGAGTATTACTTTATTTTGTTCTTATTCTTTATGTATGTTATGATATATTTTTTAATAATTCTTAAATTGATTTTCAGAATTATATGAAATCATGTTATTTATAATTAATCAATTTATATTGTATTGCTAGATAATTGAAACCGGGCAGGAGTTCATTAGAAATAAATGGATAGAGCATTTGGATAGATATCATAAGTATATAATTATACATGTAATGACCTCCATCATGTGCCTAACATCAATATCACCATTTCAAGAACTTGCTGGAACAGTCGGGACTATGATATTTGATGAAGTCAGTGATCAAAATAAGAAGGAATTTCGATTTCTGTTCACCATTATCAACTCAGAATATTCCTACTGACACCTAGTTGCGGTTGACATGCAAACAAAGGTATTGATGCATCTGAATTCAATAAAACACAATTCCAGGTACAAAATGAATGCAAGGAAGTGGTACAAGATACTCGGACTAATATTTCATATATTATGTGATAATGTTGAGGTGAAGAATTGATCTATCATAGAGATTGTTGAATGTCCTTCCCAACCTGTAAGATCACTAGATTGCGGATTGTGTTGCTTGAAATACATAAAATTCCTTGCTCGCAAGGATAAGCCTGATAGTTGGGATTTCATAGAAAAAGATATGTCTACCGGTGCCAATTAGCAGCAAGATTATTGAAAAAGAGCCTGAATCAGAAGATTGATAGTACTATTAAAATTTAGCATATAAAAGCAAATTTTATTTAATGTACTTATTCTCTTCAATTCATGTACTTCTGTAATATGTTATAGAAATTTGTAAGTTAATCAATGTTTATATTTTAAGCATCATTCCCAAGAAAAATTCTATAATTCATTCAAACAGTAATGTTTTAAATATTATTTTCTCATTACATGAAGTTTTTGTATTTTTTATGTTATGTTTACTTCTAGAATGTCAATTTTTTTCATTGATATGACGATGTTATAAAGAAATATTATGTTTCTTGACATGGTGTCATAGTTTTCAAATTTGAATGTCAAACTATAGATCTAGGATATCATAATCATGTTTCAACATTTACTTAAACTTTATTTGTTAGAAGTCTATCATGACATTGTAAGAGTTTTAATTCAAATTACAGGTGACATGTATTATAGACAGAAGAAGTTAGAAACTTTGATTTTAATGATGTCATATTTTTTTAACTAGAATGTCGTAGTTTTTAAACTGGGATATCGTAATACTATTTCGGCTAATTTGAATAATCTTCTAACATCCGTAATAATCTTTGATACTCTGGGAGTTATAAACCAAGCAACGGATGATATGTATTATAAGTAGAAAATGTTAGAATATTTTATTTTATATTTTCTGTAAGGGTATCGTAATTTTTTAACTAGGATATCATGTTTTTGAAGTTAGATATCGTAATATTATTTCGGGCTATTTGATTAATCTTATAGCATCCATGGCAATTTCTGATACTTTGGGAGTTATAAACCAAGCCACAAATGATATATATTATAGGTAGAAGGGGTTAGAAACTTTTATTTTATATTTTCTGCAGGGTATCATAGTTTTTAAACTAGGATATTATAATTTTTGAACTGGGATGTCGTAACATTGTTTTGGCCAATTTGGATAATCTTCTAGCATCTGTGGCATTTTGACACTCTAGGAGTCATAAACCAAGCTACCGATGACATGTATTACAGGTAAAAATTGTTAAAAAATTTTATTTTATATTTTGTACATGGATGTCGTAGTTTTTTTAACTAGGATATCGTAGTTTTTAAACTGGATTGTCGTATTGTGGTTTTGGCCAATATAAGTAATCTTCTAGCATCCGTGATAATTTTTGACAATCTAGGAGTTATAAACCAAGCCACCGATGACATGTATTATAAGTAGAAGTGGTTAGAAAGTTTTATTTTATATTTTATATATGTGTGTCATAGTTTTTTTAACTAGGATGTCATAGTTTTTAAATTGGAGGTCGCATTACGGTTTCGGTCAATATGAATAATCTTCTAGTATCAATGGCAACTTTTGATAATCTGGGAGTCATAAACTAAACAACGGATGATATGTATTACAGGTATAAGGGATTAGAAACTTTGATTTTATATTTTTTGCATGGGTGTCATAGTTTTCTAACCAGGATATCATAGTTTATAAGCTTGGATGTCGTAATACTGTTTCGGACTATTTGATTAATTTTATAGCATCTGTGGCAATTTTTGACACTCTGTAAGTAATAAACCAAGCCACGAATGATATGTATTACATGTAGAAAGGGTTAAAAAGTTTTATTTTGCATTTTATACATGGGTGTCGTAGTTTTTTAACTAGGTGTCATAGTTTTTAAACTTGGATGTCATAATACTATTTCAGGATATTTGATTAATCTTATAGTATCCGTGACAATTTTTGACACTCTGGTAGTCATAAACCAAGCCACGGTGATATGTATTACAGGTAAAAGGGGTTAGAAACTTTTATTTTATATTTTGTGCATGGGTATTGTAATTTTTAACTAGGATATTATAGTTTTTATACTAGGGTGTCGTAATACTATTTCAACTATTTTGAGTAATCTTATAGCATCAATGACAATTTTATGATAATATGAGAATTCAGAACATAGATGATGGGAAGTCCTGTTATGAGCAGTTATTTACTTTACTTTCTTGTTTCATGCTGGATTATTCTAATTTGTAAATGGATGTCATCCATTATATCAAGGGATGTCATAATTCTGTTATCTCTGTTTTAGCCTTTGGGCACTTAAAGTAGTACTAAAATTCATATTTGAAATAAATAGATTCAATCACATGTCCAATATATCCTATTTGAAATTTCTCCGGATAATATAAATATACATAGGATTATACAAAAATTCAGCATTTTATATCCTCTCCTGTGTTAGTTGAATGCATACATAAGCATCAAATTCGTCTAAAAAAAGATCGAAAGATGGTACAGTGGGTTCAATTACTTATCATGTACTTCCGCTACATTATGGAAATTCTGTTTCTTGCTTGTACTATCTCTTCTTTCATTTTATACAAGAGTATTAATGGAAGCCTTATTCATATTTTTCTTGATCTCTTTGATTTCTTCTCGACTCCACTCTTAATTCTATTCTCTTTTGGATGACCTTTCGTAGTAAGTTGATTAGGATCTTGGATTAGAAGTTGTGTACTTTGCTTAGCTATACAGTTAGCATCTACAGCTCTTTTGAATAATGGTGTAAGATCTTCCATCACTAAATTAAATGCATCTTTAGACATGGAGGCTATCTCTACAAGCTTCATCATTTGATGACTCATCAAAACATATCTATGATCAATAAAATATAATATTTATATTAGACTTTCATAACATATGATAGATTTATGTAAACATAAAGTAAGATATCTGAATTTAAATAATTCATTGACTATTGTTGACTCTGGTCTTGATTTCGATGATTGACAAAATGTTTAAGTATATATGAGTACTAATTATATTTTAAGTATATTTTTTCAGATCTTAGTACTCATCCATGTTGAATGAAGAAATGCTTGTATTTCAATTGAAAAAGTCCTTAAATTAATGAAAAATCAAGTTATAAGGACTTTGGAATATAAAGAAGACTTGGAAGGACTTAAAGTTTAATTTTGAAGAAGTTTCAGTACTGGCTCAACCGAGTGTCAACACCTAAAGATCAAGTGTTGACACTTGCAGGCCAAGTGCTGACACTTGCAGGCCAAGTGCTGACACTTGCAGACCAAGTGTCGACACCTGGGAATCAAGTGTCGACACTTGGAGGTCAAGTGTCGACACTGACTGTAACGGCTAGTTTTTAAAAGCTGCAGAACTTCTCCAACTTGCTTCAAACGGTCATATCTTCATCCCCAACGGTCATCTATGGTTTGGAGAGCTATATAAACATCAAAAATCAATTAGGAAAGTAATCCTTTGGAGAGATTTTTGAATATTCTTCAAGGATTCAAGAGTTGAGTGGTTCAAGCCTTCAAGCTTCCAAGTTTCAAATAAAGCATACAAAGTTCACATCCTCAAGCATCAATCAAAGGCTTCATCAACTTGAAAACAAGATCTTCATCAACTCTCAACGGGCTTCAAAGAGATATTTGCTTTATTTTAGAAAGCTTTTATTGTATTTATTTATACTTGCTCTTATATTGTTTTACTTAAGGTTTTTGGTGAGCCTTGGAAAACCAAAGAGATTTTTGGTGAGCCTTGGAAAACCAAAGTGGTTGTTGGTAAGCCTTGAAACCAACTAGGGTTTTGCTTGTGAGCCCGAAGCCAAAACAAGTTGTTTAGGTTCTTGGTTATCCCGTAAAACCGAGGGTGGTTGTTGGTGAGCCTTGAAACCAACTAGGGTTTGACTTGTGAGCCCGAAGACAAAACAAGTTGTAAAGGTTATTGGTGAGCCTAAGTTATAAAACCAAACTTAGTGGAATTCCCAAGAAATTCTTGGGGAGTGGATGTAGGTGCTTGGTTGGCACCGAACCACTATAAATCTTTGTGTTTATGTGATTGTTCTCCTTATGCTTTAATTTCGTTATTGCCGCTGCATTTATTTGAAATACACAAGCACTTAAATTGCATTAGCATATACTTGCTTTAGTTCATCTTTTAAATAGTACAAAAGTTTTATAAAACTCAATTCACCCCCCCTCTTGGGTTGCCTACGTGGGCCTACAACTATGTATCATGATTTTTTTATACTTTTATCATAAAATTGAGTATTGCATTCCAAATTATCGAATTGGTATTTCATGTCCTTGCACCATCTATTCAAGAAATACTTATCTGGGATACGAAATATGTTACTTTGATAAATAACCAATAAAGCATGTCTACAAAGGTAACCCTTGTACTAAAAGGATCTACATTGGCATTGAACATCCTCCAAAATTTTGTCATTGAACCCATATAATTTTTATAATATCCTTCTTCATTCCATCAATTTCAATTCTTTCAAATGATTTAACATAATATATATCATAGTTGTCAACTTCTTTAACTAATTTAGTATTTGATTCAGCCATTTCAAGGACCTCATTCTAAAATTTTTTGAATATGCACCTTGTATATTTCCTACTACTTGCCTCTCAAAAGGAGAGAATGTCTTTAGGAAAGCATTTGTTTGTAACATTTTATTGTCTTTCTCATTTTCTACTTCATATCTTTTCTCCAATACATTTTCGTACTTATCGATGAATTCCTTGATTGTAGTCTTCGAGTTTATAAACCCATTAAAGAAATGATTGATGCTCTTATTTCTTTATGAAGTTGACATCCCTATTCATAAATATTCAAAAAATAGAAGTATTAAAGATACAAAGTTTGTTGAAAATTTATAAAATATGAACATTAATCAATCATAATGACTTACAAACTTGCGAAGAATATATCCTTAAGGTAAATTAGAATCCATTTAATATGACGTTTATAAATATCATTTGACCAATATACAGCCTTGCATTCTTCATATTTTTTCATTAAATGTGTCCACCTTTTCTCGAAAGATACTATGATAACTGAATCATATATCGTCTCTTCAAACTCAACCATAAATTTAGAATTTATAATGCAAATATTGCCAATCTTTTCAAAAATCTTCTTCAATATATGTCAAAGACAAAATCTATATCGTGCATTGAAAAAAATATCCCTAATAACGGTCTCGATTGCCTTATCTTGGTCAGTTATGATGGCATTAGGTGGTTGACCACCATTTGCATCCAGCCATGATTGGAATACCCATTTAAATACTTTAGTCTTCTCATTTGATAACAATGTACAACCAAGCAATGTGGATTGTCCATGATAGTTGACTTCGATAAATGGATAAGAATGCATTTGATATGTATTTGTCAAATAGGTTGAGTCAAAGATCAGTACATCACTAAAGTAAGTGCTTGCCGATCTTAACCTACGATGGATTTAGAAGATAGACCTAAGCTGTCCATTATCATTTAGGTCCAAAGTATATAAGAAATTTGAATTGTTTACTTGCATTTATATAAAATGGATTACTATTGACTGTACATCTCCTTCTTTCAACTAACTCTGACGTTCTCAATAGATGAAATTATGAGCATCATTCTCTGTGAAATCTAATTATCTTCTATCCCCTTTCCTTCTAGCCATGGCAGAGTATATTTGAGTTGTAGAAATATTTACTGCATGTAAATTACTGATTTTTGCCTTTTTTAATATACTGATCCTCTTATGGGACCATAAATAACCAGCTAATGATATGGATAGCTCATGATTATGTTCTAAAAAACAACATCCAATATCCACTTATCATTTTTAGAATTTAGTCTTACTTTTATCGAAGCCTTACAATCAATTTTGCCAGTTTTCCTAGGATTCATGGAGTTATCGATTTTTCTAGATTTTTCTTGCCTCCAACATGCCAGATGCTTGAAGCATATTTTTTGTTGTTGTTGGACCTACTACACATTGTTGTGATTCCAAAACCTATTCTCCTTGCATATCCATTATAGAAATTATATACATCATTTGCATAATAGAACTCCATTCCAATTTCAGAATCAATAGACTCATTCTCTGCATTCAAGGTGATAAAAGAAGATGCATTCATGTGAACAATACCAGCAACCTCATCCCAATGATCATCTTTGATTTTTTCCAGATTTCTAATTTCAACGCTATAATGATCATCCTAGGAGAACCTATTACTTGTGGACTGAGTTATGACTCATAGGATGTCATAATATGTTACGGATGCTAAAGGATCACAAATATATGCTGAAACAATATTACGATATTCCAGTTCAAAAATTACGGTACACTAGTTAAAAAATTACAATATCCCTGTATAAAATCATAAATCAGATATTTTGATCCCCCGTAACAGAAGTGTTTCAGTATGCATTGCTGATATACGATACCCATATTGTAACAAAATGCTTCTAAGAAAACTTCAGTATCAAAAACTTCGAAACATGAACAACTCGGTATAAAACAGAAAACAAAAGATTTTATCCTCTATCATAGAATATTTCAACCATGCATTGGCTTGAATAAAATTGTTAGATTGTGATAAAAAGATCAGGAGAAAAAAATATTTCTAAAAAAAGTTTTCAAAGAACGACACCCTAGTTCTGAAATTACGACATCCTAGTTAAAAGATTATGACACCCGATCATAAAACATGAAACTTGATATGGCTATTACGCTGACGTGGCATGCGTCTCAGGTCCCGCCGGACGTGGTCCGAACCACGTGGATTTTTTCAGCGAGCGAGAGAGGAGAGTTCCACCTCGGCCGAAGCTGGCGGCCCCTCGCTCCCTCGCCAGGTGGCGCCCGGAGATGAGTCCACCTCTGCCGAGGTCGAGCCGGGCCTCCCTGCTCCTTCGCCAGTTGGCGCCCGAAGACGGGTCCACCTCGGTCGAAGTCGAGCACCTCTCTGTCGCTCCGCCAGGTGTCCGCCCAGGAGGGATCCATCTCGACCGAAGCTGGCGGCCTCCCTGCTCTCTCGTCAGTTGACGCCCGGAGACGGGTCCACCTCGACCGAAGCGAGCACCTCTCTGCCGCTCCGCCAGGTGTCCACCCAGGAGGGGGTCCACCTCGGCTGAAGCTGGCGGCCTCTCTGCTCCTTCGCCAGTTGGCGCCCGGAGACGGGTCCACCTTGGCCGAAGTCGAGCACCTCTCTGCCGCTCCGCCAGGTGTCCACCCAGGAGGGGTCCACCTCGGTCGAAGCTGGCGGCCCCTCGCTCCCTCGCCAGGTGGCGCCTGGAGACGGGTCCACCTCTGCCGAGGTCGAGTCGGGCCTCCCTGCTCCTTCGCCAGTTGGCGCCCGGAGACGGGTCCACCTCGACCGAAGTCGAGCACCTCTATGCCGCTCCGCCAGGTGTCCGCCCAGGAGGGGTCCACCTCGGTCGAAGCTGGCGGCCGCTCACTCCCTCGCCAGTTGGCGCCCAGAGACGGGTCCACCTCTGCCGAGGTCGAGCCGGGCCTCCCTGCTCCTTCGCCAGTTGGCGCCCGGAGACGGGTCCACCTCGGCCAAAGCCGAGCACCTCTCTGCCGCTCCGCCAGATGTCCGCCCAGGAGGGGTCCACCTCGGCCGAAGCTGGCGGCCCCTCGCTCCCTCGCCAGGTGGCGCCCGGAGACGGGTCCACCTCTGCCGAGGTTGAGCCGGGCCTCCCTGCTCCTTCGCCAGTTAGCGCCCGGAGACGGGTCCATCTCGGTCGAAATCGAGCACCTCTCTGCCGCTCCGCCAGGTGTCCGTCCAGGAGGGGTCCACCTCGGCCGAAGCTGGTGGCCCCTCACTCCTTCGCTAGGTGGCGCCCGGAGACGGGTCCACCTCTGCCGAGGTCGAGCCAGGCCTCCCTGCTCCTTTGCCAGTTAGCGCCCGGAGACGGGTCCACCTCGACCGAAGTTGAGCACCTCTCTGCCGCTCCGCCAGGTGTCCGCCCAGGAGGGGTCCACCTCGGCCGAAGCTGGCGGCCCCTCGCTCCCTCGCCAGGTGGCGCCCGGAGACGGGTCCACCTCTGCCGAGGTCGAGCCGGGCCTCCCTGCTCCTTCGCCAGTTGGTGCCCGGAGACGGGTCTACCTCGGCCGAAGCCGAGCACCTCTCTGCCGCTCCGCCAGGTGTCCGCCCAGGAGGAGCCCACCTCGGCCGGGGCCGGCCCTGCTTAGTGAGGCCTCCGAGAAGTGGGGACACGAGTTTCAAAATTGCCACTCGGGTAGCACGCGCCGTGCCTCGTAAGGGGCGCCGGTACGGTCCGCAGTGACGTGCGAAACCTCGTTTACATCAGCCCGACGGGCCTCGCAGCCGAGAAGCGAAATCCTGACGGGCAGGAGCCCGCAACGGTGGGACACGCGTCGTCAATGCCTGGGAAGGAGAGCGCCCGCGCTCGGTCCAAGGCCTCGCCAGTGTCTTCCCCCCTCTTTTCTCGCTAGGCACGGCAAGCAAGACAATGGGGCCACCGGGTTCCCAGACCCGAAGGGGAAGGCGGGGGAAGAAAGGTGAGAAGCGAGAGGGAGCCCCCCGAGGGGAGGGGAGCAGGAGGCAATGTGATGGCATAAAAGGGATGGTAAGAGTGGGCAACAAGGTAAGTGGAAAAAGAAAGCACCAAGAGAAGGATCCGGGGATCCTAGAGGGGTCCTTAGGTGTGAGCTCGGTGAAGGAGCTGGGCCCCAATTCCACTCTTTCTAACACCTCTTTTGTTAATATCTTCTCTAAGTCTGGGGCTCCTTCGGGAACCCGCCTTAGGGAATTTGTTCCATCTCGCCGCTCTCTAACTTGACCGTCGGAGCTCCCTCGCCGGAACCCCCGGCCGGGGTCTCTGACCTTGTTTTGCAGGATCGGAAGCTCGGAGATCTCGAGGTGAGACGGTCTGAGACCGGTACCAGTTCTGAAGCTACAGGTCACCGCGGTGAGATCGGCAACAAAACTAAATATATTAACTCCTACTACTAGGAGAACCTATCACTTATGGGCTGAGTTATAACTCTTAGGATATTATAACATGCTATGGATGCTAAAAGATGACAATAATATGCTGAAACAGTATTACAATATCCCAGTTCAAAAACTACGACGCCCTAATTATAAAACTACGACATCCATGCAAAAAACATGAAACTATATTTATTATCCCCTCCTACCAGGAATACCTATCACTTGTGGACTGAGTTATAACTCCCAGAGTGTCATAAAATTTCATGGACCCTAAAGAAGTATTATATAGTTTCCTACATCATTAACTTTCTCTAATAATCTAATTACCAAAATAGCTAATGTAATAAAGGAACTATAAAAAGAAAACTAAACAAGATTTTATGAAGGCTTGGTTTACTTCCTGTTGGAGATGACATTTTATCTTGAAATTATAGAAGAAGTCTTCGGTGGCTTATTCCAACCTCGGACCAAAACAGAGCACTTTTTCAGAGCGTGGAAGAAGCTTATATTAATATTCGAAAGTTGATTCCTACGATAGGACTCCCAGAGCACAATTCAGAGCAAGGGAGATTCTTCTTTCAATCTTTGACTGATTCCTTGGACCAAAGTCAGAGCATGTTTTAGATTGAAATATTTAGCTAGAAGTACTAGGAACAATGTTTTAGATTCACCAAATCCAAGCAAGATGGCCGAGAAAAGTAGGCTAGAGGTAAAGGGTATTTTGGTCTGCACAAAAAATTCAAAAAAAAACTGAACGGTAATTAGTGAACGTCATGCTCAATTTTTAACCTATTATACCTGCTAGTGATATTGACTCTCATCCCATTCCGTCAAGCCAGTTAGGATCGACGTGGATCAATAAGAAACAGCGGTGCGAGCCACATTGGATTTGATGCACCGCATGCAGTGCACAAAGACTTACTCTATTAAAATCATAGGATGCATAGGGCTGGAAGTAGAACGAACCGAGCCATACCCCTACCTAAGCCTGGCCCGAAAAAAATTTTGAACTTTGGGCCGGGCTTAGGCCCGATTTATTTTGAAAAAACCCAGCCCGAGCCCGAACCCAAGCCTGGCCCTAGCCTGATTGGGCTAGCCCGAACCAAATTTTGATTCGGGCCGGTCCGAATTAACGCCCGATTGGGCCGGTCCGAACTAGGTTTTGATTCGAGCCGGCCCGAATTAAAGCCCGATTGGGCCTATCAAATTAAAGATGAAATGATAAAATGAAGTTTTTTAACTATTGGTACATATTCCGGTCCGAATTAAAATTCGATTGGACCTGCCAAGTTGAAGATAAAATGATAAAATGAAGTTCTTTTAACTACTAATAATATTCCAAAAAAAAAAAATTAAAATCCTAAAACTATCGGATTGGTGGGTCGGGTTCGAGCCGGGCCTTTTTTGGACTGAGTTCGGACCGGACTAGGCCGGGCCAAGGAAGAGCCCGAGCTCAGCTTGATCCAACTCGAAAATTAAATAAATTTTATTTTTAGATCCAAGCCCGGTCTAATTTACTTTAAGCCCGATCCAAAATCCAACCCGACTTCGAACCGACCCAAGCCCAGCTTCAGTCCTGAGGATGCAGGCCTGTGCAATCCCAGGACCATCCAGGCCGCATAACCGTGCATTTTATATTATTAGACATCACAGGTAAGTGAGTACGTGATTCCATCGTGCCATCTTCAGCCACCATATTTTCATTTATAATAAGCTGACTAGCTCGATCAATGTAAACCATTCAAACACCATGATAACAACAATCTTTCTAAATTGAGAACGCTGAATAAAATAAAACAATCTTTCCAAACAAGATGAGAACTGCAAAACGGTAGTTTTTTTCAAAGGCCTCAATTTATAGGCATGATACATCCCTTTTGAAGTTCCAGCACCAAAACCCCCCCTCTTCGGTGGTTATAAGCAACGGGTGAAAGTACTGCGATGCCATGCTGCTGATTTCCTTCTCACTGCCTCAAGTCCAATTATCAGAACCAAAATGCATCAAAGAACGTCATCAGGTTATCTCATGGAATGATCCCCGAAATAATGGTAGCTTCTGAGCGTATTTTGTAATATGTCAGCCCCCGAAATAGCTAAATACCAAGTGACAGCAAGTGATTAAACGTTGCGCACTGAGTTCAATTATGACAACACCAACAAGAATACACTGATGCAGCTAGTAAACACCAATAAACTTGAAATTAAGCTTGAAAAATAAATATAGGTATGCAGTTCATAAAAAGACATGATACAGTTGATCTCATATATTGGTTGTTACAGATGACAAAATTCTGTCAACTACTATCCTCTCCTATGATTCACCTTACCCAAAATTATCAGCTCTGTTGGTCCTAAAATCTTTCCAGATCTTTTTCACCCCAATTTTCTGGTCTAAGCTCCTGCATGCGGGTTTAACAAAGCATCCTTCTTACCTTCATCTTTTCAACAGATTCAACTTTGAGAAAATTCAAGTCTTCATTCTGCAAATGTTTCGACTCAAGCTGTAATGTTCCACACGGCTGCTGAATATTCTCGACATATTTTTGTTTTTCCACTTCATCAAACATGGTTCTGTTCTCTCAAAATCTGCTCCATTCGACTCCTACATTCCTGATCATTATCATTCAAATCGATAGCAATCCATCAAAGCTTCACAATCATAAAAGAATTAGCATGTAATTAACAACACATGAAAGACTTTTAACCATACTGATATTCTCAATAGATAATCACATACTGATCTTCTCAATAGATAATCAAAGTTCTGCCGGTTAAACCACAAAAACTTTACTATATTTTTATACAGAAGCTAGAAATGATGTCAAGGATCGCCAGGTGACTAAAGGAAAATAAATTGATGTCCAGTACTATTCAGTTAAGAAGGTATAGTCATAGGGAATAGAAGAGGCAGACGCATGGGTTGGTTTGGCCATAGGTATTTCTTTGCAATTTCAAACTTCATGAAAACCTGATGCTTTTAGGTATTTAAACTAACTTGACGATAAGCATGGAATATAACGGCAATAATCACCTTCTGTAATAGGAAAGCTGTCCATAAATGCATATACAGGTAACATTCTCCTAATAACAACCCATATAATTATATTCTTTATGCAGCATAATTTGTCAGCTGGCCAGCGCATGCCATATTCTAGATATAAAACACCCAGCTTGCCCCAAGCACAAGCATAAAAGATGGTCTAAACATTACCACTGCAATGACATTATTTTATTTTATTTTTAAAAAAGCTTGTTCTACTAGCATTTCTGGTGCTTGTGAAGCCAAGAGAGCTTCACCATTTAGACCAAGATGACAAAGGATATAGTGTATGTATGAGAGAGGAAAAGGCAATTTCCATTGAACAAAAAATACAAAAGCTGACATCATTTGCAAGCAAATGATAAGGAACAAGCATCCAAATAACATCCAGGCTAGGTTTGTTCCAAGCTTAAGCCTCACCCAAGTTCGTATGGATGAGAAATTAAACATCCACCAAAAAATAACTTTACACAATCTTCTTGAATGTTTTAATAAATGAAAAAACAGCTTTAGCCTTAAAATCTTAGCCCTAGCAATGTCACTGGTTAAAGTGCCCCATCAGTGTAGGCAGTTAGCCCCACGATTGCATTGTAGCAATATTTTTTATCTCCAATACCCTTGGGAATCTGCATGAGTGACCAATAGCAGGAAGGGCTGAGCTATCAATATGTTTCAATCCTAATAGAAGGGTGAAAAATTTTTAAGATGATCAAAAGGTCCATAAAAGGATATAAAAGAATATCAGTTAATACAATAATATCTTAGAAACAGGCATCTAGGAATATCTTAGTTTATATATCAGCCAAGGTAATAAGAGCCAATGCTTTATGTATTATTTGATGTGAGAGCAATATGGATGCTCACCCACATATCCACCAAATTTAAATGCTTAGATGTCCAAGTGGTCTTGTCGAGTTCTAAAAACAACAACTTCACTTATAAAAACCAAAATTTTCATATATAAGGACGATTATCAGTAGCAGCAACAAGGGACAAACTGAAAAGAAGCAAAAGATAAATGAAAATAGTTGAAAAAAAGAAAGTAGAAACAGTTTATAAATGAGAGTCCATCATGATGGTGGTTGTAAAGTAGGGTAAGAATGGATGGAAAAGAAAAAGAACAATCTGCCTAAGTGGAATAGGGCTTGGTTCTTATGGAAGTCCTAGTTTTGTGCACCCGGATCCATGGTCAGAAAATTTAATAAGAAATATTTTTTAAGCAAAAAAGGTATTCAGCACTTGGAAATAATCCTAAATGATTGCACTATGGAAAGAAAAAGAAAAGAAGATATGGTAACAACTCATTAGGGCAGAAAAAAGCAGTGGATGCATATAACTCATGAATCCATATCCAAATGAACCAATCGAAAACAAAAATCTTCACTTAGAGATGACCAATTTTGGCAAGAACATGAGATAGAAAATGATACCAAACATCTGGATAAGAGTTAGAATCAACAATACACATGCATGCAACCTTGACTTTAAAAGACAGGCAGGTCCTTTTACCTCACCACATTGATTAATCTGCTGCAATCATGATAGTCAGGATTCAATTTTAAATTCTACAAGCCCCACATCTAACAAGAAACCCAGGTTATTCATAACAATGATACAGGTTTCACAAGCAAAACTTCAGATTTAACTGTTAATCCTTTTATTCATACAGAATTTTTTATGAGAATAATCACAAAAGGCTCAAAAAGAAGCACTGAAAGCTACATTGGTGCGACTTAGACAACAAACCAGTTACATCTCCACATTGTTTAGCTAGCTAGTTAACTGAACATAAAGCACCATCTTCCCCTCATTTGGAACAAGTTAACACACATTGACATCATAGTTTGCTATGTGCATAAATAGCTCAAACAATGGAATCCATTGCACAAATTATTATAATTGATTAACAAAAATTTCTAAGCATAAAATAAGCACACAAATATCACTAAAGAGCCAATAAACCTTTATTAGAAACAACTTGAGAGCAACCCACCTAATCACCACAAGGATGCTTCTGCATCAAAAGATAATATCTTCATCCTTCTCGGCCCCAGCAACAAGCAAGTTGTGGGCAGAGTTAATAGAAATACCCTTCTTCAGCGAGACCTTCTCAGCAAACTGCTCTTCAGCGAACTGCTTTGCAGCCTGGAGCTGGCGCTCAATCTCCCTCTTCTTGTACCCCTGTATCTTCTTCAGCCGGAAGAAGTCCTCTCGCTCAAGCTCATCAAGCTCCCCCCTGATGTAGCTTATGGTGTTCTCCAAGCGTGGCTTGACGACATTCTCAAGGGCATTGACTCTCCGGTTGGTAGTCTTAATGGCCTCATCAAGGGTGAGGAAGGAGGTCTGGAGGGAGGCAAGCTCGACGAGGACCTCGATGGCCTTGATATGCGCAGCACGGCAAGCCTGGATCTGCTGGCCTCCACGGGCAAGGCCGGTGAGGTCAGCCTTGGTATCGCCGGCGCCCGGGTCGGTGAAGTGCTCGAACCGTGGGAGCTTGACACCGGCGATATTCTCCTGGCGGGAGCGCACACGGAGGGAGGCAGACTTGACCGACTCGAGGACAACATGCTTGATGTTCTCGCCAGCCGCGTACTTGGCCTCGGTGAGGGTGAAGGAGGAGGCACGCATGATCTCGCCCATGGATTCCTTGGTGGAGACGATCTTCTTCAGGATCGCTCGGAACTGGACGGTGAGGGCATCGCTCTTCTTCTTTAGGAGGGCATGGCCGCGGGTGGCGCCCACCAGCCGAGCCTTCATCACCCCCAGCATCGTCACCGTGGGCACCACGTTCAGACGCTGGCCTTGGCCGGACATCCTTCCTTCCTTAGAATTACAAGATTAGGGTCATATTCCAAGTTTTTTCGGAGCCGTTTGGGGGAACTTCCGGAAGACGGACCACTACAAGGGATTTGGCTGGGGTTAGTTTTTTTTTTTTTTTCTATCAAAATCTAACAAGATTATTAACATAAGAACATTAAATTACAAGAGGAATCGCAAAAATATCGCAAAAATAGCCCCAAAAATATAAAAATTAGGAAAAAAACATCGCCTTTCATGTACTTGACGGATTCGCCAGAAACATTCCGTCTCGCTGCCATGATGCATCTAGTTATTTCGTATAAGATCAAAACAAATAGCAATAGACGATTGAAGGAGTATTAGACTGCATCGAATATCACAAAATCTCGCGATAATACCCTAAACAAATGAAATAGAACAAACAAACCGCTTATACCGGTGCTTATATTAGGAGTCCAACCAGGCTGAAAATGGACCGGCCCAAAAGTCCACTATCTAGAAATGTACTGGACCAACTCAATAAATTTCGGGCTAATTTAAAATTGATTTTAAACATATTGGATTAGTTTTCGGGCTATAAAATAGAGTCTTCGATTTAAAAATTTTTAAAATATAATTTTGGATCGGCCCATTTTTAGCCAAGTCCAGCCAGGTTTACCCCCTTCCTTTTTTTTTTTTTTTTTTCATAAAGAACCAAAACAGAATGATCAAGAGATTTTAAATTTCAGAAACATTAAAAAATCGGCCACAAAAACACGAAAATATATCAACTAATACGATTTGAAACGGAGCTACACTCCAGAATCGCTAAACATAAAGAATGATTCCGAAACTAGTTGCCAGGTAATTGACCTGGAACTCAGCGATCAATCTGAAAAACGAAAATAAAAATCTGGTACAAACCTCCGTCCCGGATCCGGTCTCACTTGTTCTTTTAAGCTCCTTCCTCTATTTCCCTTCCCCTTCGGTGGCAAGATAATCTCCGAAAAGACCAGGGGTATACAGTTATTTATTATACGAAAGAGTTATGAGCGTGGCTAGAGCCTGGCCGGGTTTTTCCGCGGTTGAGACCGGTCGAAAATACAAAAATTCCGACGGGACGGGAAGGGGGGAGGAGCAGAGAGAACGGGACACAGATTGGGAGGTTTAGGTCCGGGTCATGTTTGAATCTAAAAATCTATATCAGGTTAGCCATTTAAGCATCCGAGTCAAGCTCAACACCACAACCATGGATCCGGTCGAGGCTGGGCTTAGGGCCCGTTGTTAGGCTCGTGCTTCGGGCCGGATCCTCGTACCATCAAGTATGGACCATAGCTCAGCCCAAATTTAATTGGATCCCATTGCGACCCCAAAGACCAACCGAAAGACTGCCAGGCCGGACGAGCATCGAGCCGGACTGGACCCATTTGAAGACCGTTTATGACCTTTAGTTACAAGCCAAGCCCGGGCCAAATCGGGTAGCAACTTAATAGCCAGGTATGATGTGCTAGGTCGAAACTGGACTGAACCAGATTCGGGTCTAAATTTATCCTGCCCCGCTTCTCTATGGAAAATTAAACTTCATTATCAACAAAAAATAATAATAAAAAATAATAACAAACTTAATAGAAAGAATCACGGAACAAAAAGGAAAATATAATCCTTATTATTGCTTTTCTATTTAGAGTTTTATGATGGCCTAATAGAGATGTCGGCCCCGGCCAGGATAGACCGGGCCAACGTAAGCAAGCACACCATGGAGAGTAACGAATCCAGTAGGCGATTGAGAAGCACAGCCAAGTTGGATAATCATGCGGCAATGCACCTACCTGTCTACATTCCAAGGAGGAGTGTGACATCTCTCCCTGAAAGTCTCTTGTTTATTATATTATAGAGATTTTGCATGGGGCTTGTGATATTTGTGAAGACGATATATTGTAATATCAACGGTAAAAAGAGAAATTAGTCCAAGAATATTTTTTTTGGTACCCACAGCAAATAGAAATTAGTCCAGGCTATAATCTTGATCCCACCCTATACGTAGGTATACACCACGGAACCAAATAGACCTCCCAGCCAAAATAGAGAACCAAATAGGAATTCTCTGCATGCACTCGAGACATCTGAGGGTGAAGGCTGCCTTCTTCTACCCAAAAAAATAAAAGGCTGCCCGAAAGCAATGGCTGCCATAATCTGACCACCGACTCTACGATCACAAAAACATTGATGGTAACAACAAAGCAGCAGCATCTGTCTAGTTTGACCACCCACCATATACAAATGAGACCCAATTACTGATAGATCAGTGTAGCTTATATAGCAAGGGACAACTCTTCATTTTCACAAATGGCAAAGTGAACTGTATGGCTATCTTAATGGCAAACAACACGGTTACCCGACAATACACAAATCACCTAAAATCAACTTACATTTTTGGAAAGATAACTGAGATGAGAACAGCGTTCCTTCTTCTAAGATCACCAGCACAGGTGTCATGGGATGAAGCAGAATGATACAATGAAATCAGTCGAGAACAAGTGGTGAGGGTTTTCCCCTTCCTGATTTTGTTGCAAAAGTACTGTTGGGCACACAATATGATTCAGATGTAAGAAATTGTCGTTGGCCCTCCCATGTCTCAAGCATCAAAGACATCCATCTGAAACAGGAAATGAAAAAGTAAAATGGAAACAAACTTACAGAAACATAGCAGAGAGTTTTATTTTGATGGCAAGATAATAAAATAAAACTTAATTCTGCTGACCTTGTGAAAAGAACAAAGAATGACAAGTAAAAATTTTGGATTTCACCAAAACTGGTAAATGGAGCAAAAACACTGAGCTACATTAGCAAAGCAATTTGATGAATACATCCGATAGATATTTTCTTACCAACTGCATTTTAATTGAGAAGTATGGCCTCAATCCACAGGAAACATGCTTGCAAGAATCAAGCAAGATATCGATAAAGTTTCCTGTCTGCTTTGTCCCTCTCTAAAAACTCCCTCTCAATGAGAGATTCGATTCGTTTCTTTATCACAACAGGATTTGGCAGGAAACGGGACTGCAGCTGCGTTGTAACTTCAGTTACTATGCTGTTGTGATCTAACACCCTTCTGGATTTCATGATTCTCACAATGGCAGCCTCAATCTGAGGCTTTCTGTCTTCCTCCACCCTTTGACGGGTCTCATGCTTCTCTGGTTCTGACTCCTTTTGTGCCACCACTGTCCCTATCTTCACCTTAATAAACTTGCTCGTAAACTTGTCGTTGAAGTAGAAGGCATCATCCTCAGCAATGTCCTTGCTCATGGGTTCCTTGCGGAGAACATTCTTACCCTTGACACAAGCAAGAGACTGAAGGCACCGCTTCAGATCTGAAGCAGGTATTTCTGTTGCTTGCTCAATTTCTTTATAACTCAAACAATCTGCTGAATTGAACAACATGAGGATACACATTTGGTAAGTAGAAACATTCAGCTCGTGCTTCTGTCCCTTCCCAAAGGTTGCTTTTATATCTGCAGTGCCCATATTTGTTTGCCATGTCAATCTCCGTCCAGTATGAGTTCCAAGATAATATGCACGAAACTTCTCACACATGCTAAGAATTTCAGCCGGCAGGTTGCAAGGGGCACTGGGCTGTGTCGGCCAAGAACCTGTTGTCAGAACTTGAACAGCCAGAGTAGGGCCATCTCCCATCTCAGAATGGTGACTAGCATAGAAACCTTGCATGGTGTCCTGGGATGTCCTCATATCTGTAAACATACCTTCCAGTTTAGATGTGAACTGATATCCACATTCAGTCTTGAGCTTGACTATCATGCTTCTTTCCGCATCATCAGAAACAGTCTTCCCAGAAAGAAGCCTTTTCGCCAAGTGCTGTTTGTAATATTTCTCAAAGACATCCTTCTCCTGCAGGTACCGGAATAGCATCATCACTTTGTCCAAAACAACCTCTACATCTTCTTCAGTGACCCCCTTGAGACCTTTACGGAGCTTATCATCAACATACAAGGATATAAACTCAGGAGACCTGTTGTTTAGATTGATAAAATATTCAAATGATGAGTTCAAAGCATTCTGAAAGGTCTTGTCATTATTAAATGCAACGTTAATGATCTTATCATGTTTGTCCTTCATATCCAAGAGGCGTTGAACAAAGTCCACAGGATCCCTCAATCTATCTGGATCAATTACTAACTGTTTCCCAGTTTCTCTAAGGTGAGAGGTCATCACATCTCTGATCGTTGAAAGCCCTTCAGGAACTCGGCGAAACAAGTTGTACATTCTGCTTAAATCTTCATACTTGTCATTCACAAGCATATTCACAAGACCAGAATTCTCCATGTGGACCAATCTCTGCATGTGGTTAGCTATCATCTCTTTCTCCACTACACTTGTTATTTTCGCCTCACTTTTGGCATCCAAGTAGTGTGAAACACGCTCCATCTCTTCATTAAGCCGCCTCTCAGCTTTCTTAAGGTAATCGCCACAATCACAGCACTCAATGAATTGCTGGGACTCGCCACTGTAAAAACTAGCTGAGACCTCTAAAAATGGTCTCTCAAAATCTTCTTGATATACGGAAGATCCAAGGTCCATTAACATTTTTGTAATGTTTCTCATTAACCCTCTGTTTATTACTTCACCTTTCCGCTCTCTGTGAATGAGGTCAAGGAGTGTGTCAAGCAACCTAGTCTGGATCTTGTGGGAGTGAATGATGTTATCCCTCCACAGATTAAGTCCAAGCTCATGAACAGGAGTCTTGTGATTACTCGGAACAAATGTCCTATCCATGTACATCAGTATGTCTCGAATCATCTGCAATGCCTTGTTGTGATCCCCCCATTTTCTGTTCAGCTCCTCTAAAAATAAACCTCCCTGAGCAGCCTCAATGGATTTTGCTATTTCTTTTAGGTGCCATGTCATAGTAGTTACAAGGCCAGAGTACAGCTTTTCTCCATATTTGTGCAGAACCATATTGTAAGCATTCCTGAATTCACAAAAGCCCAGATTTTCTCAAAGGGGCTCTGGTTCAGAATAATTATGGCAAAAAACTTCAACTTGATACTAACACAAAGCAAATTACAAAAACCTCAAACAATCTGAGGTTGTTGTGAATATGTGTGTCTACTCCGAGTGCCGAACATCATTCAGTAGAGTGGAGAAAGCATATGTGGCATAAACAGAAGAACCATCTTTTAATTGACAAGTGCAAAAGAAAAATTTTTCAAAACAGCAGAAAATCATAGAATGAGACAAACATACAAAGTCTAGAAAAGATGGGATTCATGTATTTCCACATTTCCACTAAAAATAGCACAAAGACAGAAGAAAATTACAAGGCACAGGTCAAACTCCATAACAAGCTTAGGACGATTGAGATGCAATCGATCCAACACTTCAGACTATTTAAGTACCCAGATTCCCATGCCAGACTAAGTTCTATGGCAGGTTGAAACCTAAATTCTAACATGATCCCAACATGATCATGACTAAGTTATAAATTAGCTCATTAACCTAAATGTGATAAAGGTTAATCAGCTTCAGTATTCCCTCTCAAATTTAAATATATGCCTTAAAGTATAGGGCACAAAGAAATGCCGCATTCATACCAATCCTATGGGGAAACTGTCATACAAAGGCTACACAAACACAATATTTCCCAGGAAACCTCCTACTTTAGCTGGTACCTATTGCCTTACGTATTCATTTCTAACCATCCGCAACTGTATTTTCTAGAAATTCTAAAAAGTCATCATCTTTAATTCCATTAAAGTTACACTGGCACATGGATATCCATGCTTAAACTGTTTTCCTTCACCAGAAACCTCTATGTATATGACATCTTCATTCACATTTCACCTTTCAGTTTTCATTATGTTTCTCGCAACTAAAAGGCCAGCAAATAAATGATCTAAAAGCTAAAAATGATCAAGTCTGATTATCTAAACAACTGCGACTGCCAGTAAAGTAGACAGATGGGAGCTTTTATGTTTGAAATAACAGTATGTTGTCAAACATCAAAAACCTTTACTTTTGACTTTGCAAATTCAATTTCCAAATCTTCCATTACTTAAAAATGAAAGTATTAGATGTCAACAACAACTCAACAATGTGAAAATTACCAACTAGAATGGATAAATGAATTATTCATCATAAAAATTTATCATTCCATTGGAGAGGAAAATGCTAAGCACATAGCCATCCCCAATACATAAAGGATCACCATGTCTACATTGTAACATGTCCCACCACATTCAACAGCTAATCATCATAACCAGAGGGTCACCACCCATACAATCATTGTACTTGAGACAGATGCATATAACTAGTTGAGGCTTACAATTTCTGAATCACCCATTACTTCAAGCTCTTCTTTTATCAATACCAAGTATCTTACCACTTCAAGTTCATCTACAAAAGCTTAAATCACACCCCCTAGACCTTTAGTTTCAACTAATAAATCAGTTAGCACCATACATTGACTGATTCCTTCTCAATCTTAGTATAACTTGTTTAATACATACATAGCCAAAATGACATGGATTGAAGTTATGGGAAAGAATTCAGAAAATCTTGCAAATAACATGAAGTCCTTCATGGAAATTGCTGGTGACTCACAAAACCCATACAAAAAAGTTGGGACAGGGCTTTTCTTTTTTATGGTTATGGCTATGTAATGCTAGACAAGGTTTTTGCTTAATAGAAGAATTGCCAGCATGACCATCTTAATGTGACATAACTTTGTAAAATTATTTCAAAGAAGCAGCCCATCTTATAGGATGTTGGAGTAACATTCATGGAATCACTTTTGAGATTTTAAAGACTTTTTGTTTAATTCATTGGTGAAGTATCAAAACATTTTTTTTTAATTAGGATAGGAGTTAAATAGACATAATCAACATATCACAAGATCACTAAATCTTATTTAACAAAAAATGTGCAGCCCTATATGTTTGCAAACATATGATAATTTTTGTTTAAGTAAAAAGGTCGAGGTTTTTCTACTCTTGACAATCCAAATAACATCCATCAGCTGAACAACAGTCTAATTCACCAAGATTCTCCAGATTTCTACTTGATAGTGGACTGTGTTTTTACTGCTTTGTAACAATCACATTGGTTAGTAATCATCATACAGTAATAAGTAATTAAATTTACACGATGGAGCTTATCAAATAAAAGTGTGGCATCTTGCTAGTGCAAATTGTGATCACAGAACCTCCTCTTTCTGTTTTCTAACAAGAGCTGTACCAGCAAAAAATAATCAAACTACCTCATCAACTTTTATGCAGCAAGATATTAGTATTTGTTTTTGCTGATACAAACTGATTGACCATTTTTTTCGCTCATTTTAATCCAAAAAAAAGGGTACGATGTTCGGTTATAAGTGAAATTGGACGAATTTTTTTGTAAAATATGTCCAAATTACTTTTTTCCAGGGAATATGCACAAATAATGATGTCCCTCTCTATTTGAGCTTCTAAATCCAGTCTGACAACCCAAGTCAGTACTTTTCACCATACAGGCTTCACCTTCCAAAGATGTATGATAACAGAAACGTTCTTTGAAAAGGATGCCTAGCATCCTTCTTCTGAAGCTTACCAGTTTAAAATAAATTCCTAACCATATAACGATCTTTTATGCAACCCAAAGCAAGGTATGAACCAAGTACCACAGTATTTATATTTATATTGGTCATTACTTTATGCAAGGTTTGTTTCCCATCATAAATGCTGTATATTATAACTGAAAGATCCTATAAACGTGATCTACCAAATGATTAACATGAATTTTGCTCATCCGTGAAATTCCAAATGGAGTGATCTAAAATTTGCTTGATGTCAAAAGTCGTCTTAGAATGAAGCGGTGCCACTATACAATCCCATTTGTCTTCCCTCCTTTTACCTATGCAATGATTTAATAAGCGTCTGGATCTTATCTGCCTTGTGCTCCACTGGACCAAGGGAGAAGTGTCATGAAAATAGTGCCAGGTTTTAGTTCTCTTTTTTTTTTTCAAAACTTCTCCTCATAAAACTTTATTGTAAAATCCTTCTAAGCATTGTCCTTCCCCTCAGTCCATTTGAAAACTAACTCCATCCATCGGAACTCCGTCCATCGATATTGATGATACTGAAAAATAATTCAAAACCATCAACATAAGCATGCAAGGAATCCTTCAATTGCTAAGTTTTAACCTCAACAGGAGTTAAAACTCATTGAAAAAATAAAACAAAGGCACCTAAATCCTAAACTAAAGCATGCCATACAAATCAATTAACATACATAAATTAGTGAAGAGGGCAAAGCACACAGAATTTATAGAAATCATTTGCTTTATAAACACAGAGATTTCTGCAAGGATGTTTACAGCCTTGAAAGAGCTCAGTCCATAATACAAGGCAAGGCATCTATGGCTTTCCAAAAGTTCCCATCATAGCATGATCGAAAGGCAAGATTGTCATGTCTATGGAAATCAAGTTAAGAACGCAGAGAAAGCAACATGAACCTTTCTGTCTTGAAGCAAAAGCTTAAGTGAACAAAAATGTGAGTTCCTAATCGGAAGGAGAGGATAGTAAATCATGGAAAAGCAAAGAGATTTAAAATGTAAACAGGGAACAAAACACATTCAAAATGAATTTGTAAAATTAAAAGAAAGAAAAATTTATTTGAATAAAAATATAATAAATAATAAATAATAATATATTATCTAAAAAAAAGTTTCATAGTTTGTGGGAGGAATGAATAAGGTTTAGTGTGGATGACCCAAGCAGCCACTTGAAAAGAGGAAAAAGGAGAGAGAGAATGGTAGAGGCTCAATAGAAAGCTAAAAAAAAAAATTTTTTTTCCCTGACACCACCATTTCTTTCCTTCTCTTACTCCATGGCAGCATGTTATCAAGCAGAATTCTGGAAATTTGCCTGCTTCCTACAATTTCCCATACAATAGAAGCATGACAAAGGTGCACACATGCTACCCCCATTACCCATAGAAGTCTCAATTAAAGGCTACTTATTACAAACATTGATCTAGAACGAAATCTCTATGATAAACTAGAGCCAAAGCTCTTTTAAAAGTTAGAATCATCATAGTTTCCTCCATAATTCCTAGAAAACTGGTGCCAATGAATTCAAGGAATGCAAGAGAACTATGAACTAAATTTTCTCAATGAACTACCAATTTTTGGTTTCTTTATTAGTCATATTTCAGTGGTATATATATTCCCTTGCATCTCTTAGCATACCTTAGCATGGTATTATTGTCCCCTCAATCAAATACCCCACAATTACTTGCTCTGATAGACTTTTGAGTACATCTTCAATGGAAGGACCAGAAAGAGAAGGGAAGACCCAAAAGAAATTGGTTGGGAAATGGGTATGCAGAAATTACATGTAAAAAGGTTCCAATGATACGCCATATAACCTTTGATAGGAATTAATGGTGGAGTCGGAAGCCGTTCTGATTATTATCTGTTAAAGAAAAGAGATCCCTTACCCCAGCTTTCAAAAATGAGGAATATGAAGTCCAGGAGGCTTAATTTGATCCATCTGAAACCAAGCTTTTTTCTTTCAACCTGTAGATTTCTTGTAATCTACACACTTTCTGTCTCCCTCTACTAATATATTAAAGATAACAACATTTCTAACGCCTTCTAAATAGAATATAACTCCTTGCCAATTTTCTTAGGTTGATTAGCTTTTCAACTTCTAAGGACTCCCAGTTCCGCGATGGCAAAATATGCTCTACCACTTCTATACCTCTACAATTTCGCATGCTCCATTATTTTGTGATGGATCAAAATCTTAGCCTAGAACATTATCAAGAAACTTCAAAAAACTCCATTGGCAATAAGTGTTTCAACTTTTCAAATTCTTACAACTTCATCAAGAATCACTTACATACACATCTTTTCTGGCACTTCTAGGCAACAAATTTAGAGAACATACTAGGCCCTTGTCAAGTCTTCATTCCACATCCAATGTTTGCTTGTCACCTCACCAATTCCAACAAACCTTAGATTTTCTCTAGTCAAAAAAAAATTAAAACTAATCCTTCACTGCTTACCACTTGAACAATCTATCACAAGCCTTCTTCTTATGTCCATCAACCCTAACCCATTTGACATTGTTGCTCAACACTCATCAGCCCTCAAAAACTCCAAAATCACTTCCAACTTCACCCACATCTCAAACTGTTCTAGACATAGCCCACTTCTATCTCTCCATTCCTACAAGTGACAAAATAGCAACTAAGAACTATGGCCATAGCTTGGCCATTTAATTTTGATTAAGGCCTGATGTTCTATTACATTCCCACGAAACTCTAGATTAGGTGCTTCACAATAAGAGTTTCAGACCCTTACCATCTGAAGCGCTCCACCATAATTGATGTCTACAATACACAATTCCACACTCAAAATTGTTGATTATGTACTTCATAATAAGAGTTTCAGACCCCTATCATCTGAAGCCCTCCACCACAATTGATGTCTACAATACACAATTCCACACTCACTCTTATCTCATCAACATCAATACATAACAGATAGTTATAACAAACACCTAAAGTTCTCTGACCCCCTTGGTTGTCAAGAAAGAATGAAATACATATTTCGACATTTCATTCAAAAGAGGAAAGAGCAACAGAGAGAAGAATTGACTTCAATCTATAGTGCAGCCCTACTATGACTAGAGTCTGCCAATGGAAGCTGCTGACTCTTGATGCAATTACCTCTGATTCATATCACTATTTAACCACATACCCCTAAATAATATTCATACATCATCAAAATACATTTTCCATATGCTTCCTCCAAAATGACAAAAGAATAAATGCAAACTCTTTCCTCTCTGAAAAACTGCCACCAAATTTGACGATATTTTTTCCATCACCCTCCCGCTCCATCAAATGGGGTCCATAAATTTAGCTTCAGTAAAATTTTGTGGACAAATCCACTTTTATGAAGTTGTAATATGATATCTCGCCAATCAATTGGCTTGTATGCCTAAGATCACATGAATAATCATGTTAACAATAAAAGCCCAATTTGCTCCCTCAAAAATCATACTATTAATAAGATACTGCATGATACTAAAGCCTTCATTTTCACATCCTTTTCACAACATTTCTACCTTGATTTGCAAAATAGATGGTGCATAGGCAATACCTGAAATGCCAGCCTCCCAAATCTCTTCTCTTAATAAAGTTCCTATGCATAAACAACTAGAAGAAATGTTTTCACTGTGCATTAACCTTACCAATCTTCACAAATACTGCATTGTCCTTACTTTCTATTTTCAAAGCACAAATGTTGTATACATCTCTACTGCCCCCAAGAACCAATTCACTTGTGATTGAAAGCTTTGCTTTACAAACCTTTTTGCTTGCCATTTTCCTTTCCTTCATCTTCCTTACCTTCTAGGCTGCCAGATACTTCAGCACATTTTTCCCTCACTTCACATTCATATGTATATACCTTTCAGAGTCGCCAGGAACCTCTCAAGATAACCTTAAACAAAATGATTAACTAAACTTGTATAGGAGTTGTATAGCAACAAAACACTTGCATAGGAGTTCCACCAAATTGAGGGCATGACGGCAAGAATATGACACAAACTATGGATGTATGCTCAAAACAGAACCTAGTGAGTAGAGGGGCTAAAGTTGCGCCACAAAAACAACAAAGAGGTGACAAGCCTAAAATAAACAGCTGGAAGCTGTGACAAGCCTTTACAAAAGCATGTAGCAATAGCAAATGTAGAAATCACTAGTAATAAATAGTGGCAATGATTCATAAAGCTAAATTTAATTACTCAAAACTTGATGGCTACCTTTTATACTCTATTACCACCAACAGCAATGAGAGTGTGGCTGAGAGATAAGGTATGAGTTCTATTTAGCTGCAGCAAATAAAAATTGGCCGTTGAGAGTGACATGAAATGCTGTATAGTGATACAATTAATCTACAAAGATTCAGTCAATGCAAAAATAGACACTGGCTGCACATTAAAGAGTGAGGGAAGACACGTTGATCTTAGAGGTTCACCTGAAGGGATAAAAGAGAAGGGAGGTAGAAGCAATAAAGGAATAGGTGTAGTCTCTAAGGAGAAATTTGAGCAAGTCTGTTATAATGGACAACATGGCTCTATATAAGTGGATAAGCAGAACCTAAATATGTTGCTAACTATGGTTATGGCATCAAAAAACAGAAATATCAGACATAAATATTCAAGCTTGGCATGGCAGCATGACTGCGTAAATATGAGATGTGATGGCTAGGAAAGTAACAAAAACATGATACACCTGCTGCTGATCAAAGCTGCAATAATCAATTATGACTACAAAGAGATGAAATTTATGACATTAACTGAGAGAGTTTTCGTTGAAAAATATAAATTCACATGAAGCTTTGCAACAGATAATATTTAAATCACAAGCCAGAACAAAGTGTAGGCTTGGATCATCTAGAAATGATGATTATATGAAATCAAGAATTTCTCAGTAGCTGTAAAGAAAAGCACCTCTTGCATCCAACAATGTGCCATAATTTGAGTAGTTGCTTTGCGTCTATTGTTCAATTTGACTCCTTGGCATATAATTTGTGCATTACAAATGAATATGATTCCTTATTTTAAAACTTGGATGTTGTCTCTTCATGCCTAAGGGAATTTGGAGGTTTTCCCCATGTTGCATGAGTTTAAACTACAATTGATTAAGTTATTCTTCTCTGTTTGTCCAACAGCCTTTTAGGTCTCATGGCAGTCTCCTCTCCAGCTATAAGCCATGTTAGACAAGAATTCAGCACCAATTATTGGGAAGTTGTCAGCTTGACTGATAGTCATGAAAATCTGTTGAAATCTTCCATAGAGCCTGCTCAAAATAGAGTTTTGCTCCATTGTTGAACCCATTTACGTGGGAAAATGCTTAGATATTAATGATGATGATGTTTTTCAAAAATTATGATAAAAAGCATATCCATCATAAGCAGCATTTTGCTTGAGCTTTAAGGATAGTGTATGATCAAAATATCTTCAATAAAAAGGAAGCAATTTGATGAGATGCCTATCTATGGGCAGAAGAGAGAACCATAATAACATTCTAAAAAGATAGGATCATGATCAATAGATACCCAATCTAAATACAAACAAGAACGAGAACCCACCATGAGGAGGCTGAGTCCTCCCATGGTGCTAACTTTGGGGAGGATAAAAACCTCTTACAAGCCAAGCATATTTCAAAATGTTCGTTTGTTAACTCTTACAGCAATATAATTATAAAAACTAACAGAAAATAACTGGAACTAACAACCAATAGCTACCAAGAATCTATATAATAATTTACTTAAAGAACCTTATTCTCAAGGTTCATGCACACAAGAAGTAGAATCATTAAATCCATCATCATGCATGAAAAGAGTGTCAAGGAGAAAGTTGAATACTTAAAGGGGGCTTCATCCCAAACTTTCACCTCCACAACAAGATTTTCATCTTCGTTGAGATCTTAGATCATATGAACATCAGGCACCACTTTATATGATATGTAAAATCTTGATCCTATTACCTTGGCTGATATAAAACCAATAAAATCTGAGATATCACCCAACGCGATATATTCATACCAGTCAATATTTTTCCAATCTTTTTTTTTTACTTCCTCGAAAATTTTTTAGTCAATAAATCTCAAAATTAATAGTTAGATATAGCTTTTAATCTGAGATTTGCCATATCATCTAACATTTCAATATATTGGTTAGAAAAAATTGACTAGGATCTCGAAAAATCTCAGATGCCTTCAATTTTACTCACTCACCATATTAGCCAAGATAAACCAAGAGCTTTATCTATCTCGGTCTTCGCACTTACTGAGATAACTGACATATCAATATTTTAAACACCTTGCTTTGCAAGACTCATTCTTTCATTACACCCATAGCCCTTGGCCCAAGAAACAATCTGGTAACAACTGACATGTGCCTACTATGAAATAAGATGTAAAATGGATGAAAAGGAAGAAATGTCCACCTTGGAGGGAAGTAAATCCCCCAAAGAAACCCACGTTGAGAAGCATAAAAACATCCTACAAGCCCACCTAATCCCTGATTAATTCATTCCCCAACAGGTCATAAACTGTCAATACAAAGAACAAAAGAAATAACCAAATATAGCTGGTACAAACTGAAAGGGAAAAAACACTACTCCATAATCAACAAATAATTAATTTCTTCGGTGCTAGGAGTAGCCAACATTTATTGAAATTGGATAATAATAATTCAAAATTAAAAAAGTAGAATAGAGAAGGACAAAATAGTGTGCACTTAGAAAAAGGTACTTCTTACAAGCCAAACCCATTTTAGGCTAGTCCCTTCCACCACGTGGTGGAGAATCTACCATATGTCGAATTTGGATACAAGAAATAACTGAAAATAACTGGAGATAAAGCAACTGGAACTACAATTAACCGTGGACACCAAATTTCCTCAATCATGTGAACAACCATTGCAATCTATAATGAAATAAGATGGTGTCAGCTTTCCAAATTCTACTCCAGTAGATTACGAGATACCGATCAGTCTTAAATCCTTGAAAGAAGGTTCCTCTCCGTAGAGAGAGGGAAAAAAGAAACCCTCATAAACAACAGCAAATAAGTAAATAACCTAGAATTCAACAATCCCCCGCGAAGTCAATAAAACTACCAAATTACCAATTTCCAAAAGATTGTACGAAACCAAATAGATCCACCATACAGACTAGTTACAGATTAGAACCATAGAAAATTGAAACAAAGCGAACAATACATAACTAGAAGGACTCGAGAAAGAAATGGATGCATCGGACAAGGAATCGGAGCGGACCTATAGAGTTCCTCGAAGCTGAGGCCGCTGGCGTTGTGGTTATAGATCTCATGGATGGCGTGCTCCAAGATCTTCCAGGTCTTCTCGGAGTACTTGGGATCAACCTCGACCCGGTGCTTGAACGCCTCAATCTTAAAGTTCCTCCTCTTCTGGGCGCTCATCGTCCCCCGCCGCTGGAGCCAATCTTCCCCAAAATTAGGCGTTAGAGACCGTCTTGGGTGGCACTGGAATCGATTCCTCCGAACAAATCGCCGGCGAATCTAAGGCGGGAGTGGCGGAGGCCGCCTCGAATGGTGGGGACGAGGGTTAGGGTTTCGGGAAATGGCGGGGGCTCGACAGGAGGAGAGAAGAGAGGAGAGGGAAAGGGGGTTGCCTGAAAATAGGCGATGGAAAATGATCTATTCCTGTTTTTATTCTTTTCTTCTCGCCTCTTCTGCCGTTCGTATTGGATGGACCGGGTTCAAATCTCGAGGCCCGTATACGGTGGATAAGAGGATGAATTCTCTCCTTTGTTCGGATCTTGAATTGTTTAAATACAAATGGCTAACGTGGCGAGTGACTATTGGGGCTGGTCCACTGGACCTGGTCCATCAGTAATTTCTTCCGTTGCTTTCCTCTCCTCTAGAGCTTCCCTCTTTCACGGCTGGGGTTTTTCACGGATGGGACCATGATCGTATTTTGATTATCAAAAATTCCTACGGCAGCATGGCTGATCAGGACTGTCTATTTGATTGATATATGATTGATCAATGTACAATGCAACCTGCTAGTGGTGTGCATACGCCTTCATGTGAGCTTTGGATAGGTGCCATTAATTCATTTCGTTTTTCTGGTGCAAACCTAAATTCTTGTACAATGTGGCATTACTCATGGTGGCCATGCATGATTAATTGGTATATAGGAGAAGATATATATAACCTCTTTATGGTTATGTTCAAAGCTTGCATGCACATTTTATACTCATGCCTGTTGCGATGCCGTATCATTGGTGCAACAGGTGGGCTTTTAATTAATCTGTTTTCATTGTTTTTTTTTGTGTTTTATTGATCAAAGTTACCGTTAATACCATCACAACCTGTTCAGATCACGACACCTTGGCCACAGGATTTGGGTTGTATTCTTGGTGCAAAATAATGATTCACATATTTTTACAGTGTTATTCATTGAATCACATAATAGCTATTTTAAAATTTGTGTGGGTGATAAAAAAATTTTAAAATATTTTAAGACCGATGTAACTTGAGAGTTGTGCCGGAGCTAGGTTTTACTCCGAACTTTTTTCGAACAGTAACCTGGTGCGAAGGAGATGATGGCGGACAACGGCGATCAGCGACCGGAGGCTGGCAAGGATAAGCAAAAGGTAGGGGAAGATGACTGGACATGGGCTAAGGTGGTGCAGTGAACTCCTCGGGGCTCATCTTGGACGTCATACTAGATCTCGCCGGAGGAAATCGAGCAGTTCCAAGCATGCTTCTCGAGTGTGTTGGAGTTGTCGGCGTCAGTCCTGGATGCCTCGCGTCAGTGGTGGGAAGGACTGGTTGTCATTGTTCGGAATTTGGGACGACGAGTCCCGGCGAAGTGGATCTCCAAGGAGGTTCGGTCAAAGCTAAATATGGATTATGATCCAGAGATTTTTCCGTTAGCCGAAGACCACCTCGTCGTCCGGCTCAAGACAGAAGGGGATTGCAAACTGATGAAGTCCGGCGGGCCTTGGTTCGCTGGGGGACAACTGCTGGCGATGGAGGAATGGGTGTCGGACTTCGTTCCGGGGAGAAGAGTCATCCAAAAAATGGTCGTTTGGCTCCTTCTTCCAAGCCTTCCACTTGAGTACTGGGAGCCGGCGACGATCCTGGTGGTGG
The DNA here is from genome assembly GCA_021397845.1 of Areca catechu. Classification (NCBI taxonomy): domain Eukaryota; kingdom Viridiplantae; phylum Streptophyta; class Magnoliopsida; order Arecales; family Arecaceae; genus Areca; species Areca catechu. The sequence continues at coordinate 9,209,152 of CM038052.1, forward strand.
CGACGCAGCCAGGCCGAGCTCTATCGGTGGATGGCTTTATGAATAACCCGAAGAAAATGGGCTATGCCCGTGTGAGGGTGGAAATTGATGTGGGCAAATCCCTCAATTCGGGGGTGTTGACCGTGGGAAGAAGGGAGATTTCTAGCAGTAGTTCATCTTTGAAAACCTGCCAGGTGTCAGCTTCAGATGGAGAGGATGGGTCATGACGAAGACGGGTGCAAGTTCTCAAAGGGGGTGCCGCCGGCTGCTGCTGGTTCTTCTCAGCCGGGCTTAGCTTCTGTGGCCATTGATCAGGGAGCGACAAGCTCTACTCCAGCGGAGGATGCAATGTCGGAGGGGAAGGGGAAGGTTAGGCCAACCTGTGTTCAGTCCCTAGTTGATCACAACTTGGATCCGCCAGCCTTGGCCGTCCAGGGTCCCAGCGAAGGTGGGGAGGGAGCTCGGCAAGGACAAGATACACAACTCCGACCGTACTTCTTCCTCCCACCACACTCTTCACCGACTGTTGTCCCCTATTCTCCAAGCTCCCCTCCGGATTATGATGGCTGGCAAAAGCCAACCAAGGTGGCTCATCGCCGGTCACCGGGAGCGAGATCTGGGGATTTCTCTGGGGACGGTGATGCTCATCATATGGGCTTCAGCCTGTTAGGCCCACTGGGGGATTGCATGGAACTGGGCCCTGTGGAGGATGCTGGCCCACGGGATCGATAGATAGTGGATTACGGGGTTCTCTCTCTGAAGCATGCTCGCAGCCCTTCAGAGTCACCTACTCCCAGCTCGTGGCCTTCGGTGAGCCCTCTCTACTGGTTCCCGAGGCAAGGGTCTCTGCTTCTGTAAAGGTACGCTCCTTTGAACCTTGTATGGAAGGGGATAAGGGGGGAAGGGGCTCGATAGTTCAACTTCCTCTCAGTCTATCAAGGAGGTTCCTGGTTTGCCACAGGCAAACTCTGCCAATCTGGGCCTTGCTGTTGCCAAGGGGACTGCTGAAACCATAGGTGGAGATGCTGGGAGCTCCATGGAAGAAGGCAGGGATGTAATGTTGGGAAGAGTGGCAGTGAGAAGAAGAACGGTTCGGGTAACCAGGATGCACAGGGGTTGGTTTTAAAGGTATCTGGGGGTGCTGCGGACAGTCTAGGGAAGCGAAGTGGAAGCTGCCAGTCAAAGTGGGAAGTTAAGTTGTCATCCCAGGAGTCCATCAACTGCAATGTTGAAGCTTCTGCGAGCTTTAAAGACATTCCAAAATCATAGAGAATTGATGGGGAGGTCACTGAACCAATGGGTCATAAAGAGATCTTGGGGAAACTGAAGTTGGCATTGTTTGCAGCATGTGAGGTTGTTGGTGTTAAGGATGAGGGTCAGTGTATGGGGTGTGAACCTGGGCAGGTGAAGGACTATCTCAAAGACTGCTAAATTCTTGTTATGAAGACTCTCATATGGAATGTGAGGGGGGCAGGTAAACCTTTTATTCTGCTTTTGGTAGAATTTGCCGGTTACATCATTTTTCTATTTGTATTTTATTGAAGACTAGACTTGGAGGGTCCAGTATGGACCATATCCATCGGCATCTTTCAAAGGACTGTCGGTTTTATATGGTGGATTCTCAGGATCTGTCGGGGGATATTATGATGGCTTAGGATCCAGGGGTGACTAGAATTGATGTGTTTCATAGATGCTCTCAGCATGTGGCCTTGGTAGTGACTGAATCTATGGGGCCGACATGGCTGTTATCTGGCAGTTATGCGAGCACGAACTACAGGAAGAGAAGGATCCTCTAAAATGAGATCTCGGCTTTGATTGATCAGGGTATCCCTATTGTGGTGGTATGAGACTTTAATTGTATGATGTGTGTTGATGATAAGAGAGGTGGAAGACCCTTTACCCGTGATACGGTCTCAAGAAAGTTTACTCACTTTCAGGACTTCAATGGGCTATTGGATTTGGATTTTGTGGGGCCCAGTACACTTGGTGTAATAATAGGTCAAGAGGAGCTAGGGTGTGGAAAAGGATCGATAGAGCCTTTGCTACACCTGATTGGCTTAATCTCTTCCTTGGGCACCTTATTCGCCATCTGGATAGAATTGCCTCTGACCACCATCCTATCCTTCTGTCGACCACTTCGAAGACCCCTGCTCATTCACCTTTCAGATTTGAGAGGTTCTGATTATCTTATCCTAGATCATGGGATATAGTCAAGGAGGTTTGAAGAATGCCGGTTCGTGGAAATGCCAAGTATCGGTTTTCTCGTAGATTGAAGCTTTTGATAGGCAAGCTATTACGGTGGAACAGGAAGGAGGTTGGAAACATTTTCTCTAAACTGGAGGTTGTGGAGCGGCATATTCATGATCTACAGGAGGAGGAGAGGGATGGTGGTTTGCAGGACAGTGATTTGACTTCATTATGGAGGCATCTTTCTATGCATCACGCTCTTTTTAGTCAGCAAGAGGTCTTTTGGAGGTAGAAATCTAGGGTTCAGTGGTTGAAAGAAGGGGATTGCAACACTCGCTTCTTCTATCATACCACTCTAATTCGTAGACACGAGAATCGAATTAGAGCCTTGCGGGATGTCGATGGGCATTGGATTGAGGAGGATACTCTCAGAGGGGAGATTACTTGTTTTTTCAGATCTAGGTGGACCAACTCCATTAACACTGATTCCACCTTCACTGCCCCCCTAAGGTCTTGGTTTCCTACAGGATAAATTGTGACCTCCTAACCCCTGTTTCTAAAGCTGAAGTTACTTCAGTGCTCTGGTCCATGGAAGAGGATAAAGCCCCTGGCCCTAATGGTTTCTCTCCTTTGTTTTTCAGGAGATATTGGAGTATCATTCGGTATGATGTTATTTCAGTAGTACAGGATTTCTTTCTATCTGGTTAGATGCCTGACTCTTAGAAGCAAACCTTTATTGCTCTCATTCCTAAATGCAATAATGCTTGTGAACCTTCTCATTTTAGGCTGATCAATTTATGTAATACTCTGTACAAGTTGTGCTAAATTGATGGCCAACAGGATAAAGACTATTCTTCCACATCTTATCTGTTCTAAGCAAGGGGCCTTCATTGGAGGCCAATCTATATCTGACAATCTTTTCTTAGCCCAAAAATTCATGTTCGACCTTCGCAGAGCTCCGGCTAGGCAAGCCCTGATGGCTATCAAACTCGATATGGAGAGGGCTTATGACCATATGCAATGAAATTTCCTGGTAAAAGCTCTGACAGATTTTAACTTTCATCCTCTTTGGATTTCTAGGATTATGGCTTGTATCATCAGACCATCTTTCTCGATTCTTATTAATGGCTCTCCTTCGGAATTCTTTCATTCAATTATTGGGCTTCGGCAAGATTGTCCTCTATCCCCGTATTTATTTATCATCTATGCTGACTCTCTCTCACGAGCTTTGCGGGAGTCGATTAGAGAGTTGGCTATTCATCCATACCTGGCCACTCCTTCAACCCCTCCCATCTCGCATTTGTTATCTGCAAATGATTGCTTGCTATTGGGTAGGGCCATAGCAGCCACGACCCATAGCTTTAGGAGAGTTCTTCACTCCAACTGTTTGTCCTCGGGATTTAGAGTCAATCTTCAGAAGTCTGAGATTCATTTCTCTCCTAAAACCCCTGCCAATCGATGTCATCTGATTAGGAGAATTCTTGGGATTCAGGAGGATGATGCATTGCACTACTTGGGGATTCCTATTACTAGGGGTAGGCTCTACAGTAAGGACCGTGCTGTGCTTGTCAAGATTGTGTATGACAAAGTAGAGGGTTGGCAAGGCCAGGCACTATCAGCGATGGGAAGGATTATGTTGATCAGGTCGGTCCTTACTTCCCTTCCGATGTATATGATATCTAATACTGTTGTTCCAAAATCTGTTGTCCTTCAGTTGGAGCGTATCCTTCGAACTTTCTTGTGGAGATCTATTGCTGCTTCTCGGGCGGTTCATCTTTTGGGATGGCATGATGTTTGTCAGCCTGTTTCTCAGGGAGGATTAAGTTTTCATTCACTTATAGTCATGAGAGATGCTCTTTTGGCCAGATATGCTACTCGTCTGTTCCTCAACCCGAGTTCCATGTGGTCCTCCATTATGAGAGAGAGATATGGGCTTCCTTCGGCTTCTTTCCAGGGGAACCATCTTTCTGCTCGCCACTGTTCTGCTATCTGGAGGGAGGTTGTGGCGAAAACTCCAAATATTCTGCATCATATGATGGACTGTAGGTGATGGTAGTCTTATTCATTTTATGGCAGATCCATGGATTTCGGGTATTGCTCTGGACATGTGGCCTACCTTTCTTTCCATTGATGTCCCTGACTCTATTCTATTGTGGATCTTTTCTTGCCCGGTCAGTCCAAGTGGAACCCGAAGTTGGTGGCTCGATATTTTGGTCCGATTTTGGGCCAAAGGGTCCTATCCATTGCTCTACCTGTGTATCCCACGGCTGATCTTAGAGTGTGGAGATCCTTCACCCTCCCGAAAGTCCCTTTGGCTGATCTTTATTCTATTTATAGCCCTATGCAGCAGGATGGCTTTCAGGCAGCATGGATTTGGTCTCTTGGTGTTTATCTCAGGATGAGATTATTTATTTGGAAAGTTGCTCGGCATCGACTTCCGACTAGAGTTTGGCCTTCAGTTGCCTTCAGTTGCCTATCTCTTGCCCGGTTTACGTTGCGATCGATGAATTTCTTGTGCTTCTTCTTTTCTTATACCCGAGAACTTAGGAGGGCGAGGGTTTGGCAGGCTTTCACGGACTATTTCCTTTTACTGAGAATGCTGTGGAGACCTTCCTCCACATTCTGCATTCCAGTTTAACTAACCCCAGGTCCATTGTCCTGGCTTTCTTTCATATCTGGCTTGCCCGGAATAATATGGTGTTTTCCTTTTCCATTGCTTCGACTAGGATGATTGTTGAGAGAGCCAGGACCCATGCCAAGAAGTTTCGAAGCTCGACTATGGGGAATGGAAAGATCTGGGGTTCCAGCACTGCTCGTTGAGTGCCTTACCGGGTCTCTATTTCCTAGGAAACCCCTCCTCTGATGTTCGCCACAGTCAACTCTGATGGAAGTGTTAGGGGCAAGCATGGAGGAGGCACTTTTGTGATTCAGCTTCTGGTTATGAATTCCTTGCGAATGGGGGGTGTCATCTTGTCGACCCTACCGTGCCCATGGCTGAGCTCCGGGGGCGTGGGATGGTATTCGCCATGCCATCACATCTCTTCACCTGGAGCGGCTCATTATCAAGGGTGACTCTCTAGCGGTCATCTCGTGGATTCGGCAGGCCTTCCGCTCCTCTTCTGCACACCCTCTTATCTGTGATGTTGTTAGGATGCTGTGGAAGTGTACTAGGATAGTGGTCAGGCATGTTTATAGGGAAGCCAACTCGACGGCTGATTGGATGGCTTCCTATGTGGCTAATCAATCGGGAGATGTTCTTTGATCTTGTTTAGGGGAGGTTCCTTTATCCTTTAGGGATATTTTTTTGGCTGATGATTTTCATTATATTTATTCTAACTTGTGACTTAATTATTCAACTTTATAAAAAAAAAAAAATCAATGCATGATGCATTTCAATGGTTGATGGATTTTTTTTTTTTTTCCTTATCTAAGATAGAGTTCAAATCCTTAGCTAATCTTTTTGCACTATTTGTTATGAGAACAAAAATCCCTACAAATATAATTACTAGTTTGACCTTATAATTGTATAACTTCATGCCTTGGAAGAAAACATTGTACATCATAGATTTATAGCATTGTATACATGGGTGTAAGGGATGCGTTTGGAGAAAATTCTATCATGTGTCCATGTTTTTATGCACTTAATATCGATATTTTTACGTGCAAGGGTAAATATTGGCCTGTTAGATTTTTTTCAAAATATCTATCCAAAACCATGAGCCACTTATGGAGTGCGAGTAAAATGTTTTAGTGCATCAAATGGATCACTCTTCTTCTTCTTCTTTTTTGATGAAACGGTACATTTATTACACAAAATGATTCTGAATACAATCTAAAGTGTCTGCTAATATAATATTCCTAAGCTGTATAAGGACCGAACGCCAATCCGACCATAATACAAAATTCGAGTGCTGTATCACAAAGGAGGCCATCCAGTCGCAGCTGAATTGGCCTCCCTATAAATATGCCTAATGAACAGGAAGTAACAGCCCTGCAACATGAGCCTGATGTCTCAGACAAGAGGATGAGCTGCCTGGGTAGAGGAGGGTTGCATGAGCCAAGATATGACCAAATCACTCAATTTTGAACCTCTCACGATTACCACAGCTTCTACACTTTTTTTTTAATAAGAGTATTGCTACATCGATATACATTCTTTTTTTTGTTATGCAATAATACATATTACAGTAAAACACATCGAAGCAAGAACTGCGACATGTTTATGTAATAATGTGGCGATGTATACGATATAAAAAAAGCTTGTTTTTTTTTTTTTTGATGAACCGGTGTATTCATTTCACAGTACAAACGTGAATACAACCTAAAAAGTCGGCCAAAATAAGGTTCCTAAGCTGTATAGGGGCAAGATGCCAATCCGACCATAAAACAAACCCTGAATGCCGAGCCACATAGGAAGCCACCCGGTTAGCTGCTGAGTTGGCTTCCCTAAAAATGTTCCTACTCAAAACAATATTACAGCCATGCAACATGAAACGAATGTCATGAACTAAGGGATGAGCCGCCTAGGCAGAAGAGAAGTGCGAGATCCAGGAGATAACCATTGCAGAGTCCCCCTCAATGATCAATCGGTCACGGTGCAGGACCTGCCAGGCATAACGAATCCCAGCCCAGGCCGCATATAACTCAACTGCAGGAACTGAGGAATCCAATAGGGGAACTCGACCGGTGCCAGAAATCCCAGTTAAGAATCCCGAATAACAAATCCAGCTCCATCCGGCCTGGATCGAAGGCTACCGTCAAAGTTGATAGTGATGAAAAACGGAGGGGGTTCCCATTTAATAAACACCCTCTGGGTCACTCTACGAGCGAAAGGGGAATCCCAGGTCTCCGTAGATCTCTCCATCGAGCTCCATAACTCAACGGCAACACTCCTAGCTTTCTCCACTATTATCCTCGGAGAGGTCCTTATGGAAGCAAATATACGTTCATTCCTCGAAATCTAGATATGATAAGCTAGATAAGCAGTAAATGACACCCGAATAGACGGAGTCTCCTTGAGAATAGACAGGAAGGAGTCGACTCCGTGGTCCATGCGGGTGGAAAGGTCATGAAAGCCTGCCAATCTCCAAATAGTAACCGCACGGGTGCACAGAAAAATGGCGTGTAGCTGTGACTCACCAGGGATCATACAAAAAGGATAGTCAGAGATAATATGTATTCCTCTAGATATAAGAAACTCGCATGAAGGGAGCCAGTGCCAGGCGAGTTTCCAAATGAAGAAAGAGATCCTGGGGTGAACCGGAAGACTCCAAATCCAGTGGTAGCTCCGGGTCAAGTGAGGCTCCAAAATAGGCCGCTCAATGAGATCCGAGATCAAAACTCAGGAGGACGTCGTCTTACGCCAAACTCTGGTGTCGGGGTAGGAGTGGCCAGGTAAAGCAATGGAGAGGGTCCTAGATCCGAGAATATCCCCAAAAATGGAAATGACAAGCTCTCAGTTCCATAAGGCAACGCCAGGTTGCATAAGCTGAGCAATAGTAATGGTGGACGGAGTAAGCACCGAGATGAATGTGGGCCAGCGGATCAAAGGGATGTCCGATATCCAGCGGTCATGCAGGAGACTGATAGATCGTCCATCCCCAATGACCCAGGATAGCTGAGGGATAATGAGCGGTGCCCTAGAAAGCGTCTCCCGCCACAGAACCGATGATCCCCTCTGGGGAAGAGGGAGGTTGGGCAAATTCATCGGGATATCACCATATTTGGCCCTCATGAAAGAAGATCACATACCCTCAAGACACAAGAAAAACCTGGCAGTATGCCTTGTCATGAAAGCCTCCCTCCTTTGAATGAGGGAGGGAACACCCAAACCGCCCAAATCAACCGGGCAGCACACTATATCCCAATTGATCAGATGAATCCTTCTCCGAGCCATAGAAGAATCCCAAAGAAAGGAGCGAATCATTTGCTCAATCTTGATAATAACACACTTGGGGATGAAAGCATTAGAGAGCATATAGGTAGGAAGAGAGGCAAGTACCGAGCAAATCAGAGTGAGTCTGCCCATTATAGAAAGAGATCTGGCCTGCCAACCAGCAATCCTATCAAACACTGCCGCCACCAGCAGGGCACACTCATTTCTGGTGAGCCTCGTACCAGTAATAGGAATTCCCAAATAGCATAGAGGCCCCTGGCGCTCCTGGATACCCGGAGTATGGAGGATCCTGGCACAGAGAGAAGAGGGTGCTTTCAGGCTAAAATAGACCCCAGACTTGTTGAAGTTCACCCTCTGCCCTGACACATGACAGTAATGCTCGACAACTCTCCTAAATCCCCTTGCATTGGACCGGGAAGCCCTACCAAGGAGCAAACAATCGTCCGCAAAAAGGAGATGCGAAATCGACGACCCGCCCGGCACCGGGATATAAGGAAGGATCTCTGAACCCCACACAGCCTCCGAAAGAGACCTGGAAAGGTAGTCATCACAGATAATAAATAAATACGGGGATAGGGGGCAACCTTGCCAAAGGCTATGAGCGGATTGAAAGAAATCTGTAGGAGAACCATTGACTAGGATAGAGAAAGAAGGTGTCGTAATGCAAGCCATAATTTTTACAATCTAGATATGATGAAAACCAAAGTCCTCCATAGCTTTAAATAGAAAGGTCTAGTCAACACAGTTGTAAGCCCTTTCTATGTCAAGCTTAGTAGCCATAAGACTATGTCGCTGTGAAGCTCGCTGGAGGTCATGCATAAATTCCTGAGCCAGGAGGATGTTATCAGAAATACTACATCCCCCAATAAAGGCTCCTTGCTCCTAACTAATCAACTGAGGGAGAATTGATTTCATTCTATTTGCCAACAGCTTTGCACATACTTTGTATAGAGTATTGCAGAGGCTGATCGGCCTGAAATGTGAAGGCTGACTAGGATCAGCCCGCTTAGGGATGAGGGCAATATAAGTATGCTTCCAATTAGCAGGCATAGTAGTGCTATTGAGGACCAGCTGAATAGCAGTAACCATATCATCCCAAAGAATATCCCAACATGCTCGGAAGAAGAAAGGAGGAAATCCATCAGGATCCGGAGCTTTATCCTCCGCAAGAGACCAGAATGCAGACTTTACCTCATCCTGGCCAACCTGAGTTAGAAGTAAAGAATTCTGGATAGAAGAAACAGAATTCCAGAATTCCGGGAAGGAAAGGAAAAGATAGAAGAATAGGTAGAGGATGGAACATTCCACCTAGCTTCGAAGTATTGCAGCAATTCTCTCCTGATATCATCCTCCTCCTCAATCCAACCTGCCTGATCCGAATAAAGAGCTCGAATCCTGTTAGTATGTCTCCTGATGATAGTAGCATGGTGAAAGTAATGGGTGTTTCATTGCCCTCTCTCAATCATTGAATTCTGGATTTGTCTCCAAAAAACCTCCTGTTTCTGTAAAAGAGAATGATGGTGAGCAAGAAGATCCCGAAGGGTGTCCAGATTCGCATCAGATAATAATCCATCCATATCCTCCTTGACCTGCAACAAGAAAATGGAGGCTTCTGGAGATTTGATTTGATTCAACAAGTTGCCCACCTCCACCCTATTCCATCACAGCAATCTTCTCTTCAGAAAATCCAATCTCCTGAAGATCCTGTACGCTGCATCACCCCGGACCGACATTCTCCACACCTCCCTAGCAATGTCTTTCGCCTTAGGATAGGAAAGCCAGAATTTCTCGAATCTGAAAGGCACCTCTCTTTTATGATTAGTATTCAAAGAAAGAAGAATAGGAGAGTGGTCCGAAGCGATCCGACTTAGATGGTGAACTGTATAATCCGGAAACAGGGAGATCCAGGGGGAGTAGCATAGTATATGTCCAACGTTCCCACACTCTGGCCTGATCAGAACGGTTATTACACCATGTATGATGAGATCCCAGAAAACCTAAATCAATCAGACCATTGTCGTGGATGAAGTTGGAGAACTCCCTGGTCCTGGCATCGTGAACAAAAGGTTTACCACCTCTCTTGTCCTCCGGATGGTCAATGGAATTGAAGTCCCCCGCTACCACAGTCGGGATCCCTTGAGCAATCAAAGCAGACGCTTCCTCCCAGATCGTTCTTCGCTCTCTATAGGAGGTACTTGCATAGACACCACAAAGAAACCAAGAAGGCCGGTTAGGCTCAGAAACAACAATGGCAACCATTTGAGTAGATTGGTTAAATACATCAACCCTCGTCGACTTCATGTCCCAAGCAACAATAATACCGCCAGCTAAGCCTTGCGAAGGGACAGAGTAGAACCCCCAATCCCTAGGAAAGCGGTGCCTAAGCCCCTCAAGACTCGGACCAGAAATTCTTGTCTCAAGCAACACACAAATCTGGGGTTTATAAAGATGTAAATATCTATGATAAGTAGATAAAAAGGAGGGTTTTTTGCCCCCCCTCACATTCCACATAAAAGTTTTCATTAAACAAAATAAAACCAGAGAGTCGGATCCCTATCCGACCTCCTTCCCTTTCCCTACCCCCGAACCCTTCTTGGCCCCCTTGATGCTAACTCCTTTCTTCTGAACATTATGGGCTAGGCCCTCCCCTTCCTGTTGGCCTCCCATTATGTCAACGACTTATCTGACCCTATCACAGATCTTGCCATGATCACCCAGAGAACTGTCCCCACTACACAGATCGACATGGCTCTTAATTTCAAGTTTCTCAATTGTACCTTCCCCCCCAAGCAGCCCAACCCCAGTTATCCGAGGACCCCCCTTCCCCCCTCGGGGTTTTGAATAAGCCCCCACTCCTACATTCCCCTATCCCCCTGAACCACCTCCCCCTACTTGGCTTAACCCCACCACAAGATGCTTCGGCAGAGCTGCAGATTGGACAGCAGCAGACAAAGAACCCCCCTCCTTCCTCGCACCCTGCAAGAAGTCCAGCCCCTTAAGAGTTGAAAGAATGCACCTCTTATATCCCTCCCCCTTGACTGGTACTTCCACTAAGAACTCAAAACTCCCAGGCCCCTCCCCTGTCCCCAGCTGCACTCCCAACGACCCAGCTCCAACCCCCAGCCGGTTTTCCCCCCTCATTCCCTACCTCCCCTGCCCCCGTAGTGGCCTGCAAGGCCACACCCTCAGTACACAGAGACTCCCCCTCCTCCACCCCAGCTAGTAGTGGAAGACACTTAGACCCAGAGAAGACCCCTCGTTCCACCCCTTCAACCGAATGGCCCGAGCCCTCCGCTTTAAGCACAGCCATCACCCTTTCAGCCCCTGGTTTCCCCTCCACCCACCTCCATTCCTTCTTACACTCCTTTTTCCTTCCCTCCACCGAAGCAGAAGGCCCAGGCACAGACCCACCGTCAAGTTCTCCATGTTTTTCTTTGTTGCCACCAAGATCGTCGTGGCCCGTAGCTGCTGTCGACGCCGGAGTGTGCTCCCTTCGCTGTCTCGTCGTCTGGTGGTCCTGGACCTGCAAAACATGGGTTAGTGGCCCGGGCCAGGGTTTCCGGAAGTAGCACTCCGACAGTCAAGTCAATGATGATCCAGGAGAACAGATCCTTTTGGTCAAGCCCCTCTTGATGGACTCCACGCTAGGAGGAGTGAGTAGTGTGAGAGTGGGATGCAAGGAGGAAGAACGGCCTGTGTAGAGGGATTCTCTGTGTGGCCTTTTCGCCCATCCTTGCTTAGATTTGCTTGTGGTGCTGTGCTCTTCTGGTTGAGCTTGCACTTGTGCTTTGGTGGTATTGTATGTGTTGTTGCTGTTACCTTCGAGCTTTGTAGCCTAGGTTACCGTTGGGTACTTATCTTGGGATCTCCGCTGGGCTGTCAGGCACGTGCGGCGGTGTTTCGAGGTACCTTTCTCGATTCGTGATAGGGGAAGATGTCATGTGCTTTGGCATTCCTTCTGGTCGCCTCATTCCGAAAAACCTGGTAATACCTCGATCAGCGGGCCACCATCCCTGGGATTCGAATCTCCTGGTTGACTTCCACTCTTGGATGGTTTAGGTGGTTGGTGAGGAGCATGGCACCTTGAATAGTGGGCCTCTTCCCTTTCTGGTATAACTAGTGGCTGCAGGTGGTCATTGCGGTCTGGTGGATGCCTCAGTGCAATCCTCGGGCAGCCCGCCAGAGTCCTGGGATGGCGGTGCTACCCCTTGGTTCACCGGTGCTTGCGCCTGAGCTGGGGGCTAAGCTTGGAAGGTAGGGCTCGACTCCGAGCTAAGCATCCCGAGCTCGTGGGGTCGCCTCGACGGAGGAGGGCAGAGCGCGGGCCCGATCCAGAGTGCTCGGCCTCGAAAAGGCTTCACGTGGTAGAGGAGGGCTGAGCTCGACTCCAACCACAGGGCTCGATCTCCGAGAGTCTCGCTCTGGAGGACAGAGTGTGGGCCCAGTCCAGAGGGCTCGGCCTCGAAGAGGCTCCACATGGTGGAGGAGGGCTGAGCTCGACTCCGATCACGGGGCTCGATCTCTGAGGGTCTCGCTCTGGAGGGCAAAGTGCGAGCCCGATCCAGAGGGCTCGGCCTCGAAGAGGCTCCACGTGGCGGAGGAGGGCTGAGCTTGACTTCGACCATGGGGCTCGATCTTTGAGGGTCTCACTGTGGAGGGCAGAGTACGGGCCTAGTCTAGAGGGCTCGGCCTCGAAGAGGCTCCACGTGGCGGAGGAGGGCTGAGCTTGACTCCAACCACGGGGCTCGATCTCCGAGGGTCTCGCTCTGAAGGGCAGAGTGCAGGCCTGGTCCAGAGGGCTCAGCCTCGAAGAGGCTTCACATGGCGGAGGAGGGCTGGGATCGACTTTGACCACGGGGCTCGATCTCCGAGGGTCTCGCTCTGGAGGGCGTCACTCAGCTCCAGCCTAGGCTTCCCGGGCTTGCAGGTCTGACTTGATGAAGGACGGAGCTCGGATTCGATGGCGGTCCCATTATCCTGTGAGAGCTCAGCCCGGCGAAGGAGTCCGAGCAAGGGGATTGACATGGCATCTAACACGGTGGCTCTCTTTGACGTGGCGTCTGACAGCTACCCCACGTCAGCGATCTTGCCACATCATTTGTCTCCCACTCCCGAGGTCCATTAGTGCGCGGCGCTCGGGCCGAAGGGAGTAATTATGATGCTGACGTGGAAAGGCGAAGATCTGGCACAATGATGGCCATGATTGCTGGCGCTCCATGGGATGGTCCTGCAGACCAGTGCAGGGGTGCCATGTGGCCACGTCCAAGGAGCAGTTAATGTTGGCACAAAATTCAGAGCGGTCAGGATGCCTTTTCCACCGATGGCCGGCACGTGGCTTGAATTTGTTAGCGGGGAGGTCGTAACAGTACGGATGCTCTGGGTCACTTCGAAATGAAAAGAAGTTCTTATCCAAAATATCAGATCTTTTGAATTCTCTATGCCTGCTGCAGTATCCAAGCTTTCTTCTTCCTCCCAGTTGCCTCAGATCTTCTAAGGAACCATGTTAGTTCACTCTTTCCTCCCCCTTCGCCAGAGTAGGGTCCTTCCTCTGAGTCTAGGGTTTCTCTCGGGTCGAGTCCGTCCTTTCGTCCTCTTCTTCGAGTCCTTTGCTCCTTATTTCTTTGGGGATATCTCGTTTCGGCCCGGGCTTCTGCCCTTCCACCAACCAGGGCGAGGCTGGTCCTTCCGAGCGGTGGCCGGCATCTCCTTCTTCTTCTGGTGAGGAGGAGGATGCGACTCATTTTGAGTTTAGCAGGAGGCGCCCTCCTGGTCCAGTGCTCATCAGGGAGTCAGGGTCCGATCCTTCTCATCCTTCTCTTCCTCCTCCTTCTAAACTTGTTTCCGAGTCCGTCCGGTCCACAGGTCCCAACGGGATCGTCTCGACGATCACCGATGAGGAATTGGAGACCATTCGGGATGTCTATGGCATTCTACATTCTGTTCGGCTCTTGATCCCTCGTTCGGGGGAACGGATCACTTCCAGTGGCCCGGGCTGTATTGCTTTTTATAAGGAGACCTTTTCAGGGGGTCTCCGCTTTCCCTTCAATCCATTCTTCATGTCTGTCCTGAATAACTACCGTTTGGTCCCTACTCAGTTAGTGCCAAATGCCATTAGGGTCATTTTCTCCTTTGTTATACTTTGTCACTTTCACGGGTTTGTTGCTCGGTTCTCTCTGTTCAGGGCTTTCTTTGTCCTGAAGCACCACCTGACTGAGGACGGGTGGTGGTCCTTGTCTTCCCGCCCTAACGGCATTAGGTCCGAGCTCCTCTCTTCCGTCAAGGGATGGAAGAGTAAGTTCTTTTTTGCTATGGTTGAGGGGGTCGATTGGGCCTAGAGTGACCTGGATCAGTCTTCCAACCGAAACTCTGTGGTCGATGCGGCTGACCGAGATGACTAAGAGCAGCTCCGCACCACCCAGATCCCTCCTTTTGAGGTTCTGTTGTCAAAGCAGAACCTCTCCGAAGCCGGGGTCGACCCAACGAATGGGTTGGGTGAGTTTGACCTGAACTTTTTTTCTAATTCTTCTTTTTTATACTTCTTACATTGCTTTCTATAGGCTTTGACTGTTGTGTGGCTTGCATGCAGGGATGATTTTCATGGAGAGCGACCTGCTGGCGATCACCCGGAAGAGGCCGCCAACCGGGATGGTCGAGGAGCCTCCGTCGAGGCGAGTCCATGGAGAGAGTGCATCTACGGCTGCTTCCCCCGCGGTGGCCGACCAGAGTCGACCGGCGATCGAAGCTGCTCCTACTGCGCTGGCTGGCCAGAGTTCGGGGACGACTAGAACTGCCCCTACACCAATGGGGAGGGCGACATCTACGACGCCGGGGCCAGTCCACGGGATAGTCTGGAAGGTCCCGGAGTGGCACAGTCGTCAGGAAGCGACCCCCGCCGTGGAGCCCGAGGTAGTTCCCCGGGCAAGGGCCGTAGCTGTTGCTGCTGTGTCTCCCAACCCCCTGAGTCCGGCTATGATTGAGGTCGGGGATGAGAAGGTTCGAGCCGGGGTTGAGACCGTGATCGAGGCGCCGCCTGCACGGGTGCCAGGTCCTCAGCCTATCCCCAGGGGCCCTGCTGCTAGTGGGGCAAGGCCACATACTCCTGGAGAGAGTAGGAGGGAGGAGGTGCGGCGCCGACTCCCTTTCAAGATGGGGCCGGAGAGCTCTTTCCTCCGGAACCCCACACTGGCCGAGCGCATGATGGATTTCTCGATCCAGCCATGTGATCGGCAGGAGATGGCTGGGCTGCGGCTTGACGATGTGCTCAGCGCCATCTTCCCCCAGCTCTATTCGGTGAGTTACTTTACTTTTCTTTCTCTCTCTTTTTTTTTTGGCTGACCTTTTACATGGTGCAGATTGGTGCCGAGGCCCTCTTCATCAGGGGCTGCTGTCGAAACTGGGAGCGCAGTGAGCAGCGGGTGGCCGAGATCGAGGAGCTGAAGGCCGATCTGAAGGAAAAGGCCGAGGTGAATGGAGCGCTTGAGCAAAAGGTCAAGGACCTGGAGAAGCAGCTCGCCGACGCTGAGGGGCGAGCAAAGAAGCTGCTGGAATGTCTTGACCTGGGGTAGAGCTGCTCGAGGAAGAGCGTTGACGAGCTCTCTCTCGCTGAGAAGAAGCTGAGGTGGTACAATGCCGAGACTGATCGGCATAAGGAGATCGCCCAGTCTGCTCAGGCCGAGCTAGCGACAGAGAGGAAGAAGTTGGCCGCAGCTGAGGGGGCGGCAGAGGTGGCGGCCAAGTCGGTGGAGGCGGCCAAGTCGACGGAGGCGACCAGGATGGAGGCCGCTGAGGCAAAGAAGGAGGCCATCGGGGCCAGGAAGGATGCTGAAGAGGTCATTGCCAGGTTCAAGGCCTCGGAGGAGTTTGTCGCCGAGATTCACCAAACGGCGTCGAACTCCTTCTACAAAGGCTTCATGTTCCTACGCATCCAGGTCAAGGCGTTCGTTCCTGATGAGGGCCGCGATCACCTTAGGTATCCTTTAGCCTCGGACGCGGAGCCTGGCTAGGAGGCGGTCGTTGAAGAAGCTGTGGCCTCCAAGCCTTCGTCGCCAGCTGAGGCCGAGACTGGGCCACCCGAAGCTGGAGCCATTCAGCCAGAGGTTCTCGAAGGTGGGACCTCTCAACCTCACAACCCAGCCGGGGGGTCAGCCAGAGTGGAGTAGTTTCTTTTCTTTTTGTTTTCTTTCTGTACTTGGTTGGGGTCACCTGGCATGTCGGGGACCAGAAAAATGACGTTTGTAATTGACTTCTATCAATAAAATGTGAATTTTGCTGCTACCTGTTCATTGCCTGATGTTTCCCTCTTATTCTCTTTCTTTCCTTCCCCTCTCTCTCTTTCTTCTTCCTTTTTTTTTTTTTAATATGAGTGGGAAGATCAGAGAGGAGGGTCTCACCTTGCCTGGGATTGGCTACCAGGCTTTGGTGTCGGCAAGTTGGGCGCAAGATTTTGGCAGTTGTGAGCAGCTGGGCTCAAAGATTTCTTGGCCGGAGAGCTGGGCCCCAGTCCAAAATGCCTGAGGGCTAGGCTCAGGGCTTGAATTCCTTGGATCTAGGCTCGAGGCCTTCTTGGCCAGAGAGCTGGGCCCTGATCCAAGGGTTGCCTGAGAGCTGGGCTTAGGTCTTTGGTGCCTTGGAGCTAGGGTTGAGGCCTCTTCCGGAGAGCTGGGCCTCGAGTTCTAGTCACCTGAGAGTTGGGCTCAAGTCTTAATGCCTCGGAGCTGGGCTCGAAGACGTTGATGATTGGAGAGTAGCTTGGCTCGAAGATCCCTTGGCCGGAGAGCTGGGCCACGGTCTTGGGTTGCCTGAGAGCTGGGCTCAGGTCTTGGCATCTCGGAGCTGGGCTCGAAGACGTTGATGATTGGAGAGCAGCTTGGCTCGAAGATCCCTTGGCCGGAGAGCTGGGCCCCGGTCTTGGGTTGCCTGAGAGCTGGGCTCAGGTCTTGGCATCTCGGAGCTGGGCTCGAAGACGTTGATGATTGGAGAGTAGCTTGGCTTGAAGATCCCTTGGCTGGAGAGCTAGGCCCCGGTCTTGGGTTGCCTGAGAGCTGGGCTCAGGTCTTGGCGTCTCGGAGCTGGGCTCGAAGATGTTGATAATTAAGAGCAGCTTGGCTCAAAGATCCCTTAGCCGGAGAGCTGGGCCCCGATCTTGGGTCGCTTGAGAGCTAGGCTCAGGTCTTGGCGTCTCGGAGCTGGACTCGAAGACGTTGATGACTTAAGAGCAGCTTGGCTCGAAGATCCCTTGGCCGGAGAGCTGGGCCCCGGTCTTGGGTTGCCTGAGAGCTGGGCTCAGGTATTGGCATCTCAGAGCTGGGCTCGAAGACGTTGATGACTTGAGAGTAGCTTGGCTCGAAGATCCCTTGGCCGGAGAGCTGGGCCCTGGTCTTGGGTCGCCTAAGAGTTGGGCTCAGGTCTTGGCATCTCGGAGCTGGGCTCGAAAATGTTGATAACTTGAGAGTAGCTTGGCTCGAAGATCCCTTGGCCGGAGATCTGAACCCCGGTCTTGGGTCGCCTAAGAGCTGGGCTCAGGTCTTGGCATCTCGGAGCTGGGCTCGAAGACGTTGATGATTAAGAGCAGCTTGGCTCGAAGATCCCTTGGTCGGAGAGCTGGGCCCCGGTCTTGGGTTGCCTGAGAGCTGGGCTCAGGTCTTGGCGTCTAAGAGCTGGGCTCGAAGACGTTGATGACTTGAGAGCAGCTTGGCTCGAAGGTCCCTTGGCCGAAGAGCTGGGCCCCGGTCTTGGGTTGCCTGAGAGCTGGGCTCAGGTCTTGGCGTCTCGGAGCTGGGCTCGAAGATATCTTGAAAATTTTCCTGCAAGGCAGATAGATACTCGCGCAAAGGAAAAACCATCATTATTATTATTGATGGGAAACCTTACATTATTGATAGTATCTTCGCAGATTGTAGGCATTCCATGTTCGAGGAAACCTGACGCCATCGAGATCCTCGAGGTAATAGGCCCCCTGTGAGAGGGCCTCTGCCACCTTGTAAGGGCCTTCCCAGTTCGGTGAGAGCTTGCCACACTCCCGAGGTCGAGATGCTTTTGCCCGGTGTAGCACCAAGTCTCCGGGTTTGAAGGCTTTTGGCCTGACCCGGGCATTATAGTACCGGGCTACTCGTTACCGGTATGCCACCATTCGTTGCCCGGCTTTATCCCTTGTTTCTTCGAGGAGATCCAGGTTGAGCAGGAGGTGTGTCAAGTTCCGCGTCTAGTCATATTGCTGCACTCATAGTGTGGGCATGCCGAGCTTAACCGGGATGACCGCCTCGGCACCGAAAACAAGGTTGAAAGATGTCTCGTCGGTTGCTGTTCTGGGCATTATATGGTAGGCCCACAGAATGCTTGGGAGTTCTTTTGCCCATCTGCCCTTGGCTTGGTCCAGTCTAGTTTTGAGCTCTTGAAGGATGGTTCGATTAGTCACCTCGGCTTCCCCGTTTGTTTGAGGATGAGCTACCGAGGTGAATCGGTGCTGGATGCCGTGTTCGACGCGGAACCTTTCAAACTCCCGATTATCGAACTGTCGCCCGTTGTTAGCGATGATACAATGGGAGAGTCCGAAGCGACGAATAATTGACTTCCAAAAGAATTGGCGGACATTGGCTTCCGCGATACAAGCCAGTGGCTCTGCCTCAACCTACTTGGTGAAGTAGTTGATCACCACCAGCAGGAATCTTCGCTGCCCTGGTGCAGGGAAAAACGGCCCCAAGATGTCCATTCCCCATAGGGCAAAAGGCCAAGGGGCTGAGAGGTGGAAGATCGGCACCACCAGCTGGCGCTGTATGTTTGCGTGGCGCTGGCATTTGTCACATCTTTTAATGAAGTTGGCGGCGTCCTCCCTCATGGTTTCCCAGAAGTACCCCTGGAGAAAAGCTTTATAAGCCAGTGTCCTCCCTCTCACATGGTTCCTGAGAGGCCTTCGTGTATCTCTTGGAGCACAAAGGTTACCTCTGCGGGCCTGAGACACTTCAGGAGCGGGTAGGAGTAAGATCGGCGGTAGAGCTGGCCCTCCATCATAACGAACTGGGAGGCCTTCTTCTTGACGAGGGCCACTTCTACACGACCCTCGGGTAGGGAGCCGTTGGCGATGTACCTGACATACTTGTCCATCCAGCTCGGCTCGAGGGTGACTTGATGCACCTCTTCTAAGCCTTCGTAGCTTGGACTTTCGAGGTATTCGATGTAGGCGCGTTCCAGTGATGAGTCCAGACAGTGCATCCGCGCATGCATTCTCCCTACGGGAGATGTGGAAGATGTTAAAGCGCCGGAAACCCATCGTGCTCGAGCGGACCTGCTCCAGGTACTTCATCATCTGGGTGTCCCTAGCTTCATACTCTCCGGAGACTTGTCCGGCAACCAGCTGGGAGTCGGTGAAGACTTCTAGATTCTGCACACCCAGCTTGCGGGAGACTCTTAGGCCCGCGAGGAGTGCCTCATACTTTGCTTGGTTGTTTGTTGCGACGAATTTAAAGCGGAGGGCGCATTCTGTCACAACCCTATCGCTGTTGGTGAGGATGAGGCCTGCTCCGCTCCTGCCGGAATTGGATGCATCATCCACATGGAGGATCCAAGGTTCCTCCCCTGGTTTGGGCTCCGTTATTGTCTGCTCTGGCTCCTCGACGAACCCGGTTCACTCGACCACGAGTCAGCTAGGACTTGGGCCTTTTGCGAGGACCTCGGCCGATACACTATTTCAAATTCACTGAGCAGCAGGGACCACTTGGCCAATCTCCCGGAAGTCTCGGGATGGTTGATTATGGTCCTTAGTGGCTGGTCCGTCATGACCACTATCGAGTGTGCTTGGAAGTAGGGCCTGAGGTGCTTAGCAAACATTATTAGTGCAAAAATGAGTTTCTCGGAGCAAGTATACTTGATCTCCGCATCGCGGAGGATTTTGCTGGTGTAGTATACTAGTTTTTGAGATTTGTCCTTGTCTGCACGGATGAGAACCGAGCTGACGGCTCCGGGTGTAATCGCCAGATACCCCTCTTCCGGCTTGGAGAGCAACGGGAGAGAGGTGAGGAATTTTTTCAGCTCCTCAAAGGCTGTCCTGCACTCCTCCATCCAGGTGAAGTCGTGCATCTTGCACAGCGCCCTGAAGAATGGAAGGCAACGGTCGGCCGACCTCGAGATGAACCTACTGAGGGCGGCAATACGCCCCGTTAGGCGCTAGACCTGCTTCTTGGAGGCCGAGTGCTCCATGTCGATGATTGCCTGGACCTTCTCTGGGTTTTCTTTGATGCCTCTCTGAGTAACCATAAAGCCAAGGAACTTTCCTGCTGCCACTCCGAAGGCGCACTTCACTGGATTTAGCTTCATCTGATGCTGCCGCAGGTTGTGGAAGGATTCGGCGAGGTCAACGACATGGCTCGAGCTTGGCTTGCTCATGACGAGCATGTCATCCACATACACTTGCATGTTCCGGCTAATTTGGTCCTTGAATATCTTATTGACCAGACGCTGGTACGTAGCTCCTGCATTCTTCAGACCAAAGGGCATCATCCTGTAGCAGTATGTCCCCTGGTCGGTGATGAAGGCGGTGTGCTCCTCGTCCTCCGGGTGCATGCAGATCTAGTTGTATCCGGAGAATGCATCCATGAAGGAGAGCAGCTTGTGGCCAGAGGTGGCATCCACCAGTTGGTCAATCTTTGGTAGAGGGAAGCTATCCTTCGGGCATGCTTTGTTGAGGTCGGTGTAGTCTACACAGATCCTTCACTTGCCATTGCTCTTCCTTACCATCACCACATTTGCCAGCCAGCTCGGATATTGGACCTCCCGAATGAAACCGGTGGCTAGGAATTTGTTAACTTCCTCCTTGATAGCTGCCTGCCTCTCCGGGGCGAAGCTTCTCTTCTTCTGTCGAACTGGCCTGTGCTTTGGGTCAACACTAAATTTATGAGTAATGATGTTAGGAGGAATACCCGGCATGTCCGTCGCTGTCCAGGCGAATATATCCGCGCTTGCCCGCAAGAACTCCAGTAGTTGAGCCCTCTCCTCCTCGGATAGATGGGCTCCAATCTGCACCATCTTCGTGGGATCATCTCCGAGCGGATAAGAAAGTAGGCACTCGACCGGGCCTCCCCTGGGGTCTTGGGCCCTTTGGTCGAGATCATCTGCCTTGGGATCATCCTCGGGGACCTTGACCCAGGGAGGGTTTGAAAGCAGTGTTGCACCGGCTAGGGTGCTCCCCTCATTTTTCCAACACTGTAGGGAATGGGGAACTGTACAAGTAGCCTCTTGGTGGAGACAACAGCATTGAGCTGATTGAGCCCGGGTCTGCCCAGAATCACGTTGTAGGCGGAAGGAAGCCTGACAACCATGAAAGTCATCATAACTGTGCTTTGCCGAGGTGGGGTCCCGGCGGTGACCGAGAGAGTGATCTCTCCCTCCACCCTTATAGAATCACCTGTGAAACCTACAAGGGGTGTATGCACAGGTTTGAGTTGATCGGGGGAAAGGTTCATCTTGAAGAAGGCATCATAAAAAAGCACATCTGTGGAACTTCCACTATCAACCATGATGCATTTTACAGGATGCTTCGCGATCATCATCTTGACGACCACGGCATCATTATTTATATTTTTCTCCCCGTCTTTCCCTTCTCTTATAAAGTGGAGTACATTCTCGGGATCCCTTGCCCCCCGAGCCTTCTTGGGCCCGCGTGCAACTCCCCAGGAGATCATGCCCATCGGCTTCTCGGTAGGGCAATTGTCGATGGCTGGAGCTGGCAGGAGAGCGACGAGCGCTTGGGATTCCATTTGAGGTCTGCACCCCACGAACCTTTTGAGGTAGCCCCTCTTGATGAATTCTTCGATTTCCCACTTGAGGTTGCGGCATTCCTCGGTGTCATGGCCGTGGTCATGGTGAAAGCGACAGTACTTCATTTTATCATGGCCAATGGAGGATTTCATTGGAGGCGGACGTCTCAGGTAGTCCTCGCCTTCGATCTCCATGAGGATCTTCATCCTCGGGATGAGGAGGGGGATATAACTCTCCTTGGGAGCGGGAGCGCCTTTCGGTCTTGGCCCCCTTCAGGAGTTCGGAACCTGAGGTCCTGGCTTCCGAGTTCCCGGTGTTTTAGCGAGGGTCGGCTTCTTCGGTGGCTTCCCGTCGAGCTCCCGTCTCGTACGATCCACCTCCTCGGCACGGATGTACTTTTGGGCTCGAAGGAGGAGCTCGGAATAAGTCTTGGGGGCTTCTTGTCGAGTGAGTAGGTCAGGCGGGAGGTACTGAGCCCTCGCTTTAGTGCCAGCATGGCAACTGGCTCATCAAGGTTGTAGATCTCCAACGCAGCAGCCTTGAAGCGGGCCACGTAGTCCCGCAATAGTTCGCGGTCCTACTGCCGGATGGAGAAGAGGCTGTCTGCCTCTCGTGGCAACTTTCGACAGGCGTCGAAGTGGGCCACGAACTTCTATCCTAGCTGGGCGAAAGAGTTGATACTCTCCGGTTCCAGGTGGATGAACCATACCCGGGCTGCCTTACGGAGAGTAGCAGGGAAAGTGACACAAAGGAGAGCATCGGTGGCCCCCTGGACCCTCATAAGGGTCCGGTAGCTTTCCAGGTAGTCCAGGGGGTCAGTGATTCCATCGTAAGGATCCACCTACGGCATACGGAATCAACTCGGAATTGGCTCCCCTTGGATTTCTTGGAAGAAAGGGGGACGGGCGTCATAGCCCGCTGGCTCGTTAGCTGAGCTCGATAGATTGGCAAATCGGCGGGAAAACTCCGTCAACTTGCGGTCATGCTCCTCCAGGCTCTTCTCCGTCGCGTGCTTGATGGCTTCATCAATGGATCCCTCCACCGAAGGAGACAGAGAAGGTGACATGGATGCATGGCACCCGTGACGGGGGGTCTTGCTTTTCCTACCTCGGTGGGGCTTGGATGCTGCCCACCCGAGGTTTGGTGAGCGGCTCTCCCTGTCGGCAGACCCAGCTCGTTGTCTTTTCGCCGGAGTTTGATGGCTACCCCGGTGGTCAGTAATGGCCAGCGGCTGTGAAGGCCTTCCTTGGAAGGAACGCAAGCTATCGCGGGGGGCCGTGGCATGGGCCACGGGAGTTCCTGGCTGCTGGTAGGTAGCCAAGGACCGGTGCTGGTGCTGAAGCTGGCGCATTGCTATGGCAAGGACCTGCATTTACTGGGCGAGTGCGGCCAGCTGAGACTCCACCGAAGGTGGTTGAACCGGAGCGGATGGCCCCGCCTCTGGGTTGTGCAGGTTCCCCCGGGAGGAGGAATCCCCTGCACGACTGGTGGAGGCCTCTCGTGCCCGTGTCGTCACCATCCTTCCGTGGAACTTGCTTGTAGAAGAGAAAAAAGGGGGGGCTTGAACTAGGTCTAAGACTGTTCATAGGGACATCCCCTTCTTGGCATGCCAATCTGTTGCTGCCAAGATCATCGTGGTCCATAGCTACTGTCGATGCCGGAGTGCGCTCCCTTTGCTATTTCGCCGTCTAGTGGTCCTGGACCTACAAAACAGGGGTTAGTGACCCGGGCCGGGGTTTCCGGCGGGGGCACTCTAATGGTCACTGACTTGACCGTCGGAGTGCCCCCGCCGGAAACACCGGCCCGAGTCACTAACTCCTGTTTTGCAGGTCTAGGACCATCGGACGGCTAGACAGTGAAGGGAGAGCACTCCGGCATCGACAGCAGCTACGGGCCACGGCGATCTTGGCGGCAACACCCTTCATCAGCCACATTCACAGTGGGGTTTGGGATACTGACCTGGATAGCTGCTTTGAGGGCAGAGGAAGAGGAAGAAGACTGGGGACTCCTACTCCGCTTGAGGGAGACGAAGTCATATTCCACCATCTGCTGATCTTTGGGGCCCTCTTCCGGAGGGATCAGTTGCATCGCGTCCGCCAGAGCTGCAAAAAAGCCACCAGCTCCCTTTTGAGAACATGCACCCTTCGAGCGATCCGAGGCGGAGGCGTCCGACGATCTCCTTCTCGCGACTTTAGTCGGCTTCTGCCATCCCTCGGCATCCGGTGGCAAGCTCGGAGAAGAAGATAGGTGAGCGGAGGAAGACTTAGTGGGGGAGGATGATGGAAGTTCCGACGAGGATTCCGGCGCCTTCCCCCTACCCTCGACCGCTGCATTCTTCTCAGTGAAGCCTTCTGGACGGGGTTGGCGCTTTCGTGCCGTCACCAGCCACGGCCCGAATGGCAGATCCTCCTTCTCCACAGCATTACTGGAAGCAGGAGTTACAAGTCCCTGAACAAGACCTCCTCCCCTTCCCTGCTAGTCCACCAGATTATCTGGGCTCATGCCTGTTCTCGTAGCTGTCTTACTTAAGAGCTCCTCCCTATAACTACAGCCATCCAACTGATGGCCAATTCTTCCACAGAGGAAGCAAACCGGTGGCAAGCTCTCGTAGACGAACTGCTGCCAGAATGCTTTGTCACTCCCCTGAATCAACACTCCAGGAAGCAAAGGCTTGGACACATCCAGCTCCATTCTCATCCTTGCGAAGCCTATCTTCTGCTTCATATTGGTGAAGGTGTCAAGAGACAGTGGAGTGCCCGCCTCCCGAGCCACTGCCATGATCGCCGAATTTTCCCAATACTCTAGAAGCAAATCCGTCATCCTCATCCAAGCGACAGTTGTGTTCACCGGGCTCTTCCCCGGAAGGAAATCCTTCCTCCACGGCGCAAACGCCATCATCTGTCCCCCAATATACCAAGGGCCAGCCTGCAAGACCCTGGTACAGTCTCCCTTCGACCCCATGCGAACCACCAGGTGGTCCTCCCCCACCGGGAAGACCTCCGGTTCAATGGTCAGCATAAGCCGGAGTCGGACCTCCCTCGCCACACGAGTCGTCGGAGTTCGACGTCCGAGGCTGCGAAAAATCACGGCGAGCCCATCCCACTTGTGACGGGACTCATCCATCAACTCCTTTGAAAGAACTAGGACCTTTGAGAAGCTGTGCTAGAGACGCTCCACGTCCTCCTCGGATAGCTTGTAAGAAGACCATTGCTGGAAGCGTGGCTTACCATGGACGATCTCCGCCCACGAGCGCTCTTCCCCTTCTTTCCCATCGGATCCGGACACTCCAGAAGCTGCAGAGCTCCAATCCTCCTTCTCCGCCATCATGAGACCACTTAAGCAGTAGGAAGCAAACCCTAACCCACAAACCCACTTCAATGTATTGAACTCGCGAAGACGACAGCACGGATTCCAATAGACTCCGACTGCACGAAGCGAACTACACAAAGCTTTTAAGTTTTTTTTTTTTTAAAAAAAAGCTTGTTTGGATTAGGAACATTTCTGATAGATAGGACCAAGTAGAGAGGCAACAAAGGCTGTAACCTCCTAGTTTCTCCAAGACTATTACTTAGAACATAATCATGGGCCCCACTCTAATCTATATATGACCAACCTTCTCTCGATGGATTAGATCTATTAGGGGCAAAATATCCTTGTGGATCTTCAATAAAATTTTTATTTTATTTTTAATAACTTTCTATATTTAACTTAGCATGTCTGCTTATATGGTAAGAGTAGGATATGGTAGTTTAAGATTCTTATAAAATTGGGAATCTAAAAGATTACACCAAAAAGTGAAATCCAAATTAATCTTATGGTAAATAAAAATTTATATCAAACTAGGAATCCATTTCTCTCCATAAAATAGATGTTCTCTTTAGCTCTTCAATATTGTCCATCGTCTCTCGTTGCATATGTCCTCTCTCCATTTCTTCCGCATCTCTTCTCACTCCATCTCTTCTATTTTTTTGCTCTATTTTTGTTTTAGGCCATGTTGTTATATATAACATGATATTTTGAAGTAGTTGAATCATATTTGAGCTTGTCAAGATAATTTCAAAGAAATGCTGTTAATGATAAAAATGTCACAAATATATTGGGAATCTAAATATATAGGCAAATGTAGATAACCATTTCTATCAAAATTATAAAGATTTACATTACTTACAGATCACTGCCTTGAATAGCCCTAGCAAATTAGTACATTATGTTGTTTTCTTATCTTGTTTTTGATATTTGATCCTTCCAATATTATAATCATAGTCCACGTCAACAAGGCATTCCTTTAGGTTGCGTTTGGTATATGGTAATTTATCCAGATTACTAATAATTTTAAATTCGGCTCACCGGATTACCATGTTTAGTATTTTTATAAAATGATAATTTATCTTGCAATAATAATCTGGATGATCATTCATGTGGCAATCCAGATTATCTCAGGAGAGGTGGTGGCTATTAGATTACCGGAGAAATGATAATTTATTTTTTTTACAAAAATATTCTTGTCCTGTTACTTTCTTCATTCTCATTTTTTTTACAAAAATACCCATGTCCTATTACTTTCTTCGATGAAAAGGAAAGCAGACCCTCTTTACCATCGTCTTGCACTCTCCCCACCCCGCCTCCATCTCTCATCGGTGAGCTGCTATCGCGTCACATCCGGGAAGATCACCACCATTCAAGCCGTCGCTGGTCCCCGCCCCGCCTCCACCTCTCATCGGTGAGCTGATGTCGCATCACCTCCGGGCCCACACCGCCCCACCTCCACCTCTCATCGGTGAGCTGCTATCGCATCACCTTTAGGAAGATCATCGCCATTCAAGCCATCGCCAGTGACCAGTAAGTTTTTTTTTATAAAACATCCTCCTCTTCCGTCGCCAGTGATCGGGAAAAAGGCAAACCCTGCATCGGGCCGCTCGTCGCCCCATCTCCAAACCCCCCCAACAGCCCCTCCTCCTCCTCATCTTGGGAAGATCGCTAGAGAATCCATCATCGCGCTACTCGTCGTCCTGCTTTATTCATTATTCTTCCTTCTCTCGATACAAATGACAGGGGAAGCAGTTAATGACAGGGGAGCAGTTCCAGTCGTATTTTCCAAGTCAATGTTTAATATAATGCAAGACTTTGAAAGGCTTACTAACACTTAATCGATATATATGTGACCATCCAATAACAAGGCACCTTACAAATATTATTATTTGTTTTGATAAAAGTAAAACATTATTTTTCCGGTCCAATCTTGGTTTTGGAGTAGAATAGCAACTGATGTAATGGTAATGAACCGATTGTTCATATGGTAATATATTACTTAAGTTTATATTAAAATTAAATATCCAAATATGTAATATTTTAATCTTTAATTAGTTGAGCATATAATTTTAAATAATAGCATAATTATTGATTAGCAGCCATTGTAACAATTTTATCACCTCAATTAATACATTATTGATATAAGTAACAAACAAAAAAATTGTACTTATATTTCACCTATACCTTCTATTTCAATAAAATGATATTTTTATGAAATTTAAACTTTTTACTTAAAATTCTACAAAAAAAAATTATATGATCAAAAATAATAACGTTTATTTAATAATACATAAATTTTAATAAATTTAATTTAGAAATATTTTAAAAATTTGATATTAGATTACTGGTAATCTATTAATCATACAAAAAATAATAATCAATCTTACTGATAGATTACCTATATATATCAAACATAATAATTAGCATTACTGACAATCTATCCAGTGATAATCTATCTTGCACGTAATCTAGATTACCATTCAGGATTTCCTGGTAATCCACCAAATACAACCTCAGAAATTTGCTTGAAAACTAGGTGGTTCTATAAGAGTGAAATAATAAAATTTAAGCTTATAGGAAGAACTAGTTGTTCTTGTTGTTCAAGTATAACTAACTCAAGCACCTCCTGGAAGTTCAAATCACACACCAATATAAAAAAAAAAAAAAAGCGCATCCTTAAAAGTAAATGAAACATTTTGCAGCAATTTTAGGGTATTAGCATCTATGCGAGCTTGGAAACTTCTTCTCCAAGATTTTTGTTTTGGATACCCCCATCCTATAACATGGTTAAAATCAAAACTTCCATGATTCATGGTTTGGAAATGTGGTTGGCTTGGGCTATCGTAGCAGAGATTATCAAGGGGATGTTCTTTTTGTTCGATTAGCAAAGTCCTATGATACATCATATTCAAAAGCTAAACTAAAAGGTGTTTGGAAGAGTCTATTTATTGCCATTAATTAGCATGGGCTTAAGTGGATTTGCATAAAAGAGGACTCATGAACGATGATTAACTAGATAGTCAAGCACTCTAAAACAAACAGTATTTTAATGACATTAGTCAATCCACCCATTTCTAGTAGATATTGTCCAATATACTAAAGTCTTGGATTGTTTTATCATTGCTCATACCGCTAGAGAGTCCAACCAACCTGGTGGTTTTAGCTTTCCTTCTAGAAAACTCGATGTGCTTCTCTGCCCATCTCCCATCTCAGAATAGTGTCTAGCATAGAAACCTTGCATGGTGTCCTGGGATGTCCTCGTATCTGTAAACATACCTACCAGTTTAGATGTGAACTGATATCCACATTCAGTCTTGAGCTTGACTATCATGCTTCTTTCCTCATCATCAGAAACAGTTTTCCCACAAAGAAGCCTTTTTGCCAAGTGCCGCTTGTAATATTTCTCAAAGACATCCTTCTCCTGCAGGTACCGGAATAGCATCATCACTTTGTCCAAAACAACATCTACATCTTCTTCAGTGACCTTCACCGAGCTTATCATCAACATACAAGGATATAAACTCAGGAGACCTGCTGTTTAAATTAATAAAATATTCAAAAGATAAGTTCAAAAAAGCATTCCGAAAGGTCTCGTCATTATTAAATGCAACGTTAATAATCTTATCGTGTTTGTCCTTCATATCCAAGAGGCGTTGAATAAAGTCCACAGGATCCGTCAATCTATCTGGATCAGTTACTAACTGTTTCCCAGTTTGTCTAAGGTGAGAGGTCATCACATCTCTGATCGTTGAAGGCCCTTCGGGAACTCGGCGAAACAAGTTGTACATTCTGCTTAAATCTTCATATTTGTCATTCACAAGCATATTATTCACAAGACCGGAATTCTACATGTGGACCAATCTCTGCATGTGGTTAGCTATCATCTCTTTCTCCACCACACTTGTTATTTTCGCCTCGCTTTTGGCATCCAAGTAGTGTGAAACTCGCTCCATCTCTTCATTAAGCCGCCTCTCAGCTTTCTTAAGGTAATCGCCACAATCACAGAACTCAATGAATTGCTGGGACTCGCCACCGTAAAAGCTAGCTGAGACCTCTAAAAATTCTCTCTCAAAATCTTCTTGATATGCGGAAGATCCAATGTCCATTAACAATTTCGTAATGCTTCTCATTAACCCTCTGTTTATTACTTCACCTCTCCGCTTTCCGTGTATGAGGTCAAGGAGCGTGTCAAGCAACCTAGTCTGGGTATTGTGGGAGTGAATGATGTTATCTCTCCACAAATTAAGTCCAAGCCCATGAACAGGAGTCTTCTGATTACACGGAACAAATGTCCTATCCATGTATGCCAGTATGTCTCGAATCATCCGCAATGTCTTGTTGTGATCCCGCCATTTTCTGTTCAGCTCCTCTAAAAATAAACCTCCCTGAGCAGCCTCAATGGATCTTGTCATTTCTTTTAGGTGCCATGTCATAGTAGTTACAAGGCCGGTGCACAGCTTTTCCCCACATTTGTACAGCACCATATTGTAAGCATTCCTGAATTCACAAGAGAAGCCCAGATTTTCTCAAAGGGGTTCTGGTTCAGAATAATTATGGCAAAAAACTTCAACTTGATATAAACACACAGCAAATTACAAAAACCTCAAACAATCTGAGGTTGTTGTGAATATGTGTCTGCTCCAAGTGCAGAACATCATTCAGTAGAGTGGAGAAAGCATATGTGGCATAAACAGAAGCATCATCTTTTAATTGACAAGTGCAAAAGAAATTCTTTTTCAAAACAGCAGAAAACCATGGAATGAGACAAACATACAAAGTCTAGAAAATATGGGATACATGTATTTCCACATTTCCACTGAAAATAGCACAAAGACAGAAGAAAATTATGAGGCACAGGTCAAACTCCATAACAAGCTTAGGACGATTGAGATGCAATCGATCCAACTCAACACTTCAGACTATTTAAGTACCCAGATTCCCATGCCAGACTAAGTTCTATGACACGTTGAAACCTAAATTCTAACATGATTCCAACATGATCATGACCAAGTTATAAATTAGCTCATTAACCAAAATGTGATACAGGTTAATCAGCATCAGTATTCCCTCTCAAATTTAAATATATACCTTGAAGTATAAAGCACAAAGATATGCTGCATTAATACCAATCCTATGGGGTACCGTCATACAAAGGCTACACAAAAAACAATATCTCCCAGGAAACCTCCTAATTTAGCCAGTACCTATTGCCTTACATACTCATTTCTAACCATTCCCAACTGTATTTTCTAGAAATTCTAAAAAGTCATCATCTTTAATTCCATTAAAGTTAAACTGGCATATGGATATCCATGCTGAAAGGTTTTTTCTTCACCAGAAACCTCCATGTATATGACATCTTCATTCAAATTTTACCTTTCAGTTTAATTATGTTTCTGGCAACCAAAAGGCCAGCAAATAAATGATCTATAAGCTAAAAAGGATCGAGTCTGATCATCTATACAGCTGTGACTGCCAGCAAAGTAGACAGATGGGGCCTTTTATGTTTGAAATAACAGTATGTTGTCAAACATGGAAAAGCATTTACCTTTGACTATGCAAATTCAATATCCAAATCTTCCATTAGTTAAAAATGAAAGTATTAGATGTCAACAACAACTCAACAATGTGAAAATTACCAACTAAAATGGATAAATGAATTATTCATCATAAGAATTTGTCATTCCATTGGAGAGGGAAATGCTAAGTAAGCATCTCTTGTAAAATATGAGCAACACCAAATCCCTCTAGAGCCCAAACTTCCATTTCTCCTGCTCGTTGTCCCCCTTGCTTGGCTCTTCCTCTAAGGGGTTGTTGTATAACAAGTGCGTAATGTCCACTAGAACGTCCATGGATTTTATCATCAACTTGATGAATTAATTTTAGGATATAGGACTTTCCTATTAGAACAGGTTGTTCAAAAGGATCCCCTATTCTTCCATCAAATATTCTGCTTTTTCCTGGATACTCGGGTTCAAATACCCATGGATTTCTTGTTTGCTTACAGGCTTCATATAATTCAGAAAACACTAGTTTACATAGCCATCCCCAATACATAAAGGATCACCATGTATACATTGTAACATGTCCCACCACATTCAACAGCTAAGCATCATAACTAGAGGGTCGCCACCCATACAATCATTGTGCTTGAGACATGCATATAACTAGTTGAGGCTTACAGTTTCTGAATCCCCCGTTACTTCAAGCTCTTCTTTTATCAATACCACTTCAAGTTCATCTACAAAAGCTTAAATCACACACCCTAGACCTTTAATTTCAACTAATAAATCAGTTAGCACCATACATTGACTGATTCCTTCTCAATCTTAGTATAACTTGTATAATACATACATAGCCAAAATGACATGGATTGAAGTTGTGGGAAAGAATTCAGAAGATCTTGCAAATAACATAAAAGAAGTCCTCAAGGAAATTGCTGGCAACTCACAAAACCCACACAAAAAAGTTGGAACAAGGCTTTTTTTTAATGGTTATGGCTGTGTAATGCTAGACAAGGTTTTTGCCTAATAAAAGAATCGCCAGCATGACCATCTTAATGTGACATAACTTTGTAAAATTATTTCAAAAAAGCAGTCATCTTATGGGATGTTGGAGTAACATTCATGGAATCACTTTTGAGATTTTAAAGACTTTTTGGTTAATTCATTGGTGAAGTATCAAAATTTTTTTTTTTTATAATTAGGATAGGAGTTAAATAGACATAATCAACATATCACAAGATCTTTAAATCTTATTTAACGAAAAATGTGTAGCCCTATATGTTTGCAAACATATGATAATTTTTGTTTAAGTAAAAAGGTCGAGGTTTTTCTACTCTTGACAATTCAAATAACATCCATCAGCTGAACAACAGTCTAATTCGCCAAGATTCTCCAGTTTTCTACATGATAGTGGACTGTGTTTTTACTGTTCTGTAACAATCACATCGGCTAGTAATCATTATACAGTAATAAGTGATTAAATTTACAAGATGAAGCTTATCAAAGAAAAGTGCAGCATCTTGCTAGTGCAAATTGTGATCACAGAACCTCCTCTTTCTGTTTTCTAAAAAGAGCTGTACCAGCTAAGAATAATCAAACTACCTTATCAACTTTTATGAGGCAAGATATTAGTATTTGTTTTTGCTGATACAAACTGATTGACCATATTTTTTCTCCCATTTTAATAAAAAAAAAAAGGTACGATGTTCGGTTATAAGTGAAACTGGAAATTTTTTTTTGTAAAATATGTCCAAATTATTTTTTTTCTATGGAATATGCACAGATAATGATGTACCTCTCTATTTGCACTTCTAATTAATTTCTTCAGTGCTAGGAGTAGCCAACATTTATTGAAATTGGATAATAATAATTCAAAATTAAAAAAGTAGAATAGAGAAGGACAAAATAGTGTGCACTTAGAAAAAGTTACTTCTTGCAAGCCAAACCCATTTTAGGCTAGTTCCTTCCACCACGTGGTGGAGAATCAACCATATGTCGAATTTGGATACAAGAAATAACTGAAAATAACTGGAGATAAAGCGACTGGAACCGCAAATAACCGTGGACACCAAATTTCTTCAATCATGTGAACGACCATTGCAATCTATAATGAAATAGGATGGTGTCAGCTTTCCAAAATCTACTCCAGTAGATTACGAGATACCGATCAGTCTCAAATCCTAGAAAGAATGGTCGTCTCCGTAGAGAGAGGGAAAAAAGAACCCTCATAAACAACAGCAAATAAGTAAATAACCTAGAATTCAACAATCCTCCACGAAGTCAATAAAACTATCAAATTACCAATTTCCAAAAGATTGTACAAAACCTAATAGATCCACCATACAGACTAGTTACAAATTATATCCATAGAAAATTGAAACAAAGCGAACAATACATGACTAGAACAACTCGATTAAGAAATGGATGCGTCGGACAAGGAATCGAAGCGGACCTATAGAGTTCATTGAAATCGAGGCCGCTGGCGTTGTGGTTATAGATCTCATGGATGGCGTGCTCCAAGATCTTCCAGTCTTCTCGGAGTCCTTGGGATCAAGCTCGACCCGGTGCTTGAACGCCTCAATCTTAAAGCTCCTCTTCTTCTGGGCGCTCATCGTCCGCGGCCACTGGAGCCAATCTTCCCCAAAATTAGGCGTTAGAGACCGTTTTGGGTGGCACTGGAATCGATTCCTCCGAACAAATCGCCGGCGAATCCAAGGCGGGAGTGGTGGAGGCCGCCTCGAATCGAGGGGACTAGGGTTAGGGTTTTGGGAAATGGCGGGGGTTCGACAAGAGGAGAGAAGAGAGGACTGGGCAAGAGAGATGCTCGAAAAGTAGACGAAAGCAGGCGGGTCATATCGGAGACACTGGGGAGGAAGACGAAAGAATAAATTTTCTAATAATGAAATATTAAAAAAATAATATTAAAATACCAGATATCTCCTTCATAATAAAAAAATATTAAGAGCACCTGGCAACTCTCTTCTTATTTTTATTCTTTTCCTCTAGCCTCTCGTGCCTTTTGTATTGGATGGACCAGGTTCAGCAGAGCAGTTCAAATGTTGAGACACATATACGGTGGATAATAAATGAATTCCCTGCTCTGTTCGGATCTTGAATTGTTTAAATAGAAGCGGCTAACATGGTGAGTGGTTAACTGCTAAGATGGTAGCCTTGTTGTCTCATTATCAATCGATCTCGTTGATGTGGTAGGATCGTTGACGTGGAACGAATCGATGACGTGAAACTCCTGTCAAACATCATGATGGATACTCAACACGGGCTCCTTCGCCAGGCTGAGCCCCCCAGAGCAATAGAGCCGCCTGTCGAAGTCGAGCTCCTCCCTCCACCAGGTCGATCCCCATAAGAACGGGATGCCTAGGCCGGAGCCGAGCAAGATTCCCTCACGGCGGGTCCTTCGAGATCAAGCCCCGTGGATCGGAGTCGAGCTCAGTCCTCCTCCGCCACAAGGAGCTCTTCCGAGGTCGAGTCCCCTGGGTCGGACTGCGCCCCGCCCTCCTCCGTCAGGTCGAGCTCGCCCGAAGTCGAGCTCAATTGGTCCGGAGTCGAGCTCAGTTGGTCCGGAGTCGAGCTGAGCCGCTTCGAGACTAAGCCCCTCGGAGTTGGGCCCTACCTCTCCAGCTCGGCCCTCAGCCCGGGTAGAGGCACCAACCGCCAAGGAAGCGGCACCTCCTCTCCAAGGACGACGGTGGGCCACTTGAGGGCCACGAAGCAGTACCTGCCATGCCGCAATTAATACCCGCAGCTGTCACTCACACCAGAAGGGAAGGAAACCTCCTGACCGAGGCACCATACTCTCAACCAACCTGCCGTACCGCCATGAGAAGGAGCCAGCCAGAAGGCGCGAGTCTTGAGGGCGGCGGCCCGCCGATTGAGGCTCTGCCAGGTTCCCGAAATGGGGCAGATAGAAGGAACGTCAGAGCGCATGAAAGTTTCCCCTGCCATATGTTAGGAAAGACGTCCCATTTATGGCATGGTACCCCGCTACACTGGGAAGATCCCGAGGTAGGCCAAGGTAAAAACCCAACACGAGTAAGCATAAGGTAACACCACCACCACCACTAACAACAACAATAACAAAAAGAAAAGAGAACACATAGCAACATCACCGAAAAAGAGGCACTGATCACTGAGGTGGGCAATAGAAAGGAAGAGGGAAAAAAGGCCACATAGGAGGATCATTCCACCTCGGTCGTCACCTCTCCCAGCCCGTTCTCACTTTCATTCACTCCACATTCACTCCTCCTAGCATGGAGCTCATCGAGAGGGGCTCGACCAGGAGGATCTGTTTTCCTGGATCGTCACTGACTTGACCGTCGGAGCGCCTCTGCTGGAATCCCTGACCCGGGTCACTGATGCTGTTTCCTACAGGTCCTTAGGCACCGGAGGCATCCCGAAGAGGCGGACGGGCGATTTCGATGCCATCGGCAGCTACGAACCACGACAATTCGGGTGGCAACAGATTGGCATGCCAGGTAGGGACGGGCGGCAAAACAGAACGATCCTTGATCTAGCTTAAGCCCCACGCGAATAGACCCTCAGGAGGATGGTGACGACTCGAGCGAGGGAGGCCTCCACCAGTCATACGGGAGAATCCCCCTCCTGTGGGAACCCGCACGGTCTAGGAGCGGAGCAACCCGCTCCGACACAACCACCTCCACTGGAAGCCCAGCTAACCGCACTCGCTCAGCAGGTGCAGGTCCTCACTACAGCGGTGCGCCAGCTCCAGCACCAGCATCGGTCCCTGGTTACTCACCAACAGCCAGAGACTCCCGCGGCCCACGCCGCAGGCCCCCGCGATAGCCTGCGTTCCTTCCACGGAAGGCCTTCGCAGCCGCAGGCCACTATTGACCCCTGGGGTAGTCGTCAAACCCCGGTGAAGAGACAACGAGCCAGGTCAGCTAACAGGGAGAGCCACTCGCTAAACCTCGAGCAGGGGGCATCTAGACCCCATCAAGGTGGAAAGAGCAAGGCTCCCCGTCACGGGCACTGCGCACCCGCGTCACCTTCTCCGCCTCTCTCAGCGGAGGGGTCGACGGATGAAGCTATCAGGCGTATGGCAGAAATGCGCTTGGAGGAGCATGACCACAAGCTGGCGGAGTTATCCCGCCGGTTTGCCAATCTAACGGGCTCTGCTAGTGAGCCAGCGAGCTAAGACACCCATCCCCCATTCTCCCAAGAGATCCAAGGAGAGCCGATCCCCTGTCGGTTCCGCATGCCGCAGGTAAATCTTTACGACGGGACTACCGACCCCCTGTACCACTTGGAAAGTTACCGAGCCCTCATGAGGGTCTAGGGGGCCACCGATGCCCTCCTATGCATCGCTTTTTCTGCTACTCTCCGAAAGGCGGCCCGAGTGTGGTTCGCTCGCCTGGAGTCGGAGAGCATCAACTCCTTTGCCCAGCTAGGGCAGAGGTTTGTGGCCCACTTCGATGCCTGTTGGAAGATGCCACGGGAGGCAGACATCCTCTTCTTCATCAGGCAGTAGGATCATGAGCCACTGCGAGATTATGTGGCTCGTTTCAAGGCTGTCGCGCTAGAGATCTACAATCTTGAGGAGCCGGTTACGATGCTGACTCTGAAACGAGGGCTCAGGACCTCTCGCCTGACCTACTCTCTCGACAAGAAGCCTCCGACGACTTACTTCGAGCTCCTCCTCCGAGCTCAGAAGTACGTCCGCGTCGAGGAGGCAGATCGTATGAGGCGGGAGCTCGACGGGAAGCCGTTGAAGAAGCTGACCCCCGCTGAAGCATCCGGAACGCGGAAGCCAGGACCCCCAGCTCAGAGCTCCCGGTAGGGACTGAGGCGAGAGGCACTCCCGTTACTGAGGGGAGTTACACTCCCCTCCTTGCCCCGAGGACAAAGATCCTCATGGAGATCAAAGGCAAGACCTATCTGAGACGCCCACCGCCAATGAAGCCATCCTCTGGCTGCGACAAAATGAAGTATTGTCGTTTCCACCACGACCATGGCCATGACATCGAGGAATACCGCAATCTCAAGTAGAAAATCGAAGAGCTCATCAAGAGGGGCTACCTCGGAAGATACGTTAGGGGCAAACCTCAAGCAGAACCCCAGGCGCTCGCTGCTCTCCCACCAGTCTCAGCGATCGACAACCGCCTTACCGAGAAGCCGGTAGGATGATATGCTGGGAAGCCGAGTGCACACCCAAGAAGGCCCAAGGGGCAGGGCATCCTGAGAATGTACTCCCCTTTGTGAGGGAGGGGGAGACGGGAGGAAAATATAAATAATGATACCGTGGTCGTCGAAATGACGATCGTGAAGCATCCTGTAAAACGCATCATGGTTGATAGTGGAAGCTCCATAGATGTGCTTTTTTACAATGCTTTCTCCCGGATGAATGTCACTCATGCGTAGCTCAAACCTATGCAAACTCCCCTTGTTGGTTTCACAGGTGATTCTATAAGGGTAGAGGGAGAAATTACTCTCCCGGTCACTGCCTGGACCCCACCTCGGCAAAGCACCATCATGATGACCTTCACAGTTGTTGGGCTTCCTTCGGCCCACAATGTGATTCTGGGCCGACCAGGGCTCAACCTCCTCGACGCCGTCATCTCTACAAGAGGTTACTTGTGCAGTTCCCTACTCTTTGTGGTATCGGGGAAATGAGGAGCGCATCCTAGCCGGTGCAGCACTGTTTCCAAACCCTCCCTAGGGCCAAGGCCCCCGAGGGTGGTCCCAAAGCAGATAAACTCGACCAGAGGGCTCAAGACCCCAGAGGAGGCCCGGTCGAGCGCTTACTTTTTTACCAGCTTGGAGCTGACCAGACGAAGACAGTGCAAATCGGAGCCCAGCTGCCCGAGGAGGAGAGGGCTCGACTATTGGGGTTCCTACGGGCGAATGCGGACGTGTTCACCTAGACAGCGGCGAACATGCCGGGTATTCTCCTTGGAATCATCACCCACAAGCTGAACATCGACCCGAAGTGCAAGCTGATTAGGAAGAAAAAGAGAAGCTTTGCCCTAGAAAGACAAGCGGCCATCAATGAAGAAGTGGATAAACTCCTGGCCGCTGGCTTCATCCGGGAAGTATAATATCCGAGCTGGTTGGCAAACGTGGTGATGGTAAGGAAGAATAATGACAAGTGGAGGATCTATGTAGAC
Source organism: Areca catechu (assembly GCA_021397845.1). Classification (NCBI taxonomy): domain Eukaryota; kingdom Viridiplantae; phylum Streptophyta; class Magnoliopsida; order Arecales; family Arecaceae; genus Areca; species Areca catechu. The sequence goes on from CM038052.1 coordinate 9,246,918, forward strand.
TACACCGACCTCAACAAGGCATGCCCAAAGAATAGCTTTCCTCTACCGAAGATAGATCAGCTGGTGGATGCCACCTCAAGGCACAGGCTGCTCTCCTTATGGTTGCATTCTCCGGGTACAATCAGATCCGGATGCATCCGGAGAACAAGGAGCACACCGCTTTCATCACTGACCAAGGAACGTATTGCTGCAGGATGATGCCTTTTGGCTTGAAGAATGCTGGGGCCACGTACCAGCATCTGGTCAACAAGGTCTTCAAGGACCAGATTGGTCGGAACATGCAAGTGTACATGGACGACATGCTCGTTATGAGCAGGTCGAGCTCGGACCGCGTTGCTGACCTCACTGAAGCCTTCCACAACCTTCGAAAGCACCAGATGAAGCTTAATATGGCAAAGTGTGCCTTCGGGGTGGCAGCTGGGAAGTTTCTCGGTTTCGTAGTCACTCAGAGAGGCATCGAGGCGAATCTGGAGAAGGTCGAGGCGATCATCGATATGGAGCACCCGACATCCAAGAAGCAGGTCCAGCACCTGATGGGGTTGGTCGTGACCTTAAGCCGATTCATCTCGAGGTCGGCGGACCGCTGCCTCCCCTTCTTCAAGGCGTTGCGCAAGATGCACGACTTCACCTGGACTGAGGAGTGAAAGATAGCCTTTGAAGAACTGAAGGAGTTCCTAGCCTCCCCACCTCTACTATCCAGACCGGAAGAAGGGAAAGAACTCCTACTCTACCTGGCGGTCACACTTGGGGCCGTTAGCTCGATTCTCGTACACGCAGATGAGGACGGATCCCAAAAGTCGATGTACTATATCAGCAAAATCCTCCGCGACGAGGAGATCAGGTATACCCGTTCCGAGAAACTCATTTTTGCACTAATCATGTTTGCTAAGTGCCTCAGGTCCTATTTCCAAGCACACCCCATCGCGGTTGTGACTGATCAGCCACTAAGGACCATACTAGGCCGCCCCGAAACTTTCGGGAGGCTACTAAATGGTCCCTGATGCTGAGCGAGTTTGACATCGCATATCGATCGAGATCATCGCAAAAGGCCCAAGTCCTAGCCGACTTCGTGGTCGAATGCACAAGACCCATCGAGGAGCCAGAGCGGACGGTCCCAGAGAGTCAGACTGAGCCCGGACCACAAGAGGACCCTTGGATCCTCCACATGGACGATGCCTCAAATTCCGGCGGGAGCGGAGCAGGCCTCATCCTCACCAATTATGACGGAGTGGTGACAGAATGTGCCCTCTGCTTCAAGTTTGCCGCTACAAATAACCAGGCGGAGTATGAGGCACTCCTCGCGAGCCTAAAGATATCCCGCGAGCTGAGCGTACAGATCTTGAAGGTCTTCACCGACTCCCAACTGGTTGTCGACAGGTCTCCGGAGAGTACGAGGCCTGAGATCCCCAGATGGTAAAGTACCTAGAGAGGGTCTGCTCGAGCGCGGCAGGCTTCAGTCACTTTCGCATCTTCCACATCCCCCGTGGGGAGAACGCTCGTGCGGATGCACTGTTAAGGCTTGCAACTCTGCCAGACTCGTCGCCGAGGTGCGCCTACATCGAGTACCTTGAGAAGTCGAGCTATGAAAGCCCAGAGGAGGTGTAGCAAGTAGCCCATGAGCCGAGCTGGATGGACAAGTATGTCAAGTACATCCAGGACGGCACCCTACCAGAAGACCGCAAGGAAGCTAGGCTCATCAAGAAGAAGGCCACCCGTTTTGTTCTGATGGACGGTCAGCTCTACCGCTGATCTCACTCCTACCCACTCCTGAAGTGCCTCAGGTCCATGGAGGCAGCCTTCGTGCTCCAGGAGATCCACGAGGGCCTTTGTGGGAATCATGTTAGAGGGAGGACTTTGGCGTACAAAGCTCTTCGCCAGGGATACTTCTAGGAGACAATGAGGGAAGACGCAACCGACTTCGTCAAGAAGTGTGACAAATGCCAACGCCATTCCTACATACAGCGCCAACCGGCGGCACCAATCTCCTAACTGTCATCCCCTTGGTGCTTCGCTCAGTGGGGGATGGACATCTTGGGACTATTTCTCACCGCATCAGGGCAACGGAAGTTCCTGCTAGTGGCGATCGACTACTTTACCAAGTGGGTCGAAGCGAAGCCGCTGGCTCGAATCATAGAAGCCAATGTTCGTCTTCTGGAAGTCAGTCATCTGCCGCTTCGAACTCCCCAATTGCATCATCACTGACAACGGACGGCAATTCGACAATCGAGAGTTCGAAGGGTTCTGCACTGAGCACGGCATCCAGCACAGGTTCACCTCGGTAGCTCATCCCTAAACAAATGGAGAAGCCAAGGTTACTAACCAGACCATCCTTCAAGGACTTCAGACCAGGTTGGACCAAGCCAAGGGCAGGTGGCCGGAGGAGCATCTAAGCATCCTATGGGCCTACCACACAATGCCCAAAATGGCGACGGGCGAAACACCCTTCAACCTCGTCTTCAGCATCGAAGCGGTCATCCCGATCGAATTCGGCGTGCCCACACTACGGGTGTAGCAGTACGACGAGACACAGGACTTGGCGCACCTCCTACTCAATTTTGACCTCCTAGAAGAAATAAGAGACAAGGCTCGACTCCAGATGGCGGCATATCGGCAATGAGTGGCCCGATATTACAACACGCGGGTAAAGTTGAAGACCTTCCGACCTGGCAATCTGGTGCTGTGCCAAGCCAAAGTGTCTCAACCCCGAGAGTGCGGCAAGCTCTCGCCAAACTGGGAAGGCCCTTATAAAGTAGCCGAGGCCCTCTTACACGGGGCCTACTACCTCGAGGACCTGGACGGTGCCAGGTTTCCTTGGACATGGAATGCCTGTAATTTGAGAAGATACTATCAATAGTGTAAGTTTTCCTTCCATTAAGAATAAAGACTTTCCTTTGCACAACAAGTTGTTTGCCTTGCAGGAATGTCGCTGCCCGGGGCCCAGCTCTCCGGCCAGCACGTCTTCGAGCCTAGCTCCAAGGCACCAACAATTCCTGAGCCCAGCTCTCAGGCCGACCTGGACCGGGGTCCAGCTCTCCGGCAAGCATGTCTTCGAGCCCAGCTCCAAGACAACAATTCCTGAGCCCAGCTCTCAGGCGATCAAGACCCGGGGCCCAGCTCTCCAGAAGACATGCCTCGAGCCTAGCTCCAAGGCACCAACTATTCCTGAGCCCAGCTCTCAGGCTGACCTAGATCGGGGCCCAGCTCTCCAGCCAACACGTCTTCGAATCCAGCTCCAAGACAACAATTCCTAAGCCCAGCTCTCAGGAGATCAAGACCCGGGACCCAGCTCTCCGGAAGACATGCCTCGAGCCTAGCTCCAAGGCACCAACTATTCCTGAGCCCAGCTCTCAGGCCGACCTGGACCGGGGCCCAGCTCTCCGGGCAGCACGTCTTCGAGCCCAGCTCCAAGATAATAATTCTTGAGCCCAGCTCTCAGGCGATCAAGACCTGGGGCCCAGCTCTCCGAAAGACATGCCTCGAGCCTAGCTCCAAGGCACCAACTATTCCTGAGCCCAGCTTTTAGGCCGACCTGGATTGGGGCCCAGCTCTCCAGCCAGCATGTCTTCGAGCCCAGCTCCAAGACAACAATTTCTGAGCCCAGCTCTTAGGCGATCAAGACCCGGGGCCCAGCTCTCCTGAAGACATGCCTCGAGCCTAGCTCCAAAGCACCAACTATTCCTGAGCCCAGCTCTCAGGCCGACCTGGACTGGGGCCCAGCTCTCTGGCTAGCATGTCTTCGAGCCCAGCTCCAAGACAACAATTCCTGAGCCCAGCTCTCAGGCGATCAAGACTCGGGGCCCAGCTCTCCGGAAAATATGCCTCGAGCCTAGCTCCAAGGCACCAACTATTCCTGAGCCCAGCTCTCAGGCCAACCTGGACCGAGGCCCAGCTCTCCGGCCAACACGTCTTTGAGCCCAGCTCTCCGGAAGACATGCCTCAAGCCTAGCTCCAAGGCACCAACTATTCTTGAGCCCAGCTCTCAGGCCAACCTGGACCGGGGCCCAGCTCTCTGGCCAGCACATCTTCGAGCCCAGCTCCAAGACAACGATTCCTGAGCCCAGCTCTCAGGAGATCAAGACTCGGGGCCTAACTCTCCGGAAGACATGCCTCGAGCCTAGCTCCAAGGCACCAACTATTCTTGAGCCCAGCTCTCAGGCTGACATGGACTGGGGCCCAGCTCTCCGGCCAGCACGTCTTCGAGCCCAGCTCCAAGATAACAATTCCTGAGCCCAGCTCTCATGCGACCAAGAACTGAGGCCCAACTCTCCGGCCAGCATGTCTTCGAGCTCAGCTCTAAGACAACGAGGTTTGAACCTATACAAGGTAGAGCTCTCCTCTCTGACCTCCCCACACAAAGAAGAAAAAGAAAAAGAGAGGAGAAAGGAGAAAGCATTCATACCACAAAAATGGAGAAAGAGGAAGTTGCGTTAATTAAAGCACTCTTCATTACTTAAAGGATGTTACACTACTCCCCGGGCCCCGACATGCCGGGTAGCCCAGACCAACAAAAGAAAAAGTCAAAAAATTACAAGATATTTGAAAATCCTACTCTACTTGGCCGGCTCCTTCCCCGGACGGCGCCCAACCGGGACCTCCCCCTCTTCCGCCTCCGCTGCGGGGGTGCCTTCTTTCGCCTCCGCTGCGGGGGTGCCTTCTTCGGCGATCGTTGCCACAGGAACTTGCTCGGCTGTTGTCGCCCTCGGAGCCAGTTCAGCTGTCGCTGCCTGCTGAGCTCCTTCAGCCACCGCCGCCATCGGAGCAGGCTCAGCACGACCTGGTGCCACTGAGGCCACCCACGGAGGAGGCCCGACTGTGGCCGCTGTCGGGGATGAAGCCTTTGTGCCAGGGAGTCGGAGCACGACCATCCACTCCTCTGAAAGGATCCCACGTAGCTGGGACCAACAATAGGCGAACCCCTTGAAAAAGGAGTCCATCGCTACTTTCTTGAAGTCCGCGACGTACATCGGAGAGGCCTTGAAGTTGGCCACTTCATCGGTGACTGCATTGGCGACCTCCTTCCTCGTGGCCTCCAACTGGCGGGACACCTCGGTTGACTCCCCCTCCGCACGCTCAGCTTGTCGGAGCGCCTCGGCCATTCCCTTCTCCGCTACCTCGGCAGTGCGGGCAGCGGCAGAAGCCTTTCCCTCTACCTCCACGGCCCTCTGCTCTGCGGCCACGACCTTCTTTTCAGCAGAGATGGCCTGTTCTCTCGCCGCCTCCAACTCGGCTCGGAGCTCCTTCAGCTGAGTCCTCTTCGCCTCAAGCTCCCCTTCGAGCTCCTTCCTAAGCCCCATGGCATTGGAGACCTCGTCCGTAAGGCTCTTAACCTTTAGGTTGGCCTCCCAGGCCTCGTCGCTCTTCCGCCTCACCTAGGCCCTCAAGGACTCGAGCTCTGCTTGCCACTCCTTGTCCCTTTTGGCCCAGTTGTGGCAGAAGTCCCAGATGAGGGCAAGTTCCCTACCTTGCTGCATCAGAGAAAGCGTGTGTCAGCTGCGACTCTAAGGGATGTTAAGAGAAATGAGGCTAGGCGGGGGAAAACTTACGACATAAAGGTTGATGAAAGACGCATTGATGACATCACCAAGGAGTCTCCCACTCCCTTCCCGCCGGTCGCAGGACTGGACGGAGAATTCCATCATTCGCTCGGCGAGATTTGGGTCCTTCATAAGGAAGACATTGGGCCCCAGTTTGAAGGGGACCCGACGATAATCCCTGTCCCTCTTGTCTGCCACCGACGTGGGCTCCTCGATAGCAGCAGAAGCCAATGACGCCAGTTACGAGCTCGGCACCGCTTCGGACTGCACCGTCGGTGCCGGCCTTGCACCTTTTGGCTCCCCATCCTCCTCGACCTCGATGATCTTTGGAGGAGGGGTTGCCATCGCCGCAGCAGCGGCAGCCTATTTGGCCCAGACAACCACCTCGGAGTCAGGTGCCAGGGTCGGAGCGTGCTACCTCGAAGGTTCCGGTTCGGGCTCTGCTACCCTCTTCCGCCTCCGCTCAGAGACGGGCACGGCTGTCTCAGCTTGCATCGGCCTTGCACCGTCATCCGTGCGAGCCCTCTTTGGAGCGGGCTCACCAGCCTCAGCCACCTGGTTCCTCTCCTCGGTGAAGGAGAGCAGCTGGTCCATGGATAACTTCATGCCTACACCAAAGAAGATGTGGTTAGCTCCAAGTTCAAAAAAAAAAAAAAAAAAAAGGAAGAGAGAAAGGAAGGGCGGTCGACCCAAACTCACCCTTCTCTTGCATCGAGCCGACCTCGGTCTCATAGAGATTCTGCTCCGACAGCAGGACCTCGAGTAAAGGAATCTCGACAGAGCGAAGCAGCTCGTACAACTCGAGGTCGGCTGCTTCGACAGAGGAGTTTCGATTGGAAGACCGATCCGGGTCGCTCCCAACCCAGTCGACCCCTTCAACTGAGACAAAGAAATACCTACTCTTCGACCCCTTGATGGAAGAGGGGAGCTCAAACCTAATGCCCTAAGGGCAGGAGGAAAAAGACCACCATCCCTTCTCGGAAGGATGGCATTTCAGGATGAAAAAAGCCCTGAACAAAGAGAAACGGATGATGACCCCATGGAAATGACACAGAACGATGAAGCAGAAGATCATTCTGATGGCGTTCGGGACCAACTGGGCATGAACAAGATAATAGTTGGCCAAGATAAAAATGAAAAATGGGTGAAAAGGAAATCGGAGATCCCTGATTTCCCGGTGAAGGCCTCCTCATAGAAGGCTATCCGACGAGGGCCGCTAGAAGTGACTCGTTCCCTCGGACGAGGGATCGAAAGTCCAACGGACTCCGGGATGTCATAATCATCCCGGATGGTCACGATCTCCGCGGTGGTGATCACCGAAGCAATCCCATCGGGATCCATTGACCAAGAAGGTTCAGGAACAGGAGCGGGGAGAAGAGGCAGATGAGGTGGAGGAACGGACCCAGGTTCTCTAATGGCTACGGGACCGTAAGTAGGCATTCTACTGAACTCGTAGCGTGCCGCCTCCCTTTCCTCGTCGGAGGAAGAAGGAGTCTTCGGCCTGGAAGGTCCAGCCTCAACTTGGCAAGAAGGACGGAAGTCAGGGCCGAAGCGGTCCATGAAAAAGAAGAAGAAGGAGAGGATGAAGGAAGACCTAAGAAAATCCCTAGTCGACGAGCAGAAGGAGGGAGACTAACCTGCTAAGAGTCCGGGAAGACAAAAATGGCTGGGGGAGAAGGGAGGAGAACCTCTGTACGACGACAGGCATGAAGTATTTGAAAGAAAGTAAGTTTTGGAAAAGTTACCTTTCTTTTCGAAGCGACCGGCGCCCGACTGTACCATTATGGCCCCCCACTATGGAATGTTTGCCACGTGTCGCCGATTGACGAGGCCGGTGCCTTGTTCCAACTGCGGCCGCTCTGAATTCCATGCCCGCAGTAACTGCCCCTCGGACATGGCCATGTGGCGCCACCACACTGGATTAGAGGACCGCCATGCGAAGCGCCATCGATATCGGTCATTATTGCACCAGATTTTTTACCTTTCCACGTCAGCACCGCAATTATTCCCTTCGCCCCAAGCGTCGTGTGCCAACAAGCCTCGAGAGTGGGGGGCAAATGATGTGACAGGATCGCTAACATGGAGCGGATCGATGATGTGGATCCCCTATCAAATGCCATGGTGGATACTCAACACGAGCTCCTTCTCCGAGCTGAGCCCCCCAGAGCAGCAGGGCCACCTGCCGAAGTCGAGCTCCTCCCTCCGCCAGGTCGGTCCCCGTGAGGGCGGGATGCCTAGGCCGGAGCCGAGCAAGATCCCCCCACGGCGGGCCCCTCGAGATCAAGCCCCGTGGACTGGAGTCGAACTCAGACCTCCTTCACCATGAGGAGCTCTTCCAAGGTCGAGTCCCTTGGGTCGGACTGCGCCCCGCCCTCCACCATCAGGTCGAGCTCACCCGAAGTCGAGCTCAGTTGGTCCGGAGTCGAGCTCAGCCTTCCTCTGCCAAGCTGAGCCGCTTCGAGGCTAAGCCCCTCGAAGTTGGGCCCCACATCTCCAGCTCGGCCCTCAGTCCGGGCAGAGGCACCAACCGCCAAGGAAGCGGCACCTCCTCTCCAAGGATGATGGTGGGCCTCCCGAGGGCCATGAAGCAGTACCCGCCATGCCACAATTAATACCCGCAGCTGTCACTTACACCATAAGGGAAGGAAACCCCCTAACCGAGGTACCATACTCTCCACCAACCTGCCGTACCGCCAGGAGGAGCCAGCCAGAAGGTGCGAGTCTCGAGGGCGGCGGCCCACCGATCGAGTCTCTGCCAGGTTTCCTGGAATGAGGTAGAGAGAAGGAATGTCAGAGCGCATGGAAGCTTCTCCTGCCACATGTCAAGAAAGACGTCCCGTCTACGGCACGGTACCCCGTCGCATGCGCCTGCCAACACTAGGGAGATCCCGAGGCAGGCCAAGGTAAAATCCCAACACGAGTAAGTAAAAGGTAACAATACCAATAACAACAACAACAACAACAACAATAACAACAACAACAACAACAAAAAGAAAAGAGAACACAAAGCAACATCACCGAAAAAGAGGCACTGATCACTGAGGTGGGCAATAGAAAGGAAGAGGAAAAAAAGGCCACACAGGAGGATCATTCCACCTCAGCCGTCACCTCTCCCAGCCCGTTCTCACTTTCATTCACTCCATATTCACTCCTCCTAGCATGGAGCTCATCGAGAGGGGCTCAACCAAGAGGATCTGTTCGCCTGGATCGTCACTGACTTGACCGTCGAAGCGCTCCCGTCGGAATCCCCGGCTCGGGTCACTGACGCTATTTCTTGCAGGTCCTGAGGCACCGGGGGCATCTCGGAGAGGTGGACAGGCAATTTTCGATGCCATCGGCAGCTATGGGCCATGAAGATCTGGACGGCAACACGCGTCATGATAGTTGGTGTGAGTAAGAGGTCAAGATCTTCTCTTTATTCTCGTTCTACTAGCCAGGGCCATTCTATAGTTGGTCTTCTTTTTATTCTGAGCATCTCGCACGAACATTTCCTGGCGGGGTGGGATTTACCCCCCTTTCCCTTTTGTCTTACAAAAAAAAAAATCTTTTGTCTTACCAAAAAAAAAAAATGATGAGCGGCTATTGGGGGTTGTCCACTGGACCTGATCTATCAGGTCCCCCTATCCCTCCTGTCTATTAGTAATTTCTTCACTTCTTTCCTCCCCTCTATAGTTTCCCTCTTTCATAGATGGAGTTTTATCTGCTTGGATTTGGTTATGTGGACGTCTCCAATCATTCAGGGGGCCATGATCATATTTTGATTATCAAAAATTTTTAAGGGAACATGGTTGATCAGGACCATCTATGTCATTAATATATGATTGATCATTGTACAATGTGTCATGCCTATGCCTTAAACTTGATATCTAGGTGGCCACGTGATATGACTGCACAAATCTTAGAGCATCATTCTAGAAATTACGCTAGCTTGAAATACATAATATTCTTAACATGAAAATAAATAATCAAATACCATCAAAATAAGTTCATAGTAATCAAATAATCAATTTGTTCGATTACAAAAAAACCCGATATTTATTGGTATCAGAAATTTAACTAACTAATCAATCTAATAAGTTTTGTACTCGAATTTCATGCCCAACCAACCCACACTATGTATCCTATGACTCCAAAAAAAAAAAAAGCAGAGGATAAGCTTTACACCCCAATAAAGATTTTTCATATATTCATACCAATAATATATGATTTGAAAATAATAAGAAAATAATAATAGAACTATAAATCATAAAATATTATTTGATGCATCTAAAGTAATTCAAATATTACATTCAATAAAATCATGTCTCGTGCTTATATTCTAGTTTAATCAATGATCTTTTTTAGGATTTTAGACTAATATAATTATATTTTAGTCTATGATTGGCAATCTCAAGTACCACATTCATACCTGTAAGAGGCTATTATCGGTGTTATGCTTCTGCCAATGGCAACTATTTTTAGTACTATACTTTAGTCTATGACTGGTAATCTTAGTGTCACGTTCTAGCCTGTGACTGATAATCTTAGTATCATGCTTTAATCCATGACTAGCAATCACAGGTACCACGGTCTTGACCATGGTGTGGCTAGTCCAAATACTCTTTTTTTTCTTGATTATTAATTTATCAAATTCCAAATATGTTGTCAAATCATGTTTTTTTTAAGATTTTCAATAACCAATATCACAATCTAAATCATCTCAAAAATAATTATGTTTGGTACAATATATTATATAAAAAATATAAATAATCATACGATCAATTATAAATATTTATCATAAAAAATTAATATATATAATGCATAAATAATTATATATATCAATGCTCATGTCTAAGAAACAAAACTATACAGTATAAAAAAAATATATAAACTAGTGATCATCTCCATAAATCTTTATCTCTACTGGTGACAAATTTAATATGCCATATTCGACATCCTCTGATCCAAAAAATTATCATCCTACATAATTGATGTGGTAGGAAGCTGACGTGTAATCCCTTTCAGATGTTGTGTCAGAAAGGCTACCACGATGGTCACTCCATCTCGGACTCCTTTGCCGGGCTTAGCACCCCTAGTCTGTCAAAGCCGAGCTCCGTCCTCTGCCAGGTCGGAACCCGCAAGCCCGGGGTGCCTAGGCCGAAGCTGAGCGACCTCCTTCATCAGATCGATCCCCTCCAAGGTTGAGCCCCCTGAACCAGAGTCGAGCTTAGCCTTCCTCCGCCAGGTCGAGCCCCTCTGAGGCCGAGCCCTCTGGGCTAGAGTCATGTGCTGACCTCCTCCGCCAGATCGAGCCCCTCCGAGGTCGAGCCCCCTGGGCCGGAGTCAAGCTCAGCCCTCCTCCGTCGGTTGAGCCCCTCCGAGGTCGAGCCTTCTAAGCAGGAGTCGAGTCTTCCTCCACCGAATCGAGCCCTTCCAAGGTTGAGCCCCCTAAATTGGAGTCGAGCCTAGCCCTCCTCCGTCAGGTCGAGCCCCTCGAAGGTCGAGCCCCCAGGGCCGGAGTCGAGTCCCAGCTTTCCAGTTCGGCAACCACCTCGGACAAGGCCGTCGCCCACCAAAGGGGCGGAGCTACCCCCCGAGGCACCGACGAGCCACCCGAGGACCACGAGGAAGCACCCATCAAATCGTAATAACTATTTGTAGCCACCACTTACACCAGAAGAGGAAGAAGCTCCATGACCGAGATGCCACGCTCTCCACCAACCGCCTGCACCACCTAGAAAAGGAAGTCAACCAGGGGATTCGAATCCCGGGGGCGGTGGCCCCCCAATCGAAGTCCTACTAGGTTTCCCAGAGTGGAGCAACCGGAAGGAATGTCAGAGCGCATGGTAGCTTCTTTTATCATGAATCAGGAAATACGTCCCGTCCATGGCACGGAACACCGTCGCACATGCCTGCCAGCGCGGGGGAGATCTCGAGGTAGGCATTCAACGACCACCTGGGCCTAAAAGAACCTTCGACACCCTCAGCAGGGAGGTACGTAAACTAAACCACAAACACCCAAGCAAGTAGGGGAGGAGGCCATACAAGAGAACCACCCAGGAGACTGAGAATCCAAGGCTCTCGGAGATTCACAGGAAGGATCGCCTGAACACAGCCGTCCGTCTCTAGTTCACTTCGACCACCACCTTTTCCAGCCTACTTGCACCCTCACTCACACATCATTCACTCCTCCTAGCATGGAGTCCATCTCAGGGGCTCAACCAGGAGGATCTGTTCCCCTGGATCATCACTGACTTGACCGTTAGAGTACCCCCACCGGAATCCTCGGTCCGGGTCACTAATCCTTGTTTTGCAGGTCCCATTGAGCAGGCCATCCTTGAGGAGATGAGGGACGATCCGACGTTGACAGCAGCTACGGGCCATGATGATCTTGGCGGCAACAATAATAATCTTAATATTAATAAACAATTCTATAATATAGTAATTATAGATCTAAAACTCTCTATTAGGTACGGCTAGAACTGGGCCGGTCCAAAGCCCATCGCCTGGAGCTAGGCCGGGCTAGCCCAATGAACTTCGGACCAGCCCGAAATTGGGTCAGATTTCGAACAAGATTTTAAGCATATTGGGCTAGATTTTGGGCTTTAAAATAGAGTCTATTTAATTTTCGGGCCAAAGGGGTGCCCGGGCTCGGTCTGAAAATTCTTAAAATCTAGCCCGAAGCCCGACCCAATTTTGGACTGGGCCAGCCCAATGGGCTTTGGACCGGCCTAATTCCAGCCCTACTACTATGATTCATCAATCGTCCACCCACCGATCCTTGATCTCAACTTTACAATCTCCTTCATCCCTGTGAGGGAGAAAGGAACAACTAGGAAAGAGAGATGAATGGAATAAGAAAGAAAGTACAAAAAAAAGAAAAAGAAAATGAAAGAGGAGAAAGATTGTCTCCCTCTCTTCTTCTTTCTCCTCGGACAGAAGGCTTTGTTCATTTCCCCTTTTTCCTCTTTTCTCCCAACACAGTGGCATAAGCCCTTGGGCTAGCCACTAGCAACGGCTCTAGATGATGGTGAGACCATCCCGACAGCTTCTCCCATCATCGACGGTCAATGGATAAAGAAAAGAAAAAGGCGAACAAGGAAGATCCTGTTTCAACTTAGATCCAAGGTTATGCCAATCCAATTTCAATAGCAAACCACCTTCTAAGAGTTAGAAGGAAAGGAAGAAGGAGGGGAACCCAATTTATCCTAGTTTTGGTAGATCTCTTGGCCGAATCATCGGAGAATCCCGAGAACGCCTCCCCGAGAACCGAACGCAAATTAGTACTTTGTTTTGGTATCAAAATAGATCATTAATTTTTGCTCGGTTTTTGTTTTGGGCTATGTTGTTACATATAACATGATATTTTGTAGTAGTTGAATCAAATTTATACTTCTTAAGATAATTTCAAAGAAATGCTATTAATGATAAAATGTCATAAATATACCAGGAATATATATATATATACACACACACACAAGCAAATGTAAATAACCATTTGTATCAAAATTATAAAGATGCACATTACTTTTAGGCCATTGCCTTGAATAGCCATAACAAATTAGTACATTATGTTGTTTACTTACCTTTTTTTGGATATTTGATCCCTCCAATATTATAATCCTAGCTCTGTCCACGTCGACAAGGCTTTCCTTTAGAGATTTGCGTGAAAACTAGGTGGTTCTATGAGAGTGAAATAATAAAATTTAAGCTTGTATGATGAACTTGTTGTTCTTGCTATTCAAGTATAACAAATTCAAGCTTCTGTGAAAGTCCCTATCAAAAGAAAAAGCATCTCTAAAAGTAAAGGAAACCATTTTGAAGCAATTCTAGGGCATTAGCATTTGGAAACTTCTCCTCCAAGATTTTTGTTTTGGGTACCCCCATCCTATAACGTGGTTGAAATCAACTTTGATGATTCTTGGTTTGAAAATGTGGTTGGCTTGGGCTGTCTTAGCAGAGAGATTATCAAGGGGTTGTTCTTTATGTTAGATTGGTATAGTCCTATGATATATCATATTCAAAAGCTAAACTACAAGGTGTTTAGAAGAGTCTATTTATTGCCATTCATTAGCATGGGCTTGAGCGGATTTGCATCAAAAGGGACTTCATGAACTATGATTAACTAGATAGTCAAGCACTCTAAAACAAACGGTATTTTAATGACATTAGTCAATCCACCCATTTCTAGTAGACACTGTACAATATACTTTAGTCTTGGATTGTTTTAGAATTTCTCATGCCTCTGGAGAGTCCAACCAACCCGATCGTTTAGCTTGTCTTCTAGAAAACTCGGTGCGCTTCTCTACCTCTTATCTTCTTAATCGTGTACGAGCTCTGATATGGTTGGAGTTCAGTTTCGTCGATTTTAAGTTTGCTGCTATTATTTTATTTTCTATTTTCTTTGACTCTTGGGCCTAATATATATATATATATATATATATCTTGTCACTGAAAGCTCACTCATGCAATCAAAAAAAAAAATTTTCATAATATCGAGCTGGCAGGGATTCGAGTCTTGGTTTTGACATTTTTCGACAAAAAAATCTAGAATAAAATAAAAAATAAAAAAATAATTCAAGAATAAAATCAAAAAAAAAATTAATAAAATAATCCTGGAGCCCTTCCAGTAATAGTCAACGTACTCACCTTCGGGTGAGAAACAGTTGCGGAAAAATTAACATGCATCGTGTATCGAACATTTCTTGGCTGGGTCCTCAATGTACTCACCTTCGGGTGGGGAACAGTTGCGGAAAAATTAACATACACCATGTATCGAATATTTCTTGGCTGGATCCTCAACGTACTCATCTTCGGGTGGGGAACAGTTGCGGAAAAATTAACATGCACCGTGTATCGAACATTTCTTGGCTGGGATTGGAGGACCCTTCGGGTGGGGAACAGTTATGGAAAAATTAACATGCACCGTGTATCGAACATTTCTTGACTGAGATTGGAGGACCATCTGGGGGTGACCATGCTCGGGATCTAACTCCTTCCCTTTTTTTGTTTAACCAAAAAAAAATAAAAAAAAAATTTCTCTCTCATGGCTGTTCTCTGGCTAACCTTTTTTCAACCTTTGACATCTATAGTATATGCAGTAGATAGCTCATTGGGTATTTGAACAAAGTCTAAGAATATATGCATCACCATGGTAGTTGCATAACAGGTGTATCTGGACCTTTTTTTTTTTTTTTTTTTTCTTTTTTTTTTGCATGTAATGCTATGTATTATTAGTAGGGCTGGAAATGGACCAGTCCAAAAGTTTATTATTTGGAACTGGGTTAGGCCAGCTCAATAAATTTCGGGCCGGCCTGAAATTAGTTCAGGCTTCGGATTAAATTTTAAGTATATTGGACTAATCTTCGAGCTGTAAAATATAGTTCATTTAATTTTTGGACCATTTCCAGCCCTAATTAAGGCTGCAAATGGGTCGGGTTGACTCGTGACCCGACCCGACCCGACCCGACCCGACCCATTTAGACCCGATCCAATCCATTTTTATGGACCCGTGGATCCGGGTTGGGTCCTAAAATTAGACCCGTTCCATTTTCCAGGTCGGGTCTGGGTTTACTGAATTTGGACCCGACCTGATCTGACCCGATTCGAACATACTAATACTGTTAGAATTTTATCTATTTGGACCTTTAAATTATAATTTAAAATTTGTATGGAACTAGTTATAATTATTTTTATACCTTAATTTATTTTAAAAATAATATTATTTGTTATCTATTTTATAGTAAATAATAATTAGTTATGTAATAATTAAAATATAGTTGTCTATATTTTATTCGGATCATATTTAGATCTAAATTTTATAGATTAGAATCAGATTATTTATAGACCCGATCCAACTCGAATGACCCGTTGGATTAAAAATTATGATAGTGGACTCGACTCGATTTTCTAATAGATTGGGTTTGTGTCTATTATTAGGACCCGATCAAAAAATCAGATTGGGATCACTCATGACCTGATCTGACACGAACCATTCGCATCCCTGGCCCTAATTATTAGCATTTGGAAAGGATATTTAATCAAGATCATAACGATGTTGCGTGTTGGATAGGAAACGTATTTCGATTCATAAAGGTTTAACAGAGTCATAATATTTATAAATCAGAGTGGCGCAGCGGAAGCGTGGTGGGCCCATAACCCACAGGTCCCAGGATCGAAACCTGGCTCTGATAAGAGGGCTTTCGTTGTTTTTAATTTTAATTTTTTTTTTACCCTATCCCACGCCACGCCACCAAAACTTAATTGTTTTCATGGAAGCCTTTCTGGATTCCCTCTCCGTCCAGACTCCAGGGCCTTTCCCCAATTTTCTTTCCTCACCTCCCTCGCCACCAAAACCGTCCCTCCCAACCTCATCAAGGGAAAAGTTCGAATTAAAATTGCTCTTTCAATTTTTACATTCACCAATTTTTCCCACTAAAAATCCCACGTATTCTACTCCGTTAAAAGCAAATCGAAGCCTGATTTTTAGAGTAGCTGGTTCTGTACGCAGTGTCAGTAAAATTTATATATTACTCTTTGTCCTATCCGTTTAGTATTTAATTTTTACATTTCGATGTAGTTAGTTCAGTATCATCAATTCGAATAAAGCATACTTTTATTTGATTGATTTTGTTGTTGTTGGTGGTAGTGGTGGTGGTGGCGTGTTGTAGCAAAATTTTTTCACAAAGATTTGCATTTTTCTTTTTACCAGAGTCTTCTCATATTTATCGTACATGCCCATATCATCTCAGTCTATTTCTCCATTTTTTCTTGAGGCAGTATTGCCAACTATCATCCCCACAATATAACTATATACATAGATACATTCATGCATGCATGCATATAGAGAGAGTTATGCTCAATTTTTTCCCCAAATGCTTTTACTTTGAATTTGCTTTACTGTCAAATTTCCAATGTAAAAGGAAACCGTTTTCCCTATATTAGGTTGCACTTGTCTTTAAATTTCTGGATTTATTAGTAGGTAATCGTATCATCTATCATGATTTCTTGCTGAATATTTTAGTGATTTGGATTTGGAAATACCTGATGAAGGGAATTATTAAGAAAATATGTGGTGAAATTTCTGGAGACGATTTCTTAGTGCGGCCCTTACTTGGAGGTGTTTCTTTCCTCAAAGGTTTCAGGTGGTTCCTTATCTTCTTCTCTTTCAAATGCAGCGATTTTTGGTTTTGGTTAATCCAAATATGATAATAGGAGTGGGGAAACTAACATATGCCTTTGCTTTGGACAGGATGTAAGCATCATACAAGAAGTTCCTGATCATCAGGCTAAACTTATATTTATTTTAATTTGGTGAAGTCTCGGTTTGTTGACATGGTTCATGTGTTACTAAATCTCTGTAGGAGGTTTTTGCAGGTCCTAGCCATGATGAGAGTCTGATTATTGAGCTGTTAGATTTGAAACACAAGGTTGGAGATGATGGAAGTGCTGTCTGGTTTTTATGTGACATTGCCCATGAACAAGCTGCTGCAGAAACCATGGTAGCTTTGTTTTTCCATTACTCTTTTGCTGATCTTGGTTATGCTTAGGGCATTGGGCATGTCTGTAAGAAGACAAATTGTCATACTTGAGGGTGTGCTAACTTAATGAATGCAGAGCCTCTTGGAGTTGCATGATGATTGTAATGTAGTTTTCACAAGGTTCAAACTGCAATTTGATACTAAAGGGCTTACTTGTAGTTTTTACGAGGCAATACCACTTTTCAAAAATTAAAGGCTTGTTACTATATACTTAAAAGTTAAAACCATTGTATGACAACTTGATAGAGATAGACCTTTTAGTCATTATCATCCGGGCCCTTGTTTTGGTGGTGGTGGTGATCGGGAAAAGGTTTGTTGGGAGAGGGGGTCAGTGTTTGATAGTATGAAATTTAAGGCAGCTTTTTTTTGGTCACCTAGGTCATGTTCAGTTGGGAACAAACCAGAATAAAACACCTTGATCTCACTTAAATCTGCTTGATTACTCCAAGCAAGCATTTTTGTTCTGGAAGTTGGAGGAGCAATATGGAGATTTTAGAAAAAACATTCTACCTATTTTGCTTAACCTGGATAAAAGTATGTAGACAAAATGGTATAATAGACATATTCTAATTAGCATTTGCCCCTCCCTTTTTCACCCCAAAAGAATTCCTCTTATTAAATTTACTGGGCAAAATCATCCCAAACCAATCTGGTCTTTAAAGAGTTAATATTTACTAACAGTTGATTTTCTGAAAGTAAACTGTAACTATTCAATAAAACTAGCATAAGATGAGGGTACGGCTGACCTTGACCAGGTTTCTCTATAATCTTTCATCTGTTGTGGCTGTAAATACGATAATTGGTCTACCTCCTATGGTCATTAATGGAGCTCATATTGTCTGTGTAGGAAATTAGCAATTACTTTGCAGGAGGTAGATGTGGACATTTTGACTAGTTCACTGCTGATTCTGACTGTTACATCAGTGATGGATAGCCTTGGAACAGATGGTGAAGCCTTGCAAGATATGTATGCCTCTTTATAATCTTCTCAATGCTCTTAAATCAGCAATGAGATCCCTTTTATTTCCACAGATTTATTTGAAGTAGAATTTGTTGGTTGGTACATGTTCCAACTGAATGAGGACACTTTCTGTGGTACCTATTGTTTGTTAGTCATTTGACATCGTATGTTGAAAGTCCAGTGTAACAGAAGTAGTAAGCTTTGATGTTATTTGGTTATAAAACTGCAGGCAAAGCCATATGCTAATTGATTTTTTTATTTGCTTGTTAAATATCTAGGTGCTTGAGCATTCTGGCATTCTTGAGTCAGCTGGTTTAGGTTATGGAGGTAGACATACCATAGTTAGAACAGCAGTTGGCCAAATGGTAATCTATTTATTCAACATTTGTGTCGTTACTTTGATTGCTTGAGTTTTTTTATTATTCTTATGACTTTCTTGTTTTGGGCATTATTTATGTGAATGCTATCTTTCTGTAATTTTGTAATGCATATTGTGGTGGGAATGGTTCCAAATTTTGGCAAATTCGGGATTGGATTGTTAATGCCAAAAAAATTGATTGGGGTGAGTCAACACGAAAAATTCAGACAAGTTATGACATTTTGATTCAGACATATGAATAAAAGATAGAATTGTTTGCATTAATCATTTAATAAAAGATATAAATTTTTGCGTTAATCATTTAATCAAGTAATTAATGTTCCACACTTCTGCTAGTATTATCCAAATACGAAAAATACTTAGATATCCTTCATATATTTTGTGTTGACCATATAAAGGGGAATTAAGGTTGATGCAGTCTTTCTATATGATCATTATTCTATGTTTGGAATTTGAAACATCATAGGACTATGAAATTGTAAGTGGAAGCTCTGATATTATGTTAATATTTGTTCAAATGTGTATGCACGACTTTTGTATTTAGTTGTTAGTGAAAGTGGTCATTGCATGATTTCTCTCAGCTTTTGCTTCTCTTTGCTGGTCATGATGTACTATGCTGGGCCAGCAGTATTTGCACCAAGCACTGGTCAACAGGGCATCAATTGAATCTTTTTTAGTATTTTTTTAATATATAAAAGATCATGCTGATTTTAGGTCTTCCACACTTGTCCCCTACGGAATTTTGCAACTTCATTTTGGCAGCACACACATATTTGAAACTGAGTTCCTTAGATCTTTTCATTACAGTGAAGGAGGCAATGTGATACCTTTTGGTCTTTATATTACGGTGAAGGGGGCAATCTGAATCCTTGAGTAATATGTTTGCTGAAAATTTTGGAGGCTATGTGGTTGATTTTGTTTAATGATGATGTAGTGTTAACGAATGGATCTAGACTATGGGTGAATATCTAATTGTCTCAGAAAAGAGTCATATGGGAATACATATCAAATGAGGTCCTACTCAAACTTGATGGCCTTGAGATACCATAATGTTAGAGTGGCAAAATTGAACCAACCTGTTATCCTGATCCTTAGTTGATCTGATCTGGGCTAGATTAAGGCCATGCTTATTTTATTCTGGGTTCAGTTTGGATCAACCAACGGCTTGGTCAGTGTTGGTCTTTGTTGTTGTGTGGTTTGCATTACTAAAGGGATCTCGTTTGAGGCATTTGTGTCATGAGTGGCATGCTCACCCAGCAGCTCTTACAAATAATTGAGCTCCAACTAAATGAGTATTTAAATGCATTTCTAGAACTCATATACGAAGAATGCAATCTTGTAGTTACATGTTTAAAAGGATGGAACCTTTATAGATTTTACCACCACTGTAGAACATTATCCAAGCCATGTATTTCTTCTCTTCACTGTTCTTAAAGAGAACCTATTATCCAAACCATTGCACCTTGTCGTGATCCTTTGCAATATCACTTCACCATGCTTGGTGACTGCATCTCTTGGTCATCTGCATCAAGCCTTCATCCCTCCTCTCTCAAACCTCTTTATATACTCAAAATAGGTTCTGCTTTCCCTTTAGCTTTTCCCCTTTCTCTTCCAATGAGCAAAATCAGTAAAGACTTGATTAGGATCACTGCAATAAGAAAAAATAGGAAAGTAGTTTTGGGGATTATACCTGTGCTTGCTGTTTTTAAGTTTGAGATTTGCTTAGTGCATTATGAAACCCTTTTTTTTAGTTGATCTTATCAGATCCCATGCCCTACTTGCTGGAAGGTATGGGTCACAGGACCAGCAGGTCAGGTCTGGTGTAGTCAAGTCCGATTAGAGGTGGCTGACCGGACCTGAGCTTGCTTGATCTATGGTCACATGCTCTGTTTTTATCTTGGATTTGTTGGACATAAAAGAATTGAGAAATGTCTGAACACCCCCTCAACTTTATCTCAATTTCACTTACACCTCCTTTACTCTAAAAAAAAAAACAATTAAACCCTTCAAATTACTATACTGTTTTAATGTAGTGTTTCCGTCCATCTCCGTTAACAGAATGCTGTCACATGAGTCTGATATGATATTTTAGTTTTATAAAATGACAAAATTATCCTTACTTTAAGTTGGAATAAAAATTATAAATCAAAACAAAAGAGGGAGAGGAGGTCATGGGTCTCCCCCGAAGTCTCCGCCATTGCAGCCATGAGCGGCGGTGGCAAGACCTAGCTTCTCGGTCCCCTTCAAGAATCCCACGCTCTGGTGGGCAGCACCCGCATTCTCTGATGCCAGCTAGTATCCGGCCATCGAACACCACTGGCCACCATCCCTCCTCCGCCCCAAACCAAGAGCGATCGTTCCCCTCCTAGTCGCTCGAGGCTCATCATCCGCATTCCTTGCCGGACCAAGCCCAAGGAACTATCTTATTAGTTGGGGATTGTTTGTGAGTTTAAGCTGGGAATCGCTATGGATGTTTACACTGAGATTACTCTCTGCTTATCATGTACTGATAGGGGCTACGTTTGTGAATGAGGGCAGTCTTTGTTTGATAATATGCAAGAGAGAAATGCCATCGCTTGGAATATTCTAGTGAATGGCTATATTCAGATCATATGTTTTGTTGAGCTCAAAGTAAATTCTGAATTGTCAATGAGTGCTTTGCAAGCTATCAAGCTAATAGGAGGGTGTATAAAACATGTTATATGTCTCCACTACCTAATTATAGTCATGGGATTTGATTTTGATGTATTTGTCTCTGGTTGCCTTGCTACGGCTTATGGCGATTTCTCTAAACTTGAATTTGCCTGTAGAATCTTAGATCGTGTGGTGCCTGAAAGGAGTGAACCCATGAATTACTAGAACACTATGCTTTCTTTGCATGCTGTCATGCTTTTTTCTCTGAAGCGGTTCAACTCGTTGGCTATATGCTAAACAGGGCGTGCATGTTAGATGTTGTCACCCCTATGAGTTGAATCCACTGTCTGTTTCTTCAATCATGTTATTGAACAGACTTTGCATCTCTTTCTTTCCCTTTGTATCTTGATGCCTCAAGACCACACCTAGAGCATTTGCATTGAGGTATACCACCCGTTACCAAACAGAGATGCAGAGATTGTATGTCTTGAGCCAAATCATCAAAATGCTTTGAGAGAATTCTATTCAAGCTTTCTGTGCTGTCATTTTGAATGTAAACAGGAAAAAAAGGTTAATGTTGAGGTTAGCATATGGAAAGCTATAAAGAACAGATTGTAAAATGAATATATTTAAGATGCAATAACAATAGATGTTTGGCAGCATTAAAATTGGCTCAGGCTAATTTAGAAGCTTACAAAATCCTCTGCTAGTTCTTTCCGCAATATCCGAAGGGCATGCCTCTAATTTTTCTTGTCGATGTAGTGAAGGCCGTCAAATCTTTCATGGAGAGAACAATTTCTTTCTACCGTTTCCCATTGCCAAGTAAATTTTGCTCGTTGGTGTCACAGATTTTTGAGCAAACAATCCCTCATTCATTTATGGATGATCATTCTCAGTTTCATTTTTGTCAAGGCAGTTGAACTCTTTTCAATAAGCCAAGGCAACTTGGTACTTAATAATTTCTCTTTCTTCAACAAATATAAAGAATCATGAGCTGAAGTATTTATTGGAAAAAAAAAGGAGATATTAAGATCATAATTAAGTCTATTGGTCGCTTGTCAGCAACTTGCAGTGCCTTGTTTACCTTTTCTTCCTCCCGAGGGATAGAGAAATATACTTCTTTCTTCTACAGGTGGTGCCGTAGAAGTTAGAACCCTTTAATTTTTTAAACTTGATGCCTATGGATAGTTTCTTAGAACTCTTCTCCTCCTTATATGTGTCCTTGTCCATGTGCATTGACTAATCATGTTGTTCAAAGAAAGCTCTGGTTTCAAATTTTATGTACTTCTGGAAACCATGTAATGTTTGAGCATTCCATGTTTGTTCCTCCTGGTATAACTTCGCTGGAACTTTGCCGGCAAATTCTCTCAAAGGATTTTGCTCGCTTCTGTTGGAACTTCGTCGGCAACTTCCCCTCTCTCATGGGGTATACCACCTGTTGTGACAACCAACGTAAGCCCACCTGTTACCAAACAGTATGGGAAAAAAAGTAGAGAGGGGAATAGAGAGAGAGAAAAATTGAACAAGGAGAGGGCAATGAGTTTGGGCTCACGGTGAGGTGACCGTTATCCCTAACAGTGCAGAGGTAAGGTTGTGTTCCGCCGCTGTGCCCAAAGGAACAACAGGGGAGACAAAACTCAGGCCGGTCCTCATGGTAGAAAGGGCATTTCCATCTTTTTGAAGGGCAATATAATGGCGTCGGTTGTTAGATGGACGAATGGATCACATTGAAATAGTATAATAATTTGAAGGGTTTAAATAAGATTTTTTAAAGTTGAGGGAGTGTAAGTAAAATTGAGGTAAAGTTGAGAGGGTATCCCTATAATTTTCCCTTCATTTAAAATGCCTTTTTTTTTCTCTTTGATAGGCCATATCAAGAGGAAGACAAGCAACGGGGCACAGAAGTTGTGTGGGTAAGTTTACATTTTAGTTTCCTTATTAGGCATAAAAATGGTTAGATACATGGTGGCTTGAACTGTTGTTTTACTTCAGGTATATCTGACAAATTTGCATCTGAAGGAAGTTTCTTCTGATGTGCTGATTACTGCATATGAGCCAATTTTGATAAAGTGTCAAGCATAAATTTGCAGGTAAAAACAAAGTTTTCTCATATTCACTTCCATGTAACGTCTATTTCTTGGATTTACAGATGCTCCACCCTGTATTAAAAGTTGCACTGCCTATTTATTATAGTTCAGTGCCATCCTTATGCAGTAGAAGTTCTCATATAATTACCAAAACATAGAAGTTCTCATATTTGAACTTTACTCATGCCATAGCCAGCAGTATCTCCATAGTTTTATGTTTCTAATGGCTTTATTCATATGCGTGTTGGGACATGTTCTAACTGCAAAATTGCCTTGGAGTTCAATGCCTTCATTTACCGGTTAACTCTTACATCTTCTGAATTGCTGATGGTTTTCTGTTTACAATTGTGTTCTTGAGATGTAACATGTAAATGCTTGAATCGGAAGGAGATTATCGGTGTTTATGTTTAACATGTTAATGATAGAGTTCCCTGTTCCATACTGATTTGTTGCTCAAATGCTGTGTCACTGTGCCCAGGCTTGCTAGGCAAAAAGTAAACAAGTCACTGCCAATAATTTGAAATGCTCAATGAAGTGAGTTGATAGCAAAAATTAATCTGGCAGATGGTTATTACACAATTGCTTTATAAACAAGAATGTGAACTTATGCTTTGTTATTACAAGGCAATGATCTGGCATCTAGAATCCAGATATGCCTGCAAACCAAGCTTTTTATTCCTCTTAATGACTTTTCTTGTAAGATCTTTTGAGAATATAGACCATATTGTTAATATTGGAATCTATTGAATGGATGGAAAAATATACTAAATTTCTGGAACATGACAAATCTAACTCCATGGGTATTGTTTCTCTTCAGGATTTTATAAATTTGATGAGTGGGGTTTAGAGCTAAATCAAGGAAAAATGAAGGGGTTCTGAATTTGGATATGACGAAGATGAAACCTTTTTCTTTTTGGTTTCTTTATTATTATTATTATTATTTACTCTTTTTTTTTTTTGTGGGGGGGGGGGGGTGGGGGTGGCGGTGAGGGATGTCGTGATATTGTGATAGAGAAGTGATCCAATATAATATTAATACAAAGATGACCATCAGAACTATACTGGTGTTACTAACTAGCAACAAGTTGTGTGATAACTACCTATAAAGAAATGTACATGTAATTGGACCTTGCTATGAGGCCTGAAAGCTATGTCAGGGAAGCCACATGAAATACATAAGATTTGGGAGGTCGTGCCTTACAGCTCAGGCTACTTTAAGACACATGCCATTGCCACCGAGTACAGCAGCCCAGAGACAGCCTCAACAACTTTCTTGGTTTTTTTTTTTTTTGTCAATTTTCATGAAGAGATCATGGATGATGTGTCCATGGTAATTATTTAACTTTTTAGATTTTGATGACATTCACCTATCAGTTATGTGGCTTAAATGGCTGATCTGTTGATGTGTTATGTTGTCTAAAATCTGTGTGATTGATGGCTGACCTGTGCTGTGCTTTCTGCAATAAATAACATCAAATTAGCATTCACGATCATGTTGGGCCTGTTGGCTCGCATGTTATCCTTGTTAGAATGTGCTTTTAATTCCGCTATCTCTATGCAATGTAAAATTGCTCTGTTTTTTATTAGTATTTGGTATGATGTCTAATATCTGCATGTTGTACAAAATCTCTGTCAACTATGTGTGCTTTCTTAGGTGTTGAAATGCAAGTGTGTGGTGAATTTTTTTCCCCTTTCACCAGTCCTTTTTCTGTGGCTTTCAAGGAATATTGTTCACTTTAAAGGTTGTGTCTTTTCTGTTATGATTTCAGCCATTTGAGTGAAAGCACCAGGACTGTAAGAGCTGGTCCAGCTGTACCTGCTGCACAATCTGGATGTCTGCCGGTAGCTGAGGTCTTCAGCTCGCTGTCACCAACTTGAATGTCCATGACTGGAGTCTTTTTGGGTCAGGGGCATGAGAAAATAAAAGCAGATAGGTATGTGGGTTGTTTTATGAACAAAACGTTACCATCTCTTCTACCCTGTGGCCTTCTTCCAGAAATGGGCTAAATGTCTGTGCCTCATGTGAAGCATATCTTGGTCATATTTTAGAACTGTTGGAAGTCTTAAGGTATGTTCAGAATTGCAATTTATTCTAAATAGGACCCATGTTTCCAATAGTGCACAGTGTCTAATGCATATTATGAACCGCCATAGGATCCTAGCTAAAGTTCATCCGGTGTTTATGAATTTTCCTAGATGCATGTCTATAATAAGGAGAGAATATTTAACCAAAGGGAAGAGATATTCTTCCAATCAGGTATTGCAGGCCTGCTGCAACAGGTTACCTGCTAACGATTGGGCCAAGCTCTCCATGTAAATTGATTTTGTACCACTGCACTTATTCATCCATGTCTTGCTAAATTTTGGATCATATATTAACTATCAACTGTTACGTTGTTTTATCAGACACTGTCGGTGAACTAGAATTCTGATAACTTGATTGAAATTTTACATTTTAACCAGTAGACATTACTACTTTTTGCTGCACCAATTGCTGTGTTTTTTCCATCTCATTCATTTGTATTTTAGAAGTTAGGACAGGCACTACATGACAGTGAAGAGGGAATTTACAATGGGAGTCTTTATCTGAATCCATGGTATGAAAACCCGATTCTAACAGCTGGAAAGATGAATTCTCACAGTGGGGGAAGTTGGGAAAAAAGGGCATCTTTTTCTTCTGACATCAAAATTTGGCTGGGTACATGGTTCAATTCATTTCAATTTTCTTCTACTAGTTGTTGATGTGTTCTTAACTTGGTTGACTTCAATCAATTCTCAAATGCTTCATCATCCAGTTTGTATTTACAATTTACTGAAAGTTTTGTTGATCTATGCATTTCCTTTTTTCCATTCCCAGTTAGTAGGCAGGATGCTTTTCAATAGTTAGCGTTCGAACTTCTGAAAGAAATCTGAGGGCATCTCTTCAAAAACCTTGCATGACTTATACTGTGTTCTCTTTTGCAGGCACATCACTTCAACTTATGGTTATGGTTGCAGATTAGATAAGAACGTGTGTCATTATGAGGCTGCAAATCTTTCCACTGGTTTTGAACTTCAGTTCTCAATTAGAGAGATGGTTTGATATGCCATATCGTCAGCTTTGTTGCTGTTGTTTTCACTGTCACTGCTGTCTATTATTAGTGCTGTTGCCGCTTCTGTCATTATTGTATTTGCTAATGACATCAAAGTTACCATGCTGGGCCCAGGTGAGAGCTCTATTCCTGATAGGGTTGAAAGTGGTAGGCCCTATCTATTGTCAGTTGCGAGCTTTCATGGGCCTCGCACCTGATCGATTTGAGATGCGGGTTCCATCGCTTCCTCTGAGCTGGTGCCAATCATATGTGTTTAAAGATGGCATGAAATAACTTGTAACATGGCCATCAATAATTCTAGTAACATGGCCGTGTAAGGTTGGAGGTTCACCGTCTTCTCGATGTCACATAGGGAAAAAAAAAAAAAAGAGGAAAAAAAGAAAAATGCTTTGCCATGCTTATTAGGTATCTATGGTCGGATAATGACACAGGATTATTGGGCAGATGCAAGCTCTTCCACCAAATGGCCATGCATGAACCATCAGGAAGTTGAAGACCAGCAGGTACACCTGAGAGTTTATTTACTGAACGGTTATATAAAATTTGGGTATCATGAGATCAGGCTGGATTCAGGGTTCATGCGAGCCGTCTGGGCCTTATCTATGTTGGGCGGGGAAGTCCCGGGCCTAAGCCCTCTCGGGCAGAGATGTGGGACCCACCAACAACTACCGATGGGAGCGCAGCGAGTGTCCTCCTTCAGCTTTGTACAGTTTGCGTCCTCCAATCCGAGGGGGGGGGCTTTAATAAATGGTCGGAGTGTTGGCTTCTGCTCACCCCCAGTGAACGTTAGGCTCCTGTGGCCCACCTCCCCGTTTCAATTTAATATCTCTTCTAGCTTAAGCTCATATTTGGGAAGTTATGCGGGCCCTCGAGAGCGGGGGTGAGCTAACGCATGCCCTGTTTAGTTTTGATCTCTGAAGGCGGATTTAAATGAGATTGCTCCTTTTCACCTCTTATTGCTGGCAGTGAGGGTGATCTGTCCGGGAAAATGGACTGCAGATCTTGGGTGCTTGCATGGATTCTTTGTACGGATATTATGGTTGCAGGGTCGGCAATGGACTGGGTTTTGGCAGGTTGAGAGTAATAACCTAGCTCGACTTGTCATTAGATCGGGGAACTCGGCATGTACCCATCCACAATCTAACTTCCCTTTCATAAGGGTACAGACCAACCCATGGCTCGCTGCCCGCAACTTGATCTACTTTAAGTTCGCTAGGCCTATCTTGACTGGTGCTGAAAAAGGATGTAAGTAGACCCTACTTTGTTAGGGTTAAGGGTGTTCGCAAGAATGTCAAAAAAAAAAAAAGGGAAAAAAGGGGAAGCGAGTCCTATCATCGCTAAGTTATGTGTGGGAGAAGGAAGATGAATGATTGTGTTTGAGACAAATGATGACCTGCTATCATTATCATTATAAGTATCCTTCACTAATCTTTTGAAAGGTGCCATCTCGCTACCGAACCTATGTTTTTCTGGGTGGTTGCGAGGCAAAAGGTTGTAAGCATTGGGACATTCTTCGGTTCAAAAATGAATATTTGTTATTTTGTCAAATTAATAATTTTAAATCAAAATTTGCTATGAAATATCCTTGCTATCTTTTGTTTTATGCATTTTTTCTCTCTCATTCCTTTAGGTAGTGTTTGGATACAAAAAAAATTATTTTTGGGAATATCAATTTTCAAAGAATAGTTATTCATTCTTGTTATTTCAAATTTTTATTTGGTTGGAAATATAGGATAACAACTTTATTTCACTATAATTATTATAGTGGGATCCATCAAATAGAGAGAACATGATTTGGAATAAACTATTTCATGGTCTATCATGAAATATTATTTTAGAATATTAAAGGTTGAATGGAATAGTTTATTTCAGGCAGTTCATCTCGATTTTCATATCTGTTTGGCAAAATAACTTAGAATAAATATTTATTTTGAGTGAAAATAGTTGATCCAAATACTATCCCACAAAATTGAAGGTGCTATTTTTAGAGTGTGGGGAATGCATGGAATAAAAATGTGAGATGGAAGTGAATCTCAGGAACCTGGTGACTCAAAAGTCTTTGATATATATTATAGTTGCAATGGTAGATGTTACGAACCCAATTAAGTAATAATTAAATAATTTGCAGCAAATCAGTGAACTCGAATGGACAATCACAAACTTCGTAACCTCATTTAGGTCAGGCTCCAATTTGAACTAAGTCTATTTTGAAATTTAGAGAAAATTTTTTAATTCGAATCAAAAATAGCTTAAAATTAATAGGACCGGTGATTCTATGCATTCACATCATTAGTCGATATATTTTTTTTGATAAGTAACAGAAAGAGAGAGACAGGTAGAGCTATTTTTTATGGGTGAGATTATCAGGCTTCTTATTTTGTTCGAGAATGTTAGGTTCAATATAGGTGACGACAAATATGGTTCAATGTCATTCCATTCACAAGCGCAGGAGAAAAAGTTAAACAACATAAACTTGGGGCAGGGGGTGAGATCACCGGATACGTGCTGGGATCCAGCACGGACCCCGGAAAAAACCTAGCGGCGACTGGCGAGTCCGGAATACACGGGCCGACCCCACGTGGCGGACGCGATCGAATTCGAACCACCAGTTCTTCCGGGGGGCGACGTCACTCACGTCAGCCCTAAGGCTAGTGGGATGGGGCCCACCTGCTTCCCCGCGGGTTCTCAAAAGGGAGGTGGCCTCCTCCGGGTGACGCCATCCCTGGGGATCCAGGCAGGAAGATTCCAACTGTCTGATGACGTGGCGGCTCCAGGCCATCCACCCCCGGCCGTGCCGGTGGGAAGACGTGCCCCACCCAGCTGGACCCTGGGCCCCACCTTTCTGACACGAAGCCCGGCTTCTTTGGCTCAGCTTCATGGCTCATCATTACACTCGCTCACACCTTGCTAAGTTAGCAATAATTATGGTTTTGGTGAGGATTTTGTAACATGATTTCGTATTTTGTTTTTATAATAAGTTTTCAAGGTGGCCCTTGGCATGTGGGGTCTAATGTCCTCGATACACCACCCATGCTAGTCTTGTTAGTTTTTATTTGGCAGTGCTATTGACTTGACATTGGACAACATTTTGTCACTCCAGTAAATTATTTTAGCTGAATTGACCAAGTGCATGAAAGCATCTTCCCGTCAAGTTCAACATTTACATTTGAAGTAACGACCAGCATAATTGTTGCTTGCCAACTTGCACTCGGATATATATCATATTGACGAACATTATTTGTCGTACCAATGTTATGGGTATCTCTTGAAGGAGCTGGTCCCAAAGATGACACCTTTTATGATAAGTAAATTAAAAAAAAAAAAAAAAAAAAACTCTTATTAAAAGAGAAGAGATAATTACATTTGATTGGGTGTCCGCAACATTCTTGTCAAGTATAGAGGTACTAATTCTGATCATGGTGTTTGGTTGCATTGTTTATTTTAATTACAGAGTTATAGATAAAGAATTTGGTGGGGGAGAAATCATGCATGGCGCATGATGGACAAGATAGCACACAGTGTATAACTCTAGTGGAAGCATTTATGTTGCTGCTTTGGTTGCCAACGTGTACTATTAACATTGTCACATCATCATTATTATTGTTTTTTATTTTTTTATTTCCAAAAAATGTTGTTCTCATAAGATCCATATCATACATCAGAACGGTGGCATGTGAAGATGCCACGCATAGGACGAACGCTGTTTTCTAGGTCGCTTCGAGCTTTGCTTTTTATTGTTACATGGACGGGGTGCAAACTTCCCATGTCGGTGAAATTTTCTTTACAGCTAACTCCTAACCTTTTTACAAATAGCTTCAGATAGTAGAAAAATCTTGAATGAACATATTCCAAGTATTTTGGTATGATAACTGAGAAGGGAATGGGAGCTTGGGGTCATACGTAAAGAGTTTGAAAAGATATTAAAATCTTATCTTTAATTTCCTTCCTACAAACGCATAGGATTTGCCAAACACCCTCTCACCCATATGAGCAACAATTAATACGAGGGATTATATGTAATACCCAATGTGCATGCATGCCCAGCTCATGACCAATGCATGCAAAAGTTCAGCTTTTGTATAATATGGAGGGCCGTGGTTAACCTGATCAGGATTCAATAGGGGCATGCTAATCAGACGGCCGACGTTGCCAGATATCAATTGATAACAATCAAGAGCGATGCAAACTGTTGACTTATACTACACTTTAGCTTACACAGGTGGAAACTGGAAGCCTTTTGATCAGCTCCAACACATACTCCTTATGAGATGATGTACTACTAGCCTACTACTACTTGGAGCTTTATCTATACTCTTCAACCATCGATCTGCTTCAACTTAATTTTGTTATGAGTTATCTTATCTAATTGTCCTTTTGATTTCATGGTGAAGTTTACAGGTCTTTCATCGATTACCTGGCTGAACCATCACCGGCCAGCTGGTAACACAAGCCTCAGCTCATGTAGAAGGAAATTTCAGCTCATGTCATACGAATTACTTTAATTATATCAAAGCTTGCACCATAAGGCCATTTGCTTACTAAACAATTGGTGCATCATTGTTTGTTTGTTTGTTTTTCTCAATCATTAGTCATGGGAAACCTTCCATCATCCATTCTTTACGCCCACCAAACTTCTTGACATTTTGGACATTTACGTGGGGCCTAGCATAGTTTAAGAGATTTCAAGTCATTAATCTACATGATTAATGTAATATTTTATTCCCTGCTTTCTTGTTGAGCCCCGTTGGACGAATAATCTTCTTATCTTTGGTTTCCTTTTGTCTCGGTTAAACTTGGAGTGTGGGTTACCAGACATCCACACCCTTTTCTATTCCCTTTACTTCCCCTACCATCCCCACCCACCCTTGATTTCTGGTTCTTGTCTCCCTTAAGACCCTCATCAAATGCCCCATGTCCTTTTAACGAAAGGGCAGGAGTACAGGAAGACTATCTATAAATTCAAATCTTAAAGCTAAAATATAAGACTGGTATCTTCCCTTCACCCTTTTTGTATCTTTTTAAAAAATCCTTTAATGACCTCAACATCATGTCTTTCAACAAGTAGTACATAATCTTTAAAAAAGGAGAAAAAAGAAAAAGAAAAAATAGTGA
Source organism: Areca catechu (assembly GCA_021397845.1). Classification (NCBI taxonomy): domain Eukaryota; kingdom Viridiplantae; phylum Streptophyta; class Magnoliopsida; order Arecales; family Arecaceae; genus Areca; species Areca catechu. Next base: position 9,278,236 of record CM038052.1, read on the forward strand.
AAGGCTAAGCATTTGGAACAATGGTTTTTTTTTTTTTTGAGTAATCATTGACACTTCCTCTTTCCATTTTCTCTCTTTTGGTTTTGATTATATTGCTACAAAGTTGCAAGCTTCCATATTTAACACCCTCAAGCAAATTATTATTGATAGCATAAGGGCGTGCTAAGATTTTGTACAAGATTTTTAAAGAAAGGAGTGCGTTTCACCGAACAAGCATTGCTTGGGGTCCTACCCACCTCCACCAATTCTCCTTGCCCAAAAGATCATAGCTAAACCACCCTTAGCTCGATTTCATCAAGTAATGAACAGTGTATAGTTTGGAAATAGTTTAGTGGATGCGATAAGAGACATTTCATTGATGGTCCATTTATCATGACAGTAGTTCCATTTGATGCCCAACATCAATGTGTCCATAACATTCAGGTGCCCCTCTCCCATTTGGCACAAAAAAAATACAACCATGAGGCACAAGTACGTGATATGTTCTAATTTAGATGGTTTAAAAGCTGTAGATATATTGGAAGAAACGCTTTCTATGGAAAGTGGACCACAATTCTTTAATAGAAAATTGCCAAAGTCTTAGGGAAAAATGGAGGGCATAGCTTCAATCTATTCTCCCACCTCCTACTCCCATTGCAGGAAATGTCATAATAGATCCAAAACAAAGTTTTTTTTTTTTTTTCCTTTTTCCATACATCCCAAAGAGTAGGGCAAAGTAAAGTCAGTAAGCTCTCTCGAAGTGTTTGATGGTTTAAAAGCAAGCTTATAGCTAAATGTTCATGGGAAATTTAATTTTTCAAAAGTGGTTCATATAGGAACCCTAACCCTAGCCAAGGCATTCAAGCAGAGGGAATTTAGGAGGACCCCATCCGGAGATCTCAACCATGGTTAGGAAAACAAAGGCAAAGGCAAAGGCTAATGGGGGAAAAGGTGAAGGAATGATTACTAGAATGGAGAGGGGGGGGGGGGGGGGCCACCTGATTTTGCTTTGGAGCCTCTTGTTTTTTTGACTCGGAAAAGGGACCCACCTCGGCCACTAATGTCTTTATGGATTGAATGATAAAGAGCACCGCACGTGGAGTCTGAGCCAAGTCACTGCCCCCCACAGTAAAAGGATTGCAGGGAAAAAAAAAAAAAAGACCTGAAAGAAGAAGAGGGAAGGAGGGAAAAAAAATAAAGCTAAGTAGACATTTCCACAAAAAACCTTTGCTTTCCATGCCACCATGTAATCTCCACTCATTATATTTCTTGCTTAAAGTTTTCCTTCTCCCTTATCCTTCCAAGTCCCTCTCATTCTCTCTAGAAGTTTAGAGCCAATGGGGCAGTTAACTCTCCTTCCCTCTCCATCTATTCCTCCTCCTAACTCTACAGGCTTAAATTTGAATTGCGTGTCCTACGAACTCCCTAAATAGTTGGCTCTCTCTCTCACACACACACTGCATCCACTATTAATCGATCATCCCACTTTCTCTATACATGTCAAAAACTTGAACTTAGGTGTCCTACAGGCTCCAGAGTTCTTTGATCTCCTCTCCCTCCCCCCCCTTGAAACAATTGATCTATTTCCATCTCCATACAAATCACACACTTGGGTGTTTCATAGAGTACCTCCAAGCTCCATACAATATTTTGATCTTTGTGTGTGCGAGCGCGCGCCTCCCTCACCCCACCCACGGATATCCATCTCTAGCTCTATATCTACACACAATAAAATTTTGAATTGGATGTCCTACCAAACTCCATGATCATCTCTCAATCTACACACATCCAAAAATTTGAATTTTAGGTATCATTCTACAAACTCCACAAGTCAGTTTGATCCGCCTACTCCTTCCCTTTCCTCTAGTCCGCAACGTAAGTACTCGAATTGGGTTCCCTACAAGTTCCTTAAAAGCTAGACCTTCAATATTCTCATCTCCTGTAGCTATCTCAAAGAGTAATTCGCTCCCCTCCCCATTCCCACACCAATCAAATCTCCACTACCATGGTTTGATCCAGCATGGAGGGCGACGCCGCCGGAGGATCCCGAAGGCCCAACTTCCCCCTCCAGCTCCTTGAGAAGAAGGAAGAGGATTCCTGCTCCAGCTCCGGCTACCCATCCCTCGCCATCTCCTCCGGGCCCTCCACCGCTGCCGGTGGCAGCGGCAGTGGTGGCCACGAGCTTGCCGTCGACCCCCTCCGAAAGCCTCTCCCCAAGCGGAGCTCCACCAAGGACCGCCACACCAAGGTCGAGGGCCGGGGTCGCCGCATCCGCATGCCAGCCCTCTGCGCGGCACGGGTCTTCCAGCTCACCCGCGAGCTCGGCCACAAGTCCGACGGCGAGACCATCGAGTGGCTCCTACAGCAGGCTGAGCCTGCGGTGATCGCCGCCACCGGCACCGGCACCATACCTGCCAACTTCACCTCCCTCAACATCTCCCTCCGCAGCTCCGGCTCCAGCATCTCTGTCCCCTCCCGCCTCCACGCTGCCAACTACTTCAGCTCTGCCGCCGGCCTCACCAACCCACCCCTCCGGTTCGGCGCCGGCTCCGGCTTCCCCTCGGAGGGCCCGTCCTCATCCTCGTCGTCCTTGCTCCTCAATTTCAATTCAGGCAGTTGCATCGGCGTCGACACACCGTCGGACACCGACATTGGCAGTAACATCAGGAAGCGCCGGTGGGAGCAGGAGCTTCAACATCATCATCATCACTTGCCACAGCAGCAGCATCAGCAGCAACAACAACCTCTACAACACCAGATGGCGAGCTACAGCCAGGCGAGCCACGGCCAAATACCGGGCACCTTGTGGATGGTAACAAACCCTAACAGCCAAAGTATACCGAGTGGTGAGTCGATATGGACGTTCCCGGCGCCGATGGGAAACACCACGATGTTCCGAGGCTCCGTGTCTAGTGGCCTGCATTTCATGAATTTTCCAACCCCCATGGCGTTGCTGCCAAGTCAGCAGCTAGGCCTCGGCTCGGCCGCCGGCGGAGGAGGCTCCGGCGAGGGGCACATGGGAATCCTTGCAGCCCTCAATGCGTATCGGGCGCCGAGTTCTTCGGAGTCGATGCCGACCGGGTCCCACGGCGGAGGCGACCGGCATGACACGATGAGCACGAGTGAATCGTAGGTTCGGTTGATCTCGCGCCCATGCATGCGATGTTGTTGGTCTCGATCTTTCTCTTTAGTTTCTTATTTAATCCTATCATTTTTCCTATCATCTTCGAATCTCATATATATTTCTGAAGGTATAAAACATGCTCGCAATATACATGCAAACCATTCTTTTTGTGTGTTAGTGATCGGAGGTATATATGGATTTTAGACTTTTAGCTAGGGTTTCAAGTGAGGGAGGAGAAGACTGAACGAGTGTTGATGGTTTCCCCAGAGTTTCAAGTTAGGGTTTCCTTTTTCTTTACTTCTTTTTTTTTTTTTTTCTATTTTTTTGGGATATGGTGTTGAGTATTTTTCCACAAAATTGATCAGTGCTGTGACACATTTGTTTGTCATATTCTCGTCATATCATTTTCCCTTGTTTCTCCATTGATTTCCATTTCCATCTTCGGGAATATTATGTCCATGAATTTTTTGATCTTTAATGAGCCGTAACAGACTAATTGCAATGCTTTCAAACACTTTTATGTATGTGTGTGTGTGTGAGTGAGTGAGTGAGTGAGAGAGAGAGAGAGAGAGAGAGAGAGAGAGAGAGAGAGAAAGCATTCAGGTCAACAGTAGATATAGAGATGGAGAAACAGTTGCGAGTGACGACAGTACACAAAAGATGGAGAAACAGTTGCGAATGAAGACCACAAGATCCATCGAGTCCAACAGTAAGTGAACTTAAAATTTTAACTCATAGGGTCATCTGACCAACGATTTCCTGGTCCTGGAATGGGTTTTTATAGTTCCATGTGTCTTTTTTTTTTTTTTTTTTAATTTATATAAATTATAAGAAACCCTTTTGTTAATATTTCTTACCTGCTAATAATATACCTAATATATATGAGGCTTTTAATAGTATAAAAAATAGGATATGAGGGTGGTGGGAGCTAGAGTAGTTCTTAATTAGCTCATGTGTGCTGGTGTTGTGGCCAGGCTCATCGATCACTCCCTTCCAGGGTGTGAAAGCTGAATGCAACAAGAGGGCATGGAAAAAATGCCAAATGGGTATAATACCATGGTGGTGCTGTCGGTTGTTTTGTTCCATGTTGGAGCTGTCACTTGTCGAGATGATGGGTTGCATTGAGTAACCCTAACCACATGTCTGGTCTTATCCTTTCGGCCCTTCTTTTAAGCTCTCCTCTCATCAAAGAAGTAAGGGATTTCACAGTCCCTCTTCCAACAATGAGAAGAAAGAAAGAAAAAAAAAAAAACGACCATCTTCGGGAGTTACGAGTTACAGCCACCAATTCTAGAGAAAGAGAGAGAGAGAGAGAGTTGAGTGAACTTTTAACTGGAAGTTTCTTTAATCCCCCGGCCCTCACCATTACTTTTAGGAGCTAGCACATTAATTCCTTAATTTCGTTGTTAGTTTTGCAGGGATAACGGTACTAGTTTCTTTTTTCTTTTTTGATGAAATACATTAATTGTAGATATTAGAATTACAAAATACTTGGGATGTTGGATAAACAGGACTATATGTAGACTACTCGTGATTAATTTTGTGTTGGTTTTTCTTGAGATATTTAGAATAATTATTTATTTCAGTAGAGGAATACATTTACATCCCCAAGATAAATAATTTGTGAAGCTCCTGGCTTAATTTTGTCTCTTTATGCATGCTCGATCATGAAATCTCTAACACAAAATCACTTTACTGTGAACCATATATTATTTTTTTATGGGATGCTCGAAATGCTTATCATACCTTTTCTGCAAAAGTTTTTTTTTTTTTTTTTCCTAGTTTTCACGATCGTCAGATTTTCTTTTTAAAAGAATGTTTCCAATTGAGTCTTTTGTTTCTAGTTTTCATCTTATAATTAATCAATCTCTCCCATCATTTTGATCTCTTGAGCTTTCTTCTGCTGTGGCTGTAATTCTTTCCCCCCCGGATTGCAGTATCATTGATCATGATGGAAACAAGTACGTTAGGGTTATGAGACCCATGTAATTGATCACTATTCACCAGAGGAGATAGTATAAATCTATAAAAATGTTCTTCCTTGAAAAAGAGTCATCATCCGGCCGGTTTGAATGTTGAAGAATGCTGTCCTCCAAGAGAGACTAGCCAACCTCAAAAGCACCTGCCGCCAATACAAGTCTATCATGCTCAATAATTGGCAGTGCCTTAATTATTATATATTTGAGATGCTTATCTACTCATCTTCGCTGGTCTAACTTGATTTTGGCAAAATTTATTTGCTCCTCTGGCATGTATATAGGAAGAGGAATCCCTTCTTAGATAGAGAGCATGTCAACATCGACCTTGACGTGTTTATTGCAGCATAGAGCAAATTATTGTGATCAATGATTCATCGTTTTTTCTTTTTCCTTTTTTTTTTTTTTAAGTAAAGAAAAGTTTGAAGCTAGATATCGTTGTCCAAGGAGTTGGTTTACTTTGGGATTATGAAGTTTCTAATCTCTATATTTAGTAGTGAGTCTATCATAGACGCAAGCTTAATTAATTTCCTAAACAAGACAACTCCTTTTTGATAAGAGTCTCTCTCTCTCTCTCTCAGCTCTCTCTTGTGCACACAAGCACATAATAACTTAGCCCAAATGCTAATGCATTACCATAAGCAAGAAATATGAACAAAACGATCTTGCTCCCAAAACGCAACCAACTGTTGCATTTTGTGGATTTTATATTTCATGATAAAAAAAAAAATTACTTATAAGTGTCAGAGAATACATGATGAGTTTGCTTTCATTATTTATTCCATATGTAAAAAGTTACAAGAACAAACTCATGGACTAATATCGTAGCTCTGGAGAAACTGTTTTGAATCAAGACTACCATTTAATGTTCTTAACGTAACCCAAAAAACATTTCCTATAAATTAATCTAATTAGCTCAAATTTTACTTTATTCTCATTCTTCAAATTTAAGTTCAAATTTGCAAATTAAATGACAATTAGCTAAAGCTCAGAACTTGTAAGTCTACCTCAAAATGAGTAACCACAGGCCTCAAATAAATTAATTACTCTAGCCCATGTCCCTTAGAAATTAACAATGGTTGACTTATTTCTTTTCACTATTAATGATAACATTAGTTACAAATTAACTTCTAATACCCTTTCCTTTATTTATAATTTTTTCTCTCTAATTTTAATTATGAATTTGGACCACAACCGGAAGGAAAATCATGAATAGCATAAGCCTTTCTTCTTGTTCGACGAGAATGCATCCCAACATCATAATAGCTAGATTCTTCAATCATTCTTTCTTTCATCTTCAACTTTATCTTTTTAGCTCCTTAATTACTTTTTCATAACATTTTTTCAAATTTTTATAAATTTCATATAATCTTGCATAACAGTCTTAAATTCATCTATCTCTTAATAATGAACATTTTTAATAATAATATCATGAATACCTTTCAAGTATTTGATCACTTATAATGCATCATCATTCTCAGCTTTTTTCTTTATAACACTTGCATGGCCTTCGATCATTAGTCTTCCACTCATATCTTCGAAATTAACCTTTGCAACAAAAATTGATGAATGATTTAATCCAGATTTTTTACATGTATATATTGCTGGTGATAAATTCAATTTTTCAAATAACTTTTTAAGCATCAACTTAAATAGTGCAAACATAGTTACAGACATTTCATCTTCCATTTCGCATACTTGTTGTCATTGACAAAAAGATTTTTTTGCTTCAACCTCTCAATTTCACTGAAGGTTTTACTTGTCTTCTTTTTGACTTTGTAAAGTCTATTTTTAGACTTGTACACTCTCTATGAATTTCTTTCTATCCGGAGACTGAATATTTTGATGAAGGATATACTTCTTGAGCGACTTCTGTATGTCGCACTTCTTTTCATTTTTTTTGTTATACTTTCTAGAAAACTCCCAAGATCTCAGGCTTTGAAGCTCTTAGACTCTGATACCACTTTTATTGGGGTTAAGAAATTACTATGATATTACTATGTTGGAAATATGGATGCTCACAGGAATTACTTGAAATAAGAGGATAACACACTTATATTATAATATGATAATTCACTCCACACTTCATGATTTAACGTGTAAATCCCATTTATATAGAATAAAAATGATTCTTAGACTATCCCTCATGAATACAAAATGATCCCTTGATCTCTATATGACTCTTAGTTTTTTCAAAACGATCATCTAATTTCTACAATGTATTAAATACTAGAGTTAACATGACTCTTAAACTTGCCCCTATTAATGATAACATCAATTATAAAATAACTTCTAACAATCATCTCCATCATTTTTGTTTGTTTTGAGTTGATGCATGAGTTTGTTCTTCTTCTTTTGGGAAAAAGAAAGGGAACCCTTGTTCTCCTAATAACCATGTTTCTTGGAACAATAAAATGATTGGGATAAACTCGTCTTGCCTAGTGAAAAATAAAAAGGAAAAATGAAAATGACCAAGAAGAGTGAAGATTGTGAGACCATGCATGTTGATGCTCGGTTGAAGAGCAAGAAAACCAAACCATTTTAAGTTTTAATATATTTTATCATCTGTGTGATTAAGGTTATTCAGTGAAGATCGAGAAGGACTTACTTAAAGGAAGCATTTAGCAATAAGTATTACACGTAGCACAATGACAAGTTTGCTAACCATAGCTATAGCCGCCAAGCCTTTCCCCAACTACTTGGGGCTTGTTTTTTTGAACTCCCCATTCTTCACTAAAAAATTATCATAAATCCTCATTCTCCAATCAATGGCTATACACTATTTAGTTTCATTTAGTTGTTAGATATGCTTTGTACAACAATTTGTCAGCAATCTAGCATCGACCCTTTCCCATCCAAGCATGGAACTGGCATTAGGCTTAATTGTGACGATCGCAATAAACTTGGAACAATTTCACTGGCGATTTGATGATGGGGATGCGCCAACTTATGATTATATTTGAATACAATTAATGTTTGTTAAATTAGTTAGTAAAATGATCTTTATTTGACTGTTTGATTATTGAAACAGCTGTAAATAACTAATATTTTTTATAGTTAATAATTTGCTTAATTACTCTAGAACTTAGTCCAAAAAAAAAAAAAAAAAAATCTTTCTTTTTCCCCATAGCTGCCAACTGATGATCGAGCTGGCTAGCTGTACATGCCTATATATATGTATATATATTTGTCCAGTATCTCTCCATAAACTCGATTGCAAGACAACTACTACAGCACATGACACATGAGCCAGGCACCTAATGAAAAGAGAGGAAGAAAACGATTTTTGTTATAAAAAAAAAAAAAAAAAAAAAAGTAGAAAAAGAAAAGACCATACGTTTCCTCATCAGAATGATCCTTTTCTCTTGAGATTGTAAATGCTCACCAATCCACTTCTCAATATATGGCTTAAGATCTAACCAGCAAGTTCTTCCCCTCTCGCATTCCTCGCATGAAAAAACTACGTACAGTCCATTGACATATACACCATCCATCTGCTTGGAGTTGAAAATTTAGACACATAGAGATTGTACATAGTAATTTCCATGAAAGCAATCAAACTACCTTGCCCGGACTCTCCTTCAGGCATACATTTCTGTGTGCCCCCGCATGAATGAGATGCACCATCTGTTTTACTAATCAAACAAGTATGTTGCACCGGAGGACAACTTATGGAGAGTAGCTGGTCTTTCAATTAAACATGAAAGTTTGTGCTTGCACTTATTTAGTTCTATATCAATTTTGCACTCAGAACATTTTTTATATTTATATAGAATCAGAGAATCTATATAAAATCTTTGGTTAACATTTTTTTGGATAACGTGCTGAATAAATAATATCAAAGCAGACCTGAAAACTGGAAGATACTGTAGCATGAGAGTTAAACACAAGCTATTCATAATATCTGTGATTAAATTTTATCATATTTGGTTTCCTATCTAGTTTAGTACTGATGCAAGGATTTAAATTGAAAGAGAGTACGTGAATGCTTGTACTAACCGATCAGTACTTTTTCGATGGATTAATCTTGAATTGTTACAAATTATGGATAGCTATATATATATATATATTTTAATTCGATGAAAAGGAGGACGAGCCACCTTTAATTTGTTAGTGAGAATATGTACAACATGGTAAATGGCAGGAGGATAGAACGTAGTATGTGATAGGCTGAGAAGCGAGAAGTGAAAGTAGAAGGCAAATGGATGTGGACTGTATGGCCAGGTGAGGAGATATGGTCCGCTATGTCCGTATGATCAAAAAAAATCTCAATCCTTGGTCAACCAAACCATGATTACAAACTGAAAGCACACCAGTAAGCGTGTGCTCGTCTGGAGCAACGCCCTTCCATAACCATGCATTTGCCAACCCCTGAAAATAATTGCACTCCGACCAATCACTTTGTTATGCGGTGTATCACAAAACAGTCTCTACTTCTACTCTCCACAAGCGTTATCCACACACCCACACCTCGAGTAGGCCGGTATAAGGGAATTCCCTGCATTCAGGGCTTCATCAAAGCCACGTTCCTCGACTTCCTTACGTATCCGCACCCAAAAACCAAGTGCGCCCAGGTTTTATGCGCGCATGCCCGAAGCGGAAGCAAGCAGGTCACCGCAAACGCATCTCTGGGCTGGTGATCCCGACAAAAGTAACAAATCAACACATACCATGCAACTTGATCTCGCTCGGTCATTTCATCAAACAACCGACGCGCATCATCGCCGTCCCCGCACACGACGTGACCCTCAGCAAGAGGGAATCAGATTGGTGCCCATCGTGCAGGATAGAGGCACGTACCTGTTTTCGCAAGAAATCCTGGTGCACGACTTTCCGGGAAATGCGTAGTTTTCCTTCGCGGTTATATAGGTGGAGGACCTCCTCTGAGGTGCCGTTCTGGGAGTCGGATGGGTCTTGGTGGAGGAGGAGATGGGGCAGATGGAGGGAGGGGAAGCAGGGGGAGAGCAGAGGGAGCGGAGGGTGGATTTGGTGGTGGTGGAGAGGAGGGAGAGGGGAAGTAGAATGGAGTAGCGATTTCCCCCCATACTCGCACTACGGAACATGCTTCACTTGCCAACGCAACCTGCCGACTTTGGCTTGCAAATATAAGCGACGGTCGTTGTGGCAAGGCGGAGGAGCCGGCGATGGACCAGGGGATTTATGCCGGTGAGCTTCGACTGCCGGCGACGGCGGGAGGAGGAGCGGAGGAGAGAGGGGTCGAGGATGGCAGGAAAGGAGAGCCGAGAAAGCCGAGCTGCCCGACCGCCTGCCGCCGACCAGTTGCGGGTCCTCACTGGCCGCCGTTTCGGCGAATGGACACCCGCGTAGAAATTTCATGCGGATACCTGCGTGTGGTTGCATAAACGTTTATGCGATACCGCGTCGCGTAACAATTTATATGTGGACTAAGGTGAGCTTCACGAGCATAAATTTTCTACGCGAATATAAGCCGCACAGACAAATTATGCGGACACAAGGTCTAAGCACATAAAATTGCTGTGCCGAGCAAGCGGGCATGGAAATTAATATGCGGACATGAATGAAAGTCGCGTCGAGAATTTCTATGCGGACGCATTCCTGCATTGCAATTTGCAGACATTATCATATGGAAATCTCAGTGAAAGTGCGAAGATTGAACCTGCATAGAAATTAATATGCGGACACGAATAAACGCGCATAAAAAATTTCTATGCAGTGCACGCTCGCGTAGAAGTGATATGTGAATATATATATGCAACTAGTTGCATAATATTTTTATGCGATACTATATTATGCGGATGCTTGCCCGTATAGAAATTACATATTCTCACATGCGTGCTGTTGCATAAATGTTTTATGCAGCATATAACTGCATAAATATAGGGACACTGGCTAGCTTCAGCGAACACGCACATAAACGCGAAAGGTGTTATGTTACGTAATGTAGACATCCCTGGATAAGCGGATAAAATTATATGAATGCATCCATGTACAGTAATTAATATGTGCACATAAGTGAACGGGCATTTTTGTGCGGATGCGGTCAATTATGTTTGGTTGCATAAATTTCTATGCATCTTATAGCTGCATAGTAATTTATATGCGGACATAGGACAGTTTATCTAAACCTGGACAAAACATTCCTATGCGGATGCCGTGCATACAAGATATATTATGCAGATATATAAAAGTAAGCGCATAAAATTACTATGAATAAACATAGAATTTTAAGCGTTGAAATGAATGGACGCGTGCAGAAAATTTTTGTGTGGTTAAATGTCCACTAGGAGTTAGATGCAGACACATGCATGTAGTTGCAGACACTTAGTGTTGCACAGTAATTATTAGGTAAAATTATGAAGATATCCCTTCAATTTTAGATCATTTATGCTTAGATCCTAAATGTTTAAAAAATATCAATTAATCATCTAAATTTTAACTTCGTCGCAACATGGTTTAGTTTAGTCACTATCTTCATCATAAAATGTTATCATGGAATGATTATAGGATAACTATCCTTTTTATAAAATTCTAAAAATATCCTTCTCACTGGTTTAATAAGAGGTTCATATTTTGACAGGAAATTATAAAAAAAATAGCACTTTAAACTTTGTGCAATTGATGAATGATAAAGGATAAAATATTTTAAAATTTGTGATAATAGATGGATAACAAAGATGGAGTACTTTAAGATCCGTGTGAATGGATAAATGATAGAGGATGAAATGTTTTAAGATATATGTAAATATATACATTATATGATAGTATTTTGAGATCTGTGCTAGTGGATGAATGATAATAGATATAGTACTTTGAGATTCATGCATGCGAATAAATGATAGATAATATAGTGCTTGAAGGATATGTGCATGCAAATGGATAATGAACAGACAAATTTGAGATTTCTGCAAGTGGATGATGATAAAAGATAGAACACTTCAAAATCTATATAGGCTGATGAAAGATAGAGGATAGAATGCTTTGAGATATGTGTAGATAGATGAATGAAAAGGAAGAAGTGTTTTGAGATCTGTACTTGTGGATAAATGATAGAGGATAGAGAGCTTTGAGATTTGTGCATGCAAATAGATAAAGGAAAAGGTGATCTATGATTTGTGCAAGCATATGAATGATATAAGATATAGTGCTTTAGGATTTATGCAGATAGATGGATGATACAATATGAGGTGCTTTAATATTTTTATGGGTGAATGGATGATAGAGGATATAATATTTTGAGATTTATGTAGACAAATGGATCACAGATGAAACACTTGGAGATTTATGCAAGTGAATTGATCATAGAAGGAGTGTTTTGAGATTTGTATAGGCGGATGGATGACAAGTAATAAAATTTTTGAGATGTATGCATGTAGATGAATAATTGAGATTGGAGTACTTTAGGATCCTTATCGATAAATGATGACAAGGGATAAAATGCTTTAAGACAATGCAAGTAGATAAAAGACAAAATATGAAGTACTTTAAGATTAATGTCGATGGATGGATGATAGAGAATTGAGTATGTACTTTAAAATCTATATAAATAGATGAATGGTAAAGAACAACCTCTCTGGATCAAAGATATTTTCATCTTTTTATTTTTTATTCCATTAAGGGTGTTGAATCTAAATAGATGACTCCATTGCATTGCAATCAATTTAAAGTTTTGATGACTAACTATATTTTTTAAATTTTTTGAGGTTTAAATATAAATGATCCAAAATAAAATTGATACCTTTATATTTTTTCAATTATATTTTTTGAAATATAATTAGTTTTACAAGTGATTAAAGTAAATAAATAGTAAAATACAAAAAGTGATTTTTTTACTTGCCCAATGCAAAATGAAATCTAAAATATTAATAATGAGGTATATAAAATTATGTAAAATCAAGATATAAAATATATTTATGTTGATCTAATCTATAAGGATGGAGTCATTGTCAAGGTACGATATTCATGGATTATATGAGAATCATAAAAAGCTCGTAGCCATGCTTTTATATATAATATAGAAAAAAATTATAAAGTATAAAATTTTTAATTTTTTAAAAAAATTGATAGCTAATATTAGATAAATTATTAAACATAAATATGTTTGAGAAGAAAGAATCAAGATTACAAAAATAAGATCTATATTAAAATAGAGGCTCTGCGTTGGCAAAGTCTCCATCCACCATATATGAATACATATATAACTATCACGTGTGTAGCTTAGAAAGGACTGAGAAGCTATAGTTTAAATGAGGAGTAATAAGCATTTTGCTTCCACGTCTCTTTTTTTGGGGATATTTCAATTTTGATTCTACTTTGTTTGCACCATCGGCACCATTAATATTAAAGGTTTCCTTTTCTTTCAATCTCAACCACCCTTCCTTGGGTGACATTGATACCCGATTGCCCTTCATTTATACCACCGACATCAATACTATTTAGCCTACTAATAATTGGATGGAGAGTTTGCCCAATGAAAAACTTGATGAAAAGCAACATCAGAGATAAAATTGGCTGATGAAAGCCCTAGCCCTAACCCTCTGCCATCGATGCTATGCTTAGGGATAGTCACATGCTCCGCAGTCTATCAGATGGTAAATCACTTCAATCTCCGGCTGTCCTCCTCTTTTTGCTCTTAGTCTCTATAAGAAATCCAAAATCTCTCTCTTGCTCTTCTTTTCCCTTTCTTTTTTAATGATTTATCATGCTGGGAGATGGATTTTAGGAGGGGTTTTTGAATATTTTTTTCATAAAAATGCCATTCTTGGAGTGGATTCTTAATATAAAACATAATGATTTAATTGAGATCTTCATTTTAAATAGAAAGAAGGTTGGAATTTTAGGTTTTTGGAATCCAATTCTTTTCCTAAAGTGGATTCTTAATATAAAGCATGATGATTTTAATTGAGATTTCCATTTTGAATAGAAAGAAAGTTGGAATTTGAGATATTTGGAATCTAATTTTTGCTTATGACTTCTATTTTTAGATATTTTAGTCTTCAAGCACATACTCACTTTGACCCTTTCTTTTCAGTGATTTATCACATTGGGAGATGGATTTTAGAAGGGATTTTCTAAGAATTTTTTTATAAAAATGCCATATTTGGATTAGATTCTTAAAATGGAGCATGATGATTTTGATAGAGATCTTCATTTTAAACAAAAAGAATGTTGAAATTTAAGATGTTTGAAATATAATTCATTGCTTATGATTTCTATTTTTAGACATCTTAAAGCACCTAGCATAAGTTTTTTTATCTATGAATTGTTTGATTTCTTGTATTAGTCTCCTTCTCTTTGGATGTGTTTAGAAATTTAAAGGCATATTTATAGATTTTAGGAGGGGTTTCTGAATTTTTGTCATAAAAATGTCATACATGGCATGTATTCTTAATATAAAGCATGGTGGTTTTAATTGAGATATTCGTTTTAAATGAAAAGAAGGTTAGAATTTAAAATATTTAAAATCCGATTCTTTACTTATGTTTTCTATTTTTAGATGTCTTAGTTTTTAAGCACCTAACATATTTTTTTTATCTATAGATTATTGGATTTTTTGTATTGGTATGTTCTTTGAAAGATCATATAGAAATTTAATGATATATTTATGATATAATTCTTCTTGCTATGTGAAATTAGCAATAGTAGATTTATATATTAATACAAAGGTATTGCATTGACAATACTATCTGCATTGATGTATCATGACAGGATTTCTTGCATGCCAAAGTTTTATAGCTTTGACTTTTATGTATTATAACAACATTTACTTTGATCATTTTAATCCCTCCATCATTTTTCTTTATTAATCTATCTATAATATTTGCTTCCACGTATTATAATAGCATTTGTTCCTATTACTACCTCTTCGATGCTGTGGGAACTTTGGACTACAGCTAATGTGGACCTCCAGGATACTTGAAATCTGCAAGAAAAGTTCTTACACACTAAAGAAGAAGATGGGGATTCTCTGGTGGGGAACCCTTCGATGGCTTAGACAGTTAGAGAGGAAAAAAAGCAAAAGAAAAAAGAAGTGAGAGTTTTGTGAGTTTAGAACTTGAATATTTTTAGAGTCCCCATGTTTCCTTTTTATTAGGATTGCTAAAATATGACCCAACCCTCCAACCTGATCTATGTTCGACTCACTTTAAGCAAGTTTGGATTTAAGCTAAATAGGTTTGGATCAGAAAAAGGTCGACCCCTTTAACCCATTTAATATTTAGATCAGGTTCAAGTTTTAAGAGCTTGACCCATTTAACTTGTTTAATTTGTTTAAGTTAGTTAGATCTGGACCATTTAAATGGATTGGGCTTGGTTCAGAACTGATGAGCTACCAAAAAGCAACCCCGCTCAAAAATTTAGCACTCAAATTTTTTTCCTAATTTTCGATATAGTCCCATCTAAAACCCTTGCCAATCGCCATTAAGAATTAGTTGATTAGGTTTTCCTCCTTCCATTCCTTGATCCTTCCTCCCTGCCTCCCATTGATTCCTTCCTCGCCATTAGCCATGGCAAGACACCGGACCGAGCTTCATCCAAAGTTCTAGCCATTTCTTTTTCCTTTCCTTCCTCATTGTCAGCCATTTCTCTGACCATCACAATCTCTGCTCCTGTCCCAAATCTAGTAGCAACAGCCACTTCATGCCGATTCATCGTGTGTGAGGGTGGAGGGTTGAGGGTGGAGCCGAAGAGGCAACGAGGGTGGAGGGTCAAGGGCAAAATCGAAGAGAAGGCTAGTTGGGTAAAGACACCACGAGGATGGACTGACGAAGAGGGCTAAGAGGTTGAGACTTGGCCAAGAGCAAGGGCAGAGGCTAGAGATGCAAGTATTTCTTTCCTCTTCTCTCACTTCCATCAAATCCTCCACTCCTTTCTTCTCTTATATTTGGTGTCTCTCTCTATTTTTTTATATTATGGCAGTGCTGTCGGGGCTTAGCCGGGGACAATGGGTAGTGGAGAAGTAGGGGAGAGGAGATAGCCACTTGGGACGTGGCGAGGGTGGAGGCCAAAGAGGTGGCACTGCGGGCTAGGTTTCTTTCTTTTTTTAACTAGATTTTAAATAGGTCATAAATGGGTTGAATTTTTATTTTTTTAAGTAAGTTATAAACATGTCAGGTCGGGTAACCTGTTTAATAAACAGATCAGGTTCGAGTTCTAAAACTTGACTTGTTTACTAAATAGGCCAGATTTAGGTTGAGTCTTTTTTGACCCGACCTAAATTTGACCCAACCCATTTATATCTGACCCGACTTGATTGCCACTCTTATTTTTTTATAAAAGATTTAGGTAGTCTATAATTGTTAGATCATGTCAGGCAATTATAATCACCTGATTTCATTAGGCCATTTACTACCACCTTATAATCTCCTGATCTTGTTAGGTGATTTATAACCACTCGATCAAGCTCTTAGGAATCTATTAGAATAGACTAGCTAGCCCATTGAGAATAGTTCGAGATCCAGTTGTATTATAACATAACTAGATAACTTGTCCAAACTGTCACAACTTAACCTTGAGGTTGGTAAAATTCCAAGGTTAATAATAAATGATTTCTATGGTTGACTAAAAGCTAATAACACATTTCATTCATGTTGGCTAGCTCATGATGTGTCTAAGCTATATCGTCTAGTGTCGGTATTTGTTCATAACAACTCCTACTATGGCATTTACTCTGTCCATTTTAATCCTTTCAACATCTCCCCTATTGCTTGAAAGCCATATGTAAAGGAACAAAAATCATATGGGGTGGGCACCAAAATAGATCATATGAGGCAGGACTCTTTTTATGCCATGATTCCTCTTTCTTCCATCTTAAAGAAGAAATCCAAAAATTAAATTTAGATAAAACTCCTACTAATGAAGCCCGTTAATCCCATATGTCATAAAAAAAAATCACATGTCAAGAAAGAACATTTATGAAAAGTGGTTGTTCATATCCTTTCTTCTTTCTCAAGTCTTCCTCATCCTTGAGCCTTTTCTCCTACGAACATGAACTCATCGATTCTTTTTCTAATAATAAATTAGCCAATACATACCTATAAACTTATATGTATCAAAGAAATTTATAGTATCAAAGAAATTAGCCAATACATACCTTCTGATTAGGAGGTGTCGATCCAGAAAAATATGATCGACGTGGTCGTGGAGTCCTACCATGACTTTATGAGGGTAAGAGCCTTAACTCGTCCCCTTACCTCTTTTCTTTCTTTGTGTATAGCACTAACCCAGCCTTGTGCTTGCAGCTCCTTCACGGCATCTCCCTGATGGACGACGGCATCAGCTGGGTGCTACATGCTGCCAAGACCTTCGCGAAGAGAGTTCAGGAGCTGGAGGTGGCCCAAGCGGACGCAAAGGCTTCCCTGAAGTCTTCTGAAGAGGGGCTGGCGGCAGCCCGAACTAAGGCAAAGTCGTCGAAGGCGGCTCTGAAGGAGGCTGAGAGCCAGCTGGCTGACCGGGAGGCTAGGCTGAAGAGGAGAAAGGCGAAGATCGACTCACTCGCCCGTCGGCTCGAAGAGGAAGAGAAACGGTTTTCGAAGGCCGACAAGAGGGCTCAAGCCGAACGAGCGGTGACAGCACAATCGGTGGCCCAGCTTGAGGAGGCCAAAGAACTGGCTGCAAGGCAGGCCCAAAACGTCATGGTGGCATACAAGGCCTCCACTGGCTTCACTAAAGATGTGGAGGAGGCAGCGTCGAACTTCTATAGAGAAGGCTACGACGACTGCCTGAAGAAGGTGGCTTCGCTCTTCTCAGAGCTGGACCTGTCAGGCACTGAGCTGAAGGATCCGGTAGAGGGGGAGGAGCCCCAGGCGGAGCATCAAGCGGAGGGTGAAGCGTAAGTGATTAGGGCTGAAGCTCCAGCTCCAGCCGACATGGAGGTGGTGGCCTCCCCAGTTGAACCTCCAGTTGCCGCGGCTTTGGCTGATCCCCTGGTTGTAGCTGACGGGGCCGAGGTTGTGGCCCCTGACGCATCTTCCGTGGGTCAGACCTAAGGAGTTTGTAAAGGCATGACCTACCCCTCTTGTAAATATTTACCTTTATCATTAATGAAAAGACACTTTAGTTACTTTCTATGTATAAGCATGCCAGAATTGTTTTTCCTCCGAAAATCTTCTAGGTATTTCTGGTCGGCCCTTCAGGGTCATAAGCCCTTTCAAAATGGCCGACAAACATTAGTATAACTCAAACTTGAACCCCTTAGAAAAATTCCTAAGTACTTCCAGTCGGCTCATTCGGGCCTGAAGCCGGTAGGATAGCTGGGGGTGGTAGCTTAATCTAAACTAGGTACTTAGACGCTTGCTCTAAGCCCCAGTCCGCGAGTTAGCCCATGTTGCGGCCTATCCTCCACACGGTCCCGCATAGGTTGTTTTGGATGATCACCAACCGGGGTTGGGTCTTCGGAGTGGGCTGCCCTAGAGCCTCTGCCGACCGGGATCAGACTTTCGATGTGGGCTATCATAGAGCCTTTGCGACTGGGGTCAGACTTTCGGAGTGGGCTGCCCTAGAGCCTCTGTCGACCGGGATCGGACTTTTGAAGTGGGTTGCCCTAGAGCCTCTGTCGATTGAGGTCGGACTTTCGGAATGGGCTGCCCTAGAGTCTCTGCCGACCGGAGTCGGACTTTCGGAGTGGGTTGCCCTAGAGCCTCTCCCGAACGAGATCGGACTTTCGGAGTGGGCTGCCCTAGAGCCTCTGTCGACCGGGATCGAACTTTCGGAGTGGGCTGCCCTAGAGCCTCTGCTGACTGGGGTCGGACTTTCGGAGTGGGCTAAAAGAAGTTGAAGAAGTTGTAGACTTTATTGATAGTACTTGTGAAGGTTGTCTACATTCCACGGGCGCGCTATTTGCCATCCATCCAAATGTTCGAGTCGGTAGGTTCCAGCTCGAATTACTTCAATGACTCGATAAGGGCCTTCCCAATTGGAAAAAAGTTTTTCTTGCTCGGTTGGCCTTGAAACCTCCGTCCTTCGCAGGACCAGATCTCCAACTTGGAAGGTTCACGTCTTGACCCGCGAATTGTAGTATCTGGCCATTTTCTGGCGGTAGGTCGCCATCTTCATGCTCGTTCGGAGCCTGGTTTCTTCCAGCAGATTCAGGTCAGCCCTTCGCTGCTCCGAGTTGGTCGGCTCGGCGAACTGGTCAATCTGCAGGGACTGTAAAGAGACTTCCACGGGGATGACCGCCTCACTCCTGTAGGTCAGGTTGTACGGGGTTTCTCCAGTCACTGTCTGAATGGTTGTCCGATATGCCCAAAGCACCGAATGAATCTCTTCCGTCCAAAGCCCCTTGGCTTCATTCAGCCGGGTCTTCAGCCCATGCAGGATCGTTCTATTAGTGACCTCAGCCTCTCCATTAGATTGAGAGTGACCGACCGAAGTAAGCCGATGGGCGATGTGGTATTGTTGACAGAAATCCCGGAACTGAGAGTTGTCAAACTATCTTCCATTATCGGTGACGATTGTCCTCGGAATGTCGAACTAGAAGATAATACAGTTATGGACAAAGTTTTCCACTTTGGCCGCCGTTATCTGCGCCGATGCTTCAGCCTCCATCCATTTCGTGAAGTAATCAATGGCCACGAGAAGAAACTTTCGCTGGCCGGATGCTGGGAGAAAAGGTCCCAGGATGTCCATGCCCCACTATGCAAATGGCCAAGGCACCGTAAGCGAGGTCAGCTGGCTGGCGAGCCTCCTTTGGATGCTAGAGTACCTTTGGCATGCATCATACTTTCATACGAAGTCTGATGAATCCTTTTGAATTGTAAGCCAATAATATCCCTACCAGATGATTTTGTAAGCCAGGGACCTCCCTCCAAGATGACCACCGCAGATGCCTTCATGCACCTCCCAGAGTGCATAATCCGCATCGGTCGGTCCCAAGCATTTCAGCAGCGGTTACGAGAATGAATGCTTGTAGAGGGCCCCATCGAGGATGACGTATTTAGAGGCCGTTGAGCATACACGCTTAGCTTCCATCGATCATCCAGAAGAGTCCCTCGCACCGGAATGTATGGATTGGATCCATCCATGAGGCTTCTTGTTCGACCTGATGAACCTCGGTCGGCTCTTCGGCAATGCTTGGGTGCTGCAGGTGCTCCACGAAGGTCCGATCGAAGGTGCCGACCGTGGCAGTGGCTAGCCGCGACAAGGCATCTGCCCAAAAATTTTGCCACCGAGGTATATGAAGGATCTCAAAAAATTTAAGTTGAGATATGAAGCCCCGTACCTTGTTCAAGTACTTAGCCAAGGAAGGATCCCTTGCTTCAAACTCGCCCTTCACCTGATTAACTACTAACTGGGAGTCGGAGAAGGCGCGGATCCTGCCAATGCCCAATTCATTGGCTATCTTCAGTCCTGCAAGTAAGGCTTCATACTCCGCTTGGTTGTTCGATATCTGGAATGCAAAGTATAGGACATACTCCAGACATTGCCCATCAGGGTCAGCTAAGATCAAGCTTGCACCGCACCGTGAGAGATTGGAAGCTCCATCCACATGCAGAGTCCAAGTAGGCTCGGCTTCTTCCACAGGATCAGCCACCGGCGCCTTAGCCGTTGTTGGGATTGCCTCCGTCCCCCAAGTGCACTCTGCAATGAAATCGGCTATTACCTGAGCTTTCAGGGCCGATCGAGGCTGGAAGGAGATGTCGAACTCGCCCAACCTGACAGCCTACTTGGCGAGCCGTCTAGAGGTGTCAGGGCTTTGGAGGATCACCCTGAGGGGCTGGTCAGTCAGTATGATGATCGGATACGCCTGGAAGTAGGGCCGGAGGCACTTCGCCACTATGACTAGTGAGTAGGCCAGCTTTTGCACCTTAGGGTATCTTGTCTCAGCATCGTGGAGGACCTTGCTGATGTAGTAGACAGGTTTCTGCTGGCTATCTTCCCCCACCCGCACGAGGACAACACTGATGGCCTCGTTAGAGGCCGACATGTACAGATACAGCACTTCCCCCTCCATTGGCTTGGCCAAGAGCGAAGGGTTCCTCATATAGTCCTTCAAGGCTTCAAAGGCTGACCGGCATTCATCAGTGCATTGGAAGCGATCTGACCGGTGCAAGGTCTTGAAGAATGGGAGGGATCTCTCAGCCGACCGGGAGATGAAGTGACTGAGAGAAGCAACGCAACCCGTAAGTTCTTGAACCTGCTTTTTGCTGGTCAGATGCGTCATGTCGATGATAGCTTTGATCTTTTCGGGGTTGACCTCAATACCTCTTTGAGTAACTGGGAAACCAAGAAATTTCCCGGAGGTCACCCCGAAGATGCACTTAGCATGGTTTAGCTTCATCTTGTGGCGTCTCAACACGTTGAAGGACTCCTACAGGTCCTTGATATGGTCGGCCTTATGGAGGCTTTTGACAATCATATCATTGACGTACGCCTCCATGTTCCTCCCAAGTTGGCCTTCAAAGACTTGGTTGATCAGCCTTTGGAAGGTGGTACCCGCATTCTTCAAGCCAAAAGGCATCATCTTATAGCAATACAGGCCCTTGTCCATGACAAAGGCCATCTTCTCATCATCTTCGGGGTGCATCCTGATCTGATTATACCCGAAGAAGGCATCCATGAAGCTCAAGAGTTGGTGGCCGGCTGTCGCGTCTACAAGCTGGTCAATTTTCGGCAGGGGGAAGCTGTCCTTGGGGCAATCCTTGTTGAGGTCCGTGTAATCCATACAGATCCTCCACTTCCCACTGGCCTTCTTCACCATGATGACATTGACCAGCCACTCCAGGTAATGGGACTCCCTGATGAAGCCGGCATCAAAGAGCTTCTTCACTTCTTCAATGGCCCTCTGCCTTTCGACAGCGAAGCTCCTCTTCTTATGTCGGACGGGCCTATAAGTAGTGTTGCTGCAGATTCATCGGGGTCATACCTCTTCCTGGTTCTTCCTCTCCGGGAGCCTGCAAAATAGAGAATGCCTCGTGCCGGGAATTCTGGCGAAGACACTCCGACGATCAAGTCAGCGAGATGATCGTGGAAAAATGAAAGACCTCTGGCATGGAGAGCTTGGGGGTCTCTCTGAGTGCCAGAGGGTGAGGAGATGAGAAGAGAAAACCCATGATCAAGAATGACGGGTTATGTCTCATACCTGGGGTTTGCCTTGCTTCACTCTATATAGGCGTGGAGTAGCGCCAAAATCTGTTAGGGAGGAGGTCGAACAAGATCGATTTGCCCCCAGGAGGGCCAGCATGGTGGCAGGGTCATGGCCTGGCACGATAGCAGGATCGTGGCCTGGCGGCGCCATCAGGAGGATCAGGGTGATGGCCTGGTGGTACAGAGTCGTGGCCACGTGGTGGAGTTAGTTGCAACAGAATGTCAGAATTTGCTGGAGATGGACTTCTGGAGCCTTCGAGTGGTTACCTTAATGGGAATGAGTCGGTCTGATAAAGGTGAGTCGTCCGGCTGAGGAAAAATGTTTGTCAAGCTCAGCAGAAGTGGACCAGCCGAACCTCTACTTCAGTGGGTTGGCCTTCTGGTTGGCTGGCCTTCAAGGCAGGTCGGCCTTCAGGTTGGTCAGCCTTCTGGGTTAGCCAGTCTTCAGGTTGGTTGGCCTTCAGGCTGGTCGGCCTTCAGTGGGTCGGCCTTCTGGATCAGCCTTTAGGTAGGTCAGCCTTCTAGGTCAGCCAGTCTTCAGGTTGGTTGGCCTTCAGGCTGGTCGGCCTTTTGGATGGTCGGCCTTCAGTGGGTCGGCCTTCTGGGTCAGTCTTAAGGTAGGTCAACCTTTTGGTATAACAGTTGTCCCCCATGCTCTTGGCCTTTAGAAGGGTTCACACCCTCAAAGGGTGAGAGCACCACTTCGGGTTGTTTGGACCTTTGCTGAAGTATTGTTCTTCCTTTGAACCTTGGCTGGAGCGGAGGGTCTGAACCATTGTTGAAGGTGATGGTCTTCGGACCCCTGCCGACGGGTCGGATTTTCGGTATGGACTGTCTTACAGGCTGGTCGGCCTTCAGTGGGTCGGCCTTCTGGGTCAGCCTTAAGGTAGGTCAACCTTTTGGTATAACAGTTGTCCCCCATGCTCTTGGCCTTTAGAAGGGTTCACACCCTCAAAGGGTGAGAGCACCACTTCGGGTTGTTTGGACCTTTGCTGAAGTATTGTTCTTCCTTTGAACCTTGGCTGGAGTGGAGGGTATGAACCATTGTTGAAGGTGATGGTCTTCGGACCCCTGCTGACGGGTCGGATTTTCGGTATGGGCTATCTTAGAGCCTCTGCCGACCGGAGTCGGTCTTTCGGAGTGGGCTGCCCTAGAGCCTCTGCCGATCGGGGTTGGACTTTCAGAGTGGGCTGCCCTAGAACCTCTGTCGAACAGGGTCTGACTTTCGAAATGGACTGCCCTAAAATTTCTGTCAATCGGGATCGAACTTTCGAAATGGGCTGCCCTAAAACCTCTATCCACCAGAGTCAAACTTTCAGACACTCTCGATGCACCACTTCATATTGTTATCCGGATCTTCCTCGTATCTACGTTCCGAGAAGCGTACATGGGATGGAATCATATAGACAGTGGGAGCGCACGGGGCACGGAGGCGTCCGACGGTCGCGGGAAGAGCACGGGGGCGCAGAGACATCCGACGGCCGAGGGAAGAGTGCAGGGGCGCGGACCTGGCACGGAGCAGGCCGCGGAGGCGTGGAGACGACCGGGGAGCGCGCGGGGGCGCGGAGACGGCCGACTGCGGGCCGGACCTGGGGCGGAGATGCCATGGGGCCCCTTGCGGGAGCGGGGCAAGCCGTGAGGGTGCTGGCCTGGCGCGGAGCAGGCCGGGGTCGTCGGACTGCCCCCCAGCATGCGGACGCCGGAGCTGACGCGGGCAGCTAACCGGCACGGGGACGACCGACGGGCGCGGAGACGCCGACGGCAGCGGGAAGAGCGCAGGGGCGCGGACCTGGTGCGGAGCAGGCCGGAAGGCGCGGAGAGGTCCGACGGGCGCAGAGATGCCGACGGGCGCGGACCTGACACGGAGCGCATGCAGAGGTGCGGAGAAGGCCGCGGGTGGCGCGGGCTTGGTGCGGAGGCGTCCGACGGCCGCAGGAAGCGCGGAGACGCCCGCGGGGACTTGGGCCTGGGAGCGCGCGGGCGCCGGAGCTTAGCGCGGAGATGGCCGCGGGTGGCGCGGAGACGGCCTTGGTCAGACCTGGGGGCGTGTTCGGGCGCGGAGAAGGCTGCGGGTGGCGCGGAGAGGTCCGCGGGGACGTGGGCCTTGGTCGGAGCTGGGGGCGCGCTCGGGCGCGGAGAGGTCCACGGGGATGCGGGCCTGGCATGGAGACGGACCGAGCGGAGGGGGCCGACGGTCGGACCTGGGGGCGCGCTCGGAGGCACGGAGATGCCGACGGGCCCCTCGCGGGCACAGGGCAGGCCGATCGCTGGGCGTCCGACGACGGTCGTGGGGCCGGACGTGGCGCGGAACTTGCGCAGGGGCGTGGAGAGCGAGCGCGGGACGGACCTGACGTGGAGACGCTGCAAGGCCGGCCGGTGGCGCGCTGGCGGCGGTAGTGGGGCCGGACGTGGCGCGGAATGCGCGCAGGGTGCGGAGCGCGGGCGCGGGGTGGACCTGGCATGGAGACACCACAGGGCCGGCCACGGTGGCGCGCTGGCGGCGATCGTGGGGCCGGACGTGGCGCGGAAGCGCAGGGTGCCGAAGTGCAGGGCGCGGAGCGCGGGCGCGGGGCGGACCTGGCGCGGAGACTCTGCAGGGCCGGCCGCGGTGGCGCACTGTGGTGCTGGGGCGCGGAGACGGCCGTGGAGCGCCGGGCTGCCCCCCAGCGTGCGGACGACGGAGCTGACACCGGGCAAATCGATCGAGGGGCTTGGAGACGCCGCGGGACGTCTATATGCGCAGAGCGGGCCGCAGGGGCGTTCGGAGGCGCGGTGCAGGCCGCGGAAGCGTCCGGACGCGGGGAGGTGATCGCGAGCTGGAGCTGGATCTGTGCTGGCAATGGGCGAAGTAGGCTCGTTCTTTTTCTTGCGCCAATCTGTTGCTACAGTTTTATTGGGATCATATCTCTTCTTGATCTTTTTTTTCGAGTGCTGGTAAAATAGAAAATATCTTATGTCAAGGATTTTGATAAAAATATTTTAATGATCAAGTCAACGAGATGATCAAGAAGAAATGAAAGATATAGAAGGCTTGGGGGTCTCTCCGAGTGCTAGAGGATGAAGAGATAAGAAGAAAAAACCCATGATCAATAATGATGGGTTCTGTCTCATACCTGGAATTTGTCTTGCTTAACCCTATATAGACGTGGAGTAGTGCCAAAATCTATTAGGAAGGAGGTCGAACATGACCAATTTGCCCCCAAGAGAGCCATCGTAGTGGCAGGGTCGTGGCCTGGCACGGTAGCAGGATCGTGGCCTGGCGGCGCCGTCAGGAGGATCAGGGTGATGGCCTGGTGGTGCAGAGTCGCAGCCATGTGGTTGAATTTGTTGCAACAGAATGTCAGAATTTGCTGGAGAGGGGCTTCTGGAGCCTTCGAGCGGTTCCCTTAATGGGAATAAGTCGGTCTGACGAAGGTGAGTCGTCCGGCCGAGGGAAAATGTTCGTCAAGCTCAGCAGAAGTGGACCAGTCAGATCTCTACTTCAGTGGGTCGCCTTCTGGTTGGCTGGCCTTCAAGGCAGTGACGCCTTCAGGTTGGTCAGCCTTCTGGGTCAACCAGTCTTCAGGTTGGTTGGCCTTCAGGCTGGTCGGCCTCTTGGGTGGTCGGTCTTCAGTAGGTCGGCCTTCTGGGTCAGCCTTCAGGTATGTTAGCCTTCTGGGTCAGCCAGTCTTCAGGTTGGTTGGCCTTCAAGCTGGTCGGCCTTTTGGGTGGTCGGCCTTCAGTGGGTCGGCCTTCTGGGTCAGCCTTTTGGTATAACAAGTAGGATCCACCCTAAGCTGGTGGGTGATGACGTCCGATGGGATGCCTGGCATATCCAATGCCGACCAGGCAAAAACGTCTGCATTGCTCCTCAAGAAGCCGACCAGCTCCTGCTTGGCCTCTTCATCCAGAGCATTCCCTATTTGGAGGACTCTTGTGGGATCATTCTCTCTAAAGGGGACAAATACAATCTTCTCGACAGGCTGACCGTGGCTATCGGCTTCATCTCTGGGATCAAGTTGCTCAAGTGTTGGGCACCCATCCAGCTGCTTGTCATGAATAGCTAGGCATTGTCTAGCCATTCTGCGGTTTTCCCTCATCTCTTCAACTCCGTCACGGGTCGGAAACTTGGCCAGCAAATCGTAAGTGGATACAATGACCCGGAACCTGTTGAGGGCCGGTCGGTCCAAGATAGCATTGTATGCCGAGGTCGTACGGACGACCACAAAGTTGATGGAGAAGGTCCGCTGGTAAGGCTCCGCCCCGAGGGTCACGGGTAAAGTGATTTCCCCTTCAACCCCAACGGTGTTCCCCTCAAAGCCAGTGAGCGGCATTAGGGATTCCCGCAGCTTAGATCTGGACAAGTTCATCCGGATGAAAGCGTCATACAGTAAAACTTCCATGCAACTTCCATTATCAATAAGGACATGCTTTACATCATAGTTGGCAATGATAGCCGACATGACCACAGGGTCATCGCCCGGAAGAGGAGGCTCCAAGAGGTCTTTATCAGAAAAACTGATTACATTAGAACCTCTAGACATCTTTACAATGTCTTGGCCTTCTTTATGCCCCTAGTTGGACCGCCGGTGTAGCATGCCAATGCCCCCATCTATCAGATGCTGATTGGGGAGTTCAGCCTCCTTTAGAGGGTCTCTGGCAGCTGAAGTCTCGGCCCGATCCTGGCGGGGTCGGACGTACTTGTTCAGATACCCTCTCCTGATGAGATCCTCGATGTCGTCCTTCAGTTGGAGGCACTCTTCTGTGTCATGCCCGTGGTCCCTGTGGAACCGGCAGTATTTGTTTTTATTCCTGGTGGCAGGAGGACCCTTTATCGGTCGAGGCCTTTAGAAGAAGGCATCGTTCTCGATCTCCATGAGGATCTTCTCCCGTGGCAGGGAGAGGGGCGCATAGTTGTTGAACCGCTTAAAGTAGTCCCTCGGCTTAGGGCTCTGGCACTGAGTGGATCGGCTGTCATCGTCGGGAGGTCGGACTGCGGGAGCTTTATCGCCCCACTTCTTTGGGGCCGACCTCCCCTCAGCCTGGCATCGGCTCACCGACTGCTCCTCCGCCAATGCGTACTGTGTGCCTTGGCCAACAGCTTGGTGTAGTTCGCCGGGAACTTCTTGTTCAGGGAGATTGTGAGTCTGGACGAGCGGAGCCCCCTCTTGAAGGCGGACATGGCCACCGCTTCATTCAAGTCCGGGACCTCTATTGCAATTGAGTTGAAGCGGGTCATGTAGTCCCGGAGGGTCTCTCCTTCCTCTTGCAGGATGAGGAAGAGGCAGTCGGTGTTTTTCGGAGTCCGACTGCAAGTCCTGAAATGAGAAAGAAAAAGGGTTTCAAGCTGGGAAAAGGAACATATCGTACCTAGGCGGATGGTGGAGAACCACATCCGTGCGGCCTTCTTCAGGGTCGCTGGGAAGGTGATGCAGTGAAGGGCGTCAGAAGCGTCCTCTACCATCATGTGGGCCTTATAGGTTTCCAGGTGGTCCAGTGGATCGGTGGTACCGTCGTAGGGGTTCACCTGCGGGATTTTGAAGTGCCGGGGGATAGGCTCCCCCAGAATCTCAGCGAAGAAAGGCGGGTGGGTGTCATGCACCTGCACTCCCTCGGCTTTCTGTCGCTCGACAATCTTGGCAATGTGCTCTTCCATGCGCATGATTTTGCTGCCATAGTCGTGCGGGTATGCAGCAGGGCGCCGACCGTCGAGAGGGACAGAGTCGACGAAAGAGGGGGAAGCTGATCTCGCCCTCTTTCCTTCAGCGCGGGCCCTTAAGGACCCCTGGGGCTCTGGAACAGCGGGGGACGGAGGCGGGGGCGCCTTCAGCTGCTGGCTCACACCCACGACGGGCTGATGGTTGATGCAGGAAGCCGCCGGTGGCTGCTGCCGATGGTCAGCCATTTCCTGGAAGCGCTGGACCGCTGAGGTGAGCGTCTTGATGCTGTTTACCAGCATTTGGAATTGCTGCAACCCTAGGGTGATAGTGGGCTCGGCGGTGGCAGCGACGTCGCTTTCCGCGCGAGGTGCTCTGGGTCCATGATGAGAATGCCTTCCCCTCGCGGAAATACTTCGAGTTCTCCCCCTTGCCATGGCCGGATCTTCCCAGTTGATCTTTCCTTTTAGAGTGAAGAGCAGAACGAAGGCTCGTGGCCGCCCTCCTTCTAGTATCAATCTGTTGCTGCTCTTCCTCCTGGACCGGGCTTGGTGGGTGCGCTGGAGAGCTCCTCTGCCGGTCGACCTGCACAAAGTCCCTGGGCACCGGAGGTGCTCCGGCGGGGGACACTCCGATGCTTAAGTTCGAGGAGGGATTGGAGCAACTGAATGGAAAGAGCTAAGGGAAAATCGCTCGTGGTAGGGAAGGAGTACCTTGTCTTTCACGGAGGTCCCCCAGGCGCTTTATAGGCGTGGAGTGCGGCCAAATTTTGTTAGGGGATAGGCTAGGGAAGCCTCGATTTGCCCCCGCGAGAGCCAGCATGGTGGCAGGGTCGTGGCCCGGCGGCGTGGCAGGAGGGTCAGAGTAATGGCCTGGTGGCACGAAGTCGTGGCCATGTGGTGGAGTTCGTCGTAACAGAATGTCAGAATTTGTCAAAGAGGGGCTTCTAGAGCCCTCGAGTAGTTTCCTTAATGGTGGGTCGGCCTCAGCTGAAGAGAGTTGCCCGGCCGACCGGGGCGTTCGCCAGGAGCTCCAAAGAAGCCAACATGCGCGTGAGGAGGTATCTGACGGCTCTTTGAGTTTCTCTGGGTCAGCCATACCTTTGGCGGGAGAAGCCCGTTCGGCTCAGCCCAAGTCGGCCTCCTGGTGGGTCAGTCACTTGGGAAAGAGACAGTAGGGACCTCTTCAAGAGCCGGGGGTCGGACCTCTCTTTCCATGGGTCTCTCGGACCCCTACTTTAGGGGTCCGCCGGCCGGACGCCTGGGGCCGGTCCGACCCAGGGTTAGTCGGACAGGTACAACAATACCTTTCATCGGTATATTGTTTTTTTGACAAGAATTTATAGTAATAACAAGGAAGGAGGTTCAAGATTACGAAGCATGACTTTTTCTTGATTAAAAAGATTATGATGATATTAAGGAAGGTACGTATCTTTAATTTTATATTAATTATAAATTATAAATTATAGTTTTTATAGAAATGGATTTTTTTTTTTTTTGAACATGAAATCTCTTATAGATTGGAACACAAATTGGCAAAATTATGACATCCATTGGCCAGAAGCTCACGGAAATACCCCATGTGTTGAGTCTTCTGAGATTTTATTATACGATTGCCAAAAGTATTGATTGGACTTCTTTTAAATTGTCGGTAGATTCGTAATAACATAATCATCGACGAATCCTTACCGGAGCATCCAAGGACTTCATTACAAATCTCCAGGAACACTTGGGTGTATTTTTTAATTTACTGAATAAAAAGCTTTAAGTTATAAAATTGAAGTTTATTAGAAAAGTTAACTAAAAAGTTATTTTTTTTATAAATAATTTTTTTTAAATTTTTTTTTAAACAAAAGGGATAGGGAGGGTTTTTTGTGACATAAATTTTTTGATTATTGAGGAAGATTAAACGACTGTTATGGATCAGGCAAGCATTTAGTTCAGTTCTGGTATCCTGGATCAGGCAAGTATTGAGTTCTATGCCGATGCATCCCATCATTCCGAATATTGGCTTTCTCCTCTGGGAAGGTGCTTTCACTGCTTTTCATCGTATTTATAGTGAGACTAACTCAGTGACGGACTGGATTGTCTCCTTTGTTGTTTATCATGTAGATTCTATTTTATGATCAGACTAGCATCCTATTCCTATACAGCTTAGGAATCTTTTTCTTTTGTTGAATTGGATACATTATCTTATTTAAAAAAAATTAAATTAAAAAATACTTTTTATTTTTTATTTTTTTATAAATAAATAAATAAATAAGCTTTGCCTTCCTCACTGACTCTAGCGCTGGTACCGGATAAGTCAAGGATGTGACCTCGACTATCTTCACGCTTTGGCTCCCAAGGCCAAGGTAATAGCAGCCTTGCGGAAGATAAAGCGGAGGAGATCCATGGCTAGGGTTCGAAGCTACTGCGTTCCATCGAAGCAGGCCGCCTTGATCTGGATCTCCTCCGCCCTCCTCTTCTATATTACGTTTCGAGTTGCCATGGAGAACTCCTCCTTGCCGAATTCCGGTAGTATTTTCCCAATAAATCCCCAAGCTTCCGCTCCAATATTCTCGTCATTATTTTATAACATTTTTGGATTTTGGTTGATTCGATTAATTTGAGCTGATTTGGTGATTTGGGGAAGTGGATCAGATTCCCCTGCGTCGATCGCGGATCGGCGGTCGCTATTGTACGATAAGATGGCGCGGGATTTAGATGAGAACGGCGCGGCCTTCCTTAAAGGCGGAGAGACTTCGCAAAGTCTATCTCTTTCTGATATTTTTGTTCTGAAGGATGGCACAGTCACTCCTGTACTTAAGGCATGTTAGCCTGTTGTTTAAAGATTATCTTTTTTATATCTATGTTTTCTATTGACTTTGATCTATTTTTCTATATTTCTTTTACATTAGGCTGCAAATCCTCCAGTTCGAGCAAATGTGCTTTACCTGAGTACGGAATTTTCGACGCCTATCTCGTACGTATTTCTTTTGATCATTTAAGCTAAAGCGAACTTTGTTTAGTGGAAAACTATTTAGCACTGGGGGAGAGGTCAGTGCTAGTGAAGCCGGTTGCACGGTTGCACCATAGGGGCTTAACTCCATTGTATTTCTTTTCATACCACATGCCTTTGTGAAGATATTGGATGACAGTTGATATCCCTTTGCAGTAATTTATTTCAGTTTTTTAAAAAGACAAGTAACGATCACATTTATAAACTCCAATAGATACGTGTTATAAACCATCAGTGATGAAGACTAGAAACTCTAAAATTTGATTCATGAAACAGAACAAGTATTAAAAGTTTAACAACCAAGCATTAACTACTTAATAAATACTATCTAACCAGACTTTGACTTTTTCCCTTACCCTGTATTTGGTTGGGGTTATAAGAGGGAGGATGGATGGCCTCCATCCATCCTCCATCATTTGGTTCAAAATGTTGTAGGAAGGATGGATAAAATTTTGATGAATTCTCCATCCTCCTGGGTCCATTATTTTGCATCCTTTCAAATTATGAGGATGAGGAAGGATGGATATAGCATATGAAAGGAAAACTTTTGTATTGGCAAAATTATCTTTCATTAATTTTTTATAACAAAATTATAATACTTCTTTACTTATTTATTTATATTATTTATATATGCTTTTATTTTATCTATACTATTCATCCTATACTATTAAATTTTATTACTAAGTATTTTAAGTTTAAGACGTAATTTTCATAATTATAATTAGATAGTTAGAATTGTCTTCTATTTTTTAATTTGTACCTACTATTTTTAATTAACTATTTGCATAAAATCAATTAAATATTTAAATTAATTATTGATTTAGATAATTAATATATAAAAATAAATTAATTTGTTAAAAATTAATTTTAAAAATTATCTATGTAGTTAAATTAAATTAAAATTAAATTTTTATATAATTTTTGTGTAATTATAAATCGTAAAGATTATAAGTTAGCCTACTTTTTTAGTATAAATAAATATTATAAATTAATAATGATAATATATTTTATTAAAGGATAGTTTTATAAAAATATCATATAAATATCATTTTTAATCTCTTTCATTCCTTATATACCAAACAGAGAAAGGAATCATTCACATCCATTCTTCCATGTTTCACTAGATATATAAAAGGATGGATGGAAAATCCATCCATCCTCTCCTTTATCCATTCTTCTTCCATCCATCCTCTCCTTTATCCATTCTTCCTCGTCTACCTATTATTTCTCTAATCCATCCTTCATACCAAATAGAGAGTAGGTATATGGACTCATCAAAATGGGCTGATATAAAATGATTGGTTACTTGCTTCATAGACTTTTGTTACCTGAAACTTGTCCTATGGTTCTTGGATTGTCTATGCTTTTTAGGATTTGTTGTGTTCTAAAGGTATTAATAACATCTTCCAACTTCCACGACCTTCATTGAATAATTGGCATTTTGCTAGGATCTAATACACACACTAAAATGGATGCTTTGCTGGTGCAGAGCTCTCCATCTGCCATGTGGATGGACGTATTAATATTGCTATTAATAGAGTTAAGGCTTTTATTTAATATAATTCTTTATATCATTAATAAAATGTTTATTAGCTTACTAAACCTTATTAAATAAAGAATTTTTCATTAGTAGTACTAAGTTAATAAAGGAGTTAATGATATTTTTAATAACCATATTTGCTTAATGTATGATGATATTGATGAAAAACATTTTTCCCTTGGATTACACTAATATTTAATTCACTTCTATTGCATTTTTATGATCATGATTATACTTAAAAGTGAAAGCACAACAACTAATCCTATTATATTGTATTTCAATGTCTTCTAGATGTAATACTTTTTTATTTCTTATTATACATAATCTTATTATTTTACAATAGTATGCTATTTTACTATATCTACAGATAAATATATACTATTGGAATTTTGTCAAGTGATGGTATATCATACTATTAATATCAACATTTTGTTTTAGGAAATAATTAGATTCTTATATCTATTATATTTTATTCTTTTTTAATCTATCACATATTTTATTTCAAGAATAGTTGGAAAAATAAGAAAAAACTATACCCTGCACATCCCGCAGGTTATATGCTAGTTAATGGTGAAATCCAATGATGATTGGCCTTGGTGCTTTAATAGAGAAATATGGAATTTTCAAAATATAACCAAATGGTTCATGTATGTGGTTTTAGGGTTTCTAGGCTTCATTAATTATGATTTATGCATGTGTCTCTTGAACCATATATTGTTAGTGCTATGAGGACTAGAATGGAATTGGGATTCCAACTTTGACGGCATTCCAATTCTGGTTTGTGCAACAATGGAATCACATTCCTTTTGGAATCTCTACTCCCTTAAATAGAGAAATTATGATTCCAGTGCTAAATATTATGAACAATCATTCCCGTAAGAATGGGAATGAATGATATTACCAACATAAACTAATCAGTAATATTTATAGAATAAAATAACAATAAATGATATATTTGGTATGAACGAATTAGCATCATTTATGGTGTAAAGTAAAAATAATGATTTACTTTTTTTATTTTAAAATATTGTCTTATTAGGAATAATAACGGTCACTAACATTACAGTGGTTATCATTTAGAAGTCAACTCCATGTAAATGATAGTAAATGGGCACGTGAAATAGACACTGGAGAAAAATTGAGAATTCAAATCATCAAACTATATGTTACATAAAAGAACATAAACTATGTATCTATTTGCAAGAATAAATGCAAACAAAAAGAACTAGAAAACAAAATATATAAAAAATAAGTTGAAAATATAATATTAGATCAACTGGTGATACAGAAAAAAAAAAAATAGAAATATATATAATAAAATAAATTAATTAAAAGCACAAAATGTTGTGTAAATAATAAATGCTAAAAGAAGCTAAAAATATAAAACGAACTAATATGGAACTATAAATATGAAATTAAAAATATATTATTATAGGTGACCCAAAAACTATAGTGGTTGCTGTTTTAAATTTTGGTTTTATGCTTTAGTCAAGGGTATATTCAGAAAATTAATATTAAACTGATTACATTATAATGTATAAACCAAGTTGAATGATAAGGTTGAATGGCCATTCTCTTCCTATGCATTTCGTTGTTTCGAGACAAATTAGTGCAATAATATTGGTGATTTGGATTCCCTATGTCCATTCCTATTCCATTCTGATTTTCATTCTTATTCTCTTTCTTTCATGCAGATGGAATATCGCGTCATAGTTTGTAAAACTAGTTACTCATGTGTCATTTAGAAGGTTGTATTACGCTAATATAAATGGCTATACAGACTCATCTAGTTTCCATGCAGAGCCATGTATTAGGAAAACAAAAGAAAATGAAGAATTACTATGACAATTCAGTTAATGTTTATTTGAATTAGGCTTTCTTCTTTTCTACCTTAGTCTCTTCTTCTTTTTATGGTTGAGTACCTCTTATGCTGGCATCCATTAACATTCAGATTAATGAAAAATCTTGAGGAACCTTTTATGCAATGCATCAACTAGATATTCAGATTTCATAATGGACCACTTTGCATATTTCCTAATGGTCTCAATTAACGTTTTCATGTTTTTTTTTTGAATACTCTGTAATCTCCCGAATGTGTGAACTGTTTTCAAGATCTGTCTCTGATTGCTTAGTTCTCTCAACCATCATCACATTCCTACTTGTAAGCACAATTATCTAGATTTCTTAGGAAATTACATTTGACTTAATTTCCTTTCCTGCAAACCACAAAGGATAACTTATGGTATATGTGATTAACTTTTTGAAAACAAGAGCATAGAATTCAAGTGGTTAATGGTGGATTCTAATGAAATTTTCAATTTTGTATTAAGGGCATTATCCCTTTGCTGCTTCTATATCACATATCACTTCTCATGCCTAGCTCTCAATTTGTCAAAGTACACTGCACACTAGCTATCTTACCGTACCTTGCAATCACAAACTGATACTAACAATGCTGCAAAACCAATACCCATAATGATTCTTTATTGTGTTGGGCATGTGATATGTTCAGGCTATAGACTTTTCTCTTAAAGTTGAACACTGTCAGATTCTCCCCTGCAGATTACACACACACACACCCTGTTCATACAACTTCACATGCAACAAAAGCAGTTCTCACACTAATTTGAAAGTGTTTTGGTGAACACAAATATGCTGAATATATCAGTTACAATATAGATTACATATTAGCAGCAAGGCAAAGGTTTCAGAGTAATTAGTGGCATTTGTTTGTGGGTGGGGTGTGTGTGTGCACGCATGTGTGTGTAGTGTTCTTGTAACTTCACATTCAATGGCAGCATTGCTCACAGTAATTTGGTTGTGTTTGATAAACATAAATTTGCTGCAATATATATAAGTTACAACACAGATTACATTTTACCAACAAGGCAAAGGTTTCAGAGTAATCAGTAGGAAGGATTTCTGGGCATGCTCTCATGAGGTTGTTTTTCAAAGGCATGCATAGACCTTTGACACAGAGGGTATGATGTTCCAAGAGAGCTTCACTGGGGTATTGTAGCTAGAAGTACAGAGGCAACCTGGTTCAACTGAGGCTCTGAAATGAGTATCAGCTACTTTATATAGCTTTCAACAGATATGCCATCTCAAGACTTTTTGGCAAAATCAATTCATTTGTTATATATTGGAATCTAATTTAATACAGCTAATTTGTTGTTCTATCAACTGTTCTCATTTAAACTTTCTGCATATGATGGCTTTATTCAGTGTTGTTATCTCTTTGACATTGTGTTCTTTAAACATCAATTCTCTACTTGCTTGGTTTCTCAGCGAGGGCTTGCTGTGCAGGTCTCTGAGCTCTGAAGAGAATACCAGTTCATATTCTAACCAGAGAAAAAAAAATATAATCTTGCATATAGAACTTTTAATCATCACTAACTTTTTTGGTCATTTATTTATTAATTTATTTATCGAAGATTTTTGGGTTAAACATACCCCCTTTTTTTTTCAATGGGTTTCTGCAGACAGGCTGTCAGAGAGATCTTTCTTCCCTATTTTGATGGAGGTAATGCCTTTGGTTTTACTTGTTCTCTTTGCTTTCATTTTGTAATGCTTACAAATAGTTCATGGATATTATCTTAGAAACACATCCAACTCTTTTGCCTTTCGTCGTTGTCTTAAAAAAATTATTACTTAGGCCCTTTAGGAGGCTGAATTTTGAATTTCCTTGATGTTTGTGTGTTATTATTAGTTGGGTCTGAAGTTCCCCTCCCTGTGTCATATGCTCTAAAATTATAAACTGCAAGCAACTTGTGTTTTACAATCTGTATATGAGCATCTGATTGTCTTCTCACAATTCTCATTTCATGCTTTAATGCCCCTTCAAATTTCTATCATCATTTTATTGATGGATTTTCTGTTGTTACGTTTAGCCATCTGGTTTCAAAATGAAAGTCTACATCACTTCAGTATGTTCCATGCCTCCCATCATGTAACACCTGTTTTTGCAACTGAAAATGAGGTATAGAAAATCTTTTCAGTTATGATATTTGGCCTAAGATTAGATTTTCTCATACTAATGTGCTCCATGTTGTTTATTGAGATTGAAGCTGAAGCAAGTGCTATTAAAGGCGTTGCAGAGGTTCTTTGCCCCCTGAAGATTGTCTTGGATAGGGTGGTACTGACGTCAACTGGTGTGCTTCTGGGATGTTGGCAGGTATGCACCACTGAACCTGTTCTTTGTGTTAGTCTTCCTAGACATATCATAAGATGCAATATTGGTCAGGTTTTTTAAGCATTAGTTCTCTTTATAGATGCAAATAGTCAGAAATCCATGTAACAACGATAACCATCCCTCTCCTATATGTATGTAATTACTATTATCTATAGTTTTCATGCATTTAGATATTCTGTTCACTCACTCCTTTGTTAGTTTCATCAACTAATAATATATTATCCATGATGAACATTCACTGCAGGGCGTTTACTAGTCTTTGCAATCTATTCAAATACAAAGGGCTAACCTATAAATTTCCTCACTTTTTTAGTAGTCTATGTTGATGATACCGTATATTAAAAACAAAATAAAACAACCCCCAAAAGTTTTTCCATTTTCATTTTAATTATTTCATTAATTTTATATTTAATTTTTATAACAGTCACAATAGCCATTTTATTTATTTCTTATTTAATAAGATAACGGCTAATTTTTAATTAATTTCGAATTAAATTTTGTAACCGCCATAATGGCTAGTTTGAAGATATTTTGAAAATTTTCTCTGGGGTTGTGAGACTATAAATAGGCCTCTACCCCAGCTTTTCAAGGTATCCAAAATATCTCTCTAATATTTCTTTGTTCCAATATTTTTTTAAAAGTTTCTCTTTCTAATTTTTTCACTTTAAAAATTTTTTGGACTGAAGATGAGTTGATCGGCGTCCGTTCGAAATCGTGCCACCGACGGGCATTGAAGTTTTGGCTTTTGGGTTGTATCTTGGAGGAGAACGTGTGATCTATCAGTCTTCGTACAAGAAGGGAACCAAATTTTCTTTAGGACAGTAAATTTATCCGTCTCTTAGGCCAGACTTCCTAACTCTATTTTATTGTATTTACAATTAATTTATTACACAAACTTTATTTTGCCACACACACCACAAAAAAATTTTCAAATATTTTTAAAATTACACAAATATACACATACATCTATATTTTTTTCTGCTCTAAATACTAACAGTCTATACACTAGTCTTGTCTGCCCAGTAAGCTATCTTAGCTCTTTAGCACAGGTTGAGATATAACATGTGTGATTCTTATCTAAGATGAGTGACAAAAAACAATTCGAATACCTCAAGGATTCAACAAGGTTCATTTTTTATCTTTATGGCTATTCTAGGCCCTTTCCCTCATGATTTATTTATTTATCTGTTCTTTTGGAAATTGACTGAATGTTTAACCTTCTCGGCATGAAGTCATATTGGCTGTTTGAAAACTTTTAAATCACACTAGTCGTCAAGTACTCTTACTTATAGCTCGTGATGTGACTTTGTAATTTGATTTCATGATGATTAGTGCTGTTCAAATACCACCTTTGCTCGAAAAAAGGGTAATATTTTGTTTTCAAGATCTCTGTCATGACCTTGTGCTTCATTATCTTATTAAAACTATACGGTTTGCAATGCAAGCCTTAGTCTGCTTGGTTTTTCCATATTATAGTCGGGATTCCATCTAGACCAATTTTGCTTTTTTCATTATATCTTAAGTCTTTTTTATTTTTGTCAATCCTTGGATGGATCTCTTCCAACTCGAGTTTAAAAAATAGCAACCTTTGTAACCCAGTCTATCCTATGGCACACAAATGCAAAACTTATATGCAAACTTTTGTATGATACTTGGACATAACTCTATAAGAAGAAATTCTTAGATATTAAAACAATCTGATGCTCAGACACATTCGCACCTGACAGACAAACCCTAGTCACTGTAACATGGAGTCTTGTTGGTTTTTCATCTTGAGTCAAAATGAAATATTTCTTTTGTTTCAGCTATAGTTTCCATGGTTGCAGTCCAGAACTACTGAATAATGTTCAAAAATTATAGATGTAAGAAATCAAGAATAAATTGGAAGATGAGATTCATGTATAGGCAGATGTTTTCTTGACATGAATGTTTAGTTCTTTTATTATTTCCACCTTGCATTGGATGACTGCTACATTTTTCCTTCACCCTGCACAATTTCTGTCTTGTCTATTATGAAAGCTGAACGAATTGGTGCACCTGTCACAGGTCCTCTGATTAATATTAACTAATTGAGTCCATTGACTTAAATTTTTAGGCTGGTGATAAGTGGGCCTCTTAGCTACACTTGCTAGCAACCAGCTGGTCTCTTTTTCTTCAGAAACACTCATTTCATGCAATACTTGAAGAATAAATTGGGGCGGCGGTTATTTATCTATGCTGCTAGATCTAGTTGCTTTGCTCTTGTCTTTGGAGCTAAATCAATCACGTCTCTTCTGTGTTTTGTGATCATATTTATCAAAAGTGTCTGATTTTGTTATTGGGATCTATTATATAAAATACTGGAGAGAAAGACGAAGATATTTATTATAGAATGATAGTTTGATTAGACAAAATAGAGAGGTTCCTCTATAGTACCTTATGTTCAACGTATACCTTGGAGACTTAAAGATGTTGTATAACCCAGAATGTCGAGCAAAAAGAGGGTTTTGAATAACAATTGTCGCAGAGATGAGAATGCTATGATGGATGTATGGTAAAACTAGAAGGTAAAACTAGAAGACATTGTATAACTAATAATGTTGAGCAAAAAAGAGGGTT
This sequence comes from Areca catechu, assembly GCA_021397845.1. Classification (NCBI taxonomy): domain Eukaryota; kingdom Viridiplantae; phylum Streptophyta; class Magnoliopsida; order Arecales; family Arecaceae; genus Areca; species Areca catechu. The sequence goes on from CM038052.1 coordinate 9,317,342, forward strand.
TTGAGTAACAACTGTCGCAGAAATGAGAATGTTATGATGGATGTATGGCAAAACTAGAAATGATAGATTTAAAAATGAGTACATTAGAGTTGCGGAATTAGGAAAAATTAAGGACAAAGTGATGGATCGTTAATTTAGATGGTATGAGCATATACCATGAAAATATAAGAGGGAATTGGTGAGGAGGGGTCTTTAAATTTGTGCTGAAGGTTGTAAGAAAAGGAGGGAAAGACTCAAAAGTAACATGGATGGAGGTTGTAAGAAAAGATATGGAAAAATACTTAAAACCATCAGAGGTTGCAAGAAAAGATATGGAAAAATACTTAAAACCATCGAGTCCTCTGTGAGGCTCCTAACTTGTCAACCTTAATTACAAGAAATGGTACTTGATTGAGATTAGATGGTCTAGTTTAAAGATTCATTCCTGACTTATCACAGCCATTATCATTGTTGCCATGACTGCATTTATTATCAGTAGCAGCAGCAGCAAATTTAACCAATCCAAGAATGCTACATTATTTATCTTATTGTAATGTCATTTGGCATGTCAGTTCTGACAAACCTTTTGCTTGATTTAAAATTCCATAAACTCTCTGATTATAATTGCATATGCCTTCTAGAAGTAATCTCATTTTGGTGATCTTTTTATCTGCTAGGTCCTCTCTGGTTCAGATCCTACAGTGATTCGTGCAAAATTAAGGAATGCCCTGCCACGCGCACCTGAAAAGCAACTGGTAAGAAAAAGTTTGCACTCTACTCCTAATAATTTATTACTTTATGCTCTTTGTGTAATCAATTTATGAAGCATCATACAAAGCTTGAGTCTTGTTTAGGTGGATTTCTTTCAAATAAAATAAACTAATATGTATCTGTTGGATATCTTCTAGTTAACTGTGATGTGCTATGATTTATTTCTTCTTGAATGTGTCATTTTTCTGATGTCATCTTTTGTTTTATACAGTATGACCCTGTTTTGCTTCACACTTCCTTTGCGAGGCTTCTAGGACACCCAAAAGTCCAAATCAAGGTAACATGTCAAATAGATCTCAGAAATGTAGTTAATTGTTCTAGTGGGTGCAAATCAGATAAAAACCACTGTTTAAAATCAATTTCATTAAAAACATGTCCTGTGGTATTGTGGATAAAGGTATTGTATGAGAGGTATTTTGAAATTATGTTAAAGATAGTTACCAAACTTGGGCTGATAGACATATGCAACATAAGAAATTATTGTGTATATGACTTGAGCCACATATGCTGCTTTATTTTATATTCTCATATTTGTTATTTCTTTGCATTTATTTAACTTCCTAAAAGTTTTCTCCATGTATGTTATCTGACTACCATTCAGTTCACCATATTATCTTACTACATATATCTGTTTACTGTAGGACGTGAAGAAACCATTTGATCTACTACAGTTTTTTCATGAGCTGGTTGCACAAGTTAACGATAGGATTCGTGGTTTTGAGGTAGTTTCTGGTCTATGGCAGAATCGTTTCTTTTTGGTTTTGGTAGACACTAGAGCACAACCTTGGCATGTACTCTTTGAACTGGATTTCATTCTGCTATTTACATTTGAATGATTCTGCCTTCTTATCCTAATAGCCTCGAACAATAGAATTGTCAACATGTGAAATCCTTATTTATTCTCCTACTCCAGAAGCATATTTATGGCTTCTAAACTTCAGCTTACTGTTAGGAGTTTGCTTTCAGGCAACTGTATCAGAGCTATGGTTTGTAGAAGAATATGATGTCCTAGCGCTTGCATTGAATGGAAGAATGAAGACAAGGAGATTTCATCTTGGCTTCCAAGGAAATTAAAACCTTTCAGGTAGAAATGTGATTTTCGAATAAGAAATCTGTGTGATAGAATATTTATCGTTAGGCAACCCTCTTATATATGAAACTACGGTAGGCTTAAGCAGTACAACATATGAACGGACCTCATGTAGATGGTGCTTCTACAAACAAGATTCTAGGTGGATATGCATAGCTTAGTGCAGGATTTTTCAAGTTATGTTTTGTTAAACTTTTGCTTTTTGTACCATGGAGATAAATACGTATGAAAATTTGTATTTTATATGTAATTATTGGATGCACAAGCTGTTGGCCCTTACTCATAGCATATCTTCAAGGCTGTGTATAGGATAGAAACTTGTCCATGATGTCTTCATTGAGCAAGTCTTATGGGGTGCTAATTTTGCCGAAGTGCACGGTTAATTTCTTTCTCAATGATTTGGTGTATTCCAATGGAAAATTATTCTGTTCCCAATTGCAAAGGGCTGGTGGAAGCTCCCAGTTCTTATTAGATTCCCAGATTAATTTGGATGTCAAATTTTTTGAAGTCTATTTACTGCAATCAGTCAAGTTCATGTTATTAGGTACTTTCTGCTCTCATTGCTAGACACCAAAAATGTGAATCAAAATGGGCCTACCCTTCACTCCATCTCAAATCTGGGTGCTATGAAGTCAACGTGGAAGGCTTTCAGCCACCTCGCTTTCCAGTTCTGGGGTCTGACTTCTAGTTCATAATTTTCTCCTTCCATATGAATGGATATTCTTTGTAACGCATGAGGAGATGGGTGCAATTCGCAAATCCGGGGCGATACGCAAAGTGTGCAATACCACACAGCATATGACACGAGCAATGTCATGTGCCACGTGCACAGCACGATGCAAGGCCGGTATTGCATCACATGATTGAGGGTTCAGATTATATGTTCGAAAGAATGATCGATCATTCAGGAGACCAGGAGGTCCAGGGCACGGTATTCTTTCCTTCGTGATATCCGATTTCTCTCTTAAGGATGCTTGTTTTCTATTATTAGACATGTGTATCGGAAGGTTAACTTGGTTGTTGATTAGATTGCCTTCTACGTCGTTCATCGTTCGGATTCATTTTTGCAGACCGACCTGGAGAATATTCTAAATCTTTTCGTAATATCGTACTTTTTGACTTTCTTGGTTAGATTCATAATTTATATTTGAATACAACAATTTCAAAAATAAAAAATAAATAATGGATCTTATTTCATGATATCAGATTTCTAATTTGAATGCAATGATTTAAAAAATAATAATAAAAAAAATCGATGCGGACGGTTGGATGGCTCTCTAATATAGCTCTTAAATTATTCTGAAATCTCAGTTGGCATGGATCTTGAAGTAGCCATTTTACAATCCGATGCATCAAGAAAGGTGCGTCATTTTATGTAAAAAGAAATTTCCTTGAATTGAAAATTGGTGTTAGGACTTGGGCAAACTCTGCTGCGAGTCATTGGCTCAGCGTAAGTATCACAAGATGAACTGCAGAATTGCATTATATTAGTTGTGCATACTATATCCATAGGAGAGGAAGCCTGTACATCTATCATCTATCGATATCTTTTTACATTATTTATTTAATTTTTAGAGCAGTTGCAGGAACCTTGATCATATTACTTTTAACTCACTCTATGCATTTATATTAGTTGTGCATACTATATCCATACAATTTCGACAAACACAATGTTCTTACTCCTTTCATATATTAATAACAACGTAGTTCGTTAATGTTTAACCATTTACGTAAGCATTGTCCAGTTTGAAAAGATAGAAAAGAAATATGAGTCGCGGAAAATAACGCTTAACTGCATTTGTTTAGAAAAATATCTCATGGTGTCCGGAAAACTTACCTTTTGATGTGTCTAGACTTTTTTTTTTTTTTTTGTCAATATCATTGGGTGTGGAGTCATATCCATTCAAGATTCAAGTCCAGTAACTCAATAAAAAAAATCAAAAAAAAAAAAAAAAATGACCTGTCAGACCGGGCCCAGTTCAAATCCACGTACGGCCAAGCACACAAGCACATGGCCTGGCCCGACACATAGGCGTGCAGGCTCGTGGCTCGGCCTGACGCGTAGGCGCGCCCACACGGTAATGCATGCGCGCGGCTCGGCCTAGCTCGAGGCGGTCATGCGCAACCCATTTCCTAGGCATTTTCCAGTAGTTTTCCACGACGTTTCATGCGGTACACGCACGATCCATGAGCTTTCTAAGGGTTTTGGACCGTTCGAGCATCGATTGGATGGCTAAGGTTGATTTCAGGTCTTATCAGGCTCCGAACACGTAATCCCACATAATCCCTGTATGTTGCTACGAGAAACCTTCGGTCTCTAACAAGATTTATCTCATGCATCATCTGTTCAACTTAAAGATGAGCGAATGTGCATCCGTAACCGATCATATCAATGAATTTAATTTGATCACTAGTCAGTTGAGTTCTGTTGATATTAGCTTCGAGGATGAAGTCCGTGCCCTAATCCCTTTATCCTCTTTACCTGAGAGCTGGGATGCAACTGTGATAGGGGTGAGTAGTTCGTGTGGTGAGTAGTCCGTGCCTCAATTGGCCTCTGAAGCTAGTTGATTGGAGGTGCCGTACATGATACCAACCATTTTTATTTTCTTTGGAAATTTATTTTTAATATTTCATGTGGATGCAAGATTGGATGTCTAAGTCTCCAAGTAGGAGAGTTATTGGGTGTGGAGTCATATCCATCCAAGTCCCAAGCCTAGAAGCCCAGTAGAAAAACTAGAAAAAAAAGGATTTTGGCCTGCCAGACTAGGCCCGACCCAAATCCACGTGTGCGGCCCAGGAGCGTGGGCATGCAAGCATGCGGCCCGGCTCGACACGCGGGCACGCAGCCCGGCCCAGCATGGCAACGCGCGTGCACGCAGGCTCGGCCCAACTCGAGGCGGTCATGCATGGCCTGTTTCCCAGCCATTTTCCACGGTGTTTCGCACGGTTCACGTGCGGTCCAAGAGCTTTCTGAGGGTTTTAGACCGTCCGATCGTCGATCGGATGGCTAAGATTGATTCCAGATCTTATCAGACTTTCTTGTCCCCTTTTCAACAGCAGTAGAGAGTCGCCGTGAAGACTAACAGAGGCCAACAGAGAGCAAGAGAGGTGATTTTGCAACCTAAAAAATTAGTTCAAAATTTTTCAAGAAAGAAAACAAGAGAAAGAGAGAGAAAGGTAGTGAAAGTGCGAAGGTTCCTCCTGTATTAATTTTTTCTCCTTTCTTTATATTGAACTGGGATTTATTCTGAGAGGATTCTCTTCTATAATAATTTTCTGTATTTCTTCTTCATAATAATGATTTGATCCCATGCAGGACGTAGAAATAAGAGGTTCTGAACCATATAATTTCTGCATATTATTTATGCTTATATTTTTTTTATTTTTTTTTATTTTTTTTTAATTTTTTTGCATTTTACTGTATATCATGTTCTAACCGATTGCTGCCGCTATCCCGCCAATTGAACTCAAGCACCTACGTCAGCGCCATGTTGTCCAATTGATGGGACTGTCTTCTTTTTTTTTTTTTTTTTTTTTTTTATTAAAAAAAAATAATTACCGTTAGGATAGTAGTTTGGTCAGTAAAGCTTTAATTTTATTTTTTATCGATCATCTGATCTAACTTGATTAAATTTAATTTTTTTTAAAATATATATTATAAAATATTTATTAATAATATAAAGGGTACAGATGATTCGAATCGAAATAACTCGACAGGATTGGGACCGTAAGAATAGTTATATTAAAAATTATTTTTTTATAAAAAAATAATTATATTGCTGAAAAAAAAAAAAAAATGTACCAGAACGGTACCGGATTTTAGATTTTGTACTGGATAGAAACTGATGGGGTCGGCACAGCCGGAAGCAAAATGACCTCCTGTATAAGTAGTTTATGACTGACGTGTTTTTGGGACCCTGATAAGCTGTTTACGTCAAAATGGATTACTCTTAAGAGGAAAAGGGTAAAAAAAAAAAAAATCGAAAGGAATCGCGGGGTCCGTCGCGTGCCGCCCACGAGTCTGCTAAGCGTGTGCTCGGGTCCGCGCACCTCCTCGGGGAACGCGCTGTCCCACGCGCACGCCGGATTTTTTTTTTAAATATTGTTTTTTAATATCGAGACGGTAACCAGGTTGATTATGGATAGGCTTAGTCACATCTCCTATCGAGATTCAAGATATGATCCTCATAATGATTCAATTAAATTTAAAATTTTTTTGGAATACGTGATTGAGATGACGAGAGAGCGTACTACTTTCAACGCTTAGTGATATTAGACTGACATACTCATCAATGATGGAAAGGATACACGAAGTCCGAATCAAACAAAGCTTGGCAGGATCGGAATCCAAGAAGGTAGCTACACCGATATTTATCCCCCCTCTCATTTTCTTTATTAAAAAAATATTATTTTTTAAAAATAATTTGTTTTAAAAATTTACGAAGCTACCATTTTCGGCATGATTTTTTTTTACCACGTAGAAAAGATGCTAGGAGATATGCATTTTCTAAAAAAAAAATTGTAGGTTAAACCTGCATCTTCTAAAATAAAGAAAAAAATTTATTTGAAACAGATATTAAACCTATACCTTCTAATAAAAATGTTTAAAAAAATAATAGGTTGAAGGCACAGGTTCAACTTGCGCCTTCTCAACCAAAAAAAAAACTTGATTAAAAAAACCAAAAAAAAAACCAAGACAAAAAAAAAAAAAAAAAAATCACCTTCGACTTCTTTATATGTGGGACGCCGATCCATTATATATATTAAAAAAAAACTTGAAGATGCAGGTGAAGCCTATATGACCTGTGCAGGCTCTTTTCCCTTATCCTCTTCATCCTTCTCTGGCTTGCTGGTGGGGACACCAAGACCAAGACCAAGCCTAAAGAACCCATCTGGATCACAGAACAAGGAGAATAGGACATACACCGTCGAGCCAACCCGAGACCGCCAAGCCAACTCGAGACACGGTCGAACCAAATTCCAGGTTCCGGAGATTTCCAGAAGCTTCCAAGAATTTTCTCCTTTTATTTTAATTTTTTGATAATTAAAAAAGACATAAAATCTCATGAAATCTCGTATAACAAACTCCCCCGCCACCTCTTAGGATTAGCAACTAATCCTTGGATTAGTTAGTGGTTAGTTGAGTTTGTAACTAATCATTAGATTAGTTACGTTGTAAACCCGTTCTGGAACCCTCTGTTCGAAGCCTATAAGTAAAGGCTCGATCTCTGGACATGATGAATTGCAATGAAAAAAATCTCAGTTCTCCTTCTTCTCCGATTACCTTCGTTGCCGAGGTGACGTCGAGGGGTGCGAGGCCCAGTCCGAGCCTTTGTCGCGACTGCGACGTCGAGGGGTGCGAGACCCCATCTGTCTTCATCGTCCCACTTCCCTCCCTTCCATCTAACTCCATCCACCGCTGCTCCCTTCCACGATCACCTCTGTCTGCTCCAAAACTCCTCTGTTCCAAAGCTCCACCGTCTTTCCTCAAAGATCCATTATCTTCCCCAAGCCCACTGCTACCCCACCACCAAGAATAAACGATTGCATCGCCCACTCCCTCCACAGTCGCCTGAGATGCCGTAACCTTCATCCTCAGCTCGTCCGATCGCGTCGGCCACGGCCTAAGCCACCCGATGCTAGATCTACCTCCTCTGGTTCTCCGTCGTCCAAACCAAACCTCCTCCGATCTCCTGTCGCCCAAACCTCCCTCTCCGGTCTCCCGTCGCCCAAACAGCCCTCCACTAGTCCTCCCATCGCTAGACCCTCCCTCCTTCTGGTCCTCCGTCGCCGACCTCCCACCTCCGGTCCTTCCGGCCTGTCTCACCTTCCCGTTCCTCGCTTCCGGACGTCCCCGTGCGCTCGGCCTCACTTTCGGACACCTACTGCCATCCAACCATCAAAGGCCAACTCCCCCCTTGGAGAACGAAGCCCTTGCTTCCCTCCGGGATTGTCCGACGCCGTCTTCTCCAAGCTACTATCGTCCCACAAAGCTTCTTCCTAGTTCCCCTGTTCCACGAAGCGTTCGGCTATTGAAAACCCGTCGAGCTGCTATTGAAAGAAGACAAGAATAGCTATTCCAGCTATTCCTTCTATTTCGCACTTATCCCCAGATTTATTCCAGATTGGAATAAGTCCCGTTTACTTTAATTTGGGTTGTGTTTTTTGCTTTGATTGTCTCACTTAGGCTAATCCGAGGTTAATTGTGTTAGGTCCTTTCCGGTACCGAGCCTTTGAAGGGATCCTAGCTGTCAACCAATTCTCCTGATGCCGTTCGTTGGATGGCTGATCGTTGATCATCTAGGCAGCATATTCCAAGGTTAAGTGATCTCATCACAAGAAAATAGCTATTACTGTCATAAGGTCCTATCTCTCTTTACCTGCTTTAGATCTAAAATTTTGAAATGCGTGCATTCCTTGATAAGGGGTTTCTCAATCTCTGAGTCCTGGTTCTTTCTTATTTTATTGAGCCTAGCATGAGGGAATGCACGATCTAAAACCTACCCTATTTGAATATGTGTTTATTATAAGCATTGATATTCGTACGGATTTTTAGGATAATTTTTTATCAAGGTGTAGTTCCACATCATTTTTGGTATCAGAGCGTAGTTCCACATCATTTTTGATATCATAGCATAGTTAGGACATACATTTTGTTTAGCTCACTCACTTTTTTTCTACAGCATTTTGTTAGCTGAAATCTGTTCATAATTAGTTCTTTGCATAGTTAGTTCTACTGCATTTCTTTATTTCAATTGTTTTATCACAAGCATGCAAAAACAAGAAAAAAAGAATATATATCTGTGTTTCATTTCTGTGTTTCTTCGTTTCTATTAGGATCATGGAATGTGCATTTCATATTTTGCATTAAGCTACTTAAGGGCGGCAATATCATAATATAAGGGAAGGACTTCATTACCTTTCTTAGCCCAAAACAACCACCCTGCATTTCGGACCCAAGCTTTTAATTAAAATCCAGTAGAAACGTACTTTTGCTCTAAAGAGCTTAGGGACACCAACTAGTCGAGTCAAGACTAAGTGTCTATTCATGGCGTCAGCCCATTCTGTGTGTGCTACTGCTTTTGGTGTCTAGGCTTAGTGATTCAGGGCTAGTGAGTTGGTCCACCTACCTGGCCAATCCCAGATTGGTGTCTAAGGTTGGCGTTCAGGGACCTACACTCCCCTACACCTACCTGTCCAAGAACAGAGTTACTACGGACTGGTTTGCCACCTTGACTTAGGCAACTGGTTGAGATTCTAGGTCTAATAAACCGTAGACGATTTTGCATCCTTGAATCATGTCCACTAGAGCAGGAACCTTATATCAGCCTGTGTCATCTATGGACAACCTACAAGAAGCCCTGCTAAAGACCATGTTAGAACACTTTGCCTAATTGTCTGCCCAATTGTCTATCCAATTGACCAGTCAGACCTACCCAAGTCGACCCTACCTTGCCCGTCCAAATCCCAGTCGGCCCGACCATAACCGACCTGACCCGAGTCGATCCAAGCCAAGCTGACCCAGTCCAGCTCGACCCAACTTGAACCGACCTCTAGCTTACAAAGAAAAATCTGTAGAAGCACCCAAGAAGTTTGGCACCTGTTTTAGATGCGAAGAAGAAGTATATGAAGAAGCCTATGACACTACTAGGGAATTTGAGTTATATCAAAAAAAATTCATGAACTACCAAGTTAAGCCTAGCAGGATTAGTACCTTTGAACCCAAACCCAACCCTAGTCAACTTCCCTTAGACCAACCAACTTCTACTGTCCCATTAGTTCATATGAATGATAGGAACAAGAACCCTGAAGTACAAATTGAGTGCACCAATATTCAAGACTTAGGGTATCCCCAGATTGAAGAGCTAGGGAAGGAAGAGGACAAGTCTGAGCCCATTGAGAAAATGTATGAGGCTGACATGAGTTTATTAGATGAGTATGAAGGAGAAGATTTCAACTCTAGTACCTTACATGATGAAGTCCATGTAGAAGATAAGATTGTTGAGCCTAGTTCGGAAACACCAGAGCGACAAGAAATTAGTGAGGACCTAGTTCCCGTAAATCAATGCCCTCAGGAAGAACCCACTCTTTTAGCCTCAATCCAAGACCTAATTCAGCCCCCTTGTAAAGAGCTCATTCCTGTTGATGACCTTTTTCTGGAACTAACTAAGCCTTCCTTGCATGAAAAATCTACATTTACTTTGACCAAATTCTCCATTCATCAATTTGACCTTATGACACCTATAGCTCAATATCTAATCTTAAGGTCTCCGCAAGTCAACAAGATCTATTCCCTAAGCCCAATAAATTGTCACAAAATTTCGATTTCCTGTCACACCCTAAGGCTTCCGGTGCTTCCCAAACTTGCAAACTACACTATGTTAAGATTTTTCTTTTGCACCAATTCTTTGAGTATATTAGGTTTGCGACCTACTTTTGGAAGACCTTATGGCATTTGTTAGGTATCCATTGTAAATTTTCAAGTGCACACTGGACCAGGATCAAACCTAGAGGGTTTATAGTCTGTTAGGTTTAGGCCCTAGAGAGTCCAATATTTTTTTTTCCCCTCAATAGGACTGCATCGTTGAGTATGTATTTTGCATCATATTAAAATTTGCATTAAGTATAAATTTTCAAATAATTTGGTTGATTCCCGAAAGAGAGCCCTTTCGAGATTATCCATGGATACCAACCCAATAAACCACTTGATCTGATTCCCCTGCCATTGCATGCTAGAGTGTCCGATTCGGCCGAATCTTTTGCACAGCATGTTAGAATTTTGCTTAAGGAAATCATCCAAAAGATCAAAATGAGTAGCGATGCTTATAAAAGACAAGCTGATTCTAGAAAATGTTCCAAAGAATTTTCTGTAGGGGGTTTTTGTCATGATAAGACTCAGACCTGAATGGTTTCTTCCTGGAACTGTCAAGAAACTGCATTCCCGAAGTACTAGACCTTATAAAATTATTAAGAAAATTGGATCCAATGCTTATGTGCTCGAGTTACCCATGATTTAGGCATTAGCTCCACTTTCAATATTTCTGATCTAACTGAGTACAGGGAACCGACAGTAATTCCTAGTGAGGCATTCGGGCTTGAGAGAGAACCTACCCTAGAATGTCCACAAAAATGGCTTGAGTAAAGAGAGAAGATCGAGCGAATCCTGGATGATCAAGCTGTCGTACCCGATGGAATAGCTATCAGCGCTACTTGGTAAGATGGCAAGGTCGTCCCAAATCAGAGGACTCGTGGATTACCAGAGAGGACCTACAATGCATCCGGATCTCTTGGAAGAGTATCAAAGCCAAATAGACCCTTACTCAACGGGGTTGAGTTCTTCCCATCCTAAGAGAAATTGTGGGGACACCAAGACCAAGACCAAGCCTTAAGAACCCATCTGGATCACAGAACAAAGAGAATAGGACCTACACCGTCGAGCTGACCCGAGATCGCCAAGCCGACTCAAGACACGGTCAAACTAAATTCCAGGTTCCGGAGATTTCCAGAAGCTTCCAAGAATTTTCTCCTTTTATTTTAATTTTTTGGTAATTAAAAAAGGCATAAAATCTCATGAATCTCATGTAACAAACTCCCCCCCACCCCGCCACCTCTTAGGATTAGCAACTAATCCTTGGATTAGTTAGTGGTTAGTTGAGTTTGTAACTAATCATTAGATTAGTTACATTGTAAACCCGTTCTGGAACTTTCTGTTCGAAGCCTATACGTTGTAAACCTGTTATGGAACCCTCTGTTCGAAGCCTATAAGTAAAGGCTCGATCTCTATACAGGATATGATGAATTATAATGCAAAAAAATTCAGTTCTCCTTCTTCTCCGATTGCCTTCGTTGCCGAGGTGACGTCGAGGGGTGCGAGGCCCAGTCCGAGCCTTCATCGCGACTGCAACATCGAGGGGTGCGAGGCCTCATCTATCTTCATTGTCCCACTGCCCTCCCTTCCATCTAACTCCATCCACCGCTACTCCCTTCCACGACCGCCTCCGTCTGCTCCAAAACTCCTCTGTTCCAAAGCTCCACCATCTTTCCCCAAAGACCCATCATCTTCCCCAAGCCCACTGCTACCCCACCACCAAGAAGAAACGATTGCACCGCTCACTCCCTCCACAGTCGCTTAAGACGTTGTAACCTTCATCCTCAGCCCGTCCGATCGCGTCTGCCACGGCCCAAGCCACCCGACACCAGATCTACCTCCTTTGGTTCTCCGTTGCCCAAACCAAACCTCCTCCGGTCTCCCGTCACCCAAACCTCCCTCTCCGGTCTCCCGTCGCCCAAACAGCCCTCCACCAGTCCTCCCATGGCCAGACCCTCCCTCCTTCCGATCCTCCGTCACCGACCTCCCACCTCCGTTCTTCTGGCCTGGCTCACCTCCCCGTTCCTCGCTTTCGGACGTCCCCGTGCACTCGGCCTCACTTCCGGACGCCTACTGCCATCCTACCATCAAAGGCCAACTCCCCCGTTGGAGAACGAAGCCCTTGCTTTCCTCCGGGATCGTCCAACGCCGTCTTCTCCGAGCTACTGTCGTCCTACAAAGCTTCCTCCCAGTTTCCCTGTTCCACGAAGCATTCGGCTATTGAAAACTCGTCGAGCTGCTGTTGAAAGAAGATAGGAATAGCTATTCTAGCTATTCCTTCTATTCCGCACTTATCCCCAGATTTATTCCAGATTGGAATAAGCTCGTTTACTTTAATTTGGGTTGTGTTTTTGGCTTTGATTGTCTCACTTAGGCTAATCCGAGGTTAATTGTGTTAGGTCCTTTCCGGTACAGAGCCTTTAAGGGATCGTAGCCGTCAACCAATTCTCCTGATGCCATTCGTTGGATGGCTGATCGTTGATCATCCAGGCTGCATCTTCCAAGGTTAAGTGATCTCATCACAGGAAAATAGCTATTACTGTTGTAAGGTCCTATCTCTCTTTATCTACTTTAGATCTAAAACTTTGAAATACGTGCATGTCCTTGATCAGGGGTTTCTCAATCTCTGAGTCTTGGTTCTTTCTCATTTTACTGAGCCTAGCATGAGGGAATGCATGATCTAAAACCTGCCCTATTTGAATCTGTGTTTATTATAAGCATTGGTATTCGTACGGATTTTTAGGATAATTTTTTATCAGGGCATAGTTCCACATCATTCCACATCATTCTTGGTATCAGAGTGTAGTTCCATGTCACTTGCCCATCAGGATGATTCAACGGAGGTCGAGACTCGAAAAAACATCGGCAACCTTCTTCTTACAATCATCAAACGGGAGGTTGTAGGCCCTGGTAGCAACTACTGCAGCATCGACCTCAAAAGTGTTAGTGTCCTTGTACTCCACAACCTAGGTATCCGGACTCCTGGCAACCTTGGCTCGAGCCTCTGCCACCTTAACCTGGTCCTCAGTGGCCCTAGCTCGATCACTCTTAAACTTGGCACTCTCCTCGGTGGCCCTGGCCTGCTCTTCATTCACCAAGGTCCCGTCGATGGCTAATCGATGCTGGACCTCAAAATGGTCCAATCGGGCTGCCACGTCCACAGCCCGAGCATGCTCCTTGATGAGTCCATCATCCTTGTCTTTTAGCTAGAAGGCCATCTGCTCTTTCAGTTTGGCCTCTCTCCCAGCAGTCTCATCGTGCTAATGCTTGGCCCTCACCACCCGATCTTCCGCTGCCTTGACTCGAGCCTCCTAGTTGCTGACGGTCTTGGCATGCTTGAGAACTAGAGCATGCATGGTCGTCAAGTCATGGAGGAGCTACACCAAAATAATGTATGGAGTTAACTGAGCAACTCCTTAGCTAATATTCCAAAAAGATGAGATAAGGCTTACCCTAACAACTGTTGGAAAAGTCCCATTGACTATGTCGCTCACAATCTAGGACTCCAACTCTTCTATATCCCGGGGGTGCAACATGACCCAGGATAGCTCTTGGGCAATTATGGGGTTGTGCAACACTGAGTTGCCCTTGCCGGTGTGGACTTGATAAATCCATTCGCCATAAATTTTGCTCGAAGACATGGAGGTCTGGTGCTCGAAAAACTTCTGTGAAGCCCCGGCCTCTCACGGAGCCGAAGATGTCTCGGCACCACCACGAGCCAAGGAACCCCAAAGTACTCTTGGCCTCGAGGATGATAAAGGGGCCGTAGTCATCCCCAAGGCAGCCAATGCCTTTTCTGGCATGCCCAATGGAGGGCCTAGGCTAGACATCACCATCGTGGCTGCTCGAGATGCTGGGACAATGGCTGAGGGGGTCAATATGACCACGACCTCCTCATCATTGAGATCGGCACCTCTTAGGGAAACGACATCAACTTGGGGGATGGTCGACCTCGTTGCCACTACAAGGGCCCCGAAGTCTTTGGCCTTTTGCTGATGACCTTCTTCTTCTTGCCACTCTCGGGAGTGTGCCTCTTTAGTGCGGCTGCCCAGATCACGTTGTTCGATACCTACCTCATGGCTGTAGCGAGACAAAAGTCAGCACCCGGTTTAAGCAAGAATCCTAAAAAAACTCAAAAATATTATTGAGAGAGTTGATCAGACTGAAGTCGGCATTGTATAGATATTGCTCAGTCAAGAGCTCTTTCAGTGGGGAGACTTCCATGTTAGAAAGCAATTTGAAATCCTCCTTGTCAAAATCGATCACCCGATCATTTTGATTAGAGGAGGTGTCCGACTCTCCCCAGGTTATCCGGAATCCCCGGTGTTGGTCAGACAAAATAAAGAAAAATTGGGTCTTCTAGTGGTGAATAAAATTGGAGAGTTTTATGAGCTTCCTCCCCTTTCTCGGGCCAAAAAAGTACCAACCCTTCGATCCAGGAAGTTTATTTAATTTGAAAAAGGCTCTGAACAATGACAGTCGGGGGTGGATATCATGGAAATGATAGAGAATCACAAAGACTACCAAGACTTGAAAGGAATTTAGGTCGAGTTGCAAGGGTACGATGTCGTACCGATGCAACATGTCCTGAATCAGTGGGTGCAAAAGGAAGCATAGGCCGATGTGAAAGTCTTCCTCGTATAAGCAAGGCAGCCAGCTAGATCGGAGGCAACTCGATCCTCTGGTCTAGGCACATAGAGAAAAAACTTGTTAGGGATCTCATATGTCTCCCAGAACTCGACGATGTCATCCTCGATCATATTTGAGCCCTCGACATCAACCCTGTGAAAGGTCTGGTTTAGCATCGGAGTGTCCCTACCTGCCTTTCTTCCGAGGGACAGGGGCTTCCTCTTTAACTTGGGGTTCCTCCCTTACCAAGTTCCCTCCATCCTCTCCTGAGCTCCCTCTCTTGGCAGAGGTTTTCTCTCCACTAGAATGCTCCACCACCAGACTTACATCTTTGGAAAGATCCTCGGGAAATTCATTCTTCTGGTAGAGGGATCCATCGGAGCTTAGTGCCCCTGAAGGGTGACTCATCGAGTAACTCTCATCATCAAAAAATATATCTCAAGAGCATGAAGGCCAACTCATATAGAAAAACAAGAAAGAAAAATGCTTCTACCTGAAGGATGAGTGAAAGAGGAAAGAAAAGGCCATAAGGAAGAAAATGGGAATGGGATGATTGCCGTGGAACCCTTGGAATACCCTAAGCTCTACGAGGGCACTTAAAGGATTAGAGGGAACGAGGACCAACCTAGAAGAGATTTCGGGGGGAGAGGGGGAAGAGTGCGAACTTCCTTCTCTAGCAATCGCCTCTCGAATGCAATGGCAATGATTCTCCTACCCGCCTAAGGAGGTCCCATTTATATAGCCCTCAACTTGTTGGGATCAGAAGCTCAACATTTTCGAGGCCTCTGGATCATGCCACGTGGACCACTTCCATCCGGGTATGGCCATGATGCTTTGAAAGCCTAATTGTCCAACCACCTCTTTGCCCCGGGCTTCACGTGCAGCATTTAAGGCTATAGCTGGTAGGCCACGTGGCATCACCTAACTTGCCGATGGTGATTGCACATACTTTCGAGGATCGTGACACAGCTCTTCAAATACCGAGATAATGATTCTCCTTCGCCACCTTGACACTCTCCTCGGGATGACAGAGCGCCTCCTCCAAAGCAGCGAGATGGCATTTGACAACCCTCAGGCAGCAAATTAAAAACCAGAAAGTGAAAAAGCAAGAAGATGAAAAAATAAACCTGATTCTTGAGGCCAATTAAATGACTACTCCTAACTCCCCGAAGCGGCAAGCTCGACAGACCAACTTGGTGTCATTCCAGACTCTGGAGTGGGGGTATCTATTATGGCAACTACTCTTTCTTGGTCCCGAGATACTCACTGGACCACCGACTATGGTAGGGGCATGCACTAGGCTATCGGGTAACTCTTTCATCATCGACCACCTCCTGTAGAGGCCTAGAAGACCTTGTGGCCAAAGCCGACTCCTATGCATGTCGAGCACTCAATCAGCTTCAACCTGGACCTTCATTCAGTCGGGCACACTAGAAAGTCAGTGCCCAGTACCCGCTCTCGGTGCCTGACCAGTTCTCGGCACCTAGCCCTCACTCGTCGAGGTCCACTCACGACATTTAGCCACCTCTCGGCACCGAAATCGCTATGACCGACCCCACCTGCTCCAGTTGTACCAATGTTTCCATGTGTCCACTATAATAAGTACTATCGACATGACTAATGGGCAGTTTGTAGTAGATAGTATTTCAACAGAATCAACGGTCCTAACAAAAAAAATTCTAGTATAAGGAATCCAAGAGATAAAATCCTAACAATCTGTCAGGATTTGTTATGCTCGTTAGAGACCACTTTTTGGCAGCCTTTTCATGGCCCCATACAATGCTATAAATAGATAAAAGAGATGCCCGACAAGGTAAGCCATTCTGAGTACTCATCACATTCATGCCCTCATAATCATCACGGTTGACAGTTCTTGCTGCTGTTGTACATTCTAACTTTGCTTATTGACTTGAATGTCAGAGTATCCCTATCGGTAACCCCAATCCACAAACCTTTTGCAGATCTCTATTGGCGAACCTCCAAGAGCAACATCTAAATTTATCGAAAAGGATCAAAAGACTTTCCAGTAATATCGTGATCCTTCTAGAATGATCTGGCAGTAATAGATTGGATTTCGTAAAATCCATTTGCATGTACATGACTTTTTATAATTAAATTATATTGAAATTATTGTCAATTCTAATTTTAATATAATTTAATAATAAAAAATCATATTCATACGTACGAAAGTCCTCACCATAGCGCATATATATATATATATAGGTTAAACTTAGATTTGCATGAGAGTCTAATTGATAAGGGGTATATCAGTAACTGCACAAAGAGACGGAGGAAAACTGGTGGCGTTGAAACTTGAATGGGACCGGAGTCCATGTGGAGGCACGCGCCGTTGGGACCGGTGCCAATAAGGCGATAGCGCTCGCCACACGCTGGTGCGTGGAATGCTGCCACCGCACCCCGCCTTCCTCCCAGAACAACAATAATTAAACAAAAAAAACAACTTGAAATCGAGGAAGAGTAAGCAAGAAATCGGAACAATTTTCTTAGTTATCTCTTCCCTTTTCCTTGTTCTCTCCGACGATCTGCATATCGGTTCAAGGCTTGAGGTATCTGCTTCCGATCTTATTCTCAAATCTTGGTTTTTTTTTAATTCGTTTTTCAAAAAGATTCTTTCTGATCTCTGGTTTTGTTTTTGGATTTCCGGTGTTGTTTACTTGATTAGGGTTGGAGAAATTTTGTTTTTTTCCTAAAATATTTTTTTTTGTGTTTAAATTAGATATTATGGTTGTCGAGGTTGAGCCTTAGCTGTCATGGTTTTAGAAACCATTTCTGTGTTTTTGTTTTTATTTAGTAATGATAGTATCGTTACTCAAAACGGATAGCATCTAGTTATCTGCCGACTTGTTTTCATTCTCTAGTTCTATCATTGTTGTGTATGGTAGGAAAACGGTGATAAAGTTTTGAACTTGCCCTTCTTGTTTTCAGGAAAGAATTATTTTTATTGATTTTATGTGTATCGTGTGCGGAAAATTGTGATCTTTGGAAAAGAAAATTGGTTTCTTTCTGTTGGTTTTACATTTTGTTGTATCCAAAGTGTTAATTAGTGGTTCTGTTTGATTAGATCTGATTGAAATTTATAAACACGGGGCTTGGATTTTGTCCTGCGGGTCTTCTCATAAGCTTGATCTTATTAGGTTGATGGTGTGATTTATGCAGATTCTGCAGCGTAAATATGGTTTTGGAGTCTCCCTCTTCGATGACTAATGATGGAAACATTATAGCGGAACAACCACTTGGAGGGTGAGTAATTATTGATTGTCCCAATTTAGTTTTTCAGAGCCTGAGATTTTGCAATAGACTTACAAGCAGTAGTAGGAAACTTCTTTTCGTTATATGACCATGTAGATCCAACTGTATACATTTCATTGCTTATGCCAGCGCTTTGTCCATTTTGTATACCTCCCTCGGTCCATCGAACTGAGCTAGAGATAACTTGAATTGTTGGGATATAAGCCTTGCAAATTTTATTAAACTAATTTCATCTTTCAGTAGACAAATTTGTAATAGGTTTTTTGTTGCACTGGTGCAATGGTTTGGTCTTAAATAGTATTGTCTGGTGGCGCTTGTCTTATTATTCTTTATATTGCTTGTTTGGTTATTGTCAAGGCTATGCAAACAACTACCAGTGTTCATCTCTCTTTTTTTGTGTTTAGATTTTGCTTGGTCATCCTAATGCAGTTATTGGGTGCTCGAACTTTTTTTTTGGCAATTTGGGAAAGAATATAGGGGGACACAAGCCAAGTTTGTATTGCATATCTGTTAAGTAATTTTGCCAAGTTCAGGTTGAGAACAACCTAATTTATTGAGTTGGCATGGAGTAGGATTTTATGAGCAGCTCTCATACTCAATTTGGAAGCATCTGATCCAAAAATTCAATGTAAACAAATGCCCAGTATTTACATGCACCAAGCTTAAGCTTAACTTTACATAGTTTGTGTAGTGAATTCTCAAAGGAAACATAATAAATACAGAAAATTGGTTATGAGAAAAATAACAAAAGAAAAGGGATTGAGGAAAATCTCTTTGAAAATGTTGTGCATAACCAAGTAGAAAAGGAAAGTTCGGTAATAAATCTATAGCAAAAAAGTTATCCTTTATAAATTCTAACCTTTACTGATAAAAAAGGGAAATCATTCATTGTACCTGTGCATCCTATATCCTCATTGGATGCATGAATAAAGTTATGCACATTGGGAATTTCAGAGTCATCGCTGACTCCTATATCCACCGAAGGTATAAGCTGGTGATGAGTTCACATTAGACAAGCTAAAGTATCATGTTTGTGATTATCTCATAAGTGATGAAACTATATTTTTTTTCATGTTTGTGATTATCTCGTAAGCAGTGCAACTATATCTTTTTCACTTAAGTCAGGGCTCAAATTCCTTGCTGCAATTGTTATTTGCTATCTCGGACAACAATCTATAGTGGATTTTGAATCTACCAAGCTGCATATTGACCCCCTCATTATGTATTTGTATTTCTTCTATCATGTACAAATATTAGAGAATAATTATTCTTATTAAGAGATAATTATTATGAAAATATTTGAGCCTAACTGAAGAAGCTTTTTTCTATGCTCTGTAATTCTAGATTTTATTACTCCAAGTACCTATTTCATCTTCATTATCATATATAAGCTATTTTAGTTCATGTTTAATATTCAATTTCCCAAACTATGCTGCAAATGCTCCTCAGACATTTGTCTAAAGTTTTACCCCATGGCCTTGTGTTATATGGTCCCCCAACTTTCCTGGTGTTTTTGCTTTATTTTTACTATCGTAATTCTTAAATTTTGTGGGGCTCTATGTTTTCTCTATTATGCAGTTTCTGCTTCTTCTTTTTTTTAACAAGCTTGAATTTCTGAATTTTTTTCTGGTGCAGGTCATTCCTCAATAAAAAGAACAAAGGAAAAGTGCCGAAAAAAGAGCACAAAGCTAAGAGAGAAAAGCTGAAACGCGATCATTTAAATGAGCTCTTTTCAGAGCTGGGCCATGCACTTGGTAGTTTTCCCCTCTTATAAAAGTTCAAATGACATTGTCGATGTAGCCCACATGTGCCTGACTTGATGAACTAGTTTAAATTGCTCAGATTATTCTGTTGAAAGAATTAGAATATACCCTTTTTCTGCTGAAAATTTAGTACAGTACTTTGTTCTTCCATTTTTTCTATAAAATAATTATGGTCCAAAGATGGAATTTCATTTCTTGTTTTAATTCTACCTTGCTTATTGTCCTGGGTGGTTTTGATGGAAAGTGGTTTATCACAAGGAAAATAAATTGAGGTAGTTCGGTATGGGGCATTCATTCGATGCCACTTTGTCAGCATCTCCATATTTTTGCCTATTGGTAGTGCTGGAAGCTTCCATTTAAGAAGAGATGGTCTGCATCATCTTCTGATGTGGAATCTCCTTCTCTAATGCAGATTGCCTGATATAACATCTTACGAGCAGAACATAGCTGTGATAATTGTTTTCTATGGGATGTCCATATTGCAATTTCAAAACAATTTTATTGCTCATGTTGGTATTGTTGAAATATGATAACTTTTATAATTTTGTTTCAACATAATGTGTTTATTTACAGAACCAGCGAGGCAGAATAATGGCAAGGCCTCTATATTAGGTGATGCCACTCGAATAGTACGGGATCTCATTCAACTGGTAGAATCTCTCAGGAAGGAAAATGCTGCTTTGGTGACTGAATCTCAGTATGTAAGTTCCTCAAACACAATACAAACTCTTTTAACTAATAATATTTATATCCGGTTTCTAAATGTTGCCATCCTTCATGTTTGGAACATATTATTCTCATTTAGAAAAACACAAAGGGTAACACAGGTGTTTCAATAAATTTATAAATTGAATTTTCTCCATACTTGGAGGACAAACATGTAAAAAACAAACATATAGTTCAAAACCAATTTGTATACTATCTCTAGTCTATATAAATGAAAACTTTGACATCGCCATTATTAATTATTTGATTATTTGTGAACATGATATTCAAATTAAAGCTTAATGTCCGCTTGTTAGAAATCTCCCTTAATTTTCCATAGATGCTACATGCAGTCTTCCTCCTACCTTTTCTGAACAGAAAAATATGCACACTTGCTACTAAAGGTCATTTTCTTACCATTTTTTAAGGGTAAAAACGCAACTTTATCACAACCCAGTCAATGGTAATACAAATATCTACAATACCCCAAACTGATATGGAGAAGATTGTGTTTCCTCTGAACTTCAGTTCCTGCTAGCTTATTTCTGATAAACTTTCTGTCTGGACATTATCCTTTTCCTGATACTTCTTGATGCAGTCTGGAGGCTGTTAACCTTGGATCATGAAACTAGTAGCTTTAGAGATTGAAGGATAGTTCATATGTGTATATGATGTGGTATTCCAATTAAAGTCAGAATCAGCATTAGGATAAATTTTGGAAGATCACATCATGATCCTAATGATTTTCTTGTACCCCAAGTTAGCACTAAAACTGGTCTGGAATTCTGACCAGGTTGCTGTGGAAAAGAATGAGCTGAAAGATGAGAACACAGTCCTTGGAGCTGAGATCGAGAGGCTGCGAAATGAACTACATGAGAGGATGCACTCCAATCCTGTGTGGCAAGATGGAGCCGAGGTGTCTCCTCCCGCTCCACCACAACCTGCAACTACTGCACTGCCAATGCAGCAGCCACTCGCCGGACCCCTTTATGTCATCCCCCTCCACCAAGAGCTCCATCCCTTCTCAGAGGCTGGCAACACACCAGCTCCTTCCACGCCTGCCTCCCATGTGAGGAGGCCACAAGCCAGATATCCCACACCATCAGATTCCTGGCCGCTGGAGCTTCTTTCAAGGCATCAAGGACCAGCCCATGAAGCGCAGCACAAGGGTAGTAGCAGCAGCATGACATCCAACGGTAGGGAAGAATGCGCAGATGAAGCGTAAGTTAGCAGTATGGTCTGTCTGAGAGTTGTACATGAACACCCTGACACACTAGATGTCTCGGTATGGAGAGCGTTAGTCTTTAGAACTTGAACATCGCATCATATCAATGATGGTGATGACGATGATGATGAAAAATGCACAAAGTTAATGAGAAATGATTTATAATCATTTGCATGAAGCTGGACGAGTGTATCTTTATGAAATTTTGAAATTTGAATTCAGGCTTCTCTGCATGCAGTTCGTTCTTGTCACATTTTTTTAAAGTCCTATCCATTCTTAGTGATGGGGTAGGACTGTGTAGTGGTGCATGCAGGTTCCAGTTGCTTTGCTGCTGTGTAATGTGGACAAGTAGGAGTTCAAGTTGATGTATGGCAAGACACGTGGCAAGGCACCATAACTGAAGTGGCTGGAAGGCTGGGACCTGGGACTACATTTCAGCCCCAGCCTGTAGCAGTCCATTCCGAGATGGATAAGCTTGCATAGCAAGTGTGGTAAGGGAGAGGACTATCTCTACCGTCTTTTGGACTCGGCTTGCAAGGTTGTTGCAGTGTGGTCAGGGGAAAGAGAACGGGATTGACAAAGTTTTATATAGAGTTGGGTCACCTATTAATGCAAACACCTGTCACTTGATTGTTTCACCCGACTATGAGTCTGTGACCTCGATCTGCAACGAATTAAAAACGGGATAAAATCAAGACAAGACCGAAGAATAGTTGAAAAAGGATTGGATTGCATTTGATAGCAAGCAATTCATTTAGATTATTAATAATTTAATAAAATCTTATTATATTATTATATTTGGTATATTTTATTTAAATAGTAATCTATCATGTCTGGTAATCTGAATTGTCTTCTAAAATTAACCTTAAAAGATAACGTAGATCACCAGTAATGTAGAATGTCAGCAATTTTTATTGCAGGCAACGTGAATTATTATACTTGGTACATACAAATAATGTTGTATAATATAAAATTAAAATTTTAAAATACTTCTAAATCAAATCTATATTTTAGCTATTTATTAAAAATATATATTTTATATTTTATATTAAGAATATAAAAAAATATTTTATATTAAAAATATAAAAAATATTTTATATTAAAAATATAAAAATAAAAAAATATTGCTATATTAAATAAATTTAATATAAAAAATTATATATTAAAAAGATGATATATTTAATATATTACTTTAATATATTAAATTTATATATTATATTATAAAATATAAAATAATATATTATATTAATACTATATTATATTATATTAGTATATTATATTATATCAATATAAAATTTAATAAATTAAATTTAAAAATATATAATATAATATAATATAATATATAATAATATATTATATTTATCATATTATATTAGAAAATATATTATATTTATATATTATTATAAAATATTAAATATATTATGTTATATTATATTATATAGAAGGAAAGAGAAAGGAAGAAGGGAAGGGTAATTTGGTAATGTAGATTACCTAGAATGTAGTAATATGGATTACCATCCCTCCTAGAGGTAATCAAGATTGTTTCTTGAGAGGCAATCTAGATTACCAGACAAGATAAATTACCATCCAGAAAAACATACCAAATACAATAATATGGTAATGCCCCATTAAATTGTTGGTAATCTGTATGGATTATCTGCTATCAAATACAACCTAAGAAATAATCTGGATTATCTCTGGCAGGGATGGTAATCCAAATTACTACATTCCAAGTAATCTAAGTTGCCAAATTATCTTCTCCTTCTTCCTTTCTCTTTCTTTTCATATAATATAATATAATATATTTATTAATTTAATTATATTATAATATATTTAATAATATAATATATAAATTTAATATATTATTTAATATAGTTAAATAATATATTATATTTAATATATAAATCTTATATTAAATTTATTTAGTATAAAAATATTTTTAAATTTTATATAAAAATATAAAATATAAAATATTCTTTATTTTTAATATAAAATATATAAAAATATTTTATAAATAAAATATAGATTTGATTTAAGGATATTTTGAAAATTTGATTTTACATTATGCAATATAGCCTGTATGTACCAAATACAGTAATTCATATTATCTGCGATAAATATTGTTAACAATCTATATTACTTGCAATTCATATTACTTTTGAAGATTGCTTGGCAATGTATTAAACACAACCTTAGAGGTCAATAACTATCTGATATTATTCATGATATATAGAAAATATACACATATCTATATATATATATATATTAAAAATATTTAAAAATAATTTTTGTGACGTGTGTGGCAGAATAAATTTGGTGAGTAACAAAGTAATTTCAAATATAATAAAATAAAGTTAGGAAGTTTGGCCTAGGAGGTGAATAGATCTACTGCCCTAAAGAAGATTTGGCCCTTCTCGTGCGAAGAATAATTGGGCCACACGCTCTCCTCCAAGATATAACCTGGAAGCCAAAAATTTCAACATTCGTTGGTGGCATTATCTCTAACAGATGCCGATCAGCCCGTATTCAGCCCAAAAATTTTAAAGCGAAAAAAGATAGGAGAAAAAAGAAATTTTAAAAATTTTTAAGATAGAAAAATAGAGGAGAGGGAGAGCTTGAGATTTCTTTTGGATACCTTGAAGGGCTGGGGTAGAGGCCTATTTATAGGCTCAAAATCTTAGAGAAAATTCTCAAAATATCCTCAAACTAGCCATTATGGCAATTATAAAATTTAATACAAAATTAATTAAAAATTTAAAATTGAAAATGGTTAAAAATAAATAAAAGAATAAAATCAAAAACAAAAATGCATAGAAATAGAAGGAAACGTGTGACCTGTGCACGGCATGCGCGTGGATCGCACGCATTGCATGCAAGGGGGGAGGAGTTGCTGTTTTGTTGTTTTATTTTATTTTTACAAACATAACAACAACAATCCCCTCAAAATTAAAATAAAAAAGGTTTAATATTATTAAGTTCAATAAATAATTTAAAACTTTTTGACTTTTACTCTGCTCAGTACAAGAACCTTCTATGTTTGAACTTTTATTTAGTATAAAATATACACGTATGAAGATAAGCTGATCATGATGCGGGGTAGCGCTATCTAGGCCATGTGCTTGCCTTGATTTTCACGAAAGTTGCTAAGAATTCGCCCGGGTCCCATAGTCACGGTCTCATACTACTCTCACTAAGACAGATCCTCTAAGAGTACGTACGATGGAATCGTACCTTGCTAAACTCACAGTCTTGGATCTATTAAGAGCTATACTCAATCTAACCGTTATAATATAGTACCACATCATAAGGATGGAGTGGAGACAGACTCATAAAAATGGTATCCCCAGACGTTACCTCAAAGATCGTTTTCCTTTGAACCTTAACCATGGGATTGCTATGATGGAAAAGGTCCACTCTGGTGACTAACATATGGGCTTCTATTCCATTCCCCTCGATGTCTTAGATACCGTAGCCTTCGAAAGGTATTTAGTCAAAAGATCTATCCAACAATATATTGGACAAGATAAATTCTTTGTATTTTTACAAAAGGTGAATGCACTATAATTTTGCTGTGATTTTATAGTCTTTGATAATAGGTTCTTCCCTGATTCGGATTTATATTAGTTATAATTAGTCTACAGAGTATGTCTAATGCCAACTCATTGTTCTTTGGCTATTATATGGCTTATCACCTCTCCAGGTGATTACAAGGTTTTCTTTATTTATATAATGCCCCTACTTCTAAATATTACTAGTCCTTATAAATATATGATGAGTAATTTATCCAACACACTATGAGAATGTCATGCATAAATCTGTATAACGTATTACACGTGCATATGTATAATATTCATCAATAATTGATCATTGATAAGTGTCACACCTCGAATCCAAATATAAGATCGGCTGCATGACTGGCCGCATAACCCTAGGTATCATCCTAGAGATCGTGCCAGGCCTAACCTTCAATACAATATCCAAACAGTGGTAAGGAACAAATCTCATAAATTATTTATTATTTCTAGAGTTTTCCATAAAGGTTAACAGATAAATAAAATATAAATAAAATATAAACTCAGGATTTAATACCTAAATCCTAGCTCATCACTGATTGGTCCCAAAGTCTAAATGATCTTCGATATCTAAAACAAAAATATAGGAAAATATGGATAAGCTACACAGGCTCAGAAAGTTATCAACACCTTCAATATATATATACCAATATGCCACTAATAACAACAAGCATAACACATCATACAACAAGATGCCCAGCAATATAATAATATAACCAACAACATGATGCAAATATGTATACTTAAATGTAATCGACACAGACACGACACGACTATGGATGGCCAACCATTTACTCTACTCTCTTAGTCCCTCTGACTATGGCCACGATCGACTCGTGGCTCGCCACGAAAGAGACTAGATCCTGTGTCACATACCACTTAACAGTCATGTGCCAGCAATAGCCTGCTGGAGGTCCAAAAGGAAAACTAGCTCTGAATATCACACGAGAAACATGCATCCTCTGCATGTGCCTGCCACGCATGGCTAAAAAAAAGCAACTAGCTCCTGTGTCACATACCGCTCAACGGTCATGTGCCAGCAATAGCCCTACTGGAGGCCCAAAAGGAGACTAGGTCCTCGTATGATTATAGTCGGACTAGAGAGTACCCACACCAATACAATGCACCCACACCAACACAATGTATCCACACCAACACAATGCACCCACACCAACACAATGCACGCAATCCAATGCAATCAAATGCAGATATATTATGTATATTTACTATTTCATAAATATATACATATTGGCATACAATATTAAAGGTTAAGATAACTTACCGAAGAGCATCCATCAACTAGTACAGTCCAACACTAAACCGGGTCTTCCAAAGTCAACAATGATCCTGAATTATAATTTAAAAAGAAATTAAATAGAAACTAAATTTCCCGGGACATCCACAACTAACAGTTCTTTTCCTCCCTTCCTCCACCTTCCTTTTATTAATTAATTATTATTATTACATATATTATTTTATTATTAATTTTTCAAATGGTACCTTTGCTGGGCTGGCCCGGCCCAACAGAGCCCGGCCCAACACAAAACCTGGCCCAACCCCTGTTAACAGAGTCGATCCTTCTCTGTTAACAGGCCGAGCAAGTCCCTCCCCCTCCACGAAAACCGGAAGGAATGACATCAATCATTGCGATCGACTACCCGGGAAAGATTGCCGGAAGGGAAGGGACCGACGGTCCCTTCGACGGCTGTCCGGCCACCTGCCGGAAAAACCAAACAAATCAAATCTCTCCCCCCCCGATGCACCTCCCATGGCTTGGCTGAGCCAGTCTCCCTTACTGCCAGCAGCGGTCATGGGAGACGGCCATGGATGAGGGGGGCTCGACTGACCGGAACGGACGGTGGCGTGACCACCGGTAGTCGTCCGATAGCCCAAAAAAAATTGTAAAAATATAAATATATAACATATCCCTCTTCCTCTCGTGCCGGTGATCTCCGTTCAGGCCCACGATCGAACGAAACTAGGGTTTAAAACCTTACCGGCAAGGTCGGCAGCGGATTCGACTGTGCCGGAGGTAGATGGCTTTAGAAATAGTAGAGGCACAAAAGGGGGAAGGCGTTGTCCGGCGGATCGGCATCGGTTTCCAGGCGTCCGTCGGAGGAGGAGAGGTCCGGGCTGGGCAAAGGCACGCAAGGACCCCTTTAAAACTCGAGGAAGATCCTTATCCTCCCAGCGCCGTCGACGACCTTCCCCGCTTCTTTCGCCGGTCGTTCCGTGGTTCGGTGCCAGGATAAAGTCGAACTGAAGTTGGCAAGGGCTGCCGACTTTAGCCCAACATCGACCCAATAACACTGGGCCTCACATTCTCCCCTCCTTAAAAAAAAATTTATCCTCAAAATTTTAAAAATCTAAGTCCTCCAAAACTCAAAAAAAAATGCACAATTCAAAACTCACATGATTGAATAATTCCCAACATATATAAGATCAAGCAACCCAAACCAAAACTACTAACATAAGTCATCCATACCATGCCCAAATAATATCAAAATTAGATTCTCCAAAATAAATCAATTCCATAATATAACTCAAATTATACCTCCATATACCCATTATCTAACCTTGATGATATCCTTCCAAAAAATAAGTTAAGAAAATTTTAATCCAACATTTTATTCGTGCAAGCCTTCAATACTTAACAAAATCCTTAAATCTATAACATACACCTATCAAAGGGAATTAAATAAGTCAAAATCCTACTTCTATCCCACTCTCACTAACTAAGTCATCTTGATCTTAAACCTTTGCTCTGATACCACTCTGTCACGCCCCCCGAATCCAAATATAGGATCGGCTACGTGACCAGCCGCACAACCCTAGGTATCACCCTAGAGATCATGCCAGGCCTAACCTTCGATACAATATCCAAATAGTGGTAAGGAACAAATCTCATAAATTATTTATTATTTCTAGAGCTTTCCATAAAGGTTAACAGATAAATAAAATAAAAATAAAATATAAACTCAAGATTTAACACCTAAATCCTAGCTCTCACTGACTGGTCCTAAAGCCCAAATGATCTTCGATATCTAAAACAAAAATATAGGAAAACAGGGATGAGCTACACAGGCTCAGTAAGTTATCAACACCTCTAATATACATACACCAATATGCCACTAATAACAACAAGCATAACACATCTAACAACAAGCATAACACATCTAACAACAAGCATGACACATCTAACAACAAGCATGACACATCATACAACAAAATGTCCAGCAATATAATAATATAACCAACAACATGATGCAAATGTGTACACTTAAATGCAACCGACACAAACACTACACGACTATGGATGGCCAACCATTTACTCTACTCTCCTAATCCCTCTAACTATGGCCACGATCGGCCCGTGACTCGTCCCGAAAGAGACTAGATCCTGTGTCACATACCGCTCAACAGTCATGTGCCAGCAATAGCCCTGCTGGAGGCCTAAAAGGAAAATTAGCTCTGAGTATCACATGAGAAACATGCATCCTCTGCATGTGCCTGCCATGCATGGCTAAAATAAAGCAACTAGCTCCTATGTCACATGCTGCTCAGCGGTCATGTGCCAGCAATAGCCCTGCTGAAAGTCCAAAAGGAGACTAGGTCCTTGTATGATCATAGTCGGACTAGAGAGCACCCACACCAACATAATGCACCCACACCAACACAATGCACGCAATCCAATGCTATCAAATGCAAATATATTACATATATTTACTATTTCATAAATATATACATATTGGCATACAATATTAAAGGTCAAGATAACTTATCGAAGAGCATCCATCAACTAGTACAGTTCAACACTAAATCGGGTCTTCCAAAATCAACAATGATCCTGAATCACAATTTAAAAAGAAATTAAATAGAAACTAAATTTCCTGGGACATTCACAACTAACAGTTCTTTTCCTCCCTTCCTTCGCCTTCCTTTTATTTATTAATTATTATTATTATTATTACATATATTATTTTATTATTAATTTTTCAAACGGTACTTTTACTGGGCCGACCCATCCTAGAAACAGGCCCGGCCCAACAGAGCCCAGCCCAACACAAAACCCGGCCCAACCCCTGTTAACAGAGTCGATCCTGCTCCGTTAACAAGCCGAGCAAGCCCCTCCCCCTCCACGGAAACCGGAAGGAATGGCGGCGTTCATCGCGATCGACTGCCCGGGAAAGATCTCTGGAAGGGAAGGAAGGGACTGGCGATCCCTTTGACGACTGTCCAGCCACCTGCCGGAAAAACCAAACAAATCAAATCTCCCCCCCCCCCCCCCGACGCACCTCCCACGGCTTGGCTGAACCGGTCTCCCATACTGCCAGCAGCGGTCATGGAAGACGGCCATGGATGAGGGGGGATCGGATGACCGGAACGGACGGCGGCGTGACCATCGACAGCCTTCCGGCAGCCCAACAAAAATTTTAAAAATATAAATATATAACAGATCCCTCTTCCTCTCGTGTTGGTGATCTCCGTTCAGGCCCATGCTCGAACGAAACTAGGTTTAGAGCCATACCGGCGAGGTCGGCGGTGGATTTGACTGCGCCGGAGGTAGACGGCTTCAGAAACGGTAGAAGCACACAAGGGGGAAGGCGTTGTCCGGCGGATCGGTGTCGGTTTCCAGGTGTCCGTCGGAGGAGGAGAGGTCTGGGCTGGGCAGAGGCACGCGAGGACCCCTTTAAAACTTGAGGAAGATCCTTATCCTCCAGCACCGTCGACCGCCTTCCCCGCTTCTTTCGCTGGTCGTTCCGTGGTTTGATGCTAGGATAAAGTCGAACTGAAGTCGGCAAGGGCTGCCGACTTCAGCCCAACATCGACCCAATAACACTGGGCCTCACAATAAGACTGTAATAGAAGTAAAAACAAAGAGACAAAAATAAAGCATGATATGCAAAACATTTATGTTATATCGTGGCACGTCAAAACATAAATTTTTCTTTCGAAAATTATTTGTTCCGATAAAAAAACAAAACATGCTAAAATTTTAAAGTGTTGTAGATACCAAATGCTATTTTTTTTATATGATTTTCTCTTATTTTTTTAATTTTCAAATAGGTAAATTGAAAAAAAGTAGGGTGAACAACCTTATTGGATGGACAAGAAAACTCCTGAACAAGGGAAACAACGTAATGCAGAAAATCAAAAATAAACAATGAATGAATAAGATATTTATGTTATATCGAGCCATGTCAAAACATAAATTTTTCTTTCAATAAGCAGTTTTGTTTTCCTTGCTCGCCTTCTCCAATGAGAAAGATAAAGATGGATGTTACAAAGAATTAGTTTTCCCCCGTAAGAAGGGGTGGCTAGAATTTACAGCTGATAAGAATCATCGAGTAGTTTACCACCACTGCTTTCATTTTTTTACCTTGAAAATTCACCGCTGAGTTCATCTAGAAGGTGGCATAGGGTCATCTCCTTGCCAGGGGTATGTTGGGTAGACATGAGATGAGAATATTCCTAGTTTACTCCCTTTATGATGTTAAAAATTTTATGGACCACGCATTGTTCCAGTGTGGGAGAGCTTTACATGTTTGGAGATTATTAATTAAGGGCACTACAACAGTTGCTTCAATTTGAGGTTCTAGTGGACACATTTTTTATAACCTTAAAAAAAGGATTAGCAAACAGGCCTCCAAACCCACTTCCATTGGATCTGTATGTGGATTTAATCAGCGGCTAAGGTTCATTTTGGAGAGGGCCCACTAAGCTTATTTAGGCATATATTATGAAAATATCTTTGATAACTCAGGATACTTGGGGCTATCCTTTTACCTTTGGAGCAATGTATACTGTGTTTTTAACCTAGAAGCCTCTATCCCCAAGTTTTTTCAAGATTAACTTTGATGGCAGTCTACTACATAGGGGATGCTGGTTTTGTAATTTGATATCTGGATTCAGGATTTGTTGCAATAGCTCAGCAATCTTTGATACTACTGTATCCTGGGTGGAGTTGTTGGAAGGCATCTCAATCACGATGATTAGCTGAAGTGAGGTACATCACAGGGCTTCCAATGCCCATTTGCTCTTGCAGGACATTTAGTGGATGGTGAGGAAGGGAACGTTCTTCCTTGCTTGGGATGTATACAGTGAGGCAAATTGGAAAGCTGACTAAGTAGTGTCCTATATTGCTAACTGATGTGGCAGGATCGCTGACGTAGAGGAACCGACAGGCGCGACGTCAAAAAAAAATGCCACGTCGACTCTCCGGCTGGGATCCCACTACCGAGCTGAGCTGAGCTCCCTCAGGACGGCGAGTCGAGCTCAGTCCTCCGCCAGGTCGAGCTCATGAGATCGATGCCTAGGTCGGAGCCGCCTTCTGCCCTCCAGAGCGAGACCCTCAGAGGTTAGTGCCCTGCGGTCGAGGTCGAGCCAAGAGCTCACCCGCCGATGTGGAGCCTCTCTGAGCGTGCGCCCTCTAGACCGGGTCCGTCTTCTGCCCTCCGGAATAAGACCCTCGGAGGTTAGTGCCCTGCGGTCGAGGTCGAGCCAAGAGCTCACCAGCCGATGTGGAGCCTCTCCGAGCGCGCGCCCTCTGGATCGGGTCCATCTTCTGCCCTTCAGAGCGAGACCCTCGGAGGTTAGTGCCCTGCGGTCGAGGTCGAGCCAAGAGCTCACCCGTCGATGTGGAGCCTCTCCGAGCGCGCGCTCTTTGGACCGGGTCCGTCTTCCGCCCTCCAGAGCGAGACCCTCGGAGGTTAGTGTCCTGCGGTCGAGGTTGAGCCAAGAGCTCACCCGTCGATGTGGAGCATCTCCGAGCGTGCTCCCTCTGGACCGGGTCTGCCTTCCACCCTCTAGAGCGAGACCCTCGAAGGTTAGTGCCCTGCGGTCGAGGTCGAGCCAAGAGCTCACCCGCTGATGTGGAGCCTCTCTGAGCGCGCACCCTCCAGACCGGGCCCGCACCTCGCCCTCCTCCACCTAGAAGTCCTCGCGAGCTCGGAGCGCCTAGGCTGGAGTGAGCCTTGCCGTCCCAGCTCGGCCTCAACCCGGACGAAGACCTCACCAGCAGAGGACACCGGTGAGCCGCCCGAGGACCGTACCGGAGCGCCCCCCAAGCCGTACTGACCATCTGAGACCATCGGTTACACCAGAAAGGCAGGCAACACGTTGATCGAGATGCTACATTCCTCACCAACCACTCAAATCATCCAAGAAAGAAGGCCAACCGGGAGATTCAAACTCCGCAGGCGGCGGCCCGCCATTCGAGGCAACCAAGAAGAGTGTCGGAGCGCCTAACAACAAACCTTATCACGAATCAGGAAAGGCTCCCTGGGACACCGCCACATGTGCCTGATAGCCCGGCGGGGATCCTGAGACAAGCACCGAACGGTAACCAAGTTCACAGCAAACCCGGAGGTAACACAACAACTCCGAGGACCCAAAAAGAACTACAAGAAAAAAAGGAAGAGAAAAAAAAGGCAACCCCCACCAAGAGGAGGGGGAGGGCACCACCATCACCACCACAAGCACAAGCGCAAGCCCGACCAAGAGGGTGAAGCGTCGCTACCACCACCGATGAAGGGAAACGAGGGGTACAAAGAGAGGCGGAGGAACAGAGCATCCCTCTGTCCCCGCTATCACTCTCCCCCTGCAATGTTTATACCTTCACGCACATCTTTTACTCCTAGTACAGAGTCCATCAAGAGGGGCCCAACCAGGAGGATCTGTTCTCCTGGATCGTCACTGACTTGATCGTCGGAGTGCCCCCGCCGGAAACCTTGGCCCGGGTCTCTAATCGCTGTCTCGCAGGCTTAGGAGCGGGGGACCGCCAGGCGGCGAGGCGACTGCGCATGGAGCGGAGGCCTGGGAACCGGGAATGGTGGGTGGTAGGAGGAGCGCACTCCGACGCCGGCAGTAGCTACGGGCCACGGCGATCTTGGCGGCAACAGATTGGCATGCCAGAAAGGGAGGAAGATGGGACTAAGTCCTTCATCACTCCCCAGGTCAACACACCATAGAAGAGCGATGATGACACAAGCTGGACAGATCAACAGATTGGCGATCTTCTCTAGGCCTCTCCAGTATGACACTCCCTTCGTTACCTTCGACGGGGAATCTACTGATGAAACCATCAGGCACGCAGCGAAAGCGCGCTTGGAGAGGCATGAGCGTAGGCTAGCGCGGTTTCCCTGCTGATCCATCAGCATGCGAGGCTTAGCTGTCGAGCCTCCGGACTACAATGTCCGCCACCAGTGGAGCCCTTCATTGGCCACAGTGAGGCGGAGTGTCATCGCCTCCACCGCAATCATGGCCACGATATTGAAAGACGCCGTGACCGCGCGCAGGAGATCAAGAAGCTCATCGGGGAGACCCACCTCCAAAGGTTTGCAGGGGGCAGACCTCAAGCAGGGGCCCCAAGTGCTCGCCATTCTCCCGGCGGCTTCGACCACCGATGCTCACCCCATCACGAAATCGATGGGAGCGATTCCCTGAGGAACTGCGCACGCGCCTGAGAAGACTCGGGGGGCAGGACACCCCGGGGCTGATTCCCCCATCATGAGGGGAAGAGAAGGCGAGCGAAGATACCATGACCGTCGGGATGGCGGTCATAAACCACCACAGGAAGGCCCCCACAAGGTGGCCTAAGTTCCACCCTGAGGGGTCCATTACATCGAAGCGTTTGATGGCGTCAGGCTCCCCCGAGGGAGGTGGGCCTGCAACCTACAAAGACACCCCCAGTAAGGTAAGTTTCCCTACCAACGATCATGATACCGATTTTTTCCCTTTGCATGGGCATCCGCATGTTTTGCAGGAAAGGACCAACTCCAAGCATCCCCGAGCCCAGCTCCAGGACGTAGAAGGATATTTGAGCCATGTAGCTCTCCAACTCCAAGCATCCCCGAGCCCAGCTCCAGGACGTAGAAGGATCTTCGAGCCGCGTAGCTCTCCAACTCCAAGCATCCCCGAGCCCAGCTCCAGGATGTAGAAGGATCTTCGAGCCACGTAGCTCTCCAACTCCAAGCATCCTCGAGCCCAGCTCCAGGACGTAGAGGGATATTCGAGCCATGTAGCTCTCCAACTCCAAGCATCCCTGAGCCCAGCTTCAGAACGTAGAGGGATATTCGAGCCACGTAGCACTCCAACTCCATGCATCCCCGAGCCCAACTCCAGGATGTAGAAGGATATTCAAGCCACGTAGCTCCAACTCCAAGCATCCCCGAGCCCATCTCCAGGACGTAAAAGGATATCCGAGCCATATAGCTCTCCAACTCCAAGCATCCCCGAGCCCAGCTCCAGGACGTAGAAGGATCTTCGAGCCACGTAGCTCTCCAATTCCAAGAATCCCCGAGCCCAGCTCCAGGATGCCAACCCAAGACCGGAGCTCAGATCTCTGGTCAAAGAATCACCGAGCCAAGTAGCTCTCCATCTCAAACATCTCCGAGCCTAGCTCCGAGGCAATCAAGACCGGTAACCCCCTTCTATGATCTCCCCACTCGAAAAGAAGATGAGAGGGGAAGGAAAGAAAGAGAACAAAGGGGGGAGCCCGGCAGCCCCCTTCTCTGATCTCCCCACTCGAAAAGAAGACGAGAGGGGAAGGAAAGAAAGAGAACAAAGTAGGGGTACAACCAGCATCCTCTCCTCTTATCTCCCCACTCTAAAAAAAAAATGAAACAATAAAAAAGAGAGAGAGAGAGAGAGAAGGAGAGTGGGGATGGAAAGAAAGAGAGAATAAGAAGAAAATACAGCATCGTCAAAGCTACCACTTTAAGCGGCAATCAGGAACCATCGTCCCCGAGCCCAGCTCCAGGACACCTTCTCAAGACCGGATCTCAGACCTCCGGCTAAGAGAACTTTGAGCCACGCAGCTCTCAGCAATCATCGTCCCCGAGCCCAGCTCCAAGATACCTTCTCAAGACCGGAGCTCAGATCTCTGGCCAAGAGAACTTCGAGCCACGCAGCTCTCAGCAACCATCGTTCCCGAGCCTAGCTCCAGGACACCTTCTCAAGACTGGAGCTCAGACCTCCGGCCAAGAGAACTTCAAGCCACGCAGCTCTCAGCAATCATCGTCCCCGAGCCCAACTCCAAGACATCTTCTCAAGATCGGAGCTCAGATCTCCGGCCAAGAGAGCTTCGAGCCATGCAGCTCTCAGCAATCATCGTCCCCGAGCCCAGCTCCAGGACACCTTCTCAAGACCGGAGCTCAGACCTTCGGCCAAGAGAACTTCGAGCCACGCAGCTCTTAGCAATCATCATCCCCGAGCCCAGCTCTAGGACACCTTCTCAAGACCGGAGCTCAGATCTCCGGCCAAGAGAACTTTGAGTCATGCAGCTCTCAGCAACCATCGTCCCCGAGCCCATCTCCAAGACACCTTCTCAAGACCGGAGCTCAGATCTCTGGCCAAGAGAATTTCGAGCCAAGCAGCTCTCAGCAACCATCGTCCCCGAGCCCAGCTCCAGGACACCTTCTCAAGACCGGAGCTCAGACTCCGGTCAAGAGAATTTCGAGCCAAGCAGCTCTCAGCAACCATCGTCCCCGAGCCTAGCTTTAGGATGCCAACCTGAGACCGGGGCTCAGACCTCCAGCCAAAGGACCTCCGGGCTGCATGGCCCTCAGTCAACAGCACCTCCGAGCTCAACGGCCCTCGAGTGTCATGACTTAACCTCAAGCAAGGTGAAACCCTTCTCCCTAAGCTCCCCATACAAAAAAGAAAAGAAAGAGAAGGGAAGAACCAAGCAAAGAAGGCGGATGATAAAGCAACTCAAGTTTCATTGATTAAACCCAAATTACAAGTGTCTTCTTGGTCCCCGACATGCCGGGTGACCTCGAACAAGTACAAGAAACAAAAAGTACAAAGCGAAGCAAGGAAGAAAAGGGTCACTCCATGCCGGCCAGCTTTGCTACTGGATCCTGAGTCTGAGAGCTCTCGCCCTTAGAAGTCTTCGGCTGAGCCGCACTAGCCACGGAAGGGCCACCCTCAGCCGGTGTCTGAGGCTCTGAGCCTGCGCCTCCCGCGACGACCTCCTCATCAGCCTCCTCCTCCGTGGCCGAAGGGTACTCAAGGCAGCCACGATCCTTGTCAGGAACAAGCGCCTCGACCCGGCCGCGCAGGTACATGAAACCATTATAAAAGGAGTTCGACGCCATCTGTTGGATGTCAGCAACGAACTCCTTCGAAGCCTTAAAGTTGGTGACGGCATTCTCAGCACCCTTCGTGGCCTCGGCGGCCACCCTCTTCGACTTGGCGGCCTCCAGCCTGGCTCCCTCCACCAAGTTGGTTGCCATCTTTGCTGCCTTCTCATCAGCAACAAGTTTCTCCTTCACGGCCACCAGTTCCGCCTCAGCAGCTCGGGCGATCTCCTTGTGCCGGTCGGCCTCGGCACTGTACCAATTCAATTTCTTCTCGACGACGGAGAGGTCATCGATCGCCTTCTTTGAGCAGCTCCACTCCAGATCGCGAGCCGTCAAGAGCCCTTTCGCTCGTCCCTCAGTATCGGCGAGCCCTCTTTCGAGGTCCTTGATCTTCGCCTCGAGGACCCCATTTGCCCCGACCTTCTCCTTCAGGTCGGCCTTCAAAGATTCAAGTTTGGAGGCCTATTGTCGCTAGAGACGCTCCCCGCTCTGGAAGTGGCCCTTGATGTAGAGAGCCTCAGCACCAATATGCACCGTAAAAAAAAAAAGAAAAAAAAAAGAAAAAAGAGAAGAGGTCAGCAAAAAAAAAAGAAAAAGAAAAAGATGAATGAATGAATATGAAATGAAACATAAATGAAGAAAGCGAAAGAGCTCACCGAATACAACTGAGAAAAGAAGATTTTGAAGACATCAGCCACATGCATCCCGGCCATCTCTTACCGGTCGCACGCCTGGATGGAGAAGTCCATCAAGCATTCGGCAAGCTCGGGGCTCCGGAGGATCGAGTTCTCTGGCCCCACCCTGAACGGGAGATATCACCGTGCCTCCTCCCTTCGGCTCTCTCCGTGAGTGGGTGATCTTGCACTGCTGACCAAAGGGCCCTGGGGGGCAGGCTGGGAGGCCAGTGCCGGCGCAGGCGGCACCTCTGTCATGGCCTTGGATGTGGTCCGGGTCTCCTCACCCCTGGCATCGGCGGCCGGCGGACTAGGAGGATGGCAGGGCGCAGTAGTAGCAGCGACAGCCCTCGCCCGGACTACCGCCTCAGGCTCTGCAGCGGGAGCTACCCTCTCCACCGGCATAGGAGTAGCACGAGTCACCTCTGAGGTCGGGCCAGCAGTGGCGGTCAAGCTTAGACCGATCACCACCATGGGGGCGGCCGCAAAAGCGCTCTCACCCCGAGCCCGCCTGGAAGCGGGCTCCCCGGCCAGTCCGGTCGATGGCCTCTTCTTGGTAATGGCCAAAAGATCATTCTCAGAGAAGATCATACCTGCATGTAAATCACACAGCGGTCAGAACCTGTAGGAAACAACATAAGAAGTGCGAGAAAGAAGGAAAAGAAAAAGGTCAGGTCGAACTCACCCGACCCATTTGTTAGGTCGACCCCAGAGTCGACGAGGTTCTGCTCAGACAACAGGACCTCGAGAAGAGGAATCTGCATGGTGTGGAGCTGCTCGTAATCATCTCGGTCAGTCGCATCGACCGCAGAATTTTGGTTGGGAGACTTGTCCGGATCGCTCCAGACCCAGTCAACCCCGTTGACCTCGACAAAGAAAAACTTACTCTTCCATCCCTTGACGGAAGAGGGGAGCTCAAACTTAATGCCCTTCGGGCAAGAAGACAACGACCACCACCCATCCTCGGTTGGGTGGCGCTTCAGGGCAAAGAAAGCCCTGAACAAAGAGAATCGGGCCACGAACCCGTGAAGATGGCAAAGCACGATGAAGGAAAAAATGATCCTAATATCGTTTGGCACCAGCTGCGCTGGGACCAAATGATAATTGTCTAAGACTAACAGAAAGAAAGGATGGAAGGGAAAGCGGAGACCTCCGGAGAAGGTCCCCTCATAGAAGGCAAGACGGCCCGGGCCACTCGAAGTGACCTGTTCCCCCGGACGAGGGGTTGTAAGCCGGACAGAAGACGGGATGCCATAAACATCCCAGACAGTCCTAAATTCCCCGGCAGTGATCGTTGAGGTGACCCCACCAGGACCTGCAGGCTGAACAGACTCGAAAGTAGGAGTAGAAGGAGGAGGCAAAGAAGGCCCAGATCCCGGTTCCTTGATGAGAACCGGACCAGGAGGACACCTCCTACTGAGCTCAAAGCGAGCTATGTCTTCCCCCCTGCCGGAGGAAGAAGAGGAGGACGCCGACCTCCGCTCGGAAGGACCGGCCTCGTCCTGATTAGTTGAGGGGCGGAAGCCCGGACCAAAATGGGACATCCTCAAGGACAAAGGAAAGGAAGAACTCAAAGCAGAAGACCGGAAAGGAGACCGCAGACCCTGGGAAAGAACCCTGTTATAGTGGGGGAAGGAGGAAGAAGAAGCTGACCTGTTGCCTTAGAAAGACTCGGGGCGACTGGAAGGAAGAAGAAGCTTGGGCGCGGCGGTAGCAGGCACGGAGAATTCAAAAAGAATGGATGGTTCGGGCAAGGCCATCCTTTCATTTTGAAGTGATCCAAGGGATTCGTACCGATTCAACCGCTCCACCAACGGATCTGCATCATGTGCCACCCATCGGTGAGAATGGCATCCCTGCTGCTCTGCATTCTGCGCCAGCATTAACTGCTCCTCAGACGTGGCCACATGGCATCCCCGTATTGGCCCGCAGGGTCGGTCCCCGAAGTGCCAGTAATCATGGCCATCATCATGTCAAATTTTTGCCTTTCCATGTCAGCACCATAATTACACCCTTCGATCCGAGCGCCACGCACCAACGAGTCTCGGGAGTGGGGGGCAAATGATGTGGTAGGATCGCTAACATGGAGGAACCGGCATGTGCGAAGTCAAGAGAAGACACCACGTCGACCCTCCGGCTCGAATCCCACTACCGAGCTGAGCTGAGCTCCCTCAGGATGGCAAGTCGAGCTCAGTCCTTCGCCAGGTCGAGCTCATCAGCTCGACGCCTAGGTCGGAGCCGCCTTCTGCCCTCTAGAGCGAGACCCTCGAAGGTTAGTGCTCTGCGATCGAGGTCGAGCCAAGAGCTCACCCGCCAATGTGGAGCCTCTCCAAGCGCATGCCCTCTGGACCGGGTTCGTCTTCCGCCCTCCGGAGTGAGACCCTCGGAGGTAAGTGCCCTGCGGTCGAGGTCGAGCTAAGAGCTCACCCGCTGATGTGGAGCCTCTCCGAGCGTGCGCCCTCTGGACTGGGTCCGTCTTCCGCCCTCCAGAGCGAGACCCTCGGAGGTTAGTGCCCTGCGGTCGAGGTCGAGCCAAGAGCTCACCCGCCGACGTGGAGCCTCTCCGAGCACGCGCCCTCTAGACCGGGTCCGTCTTTCGCCCTCCAGAGCGAGACCCTCGGAGGTTGGTGCCATGCGGTCGAGGTCGAGCCAAGAGCTCACCCGCCAATGTGGAGCCTCTCCGAGCGCGCGCCCTCTGTACCGGGTCTGCCATCCGCCCTCCGGAGCGAGACCCTCGGAGGTTAGTGCCCTGCGGTCGAGGTCGAGCCAAGAGCTCACCAGCCGATGTGGAGCCTCTCCGAGAGCACGGCCTCCAGACCGGGCCCGCACCTCGCCCTCCTCCACCTAGGCATCCCCGCAAGCTCGGAGCGCCTAGGCTGGAGTGAGCCTTGCCGTCCCAGCTCGGCCTCAGCCCGGACGAAGACCTCAGCAGTTGAGGACACCGGTGAGCTGCCCGAGGACCGTACCGAAGTGCCCCCCAGGTCGTACTGACCATCTGAGACCCCCAGTTATATCAAAAAGGCAGGCAGCACGTTGATCGAGATGCTACATTCCTTACCAACCACTCAAATCATCCAAGAAAAAAGGCCAACCGGGAGATTCAAACCCCGTGGGCAGCGGCCCGCCATTCGAGGCAACCAAGAATAGTGTCGGAGTGCCTGACAACGCACCTTATCACGAATCAGGAAAGGCTCCCTGGAACACCGCTGCATGCGCCTGACAGCCCGGCGGGGATCCCGAGATAAGCACCGAACGATAACCAAGTTCACAGCAAACCCGGAGGTAATACAACAACTCCGAGGACCCAAAAAGAACTCCAAGAAAAAAAGGAAGAGAAAAAAAAAAGGCAACCCCCACCAAAAGGAGGGGGAGGGCACCACCATTACCATCACAAGCACAAGCGCAAGCCCGACCAAGAGGGCGAAGCGTCGCTACCACCACCGATGAAGGGAAACGAGGGGTACAAGGAGAGGCGGAGGAACAGAGCATCCCTCTGTCCCCGCTATAACTCTCCCCCTGCAACGTTTATACCTTCACGCACATCTTTTACTCCTCCTAGTATGGAGTCTATCAAGAGGGGCCCGACCAGGAGGATATATTCCCCTGGATGTCACTGACTTGATCGTCATAGTGCCCCCGCCAGAAATCCCGGCCCGGGTCTCTAACCGCTATCTCACAGGCTTAGGAGCGGGGGACCGCCAGGCGGCGAGGCGACTGCGCAAGGAGCGGAGGCCCGGGAACCAGGAACGGCGGGCGGCAGGAGGAGCGCACTCCGGCGCCGGCAGCAGCTACGGGCCATGGCGATCTTGACGGCAATACTAACCATTCTATTAACGTTGTTTGGACTGATATTGGTTGTGCTCCAATGGTTCTTATAGACTCTTTTTGGTGCAAGTGGATGGTCACACAACTCTGGTATGAGTGCAATTCATAAAATTAAATAACAAAAACTCAAGCAGGCCCCACGGACGAGTATCACCATGATGCCAGGACTAATCTCTAGTATGGTTTGTCCCGAAGGATGCAACTTAGTCAGCCACGTTGTTCAACTCGCAAAAAACATGACAAACAGTCACCGTAACGAAAGCTCGAATGAACCTCCAGATATCAAGGAGCGGATGAGCCTCTAGGTAGTTTTTCTCATCCTGAATCCAAATGATGACAGTAGCAAAGTCTTCCTTGATGAAGATCTCGTCCGCATGAAACTCCTGTTTAACACAACTAAGCCCTACCCAGGTAGCTCTCGATTCAGTCTCTGGGATAGAAGGCTTGAAAAGTCTAGAGCCCTCCACTGCCAGCAATCTGCCATCCAGATCCTGGATAACTTACCAAGCACCATCTATAGTATCTTTAACACTACCGTCAAAATTTATCTTGACAAACTTCAAAGATACGGACTTCTAGGAAATGAAAAAAACTTTCTATGTCACTATCATGTAGCATGGGAGTCCTAGGAACTTAGACCATAAAAGGTCGCAACGTCGAACGTCGAAATGACCATACTCTGTAGCAAGGCAAGTAACTCTCTCCAGTATCCAGTGTGCAAATACAATCTTAACATCGAATACCCAGCAGCATGGGAGACATTATTTTTTCAAACACCACCTTCCCCCCACCCCCAAAGAAAAAAAAAAAAAAAAAAAAACTTTTTTTTAAAAAAAACTTCCACGATGGATTGTGTGGATCGTTTTTGTCATAGTGGATTAGTTGGATTGAGCCTTATCTATCATTGTGATTGCCTTATCCAATAATTGAGGTTACTGAAATATGGTAATAGCCGCTATAACACCGTAACAGCCTTCATAGTGGATCCGGGCCCCTTCTATTACGTCAACAAGAAGAAATAATGATCGCTAATGCATATTATTTAACATTATAATGACCGGTTATTACAGAAATAGCATCCATTGTTTTCATTTATATTATTTTTATAATAAAATATCATTTTCAAAATGTAATTTTATTATATATATATATATATATATATATTTGGGTGTAAAATAGATCTACAACACCGGTAACTGTAAATTGACTAGTTACATCAGAGCGCAGAAGAATGACAAGGGTTGTAAGTGCGAAAACCGAGGGTTGACGTTAATGGTGATGCTATTCTTTCTTATCTGTCATTTTACCGGCATCTTTTTTTAATCACACTTTCTCCTTTTGTTTATTATTTTGATAATGATACACGTGAACCATACAACAGACGAATGTGAGTGCAAATTGTTCTGGATATGGTGCATGTTTAGCAAGGGAGTCAGCCTGCTGGATGCTAGCAGCTAATTCTGAAAGCAGAGCCCATCTATGCATCACAATGTTAGATTAATTGCATTGTTGAGTAAATTTAAACGTTACAGGCTGGTAAGAAGGAAAAAAAATAAGTTGAGGCAACTGGTTCGGTACTGATTTAGGGCCAGTTTTTATTTGCATCAAAATCATCCTTGAAATTTCTTCGGAGGTCTCCGGTTTGCTGTGCTTCCTGTAATTTTATTTCCCGCTACAATCCTGCACCCAAAAAGTTCAGAAAGTAGTTGAAATTAGCCAAAGCATCATCGTAATTGATGTTTTAAATACTGTTGTGGTATGCCCTCTTACCAGCCTGTGGGCTAAATGGCTATTTCACCTTGCAGATTACTGCCGGTTATCCTTTCTTCTTCCAATATATCCAGACTTCCTGCTGTTGTAGGAACAATAATCGTTAGGTCCTCGCCATCCTACATCAAACTCAACCACCAACCCAAAGAAAGAGGGGTAATGATGCAAGTAAAACCATGAATATTAAAAAGGTTGAACACACCATCCGAACTACGACTCACAAAATAGCCACTACACAAAAGGCCTTAAAACTTGTGTTCCCAAGTAGCCCTGACCGGGAAGATGCTTTGACATAGGTAAAAAGGAAAAAGTATAGTCATCAGAAGTGATACATATCAGTATATCACAGTACTCAAACAATCAAGCTTCATCTAGAAAGCGAAGTCATCGAGAGTTCTTTCATTTAATTTTAACCTTTAACACCCCATCCAGATTACAGCAATGCACAAAACACTATCCAAATTTGAAAAATCAAGGAAAATATCGGGATGGCATTAGACAGTCAGCAGCCCAAACGACAAAAAATATACATTAATCAACTGTTGGCCTTTATGTCTCAAGTTTGCAGGGCCCTTCTAACCGCTTGAGACCTCCCTCACAGTAGTTGCTGATGTCAAAATTAGTCACAGCATGCACACCACGCAGTTCAATAGCTGCAATGTC
Organism: Areca catechu; assembly: GCA_021397845.1. Classification (NCBI taxonomy): domain Eukaryota; kingdom Viridiplantae; phylum Streptophyta; class Magnoliopsida; order Arecales; family Arecaceae; genus Areca; species Areca catechu. Next base: position 9,360,730 of record CM038052.1, read on the forward strand.
GTAGGCCTCTGCAGCTTCTTCCTCGGTATCTGATTTTACCCCAAACGCATAGAGCTATCAGTAACGTGGGCATTTCTCCACTTAAAAAACTATTTAGTATTTGATCAGGCTGAGTGAAGATGGGGAGCTTAATGTTTACCAAAGGTTCCAAGGTATATATCTTTGGCGTCCCTGCTGTCACCAACACGACCAATTCGAGCTTGCCACTTACCATCTTTCCGTCTTATGGACCAAAACATACAAATGTGATGGGGGTCCAGATATGATTAATACCATCTCATGAAGAAACATTTAAAATTTTTTTAAAAAAAAGACAAAAATGTATAGTCAACCTCGTCACTCCTCTGTAAATTGATGCTCCCCTTGAGAAACAGCTACTTTTTCTGCCATTGTAACATGCCAGCAACAAGTTATCATGCCGAACAATGAAAAAAAAAATGGAGAACAGTTGGCTCCAACATGCATACCTCCGTACATATGCAACGTACTCTTCCTGGGACATGGTCTTCATTGTCTCAAGCTCTTTCTCATAATCAGAGACCTGAGAATAAAGAGATGAAACCATCCGGACTATTCTCATTTCAAAAATCCAAAGATGACCAAACATATATAATATCTTGAAGATATGAAATAAATAATAAGTAAATAAAAAAAAATCTTTACAAGATAGCATTAGTAATCTCACAGGGAAGTTTAGTTTGGTATTTGGGTTTGGACCCCAGTATTTAAGAGCTGCAAGGTCATGTGCTCTTGCTGCCTTTTCCTCTGAGTCATAGCTCCCTGCATGAGAAATCCAAAGATAACTGAATTAAATACCCTTTCTTCATCCAAACAAATGCAATACTGGCCAAATTATTACCAACACCACGTACCTAGATACACTGAGGGCAACATCACAGCAGCAATTAAGAGCAACAACCCCAGCCACGAGCAAGATCCAGAGTAAGGAAAAAAACAGAAACAGAGGTAGAAGCAGTAAGTAGTCAGCAATATATCTGGACAGTAATGTTCAAGTTTTTCAGCTCTGGCAAATGCTAAAACTGTTGAGGGAGGGGTTAAAAAGAAGGAACCAGCATAAACAGCAAAGTAACTCTGCATATGCAGCAACTGTAATTATTATAAATGACACTTGAATCACACAGCGCAGCAGCCAGTTCAACATTGACGAGAAGAAGTCCTATGAATTGGGCCGAGAGCATGAGCCAATGCTAGATAGTAATACTCAAAAAGGTCTTTAATGGGCAAGAGGGCAAGAGTAATACGCATTTGAGCAGACTGGTTGAGATTGAATGGGCAAGAGGGCAAGGAAAGTATCCATTCAAGACTGAAGCAGAACACATTTTACAAGGATATCCTGGATGTTACCACTTTCAATGTGTTTTGCAGTCAGATATAAGAAGGGATTTTGCTCAACACCACCTTTGATGAATGAGAATAATATACAAGAGTAGCAATTATGACTGTCTGGCAAAAATAGGGACAAGCTTAGCAAAGTAATTATCACATAACGACATCTCTTCTCATTTCCAATATAGGACTTGGTCTTTTTCTCAGGTTCCTACTTAAGATCAAGAGGTGCAGAAAGAGAAGCTGGGAGGTGAAAAAGCAAGTTACCAACAAGTGAGAGATCAACTATTTCTGAAACTAAGTCATCTAGTTATCGATTGAAATTTATGCCAGAACTCTAGCAGAAGCACAAAAACAACTGCATGCCAATTATAGGGGGAATCTTTAGATCCACAAGATAAAAGGTTGAAATATCTCCACCAATGCAGAAGATGCGAAGACACGATGATTATTGGCATATAAGGAAAAAAAAAAACCTATAGAGGAGTTGAAATATGCCTCTCTAGTCAGGCTCATCTTAGCTTCTCTTCATAAATATTACCTTCCCTTGAAAGGGTGGCCTCCTGGGAAAAATGTATTTATTGAAGGACCTAGGTTCACAGTCACCGAAGCACAAATAAATGTTGCTAATTCCCTGGATGCCAGCACATGTAGGCAAAGAGTACAGTAACATTTGCATAGCCAAGCTTGTTTCTTAATTAAATCTGACATGACCACTACCTCTCTTTACACTAGGGCGTGAAACATGAAATGTAAAGTCATCAGGGAATAAACAAAACTAAAAAGCGTCACATAAATATCCAATTTTGCATGTTGGGACCCATCCAGCTAAGAAGGCAAATTAACTCCTACATGACCTTCCTCCCCCTTCAATTCTGGCCCATGAGTACCTTGCAAAGGCCTATTTACTCAGCAATAACCAAAAGGGAAAAAAAAATCGACTGCACAGCTAAGGGAATCTACCATCAAAGTCAATTGACTCAAGTCCGCATCATAAAAATAAGGTAAAATCCCTTGTAAGAAGCACAGGAATGAGTATATGACTGCCTCATAAGATGGACTTACATGAAATAGATGTTTCCATGTATCTTGTTTAAATGTCATTGTTATTTATAAGCTTGGGAAAGTAGGAAAGAGAATTTGGAACCATTTTTCTTAATAGATTTATTGCATGCATCAAAGGAGAGAGAGATTCATCACTGCAGACAAGATCATGCAGTGCAGGAAATAGTTGACAAAATTAGAAGCAGCAATATGCTATGACCATCGACTCCTACAAACTGGTAGTCTCCTAAATATTGATTGAAATAAAAAAAAGAAAAAGAAAAGAAAAGTTGTGCAACATGAGTTCATTATGCTCTGCTCTGACCTCGAAGGGGACTTCCTTCAAATAGGCAGACTATGAGGATCATTTCGCATTATACAAGAAGAAGAAGAAGAAGAAGAAGAAGAACAAGACGACTTGCATTATCTGGTCCTAATATATGAAACAACTTATTGAAGTTGACAAAATAACCTTCAACAAAGAATTTCATATGAACCTCATGTTGATTCCAAAACATCATCAGTAGAACCAATGGAACAGACAGATCATGGAAGGTCGGAAAAAGCCACCACATCAATCTCAACCAGTCTGCTCAAATGCGCCAATGAGATCATAGATCAGCTTATGACAGTGTTTGCACTGAATACTAATGTTCTATATGTTGATAAATGTGCAATGTTACTAACCTCCTAAAGTTTCTCATACTATTGGCCTGCATCTTCTTAGTTCAATCACTTCATAAAACCCTCAACAATAATAATACCATAAAAGTGCCTACTGATTTATAATTAATAGTTCAAACTTTACATAGCAGAAAACAAGAGCATGCTTAATACTAGAACGAATGCATCGCATACCATGTTTGCCTTTCCGTTTCCGACCTTCTACTTGGCTGGTGTTATCCCACAGATGCGCCTCGAATTTCCCGCTCCATTTCAGCCTGCAATTAAACCACCAAAAATCACAACAAGCAAGAAAGATTGGTATCCTCACAAATGAAACTTTTCCAATCTAGGCTCTCCCCCTAAACTCACCTGGTAACTCCATGATAGCTCGACGACCGCGGGGCAGCATACTTCTTCATCGCCGCTGCAAGAAGAGTACCGACCTTCTTCTCTGGATTCTTGCCAGGTCCAGCCATGGCATCAGCTGAGCTACCGCTATTGGTGACCTCGACGGACTCGGCCTTCTTCTCAGCATCAGTGCCGGTCGCATTAAGCTCTTCACCACTTCTTGAAGAGATCTTGTCAAAGATGGGCGCATACATGGCAACAACCAAACAAGCGCCATCAGCTGCGTCGGAGGAATCAGCCTTCTTCTCGTTATGATCTTCACTATTTCTCGATGGCACATCCGACCTAACTCGTTCTTTTCCAGCGCCAGCTTCTTCCAAAGATTCAGCCTTCTTTGCAGTGGTGGCTTCTAATGGATCAGATTTCTCCCCGGCAGCAGCATTAGCAACGGAATCCGCTTCACGGGCGGCGTCCTCGTGATGTCCAGAAGCCTCTGAGGGTTCCGCGGCAGCCTTTTCACCGGCAGCGTTAGATTCGGAGCGCTCGCCGCCATCGTCAAAAGACCGCAGCAGGGAAGCGGGATTTTTCGAAGGCTGGCCATCCTCCAACGGATCCGGCGATCTCTTTTCTTCGCTCATTTGTGCGCAACCCAAGCTCTTTCCCTTCTCGAAACCCTAATCCCTCTTCCAGTTCTTGAAACCCTAGTAATAATTCTTGACTCCAGAAGATCAAATGCGAAACTATTAAAAACTATCACAAGATCGCCATAAAGGAAAAACAACTTTTTGTAGTTTCTTGGCAGATATTGAATCAATAGAACTAGAGAAAATATCAAAAAATTCGTTTATCTCGAGATTTTGAGCAAAAATTCTTGGTTTACCGTTGAAATCAAGGAAGAAATTAGAGAAAGGATAGGGAATTATTAAAGGGAAACGATCGGAACCTTTGCGCTAGATTACAGTAGCACGCAGAGAGTGGGAGAAAACGCCCAGGGTTTGGTACTCCGCTTCGTCGTCACGCTAGGCCTTTTGCCGCCACGAGGAGTCGCCCCATACGGTTCCCGCCGTACACGAGGGATACCGTACTCCGCGCTCATCTGCCGTTCGATCGTGGCAGATCGTAACGCGCTGGATCGCTCAGCGAGCGCGCAGATCGAGGGGCTGGGGCCGCGCGTGCATCGAGATCCGAGCACGGCAGCCTTGAAGAACACCACGCGTCCCGTGGAAAGCCACGGATCAGGGGGCGGGTTCGGAGCATGGTGCTTTGTAATCTGATTGACTCTGGATGTGCATGCATACGAATATATAGGCATGAGTTGAGTACAACCTAAAATACCATGGTTATTTATATTTTTATGTGGCCAACGTGCAAATATCATAGTATTCGGAAAGGGTTTATTTATTTATTTATTTATTCCACGGCAAAACCAAGCTAAATTCCTCGAGGTCTGTTTTTTTATGGATAAAAAATTTAGTTGAATACCTATATTTTTAAAATAAATATTTTTTAAAAAACATTTAGATAAAAAATAATTTATTTATATTTTTTTATATTGAAAGAGTGATTTTAAAATTGGTTACACATATTCTTTTATATTATTACTTTTCTACGTAAATTATAAAATTTATTCATATTTTCCCTTATATCCTTTATGGGACTAGAATTTGGAATGGTGGACAATTGAGTTGGCGTTAAATGATAAGATATTATAAATCAAGAGGAGAGCATTTTAAGAATAAAATTAAATGTTTACTTTATTGTCCGCTAAGAAAATGGTTTAACCACCTTCCAAATAGATTCATATAGTAATTTATCCATCTTAAAAAATTTGAGAATATAGAAAGTTGGTCAATAGAAAAATTGATCAAATTTTTTATGATACTTTCCCATAAAAGAATGGATCATAAAGGCTAGCCAATATATTGCACAATTACACTTACTATGTATGGCTTTGAAAAATAAGGAAGACTTCCTCCAACATGCAATGTTCGTCAAGAGGGGGTTAGCTGTAGACCTACAAGAAGAGAAAAATAAGATACACAACAGAAAAAAAGCTATCTACTGATCTACCAGCTTTCTATGGCATCTTACTTTGTACATATCTAAGAATGAATGCCATGTGTACCTCTAATAATGAATGCTACTGCAGCATTAGCTTGCTATAGACTATAGTGATCCATCAAAATGTACCTCAAATACTATAAGAGGAGAAAAAGGCCCGATAAGAGACAATATAGTGAAAGAGAAAGGGAAGGAACTACTCCAATACCTTGGGCGAGAATTGACCTTCCAATGTATAGTTGAATCTTAAATGATAGCAAAGAAATAATATGACCAACTTTGTTAGAGGAAAACTCAAAATTCCTTCCTAACTTTTTTCTAACCAACTTTCCTCTAAATCAAAAATATTTTTCTTATTTGAAAACTTATTGCATAATTCTTTCAAATCAAAATTCTTTTTTCTAAAATTTCTTTTTCTTTAGAAAGATTATTCTTGTTAATTTCTAAAATATCAATCTTTGTATTTAAATCATGGTTTTTATTGGCAAGATTGGTGTTCTCAAGAGAAAATAATCTACATATCTTTTTAATTTCTTGTGCTTAATTTTTAGCAATTTGTTTTCATACACAAGATCATTAAATGTATAATATAATTCATCAAAGGTAAACTCATATTCATTTTCATAATATACATCTTCCTTATTTGCCATGAAGCAAAGATTGGCAACTTGTTGCTCTTCTTCCGAACTAGAATCTTCACTATCGCTCCAAGTTACCATCATTGCCTTGAAATTCTTTTTAGCCTTGAGGGCTATTATCTTTCTCTTCTCTTGATCAGCAACCACTTCTTTGCATTATAAATTCAACTCATGGATCATGAATGAACCAATAAGCTCCTCCAAAGGCAGGGTATCAATATCTTTGACTTCTTGGACCGCCGTTACCTTTGGATCCCATGATATTGGCAAAGATCTAATAATTTTATTAACCAAATCAGCATTAGTATAGACTTTGCCAAGACTTTTCAATTCATTAACAATAGTCATAAATCTAGTATATATATCAGATATAAATTCAAAATGCAGTATTTCAAACATTTCAAAAGAATGAACAAGCATATTAATTTTAGTATTTTTCACTTGAAAAGTATCCTCATGAGTAATTTCAAGTGTGTCCCATATCTCCTTCGTTGATGTGCATGTGGAGATCCTATTGAATTCATTAGATTCCAATGCATGATAAAGCAAGTTCATTGTTTTAGCGTTAATTTCAGATTGCTTGATGTCATATTCATTCTAATCCTCTTCGAGCTTTGGAATGAAAATGCCATTAACCAAAATGAAAGGAATATGAGGACCATGAACTATAACTTTTCAAAGATAATAACTAATAGATTGAATATAGATGCGCATGCGAGTTTTCCAAAAGGTATAATTAGAGCCATTGAAAAACGGTGATCTATTAGTTGCATGTTCTATAGCAAAACAAGCACCTTCTAGGGCTGCCATGATCTTTTAACTCAAAATCATTGTATTCTTTGCAAAGCACCAAGTTTAGATACCAACGATTTTGGGTTCTGGGCTTTGATACCAATTGTTGCCTAGTGATGATGCAATCCAAGAGAGGGGATAAATAAGTTTTATAAATTATTTGAACTATTTTAATGGATATAAAACAAGCATGTGCTAATTGCAATTTAGTACTTGTGTTTTATCAAAGTGTTTGTGTGTTTAATGAAAATATGTAATAGAATTAACAAAGTAAATGCAAGAGTAAATAAGCAATAAATAAGAACAATTATAAATACAAGAATATATAGTGGTTCGGTGTACTCCAAGGCACCTACATCCACTCTCCAAGTTTTTCTTGGGTATTTTACTATAATCACCAAGATTACAGTCGATTAGTTTTCTGAACTCACTAATCAAAACCCAACTTGTTTTCCCGGGCTCACAAGTCAAAACCTCTTATTGGTTTTATAACTTAGGCTAACCTATAACCTCCGATGGTTTTACGGGCTTACCAATAACCTATGTTGGTTTTACGGGATCATCAACAATCTATGTTGGTTTTACACAAAGGCTAACTAACAACCTCTTTAGTTTTTCAAGGCTCACCAAAAATCTTGATACAATAATGTAAGAATGAAAGTAAAGAATATACTAAAGCTTTTTAAAATAAAATAAGTATCTCTTTGAAGCTCTTGGATGATGTTGAAGAAGCTTGTCTTCAATTTGTTGAAGCCTTTGATTGCAACTTGTTGATGTAAACTTAGATCAACTCTCTTATCTTTGGAAGCTTGGAGGCTTAAACCATTCAACTCTTGAATCCTTGAAGGATATTTAATAATCTCACAAAAGTATTTCTTCCCTATTTGCTTTTTGGTGTTTATATAGCTCTTCAAACCATAGATGATTGTTTATGATCATTGAAAATGAAAAAATAGTCGTTTGAAGCAAGTTGGAATCAATTCTGTACTTATGAAAAACTAGCCATTACTTCAAGTGTCGACACTTGAATCTAGTGAGTCGATACTTGAGTTTGTTCATGAGTCGACACTTGAATTTAGTAAGTCGACACTTGAGTCAATTCAAGGCAAAAATTCTGGATTTCATAATTCTATATTTTTCTTGTTCTCAGGCCTTGAGTCGATACTTGAATTTCTTCATGAGTTGACACTTGAGTGTGCCAGTACTGAAACTTCTCCAAAATCAAACTTTAAGTCCTTCCAAGTCTTCCTTATATTCCAAAGTCCTTATAACTTGAAATTCCATGAATTTGAAGGACTTCTTCAACTGAAATACAAGCATTTTGTTCTTTTAACTGATATGAATTACTTAATCTGATAAACACATTAAAATGCATAATTAGTATTTATATATACTTAAGTATTTTGTCAATCATCAAAATCAAGATCAGAGTCAACAAAAAGGTTTGATGAGGGCCGGCCAAGAGATGAAGAAGGCTGGCTAATGATGGACAAGGCTAGGAGGATCGTTGGAGAGTTAAGAAGTCTCCTGGGATTAGGGTCAAGAAGGGATAACGAGGGCTTCACACCCCACAATGTTCTGAAGATCAAAGGAAAACTAGGGCCTCACGCCCCTCGATGCTCAAAAGCAAAAGAATAGGGTCCCACATCTCTTGATGCTCGAAAGTGAAGGCATAGGGTCTCACACCCCTCGATGCTCGAAAGCGAAGAAATAGGGTCTCATACCCCTCGACGCCCAAAGGCGAAGGAAAGACGGGCCTCACGCCCACTCCTTATGGAGGTAGAAAATTCTCTCTTCTAAAACTCAATTTCATTCACCATCTTTTTACAAAGGACTGAGGATGATATTTATAGACTTTCCAACCCTCTTACAAGATAAAGATGAAACCTATCCCAATTCCAACATACTTCAAACTAATAATCCTAATCTAAAACAAACTTGAAATTAAAACAGTTTTAAACTAATCAATATATCCAAATTAAAAAAATAAAATAAATAAAATATAATCAGAATGCATCAAGATATGTGCTGAAAGAGGTTCATATCAGGATCCATGCTAAGCTGCTCTGAAATCTGCACAGGCCGAATAGCAGAAGACTTCCTGCTCTAAGAAGTGTGTAGCTTTGAGATCCATGCAAGTTCCTTCTCCTATGACCGTGGAACAGAGGGAGGCGGCGTCCTTCGGTAAGCCTCAAAGAAGGGGCAGGTGGGAACAGCTCCGGGGGGGCTGCTCGGCAGTGGCGATGCGGACCTAGCTGGCAATGAGGCGGCAGCAGGCAAAGTCGACGATGGAGGAGCAATGGAGGTTGTAAAGGTGGTCGCGGCGGGCGCGCTCCTTTCGGCCTCGCACTTGTGGGCTTCGACCTCCTCGTCGTGGGGCTGGGGAAGTTGGGGCCGCTGCTGGAAGCGCCAACAGGGCCTGAACTTGGGGCGTGGTGGGGGCTTGCCATCGACGAGGTGGTAGGAGGAGCCATCAACGAGGCGGAAGGAGGAGTCGTCATCTGAGGCGGCGGCAAGGGTGGACTCCTCGAGGGCGAAGTCGAAGACGGTGTCTCGACCGGCGGAGGCGGATTGGGCGGTCGACGTAGGCCTGGTGGCGATGTTGATGGAGCGGGTGTTGGCCGTGATGGTTTAAAAAAAAGGTATTCTAGGCTATGGATGGAGAAAGAAGATGACAGGGATAACTTAGGGATAAGTTAGGGAAAGTGTGGAATAAAATGGGAATAAGGGGATAGGTGGAATAGCTAGAATAAAAAAATCTAGAAAAGAAAAAGAAAAATCTGAATGGGTTTTGATGTCCCCATCATTTTCTGGGATGGGAAAAACTCGACTCCATCGAGTCAGGCTCGATGCTGCAACTTTTTTCTTTTTTTCTCTAACCCTAATCCTCTCCCGCTCTGATACCAAATTGATGGGGGACAAGGCTAGAAAGATCGTTGGAGAGTCGAGAAGTCTCCTGGGATTAGGATCAAGAAGGGATAACTAAGGCCTCACACCCCACGATGTTCCGAAGAACAAAGGAAAACTAGGGCTTCATGTCCCTCGACGCTCTAAAGCGAAGGAATAGGTTCTCAAACCTCTCCACGCTCGAAAGTGAAGGTATAGGGTCTCACACCCCTCGACGCTCGAAAGCGAAGGAATAGGGTCTCACACCCCTCGATGCTCGAAAGTAAAGGAATAGGGTCTCACACCTCTCGACGTCCAAAGGCGAAGGAAAGACGGGCCTCACGCTCACTCCTTACGAAGGCAGAAAAATCTCTCTTTTAAAACAAAATTTCATTCACCATCTTTTTACAAAGGACTGAGGGTGGTATTTATAGACTTTCCAACCCTCTTACAAGATAAAGATGAAACCTATCCCAATCCTAACAGACTTTAAACTAATAATCCTAATCTAAAACAAACTTGAAATTAAAATAGCTTCAAACTAATCAATACATCCAAATTTTAAAAAAAATTAAAAAAATAAAATATAATCCAAATGCATCAAGATCTGTGCCAAAAGAGATTCGTATCATGATCCATGCTGAGCTGCTCTGAAATCTACACAGGCATGATAGTAGAAGACTTCCTGCTCTAAGAAGCGTGTAGCTTTGAGATCCGTGCAAATTCTTTCTCTTGTGATCGTGGAATAGAGGGAGGCGGCATCCTTCGGTAGGCCTCAAAGAAGGGGCAGGTGGGAATGGCTCTGGTGGGTTGCTCGGCGGTGGCGGTGCAGACCCAGCTGGTGGTGAGGCGGTGGCAAGCGGAGTCGACAGTGGAGGAGCGGTGGAGGTTGTAAAGGCGGTCGCGATGGGCGCGCTCCTTTCGGCCACGCACTTGCGGGCTTCGACCTCCTCAGGCGGCGCTGAGGAAGCTAGGGCAGCTGTTGGAAGTGCCAGCAGGGCCCAAACTTGGGGCGCGGCGGGGGCTTGCCGTTGTTGAGGTAGGAGTCATCATTCGAGGCGACGGCGAGGGTGGACTCCTCGAGGGTGAAGTCGAAGACGGCATCTCGACTAGCAAAGGCGGATCGGGCGACCGGTGTAGGGCGGGTGGCAGTGTTGATGGAGCAGGTGTTGGCTGTGATGGTGAAAAAAAAAAGGTATTCTGGGCTATGGATGGAGGAAGAAGATGACAGGGATAACTTAGGGATAAGTATGGAATAAAATGGAAATAGTGGGATAGGTGGAATAGCTGTAATAAAAAACTAAAAAATAAAATAAAAAATCTAGAAAAGAAAAAGAAAAACTCGGATGGGTTTTGATGTCCCCATCACTGGCAGATAGTATTTTGGGTAGGAGGCTTGGAGGCAGGGCGCTGGGATCACACATATACCCCGAGGGATCACATAGATACCCTTAATCACACAGAAAATCATACAGTAATTGAGGAAGAACTCAAGAAATTTAATTCATTAATCATCAACAAAAATACATGAGAGGGGGCCTTTATATAGGCTTACAAGACTTGGGCCATAAGAAAGGGTATATAAGTAAATCCCTAGGTATCCTTTTCCCACACAAACCCTAGCTAGATTACATGAAAAGTCTTTATAAGAAAACACCACAACTCCCTCTCCTTCTCAAACATATTTGGTGGCTAAGGGAGGTGAAAATAAAGAGGCGGCAACCTTGGGGAGGTGACCATAGTAGGGCGCCAATTAGGGTTCCTTATGGGCTTTAGGCAGCCCACTTCAGTCCAGGCTACTTTCCAGGGTTCCTGGGTCTTCAAATTCGGTTGCTGGGTCCTCCTTTCTGGAAAAGGTGAGGTGGAGATGTCCATAAGGTCTTTAAGGTGGCTCTAAGGTCTTCATGCTCTTCAAAATTGGTGCGCACATGTAGATGATTGGATTTTATGCACTGATGGATGCGTCATGCTGGCTGGAGCTTATAATTGGCTTGAGTTTTCTTCTTACAAGATTGGACTGAACTCATTGTAAGACTTACAGGACTCAAATGATAAATAGCTCAACATGAGCTAACTTAACTCAAGACTCAACTGAACTTGACCATATCCAAACCCTAATGGTATGGATCGAATTCCAAATACAGGACTCAATTGGAGAAAGGCCCAAAATAGGACTCGGGGGCCAAAAATGGACTAAGCTCTTATTATAAAATTGAACTCAAACACTGAAAGTACTAATCTGATAACCACAGAGGGTTAGAAGCCTCTGCCTTATTCTGGTGCTTCTGGTGTCCACACCATTTCTCTCGGGATGGGAGGAACTCGATCTCTTGAGTAAGGGTTACTCTGACTCCGGTATCTCTCAAGAAGGTCTGGGTCGAGGTGCTACAAGTCCTCTCAAGTAATCCACGAGTCGTCGAATTCAGAGCGACCTTACCAATGGACCAGGTAGTGTTGATAGACGCGGCCTCGGGTCATGATAGCTTGATTGTCCAAGATATGCTCGATCCATTCTCCTCTCTCAGGCCAATTTATAGGTGAACACTCTGGGTTAGGTTCGCTCTCAAAGGATGGGGTAGGTCCAAAAGTCTCACTAGGAATCGCTGCCGGTTCCCTGTACTCAACCAAGTCGCGATATTGAAGGTAAAGCTAATGCCAAAATTAGGGGGCAGATCTAGCACATAAGCATTAGGTCTGACTTTCTCTATCACTCTAAAGGGTCCAGCTCTGCGAGCATGAAACTTCTTAACGGTCCCTGGTGAGAACCGCTCAGGCCTAAGCCTAATCATAACAGAATCCCCTACATTAAATTTTTTGGCTCTCTTTCGGGAATTAGCTATTTTTTTATATGTTTCATTACTTAGATTAATCTTTTGGCTAATGTCCTTATGTAGATTGTGAACATGCTGGACACATGCAGACTCCTAATAGGTGATGCGAAGGACTTATACCAACACCTAATAGACTAAACTATGCATTCCTATCAAAGGAAGTTTTATTAGGTCCTAACTATAACTTGGGATGGGGCATGAGTCATGGTTGATGGGTGACATGTAGATGAGAATTTGACAGGAACTCCTAATAGATGCTAGAGGGTCTTCCAAAAGTATGTAGCAAATGGGATGGGCTCTAAGGGTTCATGCAACCTGGTAATCTCAACAAAATGTAACCAATGGTTCTAGAAACATGAGAAAACTCAAGGAAGAGTAGGAAATAGGAAGGGTATTCAGGGACTGGTTCTGGGCTAAAGAGACTGACCTTAATGTATGAACATTGAGTTATATCTATGGACAAGAAAAGGTCCATGCTATGAAAGGATGGGTCAATAATTTATGGAAAGAGATCTTGAACTGGGATTGAAGGGGTGAACTCCTGAGGGTACCGAATTAAAGAGACCATATCCTCAATAATTTCCACTTGGCTTTTAGGACTAGGCTCTATAATTGGATTCTCTTCTAAGGTTTCCTTAGGTAAGGTACTAGAGTTATCCTCCTCAAAGTCTTCTCCTTCGTATTCGTCTACTAAACTCATGTTAGCCTCATACACTTCTATAATGGGTTCTGATTTGTCCTCTTCTTCAAGTTCCTCACTCCTATCATTCATATAAACTAATGGGGCAGTAGGAGTTGGTTGGTCTAATAGAAGTCGACTAGGGTTGGGTTTGGGTTCAGAGGTACTAATCCTGCTAGGCTAAACTCGATAGTTCATGGGTTCCCTCTGACATGATTCGAATTCCATGACAAGTTGATAGGCATCATCCAGGTCATAAATTTCCCATTGGAATAGTTCCCACTAGATGTCCCTATGTAGGCCATCTTGAAATCTAGCTATGATCTTAGACTCAGGTTCAACTATGTTACATCTCCTAATAAACTCATTAAATTGGTCAATGTATTCAGATACACTTTTATTACCCTATCTCAATTTATACTATTGGTCTAAAAGTTTGTACTCATAAAATCTACCTAGGTACTTTTCTCTCAATCTACTTCTCATGGATCTCCAAGTAAGTATTTCATCTCCTCTTTAATAACATTCATCCTCAATAACTTCCCAGTGCCACTTAGCATGTCGAGTTAACCTATGTGTGGCCAATCTAGCTTTTCCTAACTCCAACATCTTAGTGTGCTCAAAATACTAATCCATTCTCTCCTTCCAATCAATATACACCTCAGGATCTAGGCTTCCATCAAAAGTGGGTGCATAGGATAAGGTGCTCCTAACGGATCTTTCCTCTGGGTCCACCAAGTGTGGGTATGAGCTTCTAGGGTTAGACTCAAGGGCAAGATCATGACGATAAGCTCGTGGATCAAAGGTACTAGGCCTAGGGGATTTGAATTCAGCATGGATCCTACGGGCTCCTTCATAGGTCAAAGGATATTCACCTATTCGATCAGGCTTATGGGGTTCAAGAGAGTCAGGTCTAATATGGGCATTAGGGCATCTAACTTTGGCATGGGCCCTACAGGCCTCATCCCGGGCCTCTGCTTGGATAAGCGATTGGCTCATTAGGATAATTTGTTCAGACATGGCCCTCAATTGGGCCTGAACCTTGGACTCCACGACTAGACTGGGCAGGACATGGACTGCTGGACTGACGGGTTCCTAATCTAGACTGGACATGGGTTGATGGCCTAAGGGACATGGGCTGATGGACTAATGAGCTCCTAATCTAGTGGACATACATCACACATAAGACAAACCGACTAAGGCTTCCTAGATCTAGAGCCCAAACAAAGTGGGTCGACTCAACTTACACACAATGTAACCCTGGTCCTTCCATTGGCCAGGTAAGAGGTGGGATGGTGGGAGGCCCCCCTACTTTCGCAGGGATCCAATTAAGGAACCACCGATCTGCTTAGAGCATTTGCCACTAGATCTCTAGCCTAGACACTAGCTTCCAGTAATAGGAGAGGTAGTGGGTGCACTAGTCTTTCCACAAAAGTTGGACCCAACCAGTTGGTGTTCCTAGCTCACTAGAGCAAATTAGGTCTAATTAATTTTAATTAGGTTGGGATCGAATGCAATGGTTGTGGTTTTGGACTAAGGAGAGGTGATCAAATCCTTACCCCATAGTAGAATTGCCCTTAGTGTAGCTTATGCACATGATGGCACACATACGAGAATGCAATTAGGGTTTCTAAGTTTTTTTTTTATTTTTATATTTTTTGTTCTTTTATTTTTTAGTAGGGATATAATTTGCAGAAAAGTACCTAATATGCAAGAAATATGCAGAAAATTAAAATATGCAAAATTTATGTAAAAAGAACCCTAAACATGATGAAAGTAGACTTGACTGAAAATTCATGACAGAACTATTCTCAGACAGTAAATCAAAGGTTTAGATGACTTAAAATCCAAATTAAATTATGAGAAAGTTTTGATAAATACTATCAATTACAAGAAATCCATCAAAATAAGAATCAGGATTTTCTGATCTACTTATATATAGAAACAATAAAAATAATAGACCATATGCTGGAATTACGAGATGCAGAAACTAGCCCTAAAAGATGCTCTGATATCAAATGATGCGGGACTACTTATGCATACAAACTAATTAAGTATTAAGTTAGGAGTTCATACCCTGAATTTGGAGCCAAGAAGTTAATTAAAAAATTCTACAGAAAATTAGAAGCAGAGGTATGCAGAAATAAACCCTAAAGAGTAAAAAAGAAGGATCACCAAGGCTGAAAAGTCTTGGTAAGGCTAGCTCTTCTGCAATACCGTAACTAATGAGGCAAGGGGGTGTACCAGGTATTGATTGAAAGACAAATCCATGAAGAGGTCGCTCACGCTCCCAGATGCGGCCTAGAAAATCAAGCTGAAGACCCTGCGGATCTGCGGCTTTCAATCTGATGACCCGAAAGCTTGCCGGATGGAATCCTGGATTCGTGGACTCTGAAGGACCTGCAATGCACCTAATAAGGGTTAGAAAATAAAGAGAAAGTAGGCTAGATGGATGAAAGAAGAAGGAGGGGAAGATGTTTGATGAGGGGCAGCCAAGAGATGAAGAAGGATGGCGACTAGGGTTTTGGGTAGGAGGCTTAGAAGCAGGGCGTAGGGATCACACAGATATCCTGAGGGATTACACAGATATCCTTAATCACAAAGAAAATTACACAGTAATTGAGCAAGAAGTCAAAAAATTTCATTCATTAATCATCAGCAAAAATACATAAGAGGGGGCTTTTATATAGGCTTACAAAACTTGGGCCATAAGAAATGGTATACAAGTAAATCCCTAGGTATCCTTTTCCTACACAAACCCTAGCTAGATTACATGGAAAGTTCTTATAAGAAAACACCACAACTCCCTCTCCTTCTCAAACATATTGGGCAGGCAAGGGAGGTGAAAATAAGGGGGCGGCAACCTTGGGGAGGTGACCATAGTAGGGCACCAATTAGGGTTCCTCATGGGCTTTAAACGGCCCACTTCAGTCCAGGCTGCTTTCCAGGGTTCATGGTGTTGATAACTTACCCGCAGGGATTGCCCCACTGGAGGACGTCCTACCCCAGGTAAGCTACGCTAGCAGGTGAAATAATTATGCATTTTAAATGATTTAACATGCATGCGGAAGAATTATTTCAAAATCCCGGATCTAACATAAAACATGCTGCATGTATTACAATTAAGCAGGCATGTATAACAATTATTTGGGCATATAAACATATAAGCATGATAACATGATGCATAACATTGTATAGGATAGCATGGAATAAACTAATTCCCATCAACTTAACATACTGTTTACTGAGAATAAGAGTTACCTGAGTGTTTCGGTTGATCCGAAATGAACAAAGACTTGTTCTTTTGTTTGGATCCTTCTCCCAGTACTTGAAATGCCAACCAAACCAGCAATAAGCTTTCACCCCACCTGGAATAACCCTGGAACAGAACTGTACTGGAATTCTGGTGTTGCTGAAATTGAAAACAGAGCAAGCTTTGGATCTTGAACAGCAGCAGCAAGATGAGGCCAATACAAAACTCTCAGGAGTTGAAATAAACTCCCTCTAGAGGGGAGACACGCCGGGGTTCCTGAACCGAGCTTCACACACGGTGCTAGCCGCCGGAAGCTTCACACGGTCACGGTGGAAAACAGCAAAAAGAACAGGGAAGGGAGTTCTTCTCTACGGTGAGCACACACCAAGAAAATGCTCTCTCTCTCCCTCTCTGTGGGTGGATCAAGAACCTCTAAGGTTTTTCTCTCTCTCGGTTTCTCTTTGAATTTCTAGAGCTCGCTGGTATCTTTCAATGGGGTATCAAAATCTGTAGCATAGCCTCTCACGGAAAAGGATCTTTCTTTGTTTTTCTTCACTCTTCTTCCTTTTGGAACGATGGCCTTCGATGGGATTTTATAGATGATCTCCAGCCCCTCTCATCCCACGAATCCTTGGCAGTTGTTCTTAACTACAGCAGAGGTGGGATGCCATCGTGGAGGACGAAGTAGATGACCGGGCCAAACAACCCATTTCAGCGTGCTTTATGGCCCGATCCCATAGCAATTGATCGGTTCAATCCAATTGAACCCGGTTCAAATATTCACTTAACCAAGAGAGAGAGAGGGGTTTTAATTTTGAATCCCATTCAAATTAAAATACAATCCAAAACTAGTTCAATCTAGATTGATCAGGAACCATTCCTAATCGACCCGAACCAACCCTGATTGACCTAATGCAGGTCAATCTATAAGTGTGCTCAAACAATAACCGTGATGAAAATTGCTGAGACGATTCTCAATCGTAATCGGTGCCCGGATCAGGGAGTAATCATCTATGGCATGTGACCTCATAGGTTCGAACCTAAACGATAGCACTGGAACAATTCCAGTACCAGCACAGGAAACCATCTAGCAATGGATCCCGGCATCCGGATAGGTCGAAGATGCGAGAGCAATCTATCGAACCTCTGGCATATGGTTACCGTATAATTCATCCCTTTGACCTCTAATGCTTAGGATGACCGAGGGTTAGACTGCCAACCCTGATTTGGTCAGTCCACAAAATGTCTCAACCTTGCAAGTCCAGTGACTCCTCACTAGGACTACCCCGGCTGAGGATTTGCTAAATTGAGACACTGCGAGACATTTAATCCAAACTGTTTGGACATGTCAATTCCATCTTGGTCCATCACTGCTCCACAAGTACTTGCCTGTACCCTGAAACCTTCCATCACCGGATTAGAAATCCAGGTAGTCTGGCACCAAAGCACATGGAGTTGCTTGCAAGCTACCATGATGACCTCAGGTCAGAGGGACACGTATACCCATATCCAATCATGAGTATCCCTTTAGCATAAAGGGGCTGCATGGAGTCATGTTCAATTGAGATATCACATATCCCACTTGCAGATTACATCAGTGTCACCACACTCCTTTGGTCAAGAGGACAACCAAACGATGTGAACCACAACAACCTATACTTGATACATTGCCATCCAGTACAATGTATCCTTTAGTTGTGAACCTGTTTTTAAGGACCACTCGATATATCCTCTCTATATCGAAATCAGTGTAGTCCTAAGGACTTCATCACATATAAGAGTTCATTACAGAGAAATGTCAATTATGATGAGCTGCCAAAAATAATCTTTTATTAATTCATATACAATATTCAATATAATGCTCAACCGCCTATAGGCTAGGTGATTGGCTTTTGGGACACAATTCCCAACACATGGGTCTTCAAATTCGGTTGCTGGGTCCTCCTTTCTGGTAAAGGTGAGGTGGAGATGTCCATAAGGTCTTCAAGATGGCTCCAAGGTCTTCATGCTCTTCAAAATTGGTGTGCACATGTAGATGATTGGATTCTATGCACTGATGGATGTGTCATGCTGGCTGGAGCCTATAATTGGCTTGAGTTTTCTTCTTACAAGACTGGATTGGACTCAATGTAAGACTTACAGGACTTAAATGATAAATGGCTCAACATGAGCTGACTTAACTCAAGACTCAACTGAATTTGATTTAACTGAACTTGACCATATCCAAACCCTAATGGTATGGATCGAATTCCAAATACAGGACTCAATTGGAGAAAGGCCCAAAACAGGACTCAAGGGCCAAAAATGGATTAAGCCCTTATTACAAAATTGAACTCAAATACTAAAATTACTAATCTGATAACCACAGAGGGTTGAGAAGCCTCTGCCTTATTTTGGTACCTCTATTATGCTCTCCACAGTCATGCCCATAGGGGAGGTATCTAATTGTATCTTAGGATAGAGTTTTCGAAACTAATCCTATACAAGGGTCAAGAATCATCTTAGGATTGTGCACTACATGCCTCAAAACAAATTTTCTTTCTATTTTCTATAAATTTTAATATTAATTTAATAATTAATTTTATTATTAAATCAATTATAATTAACCATTATAGAATATGGATTTCAATACATATTCCTAACAATCTAAGGTGAATTCTCCATCTAGTTGCAATTCAAGTTCTAATAATATAAAACTATGATATCATAGTTTAATGAAAAAATAAATAAATCTTGTATTTAGTTCATATGTAATTATTTTTTAATAACTATAATACTTATCTTTGCATATCAGTCTACTCAAGTTTAATATTTTGTTATAGTTCAATTGGAAAAAATATTAGTCTTTGAGTTAAATTCTTAAATTCCTGCTTAAAATATGTATCAAATTAACAAGATTAAATTAAAAATTGATCTTTAAGTAATGAAATTTCTAAAATAATTCAATATATATTTTATGCAGCTCTATCTCTCTTAGTCTTGTTCCTTAATTTCTTTCAAAAATATCTTTTCACGGATTTAAAGGATTCCTCTAGCTTCAAACCTGATCGATTTAATAGAAAATAGTTTCTTAGATAATAAGAATAATTAAAGACTTGGTTAATTTTTCTTAGTTTGATATCTGTCATTGTTAAATATTTTTCTTTTAAATTTTCTTCTTTCGATATAGGGTCAACTTTTAAATCTCTTAAAGAAACTGATTATCTGATGCGGAACGCGCCAGGATCAAGATTTATTCCGGAGATCGGACCGTTGGTCGTTAAGAAACGACCCTAGGTTAGGTTAAACCAAAACCCAACTTATTTTTCTCCAATTTTTTTTATTCTAATAAACCCCTTTTTTATCATATTTTTTTCTTTCATTTTTTTTCTCTCATTTTTTCCACTTTTTTCTTTATTTTCTTTTTTATTTGAAGTCGGCAGGGAGGACCGACTATGCTTTGAGAAGCATGTGGGAAGACTCCCTGCTTTCACGATCATGCAGGAAGACTCCCGGTGCTTTGATGGTCGTGCGGAATGCCTAGAACAGGGGTTCCGGTCATGGGAGGGACGATTTCGGTGGGATCTCGCCGGAGATGACGTTGGGCTGAGGACGGCAGCCAAGGGAGTTGGCGGCGCGGCCTATCCGACGGTCGGCGGGCATCATGGCAGTAGGCGATGGAGCTTCGATGCAGCAGACGGCGGTGGTCATGGCGGAGGTGGTTGACGACAGCGACGGGAGGGAGTTCCGACGGGCGGCGTCGCGTGGAAGTCTATGGCGGAGGCGGCTGTGACAGCTTGATTCCGGAGCTTGATGTAGGAGGAGGATTCTGGTGACCGTCGGCGTAGCGTTGTAAGCGGAGGAGTCCTTCGGAGGGCTCGACTGCTCGGATCGGTTGCTGCGATGGTGGTTGTCAATGGTGGGGCTGGGAGATGCTTGACGGGGCGTCTAGATCTGTGATAGGTGGTTTTGACGGAAGCGGTCGATGTGGGATTGGCAGACGGAAGGGAAGATCGGGCGGAGACTTGGCGGTAGTGGATCCGGGATCCAGGAGATGACTTCGTCAATTGCTAGGATGGAGCAAGGAGGGGTTCCGGTGGGTTGCTTTGATTGAGTGGCTCGGGAAAGAAGAAGAGGAATGGGGGGAAGAATAAGAGAGCCCAGAGAGAAGAAGCACTAAGAGAGAGAAGAAAGAAAGCCCAGAAAGAAAGAAGAAAAACCTAGAGAGAGAATAATCAGGAGAAGGGAAGAAGAAGGAGGGGGGAGGGAGTCGGGACACACCCAAGCTCTTTTTTCAAATATTCTTCATCGCTTCACTAACTTTTTATTGAATAACCAAACATTTTAAATAGACTAATCAAAGATATCCGATATTCTAATCTCAGATATCTCAATCCCAATCTTAACAAATTCAAACTATTTATTTAAAAACAAACAAACCCAATTAAAGGATAAAATAAATCCTAAAAATAATCGGAACAAATCAATCCTAAAATAAACTAAACAACCTAACAACCGATAAGATAAAATAATATTCTTGAATTTGAATTCAAGAGTGGTGCTGCATTAGGATTGGTGCTGATGATCAGGATCTGTGCTCATCGACTCTAGGATCTTGGGCTTCAGGTTATGGGCTGGGTTTCTGGGTTGGGCTGGCTTCAGGTTTTGGGCTGGGCTGGGCTTCAAGTTCTGGCTGGGTTTTAGGTTTGATTTGGGCTGCTTCAGATTCTGGACCGATATCCCCATCATTATCACTGTAGATTGATTGGAATATTGAGTTGCATTTCAAATGAATTATATGAAATATATAGAAAGTGTAAAACCTCTAAAAGACTT
The DNA here is from genome assembly GCA_021397845.1 of Areca catechu. Taxonomy (NCBI): domain Eukaryota; kingdom Viridiplantae; phylum Streptophyta; class Magnoliopsida; order Arecales; family Arecaceae; genus Areca; species Areca catechu. The sequence goes on from CM038052.1 coordinate 9,382,090, forward strand.
GGTAAGCATTAGAAGAAACCTATACTTGAGATAATGAGAAGGCTATTAGGTTTACCATTTCAGACTTTCATAACTTTTAAACGATAGATAACATACTATAAATGACTAAATCTATCAATTCAAGAATCTAGTATAAAAGATTCATAGAGAGGGATCTATACTTGATGAAATCGATGAAATATTAAGTTTGGTAAACAAACTTCCATCCTCTTGGTCTCAATTTGTTTATGATTTTAAGAGATCCCAATCTTCTCTTAGATCTATTCTTCAATCCATTATGCTAGAAAACTATTTTAGGCTTAGAGATATTTAAGAAAATTAGCTTAAAGCTAAGGTCAATCTCACTAAATCTTAAAATCAAATTCCAAACTATAATGATTAAAACTTTAAAGGTTATAATCCAAATTTTTAGATTCAAATGTTAAAATTATAAAGGAATGGGTAAGCCCAGGTACCAAAACCAAAAGAATAGGCCTAACAATTAGGTTCAAAGATTTAAGGAATAAGGTGAGAAGAGGTTCTGCTTTGTCTGTGATCAGGACAACTATCTTGCACCTCAATGCTTCTTCAGAAAAAAAGTAGAAAGTTATTTACAAGAAAAAAAATGGTGCAAAGAACCAATATCAACCTAAATCTCAAGTTAACATAATCAAAGGTGAACCATCTTCTTTTAGGTTAGTCTATTTTTCTCTTTCAATCAATTTAACTTATTTAGATTCAAAGTGGCAGTTAAATACCAAAGTCAATATCCATGTTTGTATTGATAGGTCTTGGTTATTCTCATACTATGGATTAAGTGAAGGAAGTGTGACCATGGATGATGAAATAGCTATAAAGTACTAGGATCAGGAATTGTTAACCTGAAATTTACTTTTGAAAAATCAACGATTTTTTGTAATAAACAACATTTACATGCAATTATAAGAAATCTGTTAAGTGGTTCATTACTTGTTCAATTATAATTCAAGGTTATTTTAAAGTCCAATAAAATTGTAGTTTTTAAAGGAGATATATTTATTGGTAAAGGCTAGGTTAGGACTTTTTAAATTAAATATAATTTCTCCTATCAATTTTAATAAAAGTTTAGTTGATTTTTCTATATCTTTTATGTTAAATTCTAAATCTTGTAAAACATAGCATGAAAGATTGGGTCATGTTAATCTTAGATCAATCAATAAAATATTGTTATTAATTTAGATCTAAAAATCAATATCGAGTATTTATAAATGTGAAGCTTGCATTCAATTAAAATAACAAAGAAAACATTTCAAGACAGTAATCTTTCGAGATACTCAAGTTCTTGAACTTATTCGTAGTAACGTCTATAATTCTAATAGAATACCAACGTACAGAGGTAGCTGCTATTTTATGATTTTATTGATGCCTTCTCTAAGTTTTGCTATACCTATGTTTTAAAGGTTAATAATGAAGTGCTTAGCAAGTTTAAGGTTTATGAAGTAGAAGCTAAAAACTAACTTAAAAAAAATAAAACTCTAAGTTCTAATCGGGGTGGTGAATATATTTTAAATGGAACTACTCTATTTTGTAAAGAAAATGGAATAATTTATGAAGTTACCGCTCCTTATTTATCTTAATCTAATGGTGTAGCTGAACGAAAGAACTGAACATTTTAGATATAGTAAATGCTATGTTTATAAGTTCGGGTGTTCCAAAAAATCTTTTGGGAGAGGCTTTTCTATCTGCTAACTACATTTTAATAGAATGCTTGTCAAAGTTAAAATAAGATTCCTTATGAACTTTGGAAAGGACATCCACCTATGCTTAATTATTTTTGAGTTTGGGGATGCTTGGCTAAAGTTGAAATTCCTAAACTAAAGAGAATTAAGATAGAACCTAAAATTGTAGATATTATTTTTATTAGTTACTCTCTTGATAGTAATACTTATAGGTTTCTTGTTGTCAACTCTAAAATTTTTTCAATTTCAAATAATATCATAATTGAATATAGAGATGTAACATTTTTTAAAAATATATTTTCTTTTAAAAATCAAATCTTTAGATCAACTGATGATCTTCCACTTTCAATTGATTTGCCATCATCTTCTTCTATTAATACTTCAGTAGATTTAACCCCTGAACCTAAACTTAAAAGAAGCAAAAAAACTAAAATTGAAAAAAAAAATGATCAAAACTTCTTTACTTTCTAATAGAAGATACTTCAACTATTTACCAAAAAATCATGATCTCACATAATACTCCTTTTTGGAAAGAGGCAATAAATAGTAAAATTGAATTTATTATTAGAAACAATACTTGGCTTCTCACTGATTTACCTCCTGAAAATAAACTATTAAATTATAAAGGGATCTTCAAAAAGAAGATGAGGACTAACAAAACTATAACAAAATATAAGGCTAGGCTTGTTATTCAAGGATTTGGATAAAAAGTTGGTATTCAGGTCAAGTTCTTTTAGCTTTAGCTTCTATCTATAAACTCTTTGTTCATAAATAGATATTAAGACTGCCTTTTTATATTTAAATCTTGAATAAGAGATCTATATACATAAACCTAAATGTTTTTATGTGCCAAGCCAGGAGAACAAAGTTTGTATTGCATGAAAAGTTTGATCAAGTAATTATTTCCTATGAATTTAAAATCAATAAATCATATAATTATCTTTATCAAAAATGAGTTGATGATCGATTTATTCTTTTTTATTTTTATATTGATAACATTTTGATTCTGGCTCTTGATTTGGACTTAATCAACGACATTAAGAATTTTTTATCCCATCATTTTGATATGAAAGATTTAAATAATATCGACTTAATTCTTGGAATGAAAATCATTCAAACTTCTGACTTAATTTATTTATCGCAATCTCACTATACTCAAAACTTATTGATAAATTTGGATATTCTGATTATTCTTTTATGATTACTCTTTATGATCCTTCCATCCATCTCTTAAAAAATATAGAAAAATTTGTAAATTAAGAAAAATATGCTTAAATTATTGATTCTTTAATATATTTATATAACCAAACTAGACCTGATATTGCTTATGCTATTTCTAGACATTATAGATATACTTGTAATCCTAATATAGTTCATTGGACTGCCTTAGAAAGTGTATTTTGATATCTTAAAGGTACTATTGATTTTTTTTTAATCTTTGTAGGTTATCCAAATATTTTTGTGGGTTATAGTGATTCAAATTAGATTTATGACATACTATATATCAAATCTACTTCTGGCTATGTTTTTCTTTTGGAGGTAGTACTATTTTTTGACAATCTGATAAATAAATTATTTTAGCTTGAAGTACTATAGAAGCCAAACTTGTTGTATTTATTTTGAAGTTGAATGGCTAAAAAAATTTTTGTTTGAGATTTATTTCATGTCTTTTCTCATTCCTCCTATATCTGTTTATTGTGATTCAAAAGTTGCAATAGATTTTTGTAAAAAGAAACTAATGAATAATAAAATTTGTAGACATATCAAATTAAGACAAAAATCTGTAAAAAGAAAAGAAAAACTATAATTTGTTTTATAATTATATTACTATAGATCTTAATTTTGTTGATTGCTTTATAAAAGATTTAAATATAACTAAGATCTTGGTATCATCGAGGGGGATGGGGCTTAGTCTATAAAGGACCTTTCAGTAGTGGCAACCTAACTTTTGTAATAGAGATCCCTTAAAGAAAGTTTAATATAGTAATAACAAGCTAATTAGTTGGTAAGGTAGTACATATGATTTATTTGATATAGGGGTCGTAGAGTCCATCTCAATTTTATGATAATTAGTGCTTCAATGTAATGGTTAGGAAGAGTATCTCTGAATGAGATCCGAGAGGTATTCCTCGAGATATGATATTACACACATACTTGGAGGGGCTCATCTATGTGAGAGTATCCATACATGACAGCAGTTAGAAATATAGGCAATCTATAGAAACTCTTATGAAATAATCAAGATACTTGTATACGGCCATTAATGCACAAGCACCTGATATGAGCTTCTATATTATGTGTACTATAGTAAAAATTTGAATGAAAGGAATGTAGTTCAAGATCTGGTTTACTCAACTTCTTTTAAATTAATATTATTGATATTAAGTAAAGTTAAGTCATTAAAGATATTTTACCTACTGCATAATATATGTACCCTGTAGAAATTTTTTTTGATATTATTTATTAATTTTTAATTATCTCATGAATTTTAAGTTTTGAGGGATTGTTGGAGGAAAAACTCAAAATTCCTTTCAACTTCTCTCTATATCAACCTCTCATAGATTGTTTAGTCCCACATTAGAAAAAAGAAAAGTTTGAAGTTGGCTTATAAAGAAAATCAATATCTTAGACTTTGTCTTGTTTTGGGCTATTCTCCATATACGCGTCCAGTTCAGTCTTGCTTGGCTCCCACATGAGTGATCGCACGATGACAAGGTCTATATTTTATTAATTAGGCCAATGACACTAATTTATTTGATTTCTACCCGTTGCCCTCATAATAGACAAATTAATTCCCTGATTTATGTTCTACAAAAGCCCAAATGGCTAGCTATACCACTCTCTTACAAACTCTCTTTAGCTCTATTATTCTTCTCCAATATTCTCTAAACTTTCTTCATCAATAATTTTATTTTTTTTTTCAAATATTTCAAGTTTTTTTTACTGTTGGGGGTTGAAGCTCTGTTATTTTTTTCATGCTCATATCCATGAGGGAGATATCTAGTTGGATCTTGGGATGGGGTTCTCGTGACTAATCCTATACGAGAGTTGGAAATCATCTTAGGATAGTATGTCTCCGGATAAATTTTCTTTCTATTTTTCATAAATTTTAATATTAATTTACTAGTTGAGTTTATTATTAGATCAATTGGATTGTAATCAATCATTGTAGAATATAGATTTTCAATATGTATTCCTAACAATCTTATCATTTATGAGAAAAGCAGTGGCAAAAGATCATTCTAGGCCTTTTATAGTAATACATATTGAAATATTGATGAACCTTGGCAAAAAAAAGTAGGATTAAGTCCATCATTCTAATTAGGTGATGCCAACAATGCTGTGCAAATTAAGAAGCAAGAGACAATGACATGAGTATGGTCCTCCATTGACGTAGGGCAAAAGTCATATAATGGTTGGTCATCGTCCCAGACTCCTCATCAATGTATACGTCGCTTGCAAGGAAGCTTATCCTACACTACTTTTCACCAAAATGTCTTTATTCTTAATGGTACATCCGTACAACAAAAGTCCAAATCCAACAAGAAGATAGGCATGGAAGTGAGGTGAAGCGAGTGAGCGATATAGCTCCCTGTTAGAAATAGAAGCAAACCTATTGGGACCCCAGATTTCACTAAAATGTCTTTTACTAGGGAGCAAATATTTCTTCGAGGTAGTTATGCCATGTAATGAGAAAAAAAATTGAAAATTTCAACAGCTCGAGAACAACAATGTCCTATGCGGGTAATATACCACCTTATAGTTTATTGCTCTTCTTAAATTTCATAGCTCATGAGATAGTTGAGTTTGAGAAGTTAAATTTGCAAGTTGCAACTTATGTATACGGTGAAAGAAACCAAGCAGGAGACTGGTCAGCAAGCAAAGTACTCCGGAGGACTTTATTATTCACCATGGCGACATGCTGCACCAAAACTTGGCTGGGTTTCGAGATCTGATGCGTACGAGGTTACATTCATGGGAAAAGCCTGTTTATATCGTGTAAATAAGTTTGGGTTACATTTAGAATCTCTTGAATGTCTTACATTGATATATAAGGGTTCCCATGGTTCAGATTTGGGTTAAATAATCTCATAGATATGTCCAATGATGTCTGAATTTAACAAGTAATTTGTTCTAAAAATAGAGAGATCTAGAGAGGAGTGATTGAGAATTCAAGCAAATCAATCATGGTTTAAAGCCATTATTCTACACACACACAAAAAAAAAAAAAAAAAAAAAAAAAAAAAGCCAATAAAATGGATTTTGTTTTAACATGCCTACGCTCTTTGGGTTCCCGTTAAAATCCTCGCAAGTGAGGCAATCAAGGTATCCAATCGGTGGATCAAAGGACCTTTCAATCAAACAATCCACAACCAACCATCACAGATGTCCCCAAACGGACGGTTCTGATCAACGATCCTCCTGTCGCCATCCTCGCCCGCGTTCGACGAGCCCCACGTGCCACCCAAAACCCGCCGCCCTTCGACCCCCGCGGCCCAACTCCCCCCCCCCCCCCCCCCCCCCCAAACGCGTCCGCTTCACCCTAATCCTCGACCCTAACGGCTGCCGCCCCCTCGGGTTTTTTTAGCCCCGGAAAAAGAACAACCCTAATTCCTCTCTCTTGTATCCGATCCTGAGCTCGCCGTCGCGTCCAATGGCGGTCACGGACTTTTTGGAGGGCATGAACGACTACCGGTTGAGGCCTCGGATGCTGCGGTCGCTGGTGAGGGACCGCCTCCCCGACGAGAAGCGCCCCCTCCCGAGCCCCGCCGATCTGTCCTCCATCCTCGCCTATGTGAAGACCCACGGCCTCCTCTCCGAGAGCCTCGCCGATTCGTCGGATGGGAAACTGATCGAGGCTTGGAGATCCGCCGTCGATGCCTGGGTTGATCGCGTCCTTTTTCTGGTCTCGAGTAATATGGTAGCTGTTCAACTCTTTTCCGATTTCTTGTTCTCTAAAAGTCAGGGTTCTTGGGAAAAGTTTTCGAAATGTGGTTTCTTTGAGCATATAGTGGAAGTTTTGCAGCTCGTTTATAATGGAAACTACGGAAGAACTTAAATTTTGGTTTTTGTACTGGTTATATTCTTTTCCGGAGCTTATTTTGACAAGTTAGTAATTATTCTTCAAATGCAATGGTAATTTACATGAAGTATGAAAAAAATAAACGTGTATACTGATAAAATATCGAGAACAGGAAAAAAAAAAAACTTTGTTTGATTACATTCATTTTTGTATTATTTGAATGCAAAAATTATTTTTTTTGGGCTGAATTGATGGAGCAAGTATATAAAAATAGAAGCTTTGAATGGGTTTTATCAAATGTTTTCATACGGCATTGATTAGTTTTAATTTACCTTTTTTTGTATTCCATACGACAAGAAAGAACTTCGACAATTCTCAGCATATACCGATTAACGATGTGACTTGATGAGGCCAGAAATTTAGTGAATGAACCTTTTTTCTTAATTTCTTAAATTAATAAAGCTTGTGCTTATCGAATCACATATACTAAATTGCTGTTTGCTTAGTCCAGGTTGGGTGGTTTTCTTGTTTTGCCTTCCAGGAGGGTGAAGTTGCTTGTTAATATTAGCTCTTCAGGACAATGTTGTCATAGTTTTAGTGGAAGTTTGGATATGAATGTTTTGTTGGCAATGGATGCTGCCAAATTGCCACTTAGATTTTGTTTAATTTCAACTTGAACACTTTTATATCAATTATTTCCAGCTAACTGTTTTCTTCTCTCTTTTTTAAATGGTCTAGCCAGATAAATGTTGGGCGGGGACCTGTTTGCTAGGCGTGACATGTGAAGAGTGCAGCTCTGGCCGTTTCATAGCATCATATGCTCTTTGGTTCCAGAAGCTTCTCTCAAATATTCAGGTAACTTATATCAGCTTTCAGTTTATTAACCCTCCCTGACAGTGAAACCTTGCCCATAGTATTATATGAGACTTTTTTCTTTCTTAATATTTCAGATGCAATTGTTTAATTTGTAATTCAAAGGTTTGATGATTTTGAATACATGTTTTCCAGTCTTCTTGTTGTCCTAATTGTAACACTGGTACTTGCACAGGTTTTCCATTCACTAATAAGCAAGTGCTACAGAGGATGAAGGATTTTGAGAATGTAGTACTGATTTTTAATGCAATTGACAAATTAATGTCTGATATGGTATTTGACGGTTTGGGAGTATATAAGCTTCCACCACATAGGAAGTGAATAGGATGGCAGCAAAATATTATATTCTTGATGATTATGAGATATAAACATAAGCACATTGAAGTAATACAGAAAATGTATGCCAACCTTGAAGCTGATAAGAATGTGAAACTGTTCCTCGGTTATCCAGAGAAAATCTATTAAATTGGGAACAATACATAGACATGTTGCAATGGTGTCATGATAAACAACGGCCTAATGCTGGGAACTTCATGAATTAAGGTTTCCTTTGGGTGATTGATCAATAAATTTTACACCCAGCACTATAAACTGCAATGGCTTGAATCTGAAAACCAAGTGAGGTTGTTTGATGGTCATGGAGTATGGTTTATGGATCCACATGTTGACAATGTATAAGATATTCATGAAGTAGCAATCCAAGATGAGACCGTATTTTGCTTTAATTTCTTGTTGTATCTTATCATGAATCTCAAGAAATATGGGTTCTTGAAATATAAGGATAATATATGCTGCTTTTGGAGTGTAACTTTAGTGGGAATTGAAGATGCATTGACTATCACTACTTTGTTAATGTTATTTTTGATGAAGAAATAATAGATGAGGATGTCTCAAGTATTTTGATGAAGGCAAATTTGGTGGCCATTTCTAATTGAAAAGTATGCACCTGTGAAGGAAAAAATTCATTAGGAAGTTGTAAAATCCAACTCTCTATTTAAGTCAATTGTAATATTTGGAAGTAAAGATATTCGTCAATGCAAGATAATAATGAGAAAATGATGATTGTAAAGTCAATGGTCTGTAAAAGCAGGGAAGATATAGTTACAGATTAGTATGCTGGAGCAGGCTTGGTTTCACAATTAAGAAGTTTAAAGGATGCAGTGGAGATGCAATAGATGGTTAGGCCCATATGTAGCATATTCACTAGAACATCCATCAGAACAGCTCCATTGTAATGGGGTTCGAATGCTGGTACATTTGGGGTAAAGGATATCAGGAAACCACAACAATTGGGTGAAACTATTAAAGGATTTGCTCTTGGACAAGATCTGATTGTGATGTCAGATCTGTAACCATGCTGATAATATATGTTAATGTTACTACTTTATTATAGATTGAACGGTGGAAGATCTGCAAGGGCTGAAAGTATTTGCAATATGCATTTCGTTATCAATTGGAAGGTGGACAAGAGGGTTTACTCCTATTATCGTTTAGCCTTGACCAAAAGGAGAAGAGGCCGTTCTTATTTTTGCTGTATCCTGACATTTGATGACATATTCTTGGTCTTGATGACCTCTTAAGTGTGTATACCTCTCTTTTACTCTATAGAGCAATATTGTTTGTTGAGCTACATTGGAATATGGCTTGTGATCTAAGAATCATGATCATCTGCCTTCTATATATACTGATGTATAAGTATCTGTTAGGGCCACTTCTTATATTAAAGTCTAGGTGCAGATTTGACTTTTTTGTTTCCATATTTAAGGAAAGAAGAGGAGAATTAACATGGAAGAGGATTTTTTTAAAAAAAAAAATAAAAGAAGAGGCTGCATAAACTATCCCAAGAACAAAAAACACACTTTATTTACTATTCCAGTCTCTGCCAAAACTTGATTTCATTATTTGTGCTGAATTTGAACCATCCAACTTCCAAGTAATCTATATCAATAGCTAGAGGTCACTTGAAAGTATTAGATGCTGTTATTTCAGTTTATATTTTAGCAAATTAGTCAGAATGTTAAAACTATCATGTAGTGATGCTAATTTTGTTGATCCCATCATATGTTCATGATTGAAGCTTCTGTATATTGTACTCTTGAATGAATGATGTATTTATACATGTTCAATTAACGTGCATTCCTTTTCTTGTTGGCAGCCGCCATCCGGCACACATTTTGTGAAAGTGGCTTCTTGTGCTTCCTTGGCCGATCTTTTCACAAGGTCTGTTGAATTGAACTTGTTGTTCCATGATAATAGTAGTATTTCTTTTTAAGATGCCTTCTGCAATTGAATCAGTTGCAGAACCTTCTTCTAAACTAGGCTTGACTTTTCCATCAGCTGTGCTTGACTTATTTTAACCTATGCTTAATTGACCATGGTGCTTGGCTCTTATATGACATTTCAAAATGAGAATCCACACCATGGATCATATCTACATAATAAAAGCTATCAAGAAACTAAAAATCATGTATCTTTGAAGCCTCCTATCAATGCATCAAGCGAGCACAAAACATTATGGTGGTAGTAATATTATTATTCTAAATTATATGAGAAGACATATGAATTGAAATATATACCACTAATCACATCGTAGTGCATGTATAAACCAAATTCAATATATTTAGATGCTTTAAAACCATAAATCATACTATACATCATGTCAAACCATTAAAACAATGTATTTTTGAATGAGTTGGTGTGTAAGCAAATGATCTCCAAAAACATGATATTTGATTTCATGGTAGTTTTTATGATGTCAGGTATACTCAATGGTTGGATCCTTCATATCTCACATTCGCTATTTATTTTGGATTGGTAGGATTGAGGCCTTCCTTCCTGGAGGGTAGACCCTCTGTGTGTGTACATAGTATGAACTGCAAATATATATTAGTTCATTGACCAACATAAATTGCTGGACTGATGCCCTTTATTCCTTAATATTATCTAGAAGTTGCTGAAGCTGATCTCAGCTTTTTATGCTTCATTGTTCTTTTATTGCAGAATCCTTCAAATAGGTCTCTCCTGTTAAGTGGATTAACACTATAGCATTCCACCTTGTAACATACCAGGGTTCCTTGTGAAAGACCATCCATGGCATTGCTTTACAATGTCAAGCCAAATTCAATAAGCTGTTAACTCCCTTGCTTCTATGTTATGTTACAAGCTTGGTCTAACAAGCCAATGTAGCATATTTGGGCAAGGCTGAGAAGTGAGAACTCCTCAGTCCTAATTTAAGGCTTCTTTTTTATTGAATTTTCTAATCAAGCATTCTGGCTATGTTCAGTTACTTTATTTAGTTTGTGCTAACCTTGAAAGTTCACATAATGTACTTGGTGCAATTTCTTGGCCATTTTTGCATGAACATATTCTCTCATACAATTGGGCTTCATATGACTTATTTCTCTCATACAATTGGGCATCATATGACTTATTTCTTTGATATTAGATCTGCTGGTTTTCCTAGTTTAAAGAAGGATGCAACATCATTTGCTGGGAGACTTATTCAGCCAGTTCTCCAGTTATTAAACAATGATGGTGCAGAAGCTGTCTGGGTGAGTCTAATTTGTCAAGGATTTTGCGGTTTATTTCTTTGTTGGGATGCTGATTACAAGATAATGGAATTATGAGTTTTTGGTGCTGCATGTCTACATAGGAGGGAGCAGTTGATTTATTATGTGCCCTCATAACATTCTATCCATCTTCCCTGCATCGACATTATGATAATGTAAGTCCCTTCCCATCTTTTCTACTTGTATTTGTCAGGGAAAGCATGCCTTTTTCATTCCTATCAGCTTGGTGTTGCTTGTACACATTTATTTTATTAAGGATATATAAGAAAAATCTATATTTCTCATGGACAAGCAATTTAGTTGTTATTTGGGTGATATAACTTATTCACTAGTTGTAGTTATTTTGATGAAACTTATTAAAATATCTGCTAAGCTATGGACGTAAGCAAATATGCTGCATTCAGATATAATTTGCATCACATGGTCATCACATACTCTTTAATGGAAAACTACCATGGATGTCATTTCCATTTTTAGTGGAGAGGCTAATTCAATATCTCACAAAGCACAACCACGCGCTCAATATGTATGCTGAAGCTTACCTGTTGCATCAAGGTCATGCTTAAATTCATGGTGTTTAGCCTTAAAACAATCTTTTAATCATTTAGAAATGGAGCAATAATAACCATCCTTTTTTTGAATATAAATGATAATGGAAAAAAAATTTGGATGTTTTTTTTAATTGTGTAGTAAAAAAAAAGCTTCCAATAACAGTAGTATAGATGACCCTGAGTATTCCAATAAAAAATAACCATGGTGATAGCAACTTGCAGTAACAACAATCCTATTTATTGATTCTCTTTGCTGACAGCCCAATGATTACAGTAAGTGGGCCTGGTACATCTAATGAAGCCACAGAGATGAAAATGTTGATGTGATGTGTGATAGTTCTGGAGAAAGTGTTGGTAACTGTTGGCACATTAGTGGTAACATATGAATTGTTATTGGGTAAATTGATGGGAAATAATTTGTATGATAGGTGCATGCTCAACAAAGACCTGCCGAAGTAAGCTGAAAACAAGTTCATAGTTGTGCAGAAGGTGAGAAAAGTTGAGTAAAGGTCAAGAAATCCAGAACAGAAATTATTAATGGATGAAACCTGTAATAGTACTTATTATTTATTACTAGTTGCGTTCTGCACCAAAATTTTGGTTACATGGAGTATTATTTAAGTTCTGGGTTATTATTACATTTTCTAAACTTTTTCAGCTAAGACTACAGTAAGAATGCTTACTCAGTAGATAATGTATGGCAGGTTGAAGCTGTCATTGCTTCAAAGATTATGTCAGCAAAGTGCAATATGCATACCTCTAAGGTGAGAGATTGCTTCTTTCCTAGAACATTCTCTTCCTACTCATGTCATCTGAACAAACAATAGATAATGTGTCATCTGCATGGCCCAGCTAAGAGCTATCCATTTGCTCTCAACTGGCATTCATTTGAGTTTTTTAGGTGGAGGGTGAACAAATTTTGTTCTCTTACTTTCTTTTTCAGAAATTTGCCCACTGTTTAGCATTACTTCCAAAGGTAAAAGGTGATGAAGATAGCTGGCCTTTGATGATGCAAAAGATTTTGATAACAACAGATATGCTTCTGAATGATGCCTTCCAAGGTCTACAAGGTAGAGGATATCCTAACTTTGATTATTTAATCTTTCTGTATTTTTGGGAACTAACATTTGTACATATATGTGGCAGAAGCTAAAAGTACTGAGGTTGTGAGATTGTTAGTTCCACCAGGAAAAGATCCCCCTCCACCACTGGGAGGTCATTTGATATCTGAAGAAGCTTCTCAGCCAGCAACAAAAGTTCTTCATGAATTATTAGTTCCCATAGTGTCTACTCTCATACATTGTTGCTGCATGATGCTTACTAATCCTTATCCTGTTCAGGTTAGCTGCATGTCCATTTTACCGTGTCATAGATTTTTTTGCTTGTTTCCATATTTAGATATTGCGGAACATCTGGAATATGTGATACTGAGGAAGTCAGTAAGCCCACTTTCAATATGTTTATTGTCAAAAAGGTTGCGGTTCCTGTTCGCCCTTTGCTAGCTTTGGTTGGGAGGGTGCTTAGAATGGATGGTTCTCTGCACGAATCCTTGTTGCCTTTCACAACTGTGATGCATCAAGAACTTCTCTGTTCAGAGCTTCCAGAATTGCATCTATCAAGCTTGGATCTTTTAATTGCTACCATAAAAGGAGTGCGAAGGTGAGGGTTGTAAATTATTTCTTTGTTCTTTTCAAAGTAGGAAACAAATAGTTATGTTCACAAAAATTTCTATCATTCTGATAGAATAGAGGACATTGGAAATAATGCCTTTTGTTTTCTCTTATACAATAAAATGCCATTTTCAGTTGTTTAATATTTATTATTTGCTCGCACCTGTTAGCACTTTTTTTTTGGTTTAGTTTCCTTGGAACAATTTTGGAAACTTTTTGTTCTGGAGTTAGTCCTTTATCTTACAGATAAAGTTTATGTTCCATCTCAAAGCCAAATTCAGATTCATCTCCATTTCCTAAACCATGTTATGCTGAAATTCATTTGTTTATCTAATCCAGTTGTGCAATTAATAGTGAAGTTGATTTCTAAGATTTTTCCTAATCGTGTTTGCTATTTTTCCTGCAGCCAACTCTTACCACATGCTGCTAACATTGTGCGACTCCTAACAGAGTATTTTAGGAGAGCTACGTTGCCTTCTATAAGGATAAGAGTTTATTCTATTATGCAGATTTTGCTGATCTCCATGGGTGTTGGTAAGTCTTACTTGATATCCTTATTAAGGAAATATGAACCTTGTTAAGTTTCATGGAAATACAGCTGGACAATACTCCATGGTCAAAATTTGTGTTGCTAGAATGGAGCAGCCCGTTGATGATGGACATGCATATGTGTCAATCCCAGCTTGTTAATCAAAAAGAAAGATTTCAGTTCTATTGGCAGTGCGGGGCATACCTTACCATATTGGTATGGTGTACCACCATGTACTGACACTATTGTACAGTACTGAACCGCATACCAATGTTGTCATAGGATGGTACTGGTATGGGGTCCAGTATTGAGATGGCGAATCTTGGTTGTGTCATTTGTTATTTCAAATGTTGGCAGCGAAGTTATGAGACAAATACACCTTAGGGGACATGCCTTATATACTGCTGTTTTTTTTAATCTCAAAGGCATTGCATACACTTATTAAAACCTTGAAAGGTTCTTGTAGTAGTTGAAAATCAGATGATGCAATAACCACTTCAAATGGTGGCACAACAAAAAAGTTCATGACACACGTGTAGTAGAGGACATACATCCAGGCAGAAAATGCCTTGAGATGCTAGTGTTCTTAATATTCAACACATTGCATAATCTTGTTCTATCCTTGAATGGTTCTCGTAGTTGTCGAATATCAGATGATGCCTTATATCTTTTCCCGTTTCCATAAATGACTCCCTTATCACTTCTATTCTTTGCCCTGAACACTGAAGCTTGAAGGCTTCTACTTCTAAGAGCTGCACCAGTTTTTATAACATTATGTTCATTGCTTTTTATGTTACTTGTTCTTCTTTTCATGATACTCTAAGCTCATTCTACCATCTCCATCTCTGCCCTCATTATTTCTGCCCTTACCCTCTTTATTCCTGTCATTCACCAGTATTGTCAATTTCCACAACAAACCACAATTTATGGCCCCATGCCTTATTCACAAACAAAGTTGGGTTTATCTATAACATATAAAATGTATTTCCAAGCTTTACCTGCATGCAGCAGTCTTTATTGTAGAATCACATGCCTACTTCATTGACCAGTCTTTTTTTATTGTGTAGTTATCTATATTGAGACAATCATTTGCATTTATTTGTCTGCCATCATTTCGGTTCAAAATCTCTTCTCCATGTATACTAGAAAAAAAAGGGTTCAACTAATTTGCAGTAGACTATTTTTTACTATCCTACTCTTGCCCTTAACATAATCTAATCTCACCAAATGACACTGATATACGATGGGCTAAAGGTTTGAGGGTAAAGAACTAATAGAGGGTAACCTCTCATACATGTCAATTATGACTCTTAACATGTTGGCAATGCTACAATATCAAGGCTTTAAATATCAGTTGAATGGTGGGCTCTCATTGCCCCAAGTGCCTAGATGAGTCAGGGAATGGACCTGGATGGGACGGGATGGGATATTCACCATCTACCATCTAGAGTGTTCCATTCCACATTAAAAAACTGGGACAACCCTATGCAATGGTATTAAAACCATGTACAATATATTCATACATTTTTATATGTATATTTGTATGTATATACATGTTTGTATATGTATGTATGTATAGCTGTACATATGTGCATGCATATGTGTGTGTGTCTATGTATACACTTCACATTCTACCAAACTAAGACTACTAGGATTTGACTGATAGCTGGGATGCCATTCCTTTGCGAAATGTTCAAGGACCTAGATTTTAGGTTTTTGCTAGTGCATTTCAATTATTGCTTACGTATATTGTCAATGCTACCTCTTATATTAAATCAGAGTGTACTAAAGTGTCTCTTGACATTATCACATGCTTTTCCAATGGAGTTGAAGTTTTGCATTGTTTGTTCATCCTTTGGGTTGTCTAGTTAATTGCATAACTAGAAGAAGATTGTTGTTGACTGAAAGTATTTTCATGAAACCCGAATTGGTTTCTGGGTCGCTTGTTTCAGTCATCATTTCAGAAGATTCTTCAAAACTTTATATTACTATCTCTTACTAAATTCACAGTATTTAGTGCTTGTCCTTGCGGGTAATACCATAATATTTATTCTATAGCCTTTTAACATTTTATATTTATGATTTACATTAGCAAACTTAAAGACAAAAACCAATCTCACTCTCAAAATGCATATAAAGTCTTCATTTTTGTAGGTGTAGATGTTCTTCTTATTATCTGTCTAGTAAGGGGGCGGTAAAAGTTGGTATATAATCTTGTTCCTACACCGTCAAATCATTGTTTAAATATTTGTTTTTTCAGTGGTGAAAATTATGTCCCAAAAATTCTTGCACTTCTTGGTTTTTCAAATGGTTTGATTTATTTTAAAGCTGAATGGATGTTTATTGGGAAGTAATACAATATCAAGCAAGAAAATCGATTATACTATATTTTATCTCTGCTTCCTGATTAAGTTGTATTTCTTCCCTCATCTCTGTTTTGTCACCACCACAATGCTCTGTAGCTGAGACTACAGTGCAATGAATATGCTGCTCCCATATTTACTTTAGTGCTGTCAAAGCTGTAATGAACTCTTCAGGTTCTTCAGTGCCTCTAAGTTATCCAATCTACAATGCATGAATCCATGATAATGATCTTCTCCAAATATATGAATACAATGAAAGAAACTGAGCTAGGTTTATTTATTTTCTCTATTTGCTCTTTCTTGTATGATTTATATTGTTAACTGAACTGTGTCTAAAATATGTCTTTTTTGTTCATAAGACTTTTCTTTTTTTAAAATGTATATTTTTACTATAGTCATAATGAGTCAGAATCAGTCTCTCAGCCCCCTCCCCCTCTCATCCCCTCTCCATCCTCTCTCTTTCCTTTTTCTTTTATTTTCAATTCATTGTTCACTTGCTTTATAATCAAGTAATTTGATTACTAATTCGCAGGATTGGATCTTGATCAGGGATGGCTTTATACTTAGCCCAGGAAGTAATCCAAAATGCTTTTGCTGATCTGAAGGATAGTCCTGAGAACAGTTTAATGTTCTCAAATTTATATTCATCAAAAGTAGAAAGTGGGACATTGAAGAAAAGTAGCCCTCGGAAGAGGAAGCATGCTTCTGGATCACCAAGGCAACATTTAAATAGTGCTGATCCTGAAGTTGCGGCGGTCAGCAGAAAACCAGTTACTCTTCCTGTCAAGATAGCTGCACTTAAAACACTGGAAGCTCTTTTGACTGTGGTATGTGTATATGTTAATGCTTTTAATTACTGTTGACCATATGAGTATATGCATTTTCCAACATAACTTTGACATACATTTTTACATACAAGTAATTGAAACTTCCTATTTTTTTGAGTATATATTTGTGACTAGATACATACTTTTTTTTAAAATGTCTTCAAATGTACATTGCATTGACCATAATATACATGGAGAAAATAATATTTTCAGAACAAATATGTTCTGTCCTTGACAGCAAACTAACTAATCTTCTTACAGAACAGGATAAGCTATATCATTTGATCACGATATTTTAAGATAATCTAGAAGATGATGCTCTGTTACCAAATTTATGAAATGAAGATTTTAGAGGTTATAGTTCCACAGTTTCTCATGCCTAGAAACTCTGCGAGACAAACAATGCAACTTTATCACAATTGATTGCATCGAAGACATCAACATGTACCATGGTTTCCATATTGCCCAGGATCTCAGCGGAGACATGGATATTGGTGTCAGACAATGACTGAGATATGTATGTGCGTGGATGCAAGCATGCATATGTTAACCATTATGATGTTGGCTTATACAAAACTGAGATATCTCAAGGTGTCAACAAGTATGATATGAATACATTTCTCTCTCTCTCTTTTTTTTTTTTTTTGAAGAAATAATTAACTAGAATGAATCTTGTTTACTAATTTTTGGAATCAATGCCTAAAACAATAACTAATCTTGCTTTCATTGTCAATATTTCGATATAGCATACAACATTGTCTCTCAGCTAACAACACCTAATGCCCTCTCTTCATAACATTTCTGGCTGTAGAATGCCTCATGTCACCATCCTTTAAAATTGCTTGTTGTCTCCTCTGTGGCTTGTCAATTGACCTAGTCCACCACATGGCACCTTGTGACATGCTAACTCACCCTCTCAACCCGTCTACCTTCTTATGCTTTATAGGTGCCATTTGCTGTAACCTCAGCTACTATTTTGGATCTTTCTAGCCTTCACCTCCATGTGGCATTGCCCTCATCCCTATATTCATTGGGGTCCTTGTTATCCATTCTGCCAAGAAGTCAGAAGATTGCTGCTTCAGTCACTGCCCCTGCTTGGATGGTTCCTGGGAGTTTGACGTGCAATGGAGGTGGTGCAGAAAAAAGTTGATAATTGTGATTTCTTCTTGGTTTTCAAAACAGGAATCGGTGGTAAACACCGAGGGAAGTGTGCAACCTGAGGAGAGGGGGCATGATGGGAGGTAAATGGAGGCAATGCTTTGGGATGTGCAGAGGAGTTCATATACAATGAGAACCATGACATCTTCAGGATCTCAGAATTCATTGGTTCTTTTAAAATGTGTCCATCCTTGCACATTTATTTGCCAAGATAAACTGGCATTTTGCTTTATCTTAGTATTAGCTACCTGCTGAAATAGTCAAGACTTCACAAACCTTGACTTGCACCCTTACATAATGTAATGCCCTATGATGTGTGGTAGCGTGCATCTTATACACTGTGATGGAATTTTTTTTGGAAAAGGAGCAATGTTGATTACATAAAGTCATAAACTAATATAAGTTTGTTGATAATAAGCTCTTTCCTGTCATCGTAATGTAGTGCTGTCTTTTCTTTATTATTTTTCATGTTTCTCAAATTATCTTGTTGGGGATATCCTTTCCGATGAGGTGGTGGCTTTGGTTAGTCCTTGATGCCACTCCAAGAAAATTAGTTTTATAGTTTTCTGATGCAATCATTATCCTATTATGGACTAAACCATGGTATAATCTGGTGTCAACCTGCTAATCCATGATGATTAGATGGCAGGCATGTTTATCTTGACCCTTGTTGGGTAGAAATGATATATTTTTTGTGAACTGCTTTTGTATAATTACCTGTTTTCTGATACGGTCTGTGTTTATTTGTTGTTTTCTGAGTTTTACGGTGGTGCTTTGCTACCTTTGCAAGGTTCACCCATTGCAAAGCAACTGAAAAGTGTTCTTATGCAGTATTCTTGGCATTTATAGGGTGGTCCTTTGAGATCAGCATGTTGGAAGCCAGATGTGGACCTACTTTTGATAAATGTAGCAAAAAATGCCTGTGACATGGGATTCTCGTACGTGGGAAAATCTGTCATTTTAACAGAGGAACCTACAATCTCACGAGCTGATTTTCAACTTGCAGCATTACAGGCACTGTTAGCATCCCTTCTTTCAGAAGTTCATGATCGCCCTCCATATTTATCAGAAGGCCTTGAACTTTTCCGCAGAGGTAACTATTTAAAGCATGTATATTAAAGCTCCTAACATATCACAAAAGATAGTGGTTAAAACTAGGAACATGGACCTGATTAAGTACAAATACAATCAATGCGATAAGCACCTTTGAATTTGCTATTACTCGATACAGCTCTCTAGAATTATCTTTTCCAGGTTGGTATGGGTTTTGGTGGGTTCTGTTGCTTTTTCAACAGAAATTTGAAATTACTCAACACCATCTTGAGCTTTCATTTTGTGACAACATTCACTCATTTTCTTGTTTGATCTTAGTTAGTGAGAACGAGCTCCAGTTGCATGCAGCGGTTTCTAAAGAAAGATTTTAGTTGACATTTACGAATATGCAATGTCACATGACTCTAAGCCACCTGATTTTGAACATTCATTATGTAAATTTTCCACTTTATTAGCACCAATGAATTCAAATTGGCTTCTAAACCTGTGATATCTAACCTAGTGGACTAATCTGTTGCTCCTTGTGACATTCAGCCTGATGTCCAAAAGATCAGCTTCTCCTACTAGTGCCAGCTGTATGTTTTATGTGGTTCTGGAGGATGGGCATGTCACATAATAATCTTTAGAAAGTAGGCACTTGTGATATAATGTTGCTAGTGCAGTAGTGCTGTCCTTGAGGTTCTATGCACAAAATTATTACACACTTGTTTTTGAAGAACTGCCATGGTATTATGTCTTTGAAATTGGAGAATAATTATTTTTGTCTTGAAACAATAATAAAATTGTGGAAACCTTGAAGATAATTCTGTGCATGAGTGCCTGTAAAAAAAATCTCTATGTAGGGTTCCTGGATATGCAGTCCATGCTTCCTCACATAATTATCTAACCTGTGATATCCCTAGTGGACTAATCTGTTGCTCCTTGTGACATTCAGCCTGATGTCCAAAAGATCAGCTTCTCCTACTAGTGCCAGCTGTATGTTTTATGTGGTTCTGGAGGATGGGCATGTCACATATAATCTTTAGAAAGTAGGCACTTGTGATATAATGTTGCTAGTGCAGTAGTGCTGTCCTTGAGGTTCTATGCACAAAATTATTACACACTTGTTTTTGAAGAACTGCCATGGTATTATGTCTTTGAAATTGATCTTGAAACAATAATAAAATTGTGGAAACCTTGAAGATAATTCTGTGCATGAGTGCCTGTAAAAAAAATCTCTATGTAGGGTTCCTGGATATGCAGTCCATGCTTCCTCACATATGATGATGCCCATCTGTTTGTTTCTTCTATAATGCAATAAGAGAGAGGGATGCCATGGATTGCAGATCTGGTCATCCACATCTAAATTGCTATGTGGGTAATCATGCCCGAGATTTTTCCCAAGGTATCAGGTATGATTGTGGTTTGTTTCATATTCACACAAGTATGTGAGGTATCCCCATGTTTAATGTGATTGAAGGAAAAGTTTCTGTTAAACATTGGACTGCTTTAAATATTTATGTGGCATGATCTTCCAGGAAAACTAGAAACTGGAACTGCACTTTCTACATTCTGCGCACATGCCCTGCTGGCCTTGGAAGTTCTTATCCATCCTCGGGCCTTACCATTGGTGGATGTTTCAGTTGCTAAGAGTCTGACACTCGACAAGGGTTTCAACAACAGGTTCCCAGAAAACACATTTGTCGCCAACCAGAAAGCCAATCTGCCTTCAATGTCCAAGGGTGGTCAAGGATATCTGAATGGTTTGGAGGATGGCGGACAATACTTAAATTGGTTGTGTGGTGATGAAGAGGCTGCAGCAGATGGCAGCAACCTGAGTAGACATCATTACGTTGCTAATCAACCTGTGCCTGGTTTACTTGAAGATTCTCTGGCAGAAAAGGATGGGGGTGTTCATTGTGCCGGAGGCAATAAGATTGTTGAAGGCAGTCACGAGCACATTATTGATGTGGAGATGGAATACTTGAATAAAGAAGAAAATATGGTTGAGTCAAACATAATGGAAGAACCCAATGCCAGTACTTGCATAGGTGTTGCAGTTGGCTCTGAGTGGGCATCACCCAACAAAAATACAGTTTCCAGCAATGGGATGCCTCCAGGCAAAGAAGAGATGATTTCCAGTGATGCTGCAGATCTCAGCAACGTTGCTAATAAATCTAAAAATTTTGCTGCTGACATTTACTCCGGTGACATGATGGTGCCAGGCGGAGGTAACCTTGCTGCAAGTGGTGCTTCAAATCTCAAAAATGATGCAGATGATGCTTATAGAGGCTTAAGTGTCTGGAATAAGGGAAAGGAGCTGATGGATGATTCTGACTCGGTCTCTCTTGATTCATTACCAGATATTATTGATGGAGATCCAGATTCCGATTAGTCATGTATGAAAATTTTGTAGGTTTTCCAGGGAATAGAGTAGCATATACCTGTATCATATGTAGGAAGTCTTGGTTTTTCTGTTGCTACTGTTTTCATTTATTAAATTCGTCCGAAGTACCTGGTGTGACTTCGCTTGAAGCAGTTAGCTGCCCAAACTATGTTGCGTGAGTTATGTTGCGTGAGTTTGCTTTCTTAACCAAGCTATCTGGAAGTGGATGGTAAAATTTTATTTATACGTAGATGGAAACAGGAAGTATTTTTGCTTTGGCATCATTCTCGATATGAAGCCTAATTTTTGTTTAGGATAATGAGTATCAAATGGAGAGATGCTTTTGATAAGGTTTAGGTCTGCGGTCTCTGATATATTTCCAACTATTGTGCTGTTGCCTAGCTGATTTTCAGTTTCATTCATTCCAAACTTTTCATCTGGTCTGATTTACTTCTCACTGAGCTACTTGTGTTAATGTTTGATTCTTTTGGGTGATGAGTGATGGTATTGTGGTTTGCTATCTGAAATTTCAAAAGTGGTCTGGAATTTTAAATTTTGCTTCTTTGGTTGTAGTTTTTGCATTGTCTCATTCATTGTATTATGATCATTGGTGTGCCCGTTACCCTTTAATGGCAAGGGGATGGGAATCTGGATCAAGCTGCAGGTGTCTCAACGGAGCGAAGAAAATGTACTATTTTAGATGTTCCGGCAGCATTATTCTTTTGCTGAGCTTTCTCAGAATTTTGGGTGAGCTGAAACTCAAACTGTAATTTGCACATCTCCACCCAAGCCTATGATCAACAGAACAGCTGCAGGGTACTTGTGTAAAGACTAATGAGTTCACAGTATATCTATATCTCTCTCCCACTCTCTGCAATTTCTCCCAAATATGATTATAACTGTAATCAAACCATCAAGTCATCTGAATTATTGGGTTTGGTCATATAGGTCCTCATTTGGCATTTGTTTCTATTCATTCCTTCAATATAATTTTAAGCCTTTTTCTTATCCTTCATTACAATCTACATCCATGTAAATGTAACTCTTTTCCTAGTCTTCTCTATCCAAAAACGAGTCAATTACCTTGGATCTTTGCTGACAAACTACAATCCCCTTGAAGCAAAGAATGCTTATTTGGTCTCTCAAAAGACAGGTTGCCCACCAATAATAACCTGCTTAATAGGAAAATTCTAGTAATAGCATGGCTTGAGAGGAAGTTCACAAGGCCTGTGCTCAAGGAAATTAGCTTCATTCTCTGTCAACGACATAAAACGGATCCATGAGGCTGCTAAGACCATAAGGCAAACTAGAATCCTCTAGAAGGTAAGAATGTTGAGTGTTCATTTGATCTCTCTTAAAATGACAGGCTGCCCAAGGATGACCTGCTTAAGATATTCAAATCATCTCATGTCTACCGAAAACTACTCAAAAGGTCTGCTTCAGGTCTCTTGTGCAGCAAAATCAGAAGTTTCTACCGGGCCTGGTAAGTCTCTGGTCTTTGAGATTGCCATCAAAACTTATCACAAATATCGAAGTCGAGTGCGTTATGATGGCAAACCCCAGTCCTCAGTCCCGCCCCTTCTGCAAATACCACAAGCCACATTCATCTACTGACTTATCCTCATAAAACGTGAGGTGATCAAATTAGGAGAATCAAGCAAGGTTTGCCATGCATACCGGTTGTGCCTTACCATACCGATGTACGTGGTATCAAGCATATATCGATACTTGGTATGCCGAATCAACTATCATACCGGGCATACTTATTACTGATAGGATGATATTGGTATAGAATTCGATGTCAGAATGTCTGAATCTTGGTATCAAGCATTACTCAAGTTACAGCAAATAAACAGATAGCAGCTTTAACCACTTTACAAGAACTTAAATCACATGATCTTTTTCTCATCATTTTAGTTCATTATCATTGTATGCATACAAATCTATGTTGACATAACGTAGCTAGCTCATTTTTTTCTTGGTGAGGCTAGCAATCTCATTTTCAGTTGAGCTTTTTTCTTTTGATAAGGAAAAGGGATAAGGGGGGATAAATCTATGTAGCTAGCTCATTTTCGGTTGAGCTTTTTTCTTTTGGTAAGGGAAAGGAATAAGGAGAAATAAATCCTGGTGTAACTACTCCTGCAGGCCCCCACCTGCCAGATAATGTTCGATGCAAGCTGCTCGGATTTGCACAAGCTTTTCCATCTAAAAGTGAGTACATTAACCTGATATCACTAAGACATCGGTTAATAGAACGGAGACAAAGGAAAGATTCTGACCTCTTACTCACGCCAACGATCGTGGGCTCCAGGATAAATCCTGGATTTAATCGAGTCACCGTAAGAATCTTTGCTCGAACGAGTGACCGGTTGGTAGTGAGGCAAGGCCTCCATCAACCAGGCTACCATCTTAGCGGTCAGTTGAGCTTTTCTCCCACACAAGAGTACTTGAGATATTTGAGCCATTGATGCTCTCCCAGATATTTTTTTATCCCCTCTCCTGGGAGCTGTATCAGCAAGCAAGATGGTATACAGACAAGCATGATCATTGCAAAATATGGCTCTTCCTTGGCGTTCCAAGTTTGTAATATGGGCCTCTGGGTCCCAACTACCTGGGCCGATATAGCTGAATCTACTACAGCAATATTCGTGCGGCCCATTGATAATTTAAACGGCCAATCCGGTCCGGTCCTCAATGCGAGGCCCAGCCCAACGGTTGGTCGCCCGACGTGCGAGCTAGGGTTCGGGTTGGCCATATGAAATGGCGATCTAGGGTTTTACGGTCGCTCTTCGTCTCTTCTCCTCCTCGTTCCCTTAGCATCAGGGAGCGAGCGTGCGAGAGCAAACGGCGAGATAACCAGATATGGTCCACGTTAGCTTCTATCGCAACTGTGAGTCTCTTTTATCTTCTCCTCGTTCTTTATCACGGATCTTGTTCTCTTTCGGTAGATCACTGGATTTGATGTCGTTAATCGTTGATATCAATTTTTTCTTGCTTGTTTTCTTTTTTATTTGGGATTTTTTGGGGTTAATATAGCTATTTTTGCTCATTGCTTTATCAATCTAATTGGCTAATCCTTATCGATGCCATATCGGTGTTTTTATATGTACATTTTATTTCTAGATTATATTCTAATTCTTTCTCTAGATTTACGTAATATCTGTTTCGCTACTTTTTTTTCTTTTCGGTTGTTTTAGGCTTCGGGAATTTGGTTTGAGTTTGTTACTTTAAAAAAAAAAAAAACGAAATTTTTATCCTGAGGTGTTGAATTTGATGGGAAGACCTGGGATAATAAGTCGATCATACTCGTTTGGAACCATCAGATCTCTATTTTAACAATTTTTTTTTTTATGTTAAAAGCAGTTAAATCTCCAATCCATCGAGAGGTATATATTTATACCTTTGATCTTCTAAATTTTCTTTTCCTCAAATAGATTTTGATTTTGATTAGTTATAAGTTTAACTTTTTTTCCCTCCTTTTAGATACTGCTATCGATTATTTATAAATGTGGGATGTTTTACCGGGAAAACATTAAAATCTATAGATGGGAAGACTTTCAAGAAACCCCGTCGTCCATATGAGAAGGAGCGTTTGGACGCGGAGCTGAAGCTTGTTGGGGAGTACGGGCTCCGGTGCAAGCGGGAGCTCTGGAGGGTCCAGTATGCCCTGAGTCGCATCCGTAATGCTGCAAGGGATCTCCTCACCCTCGACGAGAAGAACCCACGGAGGATATTTGAGGGAGAGGCCCTTTTGCGCCGGATGAACCGGTTTGGGCTCCTTGACGAGAACCAGAACAAGCTCGATTATGTTCTGGCCCTCACCGTGGAGAACTTCCTCGAGCGCAGGCTCCAGACACAGGTGTTCAAGTCTGGAATGGCCAAGTCTATCCATCATGCCAGGGTGCTCATCAGGCAGCGCCATATCAGGTATGCAAGACTGCAGTGTAGTTATTTACATGTTTCTGATGTTTTTGTGTCAATTTCACTTGATCTGTACATGAGGCATTTTTCATGAATCCAACTTCTCAGAAAACTTTGGTGGTTGGTCAGATTCTATCTTCAAATAGCTTAAACTTTCCATAATACGCTCAACTTTTGGGAACTTTTTGATTTGTTTCATGATCTCTAAGTCAAAACCGTGCTCTGTGCATTATATTCTTGATGTTTTTGCTGAGATGGTTGCATGTAGAAGGTGGGTTAATTTTTTAGAATGTTGTACAATTTCCTTCCAGACTAGATCTACGAATGAGCTTTAGGTCCTGTTTGGCTAAACTTTTGAAAGGCTAGAAAGTATTTTCTAGCCTCCAAAAATACTTTAGATAATTAGAGTAGTGTTTGATAAAAAAATATAAAATTTTGGTTTAACAAAAAAGTTGAAATTATCTATTTGAGAGATGCTATATTTTGGAACTTTCCACCAAAAATACTTTCAAGATTATATCGAGAAGTTGTTTTGACTTTATTAAATGCACTTTAGAATATAGTTACTAAACAGCAAATAACTTTTTATAAAAGCTCTATTTTCCAACAACTCTACTTTTCAAAAGTTCCAAAAGCTCTACTCCAAAAAGTTTAGCCAAACCAGACCTTAATCTTTCTGGAATCAGTTGTGGATATCATGAGTAAAACCCCTTATATAAATCACAATTTGTAAGTTTCACACCCTATCGCTAACAGCTTTTAGGCCAAAGATGGTCAATGAACATAGAAAATGTTTTCACAGTTTGTACTTCCAGAACTTTGTTGCATAAGCATGAATATTCTCTATTGCTTTATTAGATTTTCTTACAGAAAACTGATAATGGGTTTTCATATTTCTCCATATATACTTTGATGTTGGCTGCATAGACTTGACTATTTTGTTAATATGTGGCTGTTTAAACTTTTAATGACCAAAGTTTTGTATGATGCCCTTTTTACTCCAAGATATCAAGCACATGGTAGAAAATTGGTGACTCCCTTTAGAGAATAGTGTAGATTGATGGTTTGGTTATTCAGCATTCAGGAAAATTTGAGGCCATATGTGTTATAAATGGACACAAAATTTAATGTGCCTTCAGCACTAGAAGGTTTATGAACTAGTGTAGTCTATACAGATATAAGCAGTCTATATAAATGCAATTATATATAAATTTAATGTACCCCAGTGCTAGAAGGTTTATGAACTAGTGTAGTTTATACAGATATAAGCAGTCTATACAATATGCGTATTGTTATTTCTTGTTAGTTTTCTAAAATCTTTTTTGTTGCCAAGCATGAGGGGGTGGTATGCCACTCATGGTGGTTTTTGTTTTCTGGAGCAGTGACATGTCGTGTAGCTTAGCCATGGTAAGTATTACTTGGTATTCATTAGGCTACTCTTGATCTTCATGCCACCATAGAAGAAGTTTCCTGGTGTCAACCTATGATGATTGTTTTCTTACAGTTAATGTTACAATGAACCATAAATGTCAAAGCATTTCTTGATTATGAAGTATAGGATCATGGTGTCTGATTCCAATATTACATTGATACCTTGCTTAGGGTTTTGAGATGAATTTGGCCATCCAACATTATTTTTGATGTTCAAGTTTGTCACTAATGGAATTGAATTGAGGTACAAATGTGTGATAAACTGACTTAAATGAATTCTACCTCACAAGGAATGGTGATCCATATGGATAAATTGGATTGTATTATAGATTAGACATGGATATTGTAAAATGTGTCAGCAGTCATGTGCTACTTGGATGCAGAGCCAACTGAAACCCTGCATATAAACATATCCTCATTTAGTCTTTGGTACCTTTAAATTTCTGAATTTAAGCTCTGTTTGATACGGGCATAAAAAATGGGAATAACAAAATTTAGGCCTACGGGGATAATAATGCCACGAGTTATTCCTTTTTTTTAATTTGACTCCAATTTTTGGAGTAACATTTGGATGATAACTTTTTTGTTCCTAAAAAATGGTAAAAAGTAGGTATATGAGGTGCCTTTATGCCAGGAATAATTTATGATGGCTCTTCCTCACAAGCATGTTTGATCGGCATAACAATTGCTTTGTTATGCCTCTTTCCCAAATGCTGTTTGACAAGTGTTAGCCTTATTCCATGACTTATGCCTGCTTTATGCATGAACCAAACATAGCCGTAGGTGAAAAAATGCTATATGGGATAACAAAAATAAATAAGTAGGGGTGAATATCTAATTAATCTTTTAAGTATGTTAAAATATATATTAGATGTGTAACCCTTCATTCTTTCATTTGCAATGCTCTTCATGTGCTTCTTTGCTGAAAAAGTGATGCTGACTTCTAGAACAGTATAAAGTGACTAGAGAGCAAACCAAATTTTTGATAGGCTCACCTAGGTGCAAGGCATAGGCAAAGCCCACCCTAGGTGCCTCACCTGTGTTGAGGTAAAGCCCCTTAAATGAGGTGCATTGGTACCGCAAATGTGCATTCCTTGTTGAAGCACTAAGGCACAAAAAAGGCCTGCCTTAGCAATTAATGCTAAATTTGTTGAGCTTCTTCATGAGCAGATCATAGCCTTTGATTAAAGGATCAAAGCTTCACAATTAAAAGTAAAGTGTTGAGAAATTAATTGACTTCATCAGTTATGGAAAGGGGGCCGGTTCCTTGTCATCATCATCATCATCATTTTCTTCTTCTCAGCAGCAGCTGCTGTTGTGAGATGACAAACAGGGTGCCTAGTCATTTTTGTTTGCTTTTCTTGTTCCTGATGCGAGGGGACAAAGCCCCCTTCTCTTTTTTCTTCTGGTTTGCTGATGTGAAACTCAGGACTAAGTACCTTTTTTTCCTTCTTGTGCATGCTGAAAGAGGGTACCATCATCTTCTACTATTTGGACTATGTCCCCGGTTGTCTTTGGATATTTGATGCAAACTAATATTTTTATATAATTTATAATTAGTAGTAATTATTGTACTGTGTGTGTTTTTGTGCGGCACATCATCAAGGCATGCCTTGCATTGCTACTTGTGCCCAGGCTTGAAGGAATGTAATGCTTTTGTGTGCCTTGAGCCTTTGACAACATTGCAGCATATTGTAATGTTAGAAAAAAAAAGTGCAGGTTGATGGCCTGATTTTGTGTCTCTATTTTTTAATTTTCTTTTCCTCTATATTTTTCCTCCTTTCCATTTTTACCATAGATGCTCTTTTTTCGCTAATAAGTTTTGTGCTTTTCTAGTTTCTTATTTCAAGTGAAAATATATGGATGTACCATATGATGAGAATAAGTTAATATTTCTCACGACGGTCGTCTGAGACTGTTTCGTGTCTAGATTGATGCAACCTATTTTTCTCTGATGGCATCTTTATTTTTTTCCTATGGATCTTGTTTGTGTTTTTGAATATCTTTATTTCATTGCTCTTGCTTGAGGGCTGAGAGTGTGGTGATGATTTTTGTCTGACATTCTTGTGATTGAACGAGTGACATTCTTCCTCTTTCTTATCGTGGAACTCTGTAATATCTACATTTTGTGATTTACTTTAACTATTTTCTTTTCTCTAATGATATCCTTTTGCCTGAGCATAATAAAGTAATATTATTGTTCTTTTCCAGGATCAACGGATCTATGAGTAAGAATAATTTTAGTCTCTTTCATTTGGAGTGTCCCATTATTTGTTTCTGTAATATTCCTTAAAGTCATGAAGGACTTCTCGATACTGATATTTATGTAATATGTCTGTTAGATTATTTGCAAATAGGCAGCTATCATTATTATCTGGGCTGTCACATGTCTATATATTTGTGTGTGTGTGGGTGCTGTGTGTCCCTCGTTTACCACAGCATTATCGAGGTACAAGTCCATATAACAATAGAAAAATATTTTGCTAACAGTTATTTGTGTTTATTCACAAATAAAATTCCTGATTATCTATTTGTTTTAATGGTTGCTTCTATCCAGCATTATCGAGGCACAGGTCCATATAACAATAGAAGGCTCAAATATTTTGCTTACAGTTATTTGTGTTTATTCACAAATAAAATTCCTGATTATCTATTTGTTTTAATGGTTGCTTCTATCCTGATCAGAATGTTCAGTGTTTGTATTTTTAAAACATTTGTTTGTTCTCAGCAAATGCCTGGTTGGTAATCACCATTCTTTCACACTCATGAGATCCCTCCTACCGCCCCCAGCTTGACAATCCTTGAGTCAATGACTCAATGACTCGGTAATCTTTTAGGATAACAGCTAATACATACAAAGTAAAAAAGGGCCTTGCATATAAATTGAATATCAATGTGTTCTCCCTTTAGTTCGAAGGTGGTTCTCAGGTTGTCATGGATTGGCTGCCTCCCTACATCACGGATACATACAAGTCTTACCTTCTCTGCAGTGATATGCTTTCTGAGCTATCCTTTTTTTTAAAACTATCCCATGTTTGCCAAGAGAGACCGCTTGACATGCTAACTGGGTATCTGAGTTTGCTTTGTGTAGCTTGACCAGAAGTTGGGATCATGACTTCCCTTCCCCTTTCTCGGTTCTATCTAAGAGTGATTATAGTTTGGTTCTTTTTCTCATGGACTATTAGTACTACTATTTGGTGTGTCATACATCTGCCTTATGTGTAGAGTGGAAACAGAAAGAAAAAGAGCTATTTTTTTTGTGTAAGAGGGAGAGAGGGAAAAAATCCATTAGAATCATCCCTGGCCAGAGTCTGTAGTTGGTACTCTGTAAATACAAAAAAATGGGGTCAAATGTGGGCGGAGTCCTACCTCCAAGAGTTTTGTTATAATAGTAGATGGTGTCTTTGTAAGCCAAAAACTCTGCGATAAATATTGTATACTGCCAAAGCACCCTTTGTTAGATGGCATGAGCAGGTGCAATAAAAAAAAGGGAAGACTTGGTTAGAACTTTTGGGTTTGGTTTCATTTTGGAAGGTCAAGAAAGTGGCATGGAGTGAGAAGATGAACTGGATACGATCTGTGGGCAAGGAGATCTGAACTAGTTATGGTGTTGGAGATAGAGTGCCATCTCATGGATATGGTTGCAATGGTGATAGAAGGATTTGTTAATTGAGGCACAAATCATTGGGCAAGGCTTTTATCAGCCATATTTTTGGTTTTTAAGATGTTATTTTGGTTATCATATTCAGCATGTTGTCCTATATTTGTTACCTGTAGCCATGATATGAATTCCAATAATTGTTACTTGTAACCGCTATATGGATTCCAATTTCATTTTGTAAAATCAGTACTTTTAGTTGATTTTGGGGTTGTCAAACCGGCACACAAGCTTTTTTTTTCTTAAAAAGAGGAGTTGTGTTTGGTTCTTATGCAGAAATGCTGTAAAATGTCTCATTATTAATGGCTCATAGTTCTGAGTTATTCCATCCAACAGTGATTTTCCCAGTTGCCATGTTAACATGTCAATTTTATTTTATGCTAACGTGTTAATTTTATTTTGCTTGTTTTGTCTGTCTTTGAATGATTAACCTTTTCTTTGAGGAGTTTGTTTTCTTCCTTACGTTTCAAAATCTGGAATTTTGAACATTCACCAATTCTTCACAATTCATTAAGTTTGAACTGATATAAATATTCTTGTCTTTCTTGTCCCTCATGAAACTGTTGGCTTCGTTTCCGGTTCTTGTTTCATTATTAGTTTTCATGATTTTGGTTTGTTAGTTAAGCACCATTTCTGTTTGCAAGCTAGTCTGCAACTTCTAATCATGGTGCCATGCTTGTTTCACATCGGTTGTACAACACAGCATCTAGTTCTGTCATGCATGAAAAAAAGCTGACTGTTTTCTTTCATTTTCTTTTGGGTAATTAGATTGTTAAAATATATCTAACCTTCACCATTTCTTTCATACCATGTTCTTATGGTTTATGTATGAGGATTAGCTCTATGATTCACGCTTTGACCCTGATGTGGATGTCTTGAATAAATTCCTTTGAACCTCCTGTTTCAGGGTGGGCCGCCAGTTGGTAAACATTCCTTCATTCATGGTGAGGGTCGACTCGGCTAAGCACATTGATTTTGCTCTCAACAGCCCATTTGGTGGAGGCCGGCCTGGTAGAGTGAAGCGAAAGAACCAGAAGGCAGCAGCCAAGAAGGCAGCAGGTGGTGATGGTGATGAGGAAGATGAAGATTAAGAGCTTGATTATGATCCTAGTGGCAGATAATTGTCAGTGTACTTTCTCAAATATTGTCATGAAGACTCTTGTTAGATTTACCTAGTGAACCCTCTTATTATTTCTATTTTGACTATTGGAATATGAAATTGTGTTGCTCTATTCTCTCTTCTCTTATTTGGATGTTATAGATGTTGATGTTATTTTATGAACCCAGCTTGCTGAAAGTGGATTGTATCACCGAAGTGATGCGGCAGGTTGCACTGTTTTTTTTTTTTTTTTATAGCAGTTTTACTTGTCTGTCTTGAATTATTTGCCTTGAGGATAGTTTTTTGCTGCTCCGACTCTTTCGTTTTCTTACGGTTTTATGCTTTCATAATTATCTAGTAAGCTGAGACGAAACAATAGTGGATTAGGATTGTTGTGAAGTTACAAAATTATGTAAAGTTGTCGTGTATCAGTCTTTTCCACCTTG
This sequence comes from Areca catechu, assembly GCA_021397845.1. NCBI lineage: Eukaryota > Viridiplantae > Streptophyta > Magnoliopsida > Arecales > Arecaceae > Areca > Areca catechu. The sequence continues at coordinate 9,414,323 of CM038052.1, forward strand.
ATGGCTGCAATTAACAGAGCTACTGTAGTTGGGTTGATACGCAGCATGTTCCTTCTCGTTTTTTTCGCAACTTATGCGTCTGATAACCAGAAACAACTTCGGGGGCGTTGGCGACTTGGGAATCATCAGTGATAAATCATGAGCTGATCTGGTATCTGGTGATTTTTGTTGGATTGTTCTTGGTATAATAATTAATAAATTTTTAAGTATGTATAAATAACTTGTTTGATGGTATATATTAGATATAGAAGGATATAAAAAATATCGTATTAAAAATAATTTTGACAGTTATTTAATAAAATTAAATTTAAATGAATATAAAAAATTAGTATTAACTAGCATTATATATAATTTCCATTCTTGTATTTGTTGTGATCTAACAAACAAAAATATATAAGGCATATAAGGGAAGGAGCAGGGTCCGGGTGAAAATCAAAGATCTTGAGTGACCAATCCGGTAAAATAATTCAAAAGATAAAGAAGTATTATTAATTTTTTCATTCTCATTCCAAATTTGAAATACCATTTGTACAAATAAGAATCTTCTTCCTTATATAATTTTTTCTTCATATAGATTATATATAGAATCTATGGAGAGGTACATTTTGTGCGACGGTCCTTCCTATCCCATAGAAAAGGATCATAAGGGAAGGAATAATGGCAATTGCTCATGATGGTAAAATCCCTGTAAGGAAAGAGAAGGTCCAGCGGATTTCAAATGAAAAAATAAATTAAGAAATATATATATTTTAGTTTTACAAAACCAAAACAAAAGAAATCAAATTTTTTTTGTTTCTTGCTTCTTTATTTTTATTAAAAAAAATCAAAAAATCAAATAGAAAAGATAACGAGAAATCTCAGATTAGATTTTTTTCATATCTTGCATAAAATAAAATCTGTGGCTAAAAAAAAAAAAAGGTTAATACTCATCTTCCATGTCTCTTTCTTGATTTCTTCAAATGTTTGCTATTTTCTTTTTTTTCTGCCCCTCCCTTTTTAATCAAGAAAGAGGATGATGCTCTTAAAAAAATTTTCTTTTTGATAAAGATGACGTTCCAACCACCCACCTTTTTATTATTATGGTAAAAAAGTAAGATACTTTTCTCTTTTGTGGTAAGTGATGTTGGATACCTATTTTGAGAGCATGTTTCCGATCATCATGTTGATCGGTGATTTAAAAAAATATGGTGATTCAAGATCATTGGCACGTAGAATTACTAAGATGTAATCAAACAAAGTGATTCCATTATATTTACACGGATATCCTTGATGTTGGGGCTATCACCCTGTACCAAATGCCCTCTTACGTGCTTCAAGCCGGAGGAAATGCTACGGTAGGAGTCAGAATTGACATATTGCATGAAAATTCTTCAAATGAATTTTTGGAACCAAATGTAGTCGCAAAGCTATAGCATTTCAAAAGTTTTTGGGCCAACTGAGTATGTGGAAAGTTGAATATCCGGCGTCAAATGCAGGTCCCATTAGACTTTTCTTTGTTGAAATATCCGTAGTGTTACAATGAACATCAGCTGGCCCTACAATCTTAAAATTGGGGATTCAAGGTTGGGTAGTGATGGTGTTGAAATATGCTCAAATATCAGAGTGGATAGGAGAGGGGATGCCAGTGACTAAGGCTGTAAATGGGTTGGGTTGACCCGTGACCCGACCCGTTTAGACCCGATCCAACTCGTTTTTATGGATCCGTGGATCCGGATCAGGTTCTAAAGTTAGACCCGTTATATTTTCCGGGTCGGATCTGGATTTACTGAATTTGGACCGACCCGACCCGACCTGACCCGACTCGAATATACTAATATTGTTAGGATCTTATCTATTTGGATCTTTAAATTATAATTTAAAATTTATATGAAACTTATTTTTAATATAGAAATAGAGTTATAACTATTTTTATAACTTAATTTATTTTAAAAATAATATTATTTATTATCTATTTTATGGTTAATAATAATTGGCTATGTAATAATTGAAATATTGTTATCTATATTTTATCTAAATCATATTTAGATCTAATTTTTTTATATTAGAACCGTGTTATTTATGGACCCGATCCAACCTGAATGACCCGTTAGGTTGAAAATTCTAATAGTGAACCCGACCCGACCCGATTTTCTAGTGGGTTGGGTTTGGATCTAATATTAGGACCCGATAAAAAAATCGGGTCGGATCGGGGTTATTCATGACCCGATTTGACCCGACCCATTGCACCCCTATCGGTGACTGTACCTTCAAAAAAACCTTGGCCGAAATTAGCTTTAGCGAAGGCCCTTTGATGAACAAGTCAGTATCTCAAACCACATGATGGAATAATAGAATAAGAGTCCAAGCACATGTGCCGATGTTGGGTGCGTCAAGAGTGTGTATCTCTAGGAAGTCCACTAAGAGTCCCCTTTTATACTCGAACAGCAAGGGCATGCTGGGGATGCTTCGATATGTCGAAAAGCGGGTAGAGAATGATTGAGTTTTTGCCTCTACAAAGATTTTCGAGAGAAAATCATCCTTTATTATTTGGAATATCTCATTCCCATTAATGAAAAGTTTTATCTTTCATATATTCCGTTGTTTGCTTTAATGGCTCCAGGGGTTATGGCCTAACGAGGGGCTACACTTCCTAAATGATTGATATCTATCATCGATAATGGTATTTGACAGTTTGTCTGTTGTCAGAGGTGTATTAAGGTGAGCATAAGTGGATTCTTCCTTTGGCCATTTGGTGGATACCCTTATAGGGAGCAACTGGTTGGGCTTGGACTCTGTGTTATGGTTTATATGCTTAGCAGCCTTTCACGATCGAAATTCCATAGAATTAGAGGATCGGAGGAACTAGGTAACCAATGTATCGAAGGTAGACGGGCTTATGTATCTCGATTGGGGGTCCAGGGGATAGCAGTTCAACTGATAGAATGTTTATTTGAGAGAGGTCTGGGATACTTTGAGCCAAGTCTTCCAGGATCCTAAAGGGCCAAGGATTCGTGCTGGGGTGGAGCCATAAAGATTCTTGATCTGAGAGGGAACCATAAGGTTGAAGGTTGGGCTTGTTGGAATCTCGGAGGGCCAAACATATGTTAATACTACAGTCGGTAGGACTGAGAGTTAAAATATTTCTCCTAGCTTTTGTCTTTTGGAGAACGGGATCAGATGACCAGTGAAGTGCTTCGAGGGAGTGCCTCGAGATAGGATTCATCCTTTCAAGCAATTCGGTAGCATACTGCTCTGTTCGTGTAGATACGATTTGTTTGGATGTTTGCTCTACTTATTCATGTCCGAAATATTATAGACCCAATACCAGGATTAGAAACAACTAGCTGTGGCCTCTCTTTATTCTGAAATAGATTCAGTCAAGTTATGCTCAGGCTTGAAACTTTTGGGATCCTAGGGACGAGGTTTTCCCCCATATCAATAGCACCTCGCTCCTTACTTCGAATGTGAAATATTCGGGCCGAATGGTAGTTCTAGTACCGCACCTAAGGAATCCTGAGAATCATGTTAGATTTCATGCTCTCAAAAAATGGGCAGGTCAGAGAATTTCTATATGCTATATTTATGACATTTTTTTATAAGAATGTAAAGAATTAATGTGGCTAACTCCCTTTATAAAGAGATTCTAAAAATGGTTCGTAGCCATTAGTGCTTATGCTAGGGAGATTCCTTGTTTGTTTGGTGGTGATTTCCGACGAAAGGAGGTGATTTTTGGTAGGTTTTCCGGTAGCTCTAGTACTCAATAAATCTATGCGACGTTCGAGATTTGTGAAAAGTAGTTTTGAAGCACTAAAGGGCTGACATCTTGAGCAATAAAGATTCCGATCTCCTCACTAGTATTCCCAGGGCTAAAGCATCGAGAAATAGTTTTGATTTCTTTGATATTCCCAAGAGTCCGTTATTTGCTGAAGAGCGAGTTCAGACCTTCTTTTAGATGGTAGGTGACTACAAGACTTGCAGGGATGAGTCCGAAGAGCATGGATGCATGACCTTTGAGATAATTCTCCAGGTATGGAGGAGGTTTATCATTTAAATCACTGCTGTTTTATCTTGTGTTACCCTCCTCTTTAATATGATGCTGTCCAAACCTGATGTAGTTGTCTCGTCATCTATACTTCTTCATAGAGTCGATTGAAACCGATAAGGCAAAGGTCACCATGATGGAAGAGAAGGTTGCTGATGCTAAAAAAAGCTTAGTGAGGCTGAGACTCAGGCTGCTGAAGCAAAGGGAGAGTTTTAGGAACAAAAAAAATGTGCAGATAGTTTTTCGAAGAATATCATTCATTTAGCGGTAATTCTAGGAGAAGTGGGTAGTCATCTGGCTTCAATGTGTCGAAAGGTAGAGGCCTTGCACCAGAGTGAGGCCCAGGTAGTTTCAAATACTAAAACGGAGATCGTTGAGTTGGAGAGGAAGTCCCAGGCCAAAGTTAAGGACCCGAAGGCTGAAGCAAATAGTCAAATTCAATAGTTTTAGGAGGAGCTTAACTTGGCCAGAGTCAAAATGAGTGGTTATAGAAAGATCTTCATCTCATCTATAATCGGACATAAGGTGAGAGACCATCTGAACCAGATGATAGGATTCAACAAGTCAAGCATGCTAGGGACAAAGCCATGGTTGAAGTCTAGTTCCTTCAGCAGGAGTTAGAAAAGAGTAAAGGAACCAAAATGCGGTCACTTTTAAATGGGTTCAGAACCATCGAGGCATAGACATGGAGAAGAATTTATCCTTGCAGAACCAGTTAAAGGTAGCCAGGATCACCATTGATAGCTTCAAGAATAAAATTGATGACTATGGTGACGATATCCTAAGGCTGAATGCCAGAACCACTTTGGTCGAAGCATGCATGGGGGCCGTCGAGACACAACTTTGTCACACCGAAAATAGATCATATGAAGCTAGTTTTGAAATTGTAGGATCCTGGCAACCCAATTTCTTTCAGAGGCAAGAGCATGTCTGCTTTGGACTTCCATCATAGCGCAGGCCATTTGGACTCTGCATGCAAGCCAAGCGAACTAGGAGCGAGGGCAAGGGAACTAAAATTATAACTTTTTACCTTTTTGTTTCTAACATGTAAGTACCTTTGATGTGAATAAAATATAAATTTTTTTCTAAGTATCATGAGTCAAAATATTTATTTATTATTATTATTTTTATTATTATTTTTTGGACGTGCTTTGTTGTTTTTTGAATGATTTGAATTCTGTCAATTTTGTTTTGGTAGTTTTGTTTCCAGAGGAATAGCAAAATGACTGGAGACATTCCATTGGTCAAGTCGTATTAATTTTCAATTTTTTTGTGATAGGATGCGACATTTAAAAAGACATCATATTGTAAATTACATGGAGAATGGAGAGTATTTATGATATCATGATAACCTGAGGCGATGCAATGCTTAAGGAGGATCATGGCTTTCTCGCATGGAAGGTGATGGGGCGGTGAAGCGCATTCAAGGTGCTTCGGTGTTGATGATCCATGGGGACATGGTCTGGCCTATCTCTGGGTGCCACTTGTTGAGCATCTAACAGATCATTTTACTTTAACCGATCTAGGCCATTGGAAGGGTTTTTATAAATAGGGAAGTCCTTGGTGCCTTATTTATCTGCTACTTTCAAAACTCTTCCTTCTTCTTTCTGTTCTTTTCTTCTTCGAGTCCTCCTTTCTCTGCCCATTGGCCATTTTTGGTGAGTTCTGCTAGTGTTTGCCATCATTTTTTGCCTTTCTTCCTTTTCTAGGCTCTTTGATCTCCCACTTAGATTTATTAGGGGGCTTCTCCATTCCTTTTAGGATAGTTTTTGTCTTAATTCCAGTGACTTTTGTTGTCTGTTCTTGGTTTTGGACTCTTAAAGTTCTTCATGTTTATTTTTTAGAAGAATTTTTCCTAATTTTAAGTATTTTTGTTTGATCTTTAAATATCAGATTTTGAGTGGTCCTCTGAATTGGAGGGTTCATGGTCTTCGGACTATGACCTACTGAATCAGGGATTTTCGGCAAGGGGGCGGAGGTTGCCCTGGGCTATGAAGTAACAGTAGTTGTTGCTTTACGACTAGAGTGTGTGGATCCCGAAGAAGGATCCTTTGTGAACCTCGAAGGAGAGCTTCCAGGGGACCTTGAAGAGGAACTTCTGAGGGACCTTGAAGGAAATTTCCTTCTTGGTCATATCTAGTTTGAGATTCGGGAGTTGCATTTTGAAAAGCTTCAAAAGAAGTACCAAATCCCATCGAATTTCAAACTGGAAGTCCTACTTGATATGGACTGAGCATGGAACCCTTTCTCGGGCTGGTTAGCCATGTACAGAGAGTTTTTTTTTGATCGGGCTAAGGTTATCCTAGGTCTATCTCTTCATGGAGTGCTTTAGAGCTATAGATTTTCTTCCTTGTATAGTCACGCCGAACACATTAAGATTTATTTTTAGTTTTTTAGTAGTCTATATCTTAGCCAGGATTTGCCCTATGATCCTGCTCTTTAGGGCTTTTTTTTCTTCGGCAAACATTGCTAGTATCTTAGATAGTAATTTATTTGTCCCTGTAAAGGCAGCATCCCTTAATTTGGTGTGCTCCCTCTTTTGTGCACTATTGGAAGGAGTAGTTTTTTTCGTAAGTCATTCGGATGTTAGCAATTGGAATTTTACTCAATGGGGCATCCAATCTTGATGATTGACCCATCCCACCCTTTTGTTTGATGAAGAGAAGGGATAGGTCAGTGTTCTTCAGCACTTTCAAGTTTCCAGCTTGAAAGTTTTACTGTTCGAGATGACTCTTTTCAAGACGGTTTAGCCAAGTTCAATTGAGAGGTAAAAAGAATTTTGATCCATTCCTTTTGCTTTTTTATTTCAATCATTGTTTCTTTCTAAGCATCATTTTTCTTTGATTTCAGACATTGATTCTTCAGTTTCCCGTGAGTTGAGGAGGGCCACTTTGAAGAAAAGGAAAGATAATGTGGCTCTTGTTGTTGGAGATCCCTTGAGGGTTTAGGCCGTAGCTACCCCCAATCCTAAACTCAACCTATCATATTCTTCGGAGGTCATCCCTTTGGTTGCTCCAAAACATTCCTGATCATCCAAGGCTGGGGCTTCTTCCTCCATCCTTCGATGAGTTAACTTTTGAGGGAGTCTTGGGTGAGCAGACCTCGGGTCCAAAATTTATGCCATCAATAACTGGGAGGTTGCCAAAGGTATTTTTGAAGAGTTCATTCATCCCATTAATGCAGACCAAGTCATGGGAGAGGGGAACCATAAATGCTACAAAGATGCAGTTTGGACTACCATGAATGTTAGTTTTCCTTCTTTCTTTTGAATTCAGCTTTTGTCATTCGATGACTCATCACTAAATTTGCTGCTTCATAGATGTGCCATTTTGTTAAAGACTACTATGACTTAGGGGTCGTTGGGTAATCGAAGAAAAGAAAAAGAAAGATGTGGCAGCATGCCTGAAGGACCTGGCAGTGCACCTGAAGGAGGCAGAAGCCTACTAGAAAGCTATCGAAGCCAGCCTCAAGCACGTTGAGGCCAAAAAAGATCATCTCTATAAGGAGCTCTTTAGAAAAGTGGGCTCTGAAAACTGCATGACCGGAGATAATGTACCTGGAAGCACAAAAGACGGTGGAAGCTTATAAAGCTTCCGAAGAGTGCCACTAGGAGAAGCTACTTTTTGCCCAGCCAACCTTCATCGAGGTCATGGAGGATACTCGAAGGACAATCATCAGACGTTACTTAGACCTTAACCTAGATTTCCTATATAAGGATGAATCGGATAATGAGGCTCCCATCGAAGGTGCACCAATCTCGGAGCAAAAGTAGTCGGGACCCAAGGAGCTGCCGACTCCTCTTCTGCTTGAAGCATGTCTTTTTCTAGTTTCTATTACTAATATAAATCTTGTCAGCCTGTCTTGTAAAGATGACCATTTTTGTTGAACCTTCGGGTTCTTTCCCTTGCATTATCAATGAAAATAGTTTTGATTTTCGACTAAGTATTGTGATTCGATGTACTTGGTTGTGAATGCTTTCGAATGCCATATTTAATAGAAAATTAAAAACTCATTGGCTATTAGTAAGGGCCTGAGACCACTATCGTCGTGCTACAAACTTGGCATGGTCTTCATGGCAAGGTGCGACGCTCCTCGACCCTTATGTGATAGCATGAACCGTAATATAGGTGACCCTCGTTGGGGTGAGCTGTCCAACACTAAGTGCTCACTAGACTAGAAATTTCTCATTATTGGGCTTAAAATGATTCGACCCAATTTAAATATAGGAAGTTGAGTATGTCCGGTATTGTCTTCATTCAGTTGTTGTTTCATTGATATTGATTTGATTTCCAGGTGAAGGCAGTGTTGGAGTATTGAGCATCTAGTTGTAGGCTCTCCAAGGCCAAGTAGAAGATTCAGGTGTTGGTATCTAGGGGCTTGCTAATGTTAGCTTAGCTGGAGGCACTCAGGAGTTGGGTGTCAGGCCAAAGACTTTTCAATACTGGCCCAGTCAAAGTTTCTTAAACATTGATTCTTCTCATCCCGATCAAAGACTTTCAGGAGTTGAGCATTAGGCCAAAGGTGTTCCAATATTGGCCCGGTCAAAGACTTTTGGATATTAAATCTTTATGTCTCGGTCAAAGATTTTTGGAAGTTGAGCATTGGGCCAAAGTCTTTCCAATGCTGGCCCGGCCAAAAGCTTTCGGGTGCTGAATCTTTATATCTCAGCCAAAGACTTTTGGGAGTCGAGCATCAGGCCAAAGACTTTCCAACGCTGGCTTGGCTAAAGGCTTTCAGGCGTTGAATCTTCATGTCTGATTAAAGACTTTTGAGAATTGAGCATTAGGCCAAAGACTTTCCAATACTGATCTGGCCAAAGATTTTTGAAAGTTGAGCATCAGACCAAAGGCTTCCAATGTTAGCCCTATCAAAGGTTTTGGGTATTGAATCTTCACGTCCTGGCCAAAGACTTTCAGGAGTTGAGCATCAAGCTAAAGGCTTTTCAATACTGGCATGGCCAAAAGCTTTCGAGTGTTTAATCTTCAGATTCCAGTCAAAGATTTTCGAGAGTTGAGCGTTAGACCAAAGGCTTTCCAATGTTGACCCAATCAAAGGCTTTCAAGCATTGAATCTTTACATCTTGGTCAAAGACTTTCAGGAGTTGAGTGTCAGGCCAAAAGCTTTCCAATGTTGACTTAGCCAAAAGCTTTTGAGTATTGAATCTTCATGTCCCAGTCAAAGACTTTTGGAAGTTGAGTGGTTGGCCAAAGGATTTTCAATGCTGGCCCGGGCAAAGGCTTTTGGGTATCGAATCTTTATATCCCGGTCAAAGGCTTTCGAGGGTTGAGCGTCAGGCCAAAGACTTTTCAATGTTAGTCTGACCAAAGGTTTTTGGACATTGAATCTTCATGTCCCGGTCAAAAGCTTTCGAAAGTTGAGCGTCAGGCCAAAAACTTTCCAATACTAGCCCGATCAAAATTTTTCGGGCATTAAATCTTCACATCTAATCAAAGGCTTTCCATATGTCTTGCCTTGGATACTTTATTTTTCTTTTGTAGGATCCTATGTGCTTAAAGATAGAAGATACAGCTTGTAAGTAATATCAAATCCTAGAAATTTAAATTTTTTCTCGAGCCAAGAGCATGCGTACGACGCCACTCGATCAGGAATCATGCAAAATTCTCATGCTTATTTCAATGGTGAGAAAAATGAGATTTCATCCCAAAAATTTGTCGTATCTACTTTTCTTTCCAGGAACACTAGATGGTAGGAGAGCCATGTATCAATTGGCCATTAGATTAGCTAGCCTCTGCCTGCTAGAGATCCTCTGAGGCCATGGAAGGAACAGGTTCCTCCTGCTTAACATTTTAAGGGAATGGAAGTTGTTGTGGCTCCAAATGCACCGCTCCTAAAGGTGCAAGACTTTGTGGCAACACTGTTTGATCTATTTCAGGCTACGATGCATTATTGATGTCGTGGATATCACTGGACATTGCATCGCCTGAACAACTGCAGTTAGCTCATGAACTTGCTAAGTGAGTTGTTTTAGGATGTCAGGTTGATTTCCTTGTAGGATGGTATCAACCTAAGCCCCTAGGACCAGGTTCCCGATGGGTTAACTGTCTGTTGCCCAGTTGGCCAACCCAAGAGGGGGGTGAATTGGGTTTGAAAAAATTTAAGCAAGTATGTGCCTTTTGAAACCTTGTGTGGTGAGTGGAGTGATAAAGTATTGCAAGCGAAAATAAATAAGAATGCAAGAGCAAATACAAACACAACAAGATTTAGAGTGGTTCGGAGCAACCCAGTTCCTACGTCCACTATTCAAGGTACATTCTTGGGATTTCCACTATTTTCACCTCGAATATAGCCAGATTGTTTACCTATGGGCTCACAATCCAAAATCCAATACAAAGTTAGTTTTTTCGGGCTTAATAACAATCCAACTTGATTTTTAAGGCTAACCAATAACTTAAAAATAACTTACAAGTTACAGCCACCTGCTGCACTTGTAACAACTCAAAAATAAAGTATTAAAAGAAGTAACACAAAAATATATCCAATATGTTGAATGGTTGCAGTTGAAGCTCTTAATGAGGCCTTTATGAAAGCTTCTTCAATGCTCTTTAAGGCTCTCTTAACTTTTCAAAAATTAACTCAAGAATGTTGGTTGGAAGTTGTTGGAGAACTTGAGTTTTCACTTGAAAGCTCTTAGAACATTCAATACTCTCTTTAAAGTTTCATAAAAGTTCTTTTTCCTTGACTTAAATTCTTTATTTATAGCTTCTTGAAGTGTTCCCAGGTGAATATGGCCGTTAGAATTCTTTGGAAGTCAAAAACTAGCTATTGGAAGGCTTTAACTTCAAAAAACTTGAACTCTGGAACTAGCTGTTACTGTTGAAAATCTGGGATTCGAGTTGGTTCGCAGAGCTCGAGTTGGCTCGGATTGTCAGTGAAGTAAAACTACAGTCTGTGAGAGTCAGCTCATTTAAGATTAGAGTCGGCTCAATTAACTAAAGTCTCAAAAGCTACATTCTGTCACTCTATGAGAGTCGGCTTTAATCTTCATTGAGTCAGCTCGAATATTGTGTATCAGAAAATTTCTGTGCCATGCCAAGAAATTTATCAGCTCTAATATTGGAGTTGGCTCGAGTGAAACTTCTCCAAATGCTTCCAAATAGCTTCAAACTTCTTCCAAACATCTTCCAAACTACTTCTAAACCTGTTCTAAGATATTTAAACTTATAATTGCATAAATTTGGCCCTTTTTCATGAATATATAATTGAATTTACTTAGGACTCTTAAATGATTAAAATATACATGAAACTTTTTCTTGAATACATTGATATATTCTAATGGTCTTGAGAAACATAGGATTGATGATTATCCATTAGAAATATCTTACAAAAACTTCTTAAACACTTAAAAAGCATCAGTATCAAATGCATGCTCCAATATTTTGTAATCATCAAAATCATTCCAGGGGTCAACAATCTCTTCCTTTTTGATGATGACAAAATATTGGGCATGGAAAGAATAAGTTCCTTTATATTTTCAACTGTATCAGAGTAAATGACAACTATATTGGAGTAAATGAGTTTAGAATGTGCTATACAGTGTATCAAGCAATTCAAATTGTCAATTCAAATTATGAGCTAGTGTAGGAGTTCATTTTACAATTTGACTAAAGTATCAGAGCTGTTGAACATTCATTTTATAAATTGACTGATGTATCAGAGCTTTGCATAAGAGTTCATTTTATAAGTTAACTGAAGTATCAAAGCTTTACAAGTTAAGTATCAGAGCTTTACAAGTTAACTGAAGTATCATAGTTGTTTTTTAATTTATGAGTCTTTAATGAAATATTCTCCTCCTTACTCAAACACGTTGCACATATAATTTCACATGTAATTCTCATATTTTCTTCATATTTTTCATGCATTACATAATATTATCATCATTTTCCATGCATCACATATTTCTTCCCCTTTTTGTCATCAACAAAAAGTGTAAATGCTCCCCCTTACTATAGAATTTAAAATTATCACACATTTAGAGAGAAAAAAGGAAGTGAAATTTGATTGTCATAAAAAGTAAAATTTTATTTCAATACATGTAACACAATGACATACATGAAGCACAACATAAACAAGGCATCTGTGAAGCTAGTCCTCATCAGATGGAAGATCTAATACAATATTAGCCAAAACCCTATGTGCTGAAGGTCCAGGAGTATGATGAGTCATGTTCCTAGTCTTAAGAGAAATGCCAGCTCTAGGTGCTTTAGATCTATGATACTGTCTAGGTGTATCTCTAGTAGGTGCTTGTGGAAGAGGAGTAGGCTCTAGCTCAGAAGCTGAGATCAACGGAGTCCTTTGATCAGTCAAAGCATTAGATAATGCAAGAGTGCTGGTGCCAGAGAGGATTTGAGTAGCAGATGTATCAGGGATGCTCTGGTCTGGCTATCCTGCCTCTGCTGCAGGTGTGTCCATGACATGCTCATTAGCATACTGATCCAAAGTATGAAAACTTTATCCATTATCTGGTGGTGAAGGACGTGATCCTGAAGGTCTAGCTGAGGTAGTATGATGTAGAGCTACTAAAATCTGGCTGAATCCATCTCTCACCTCAGTCTGTAGCAGATCTATCCTGGAATGTACCTCTGCCCGAACAGTCTAAAGGGCTGATCTAAGGGCAGAAATGTCATCATGAAGTACCCTCAAGTGCTTAGAATCCTGCTGCCCACCAGTGCTAGGCTCAGAAGGAACTGATGGAGGAGGTGTGATAGGTGCTGGCTTTGAGGGTCCAGCTTCATCATTTGGCTCATCCTCATCACCAATCTGCTCAGCAGTATCTGCATCAACTGGAATATCATCCTCCTCATCATCATCAGAATGAGCTGCTCTCTGTCCAGATACATTCTTCATCCATACTCCTTCAACTCTATAGTATCCCATCCTGTGAAGTGACTTCTCTGAATATCTATCAATGTGTAATAGGGGTCTACTATCCTCCCCTATTAGGTCAATGCCATAATCTAGAAAAAGAAGAGTGAAGGCCATCCCGTAGGGTAGACATGCTCTGGCCTTGCGAGCTGCATCTCTGATATGAGCCATCATGATGAATGGTAGATTGAGGCCCTCCCCCTCTATCAAGTATCTCATGAACATAAGGTTATGCTCGTTCACCCAGTCAAATCTCCCTGTCCTGGGCAAAAACACCCTGCTAATGATATTATGGAGTAATCTCATCTCAAGTGATGATTTGTTTACTTGAACATTTGAAATTCCTTCCACATTTCTTCTCTCCAGAGTAGTCCTCAAAGCATTTTGTCTATCCTTTATATTTAAATAACATTTTCCTGTCTTGGGCATTTGTAGAACTTTGCTTATTCTAACTTCATCAACTGAAATAGTGACTCCTTTCACTGTATAGAGAATCTGGTGTGCTCCAAAAGACAAATGCTCAAAGAAGGTTCTAACCAAAGTAGGATCTGTGGGGATATCCAAAGAACAAAAGAATTCCCAACCTTGAGCTCTAATCCAATCACCAATTTGAAAACTTTGTTGTTCTAGAAATGTGAAATCTACTCTTTTACCTGAGGTTACTGGTCTGTTGCCCATCTGGATGATTTGCCATTATGGAGGAGGTGGAACTTGAGGATCTTGTGGAGTCACTCATCTTGTCTTCTTTTGGATCTTCTTTCTGCTTGAATAGTGCTTGGAGCCATCCGTTTAGATCTCTTTGCCATGGCTTTTTTGGGTGCCATTGATCAATAATCTAAGGGATTTGGAAGGTTTTGAGTGGTCCCTAAGGCTAAAGTGGAAAGTACTCCCTTAGACTTGGGTTCAACAGGAAATAGTAAGGTGAAAAGAAATTTTTAGGGCTTGCAGTTCTTAAGTAGGTCCGCCATCCGAGTCGACTCGTCCAGACCGCTCTTTTTGCTCGAGTTGGCTCGAGCAAAACTAAGGAAAATGCTTCAAAAAATCAAAGAAAAGGTTTCTACTTCTAGAAAAACACTAAGAAAGGTGTGTATCTAGGTTAAATAGGTGATGGAGATCCTCTAGATAAATTTTTATTAATTTTTGAAGAAATTAGGTCAAAACTTCTAAAAAGGATCATAAAGGTCTAATTCTTCTCTAATCATCTGTAATCTATCCTCACTAAGGGGTTTAGTAAAGATGTCAGCCAATTATTTTTTAGTATAAATTCAAGTTCAATATCACCATTTTGAAAATGATCCCTAAAAAAATGATGTCTAATTTCAATATGCTTAGTTCTTGAATGCTGAATAAAATTCTTTGTTAAATTGATAGCACTTGTGTTATCACATTTGATTAGAATTTTAGATTGAATAACACCATAATCTTCTAGTTATTGCTTAATCTATAATATTTATGCACAACAACTCCCTGCAGCCATATACTCTGCCTCAGCAATAGATAGTACCACGGAGTTTTGTTTCTTACTGTGCCATGAGATGAAGTTCAACCCTAGAAATTGACATATGCCACCAGTACTTTTTCTATCAATTCTACAACCACCATAATCAGTATCTGAATAATCTATTAAATTTAAAGATGAAGGTTTAGAGTACCATAATCCTAAGTTTGATGTACCTTTAAGATATCTTATGATTCTTTTAACATCAAGTATATGTAATTCTTTAGGATTAGCTTGAAATCTTGCACATATACAAACACTAAACAGTATATCATGTCTACTTGTAGTCAAATAAAGTAGAAATCCAATCATACCTCGATATAATTTTTGATCAACCTTGTTACCTTCCTTATTTTTGTTAAGTTTGCAAGTTGGGCTCATGGGTGTGCCAATTTCCTTTGTAGATTCCATCCCAAACTTCTTCAAGAGTTCTTTAATGTACTTTGTTTGGTTGATGAATATCCCTTCCTTTACTTGTTTGATTTGTAGTCCAAGGAAGAAAGTGAGTTCACCCATTATGCTCATTTCAAATTTTTCTTGCATAAGCTTGGTAAATTTTTGACATAAAGTTTCATTAGTTGCACCAAAGATTATATTATCAACATATATTTGTACAACTAATAATTCATCATCTTTTTTTTTGAAAAATAATGTTGTATCTACTTTACTTCTTTTGAAATCATTTTCTAAAAGAAACTTGCTCAACCTTTCATACCATGCTCTAAGTGTTTGTTTTAAACCATATAAGGCTTTATTTAGTTTGAAAACATGATTTGAAAAAGAGTGATTTTCAAAACCTGGAGGTTGTTCTACGAAAACTTATTCTTTAATGTAGCCATTTGAAAAAGTACTTTTTACATCCATTTGAAAAAGTTTAAATTTCATGTGATATGCAAATGTAAGTAAAAGTCTTATGGCTTCTAATCTTTCTACAGGTGTATAAGTTTTATTAAAATATATTCCTTCCTCTTGATTATATTCTTTAGCAACTAATCTGGCTTTGTTTCTAACTATATTGCCTTTGTCATCTAATTTATTTCTAAAAACCCATTTAGAACCTATAACAAGATGTTCCTTAGGTCTAGCTACTAGGGTCCATATATTGTTCCTTTCAAATTTATTAAGTTCTCCAGCATAGCCATCATCTAATATGGATCATTTTTGGCTTCCTCTATGCAGTTAGGTTCAACTTGAGAAACAAATGCTAAATAGTCAAAGGTGTCTCTTAAAGATGATATAGTTCTTACTCCTTGTGAGGGATCACCAATAATTAATTCTTTAGGATGAGAATGTGCATATCTCCAATCCTTTGGTAGCTCATCATATTCTGCATTTACCTTCTCCTTTTCTTGCTCAACTTGCTTTTCTTTAAAGCTCATATCCTTTACTCCATCATCCAGGAAACCTACATCATTATCAATATACTCTTCTTTTCTTGAAGATGTGAGGTTAGACTCATCGAAAATAATATGAATTGATTCTTCAACAGTTAAAGTTCTTTTGTTGAAAACTCTGTATGCTTTGCTTGTAGTTGAATATCCAAGAAATATACATTGATCAGATTTTGCATCAAACTTTCATAAGTTATCTTTTCCATTGTTCAAGCTATAACATTTACATCTAAAAACATGAAAGTAATGAATATTTGATTTTTTATCATTTCAAAGGTCATAGGGGGTTTTCTTCAAAATTGGTCTAATCAAAACATAGTTTAATATGTAACAAGGAGTGTTCACAGCTTCTGTCCAAAAGTATCTTAGAAGATTGCTTTTACATAACATGGTTCGGGCCATTTCTTTCAATGTTTAATTTTTTCTTTCCATAAGTCCATTTTATTATGGCATTCTAGGGACCAAAAAAGTTATTGTTGGCTTCATCCAGTGATTTTGATGAATAACAAAATATTGAGTGCATATTGTATACTAATGTGGATTTCAAGTTATGAGTTTTCAGGAAAAAGCACCTCAAAATCTCAAAAACATGTGGTTCATGGCACGTAATGGCATGGAGCATTTCTCACAAGTCCGGACATCCTCTTCATTGAAAAAGAGCATCTAAATGATTAAATATTATGTGTTTATGATTCATTTAAATTTCAAGAATTATATTTATGTTTTCGAGGCCATTTACACTTGAATCTGAGCTTTTCAGTCTCAAGTGTCGACACTTAGAAAGTTAAGTGTCGACACTTCAGCATTTGGCATAGACAAAAATTCTTGGCACGCCAAGTGTCGACACCCAGAACCAAGTGTCGACACTTAGGTCTCCAAGTGTCGACTCAAGGTCTGAGAATTTTGAAAATACAGAACTTTTTCATTTGAGAATTTTTGTGTCAAGTGTCGACACCTGTGCATCAAGTGTCGATACTTGAAAGTTCAAGTGTCGACACCTAGAAATCAAGTGTCGATACTAGACAGCCAAGTGTCGACACTAGACAGCCAAGTGTCGACACCTGACAGCCAAGTGTCGACACTTGCAGCTTGACAGCTCTAACGGATCTATTTTTCTGGCTTGCAAAACTTGCTTTTCAAGCTCCAAACGGCTATTTCCGAGGTTCCAACGATCACAAACCATTTTTTGGAAGGTTCTTGGTGTATTTAACCTCCACCAACCTCATTTTAAAGACAAGGAAGTGTATTGAAGTGCATTAAAGTCTACTCAAAAGCCAAAAAGCCTATATTCTCTCAAATACTTCACATCAAAAGCCTCTTATAATTTGATTCCTTGAAAAGCTTACAAGCTCATCCTTACTTCATTCCAAAAGAGACACTTTGAAGGAGATTGCAAGGAAGAGTCAAGACAAAGCATCAACTTGAGCTTCAAAGATTCCATTCTACTTTTGAAGGGAGTTTGTTTTAGTTTTAAAATTGTATATCTATTTTTACATTTTATTTTGACCTTGCTTTCAAGGGTGTCTTGAAAGAAGGTTATTGTGATTTGTTGGTGAGCCAAAGGGATAAAACCAACTAGGGTTAACTTGTGAGCTCGAAGACAAAATAAGTGTTAAGGTTTGTTGGTAAGCCTAAGTGATAAAACCAACTTAGGTTTTGACTTGTGAGCCTTGTGAAAAACAAGTCAACTGTAATCTAGTTTGGATTATAGTGAAATTCCCAAGGATGGCTTGGGGAGTGGATGTAGGTGCTAGGTTTGCACCGAACCACTATAAACCTTGTGTTTGTGTGTGATTGCTCTCTTCCTCTCTTGCTCTTTGATTATTGCTACCACTTAAAATATCTTGCATTGAATTTATCATTTTTCACTAGCACCACTAGTCCCTATCTTTATTGTCTTAAATTTTTTAAAAGACCCAATTCACCCCCCCTCTTGGGCTCCATTTCTGGGCAACAAGTGGTATCAGAGCACTGGTACTCTCTTGTAGGTCCAAGGATCTTGAGTAAAAGATCATGGCAGCCCCAATAGGAATGGGTATTGTTGAAGGTCAAGCTTCAAATCGTCCCCCACTTTTTAATGGCACAAATTACACATACTGGAAGACACGCATGCGCATATTTATTCAAGCTCTTGACTATAATTTATGGAGGACAATTGTAAAATGTCCTCATCAGCCTACGATGTTGATTAATGGCATTCTCACCTCAAAGATGGAAGATGATTGGGATGAGAATGACATTAAGCAAATCGAGCTTAATGCTAAGGCTATGAATCTATTATTCTGCTATCTTGACCCAAGTGAATTTAATTGAATATCTAATTATCTCTCTGCCAAGAGATTTGGGATACAATTGAGGTTACCCATGAGGGTACACACCAAGTAAAAACTACCAAGGTCAACATGCTTATTCACACATATAAAATGTTTAAAATGGAACCTAATGAGTCTATTAGTGAGATATATACTAGGTTCATAAATATTGTGAATGGCATGAGAAGCCTAAGAAAAACTATTTCTAACGATGAACTTGTGAACAAACTTCTCAGGTCTCTACCAGCCTCGTGGGATGCAAAAGTCACAGCTATTGAAGAAGCTAAGGATGTCAACACTCTCCCACTGGAACAACTGTTGGGTTCTCTAATGATCTATGAGCTCTCCCTCAAACAAAAGAATGGAGAGGTCGACAAAAAGAAGAAGGTAATCGCGTTCAAATCTACTGCGAGGGACGAATCAAGCGAAGACTCTGAAAAAGATGATGAAGAAGATGAGACGGCTCTATTAGCAAGAAAATTCAGAAGGTTCATGAGGAAGAAAAAGTTTAACTACAAAAAGAAATCTCTGAAAGGTGAGCCGAGTAAAGAGAAGAACAAAGAAAAGGAGAAAGAGCAGCCTACTTGCTTTGAGTGCAAAAAACCCGGCCATTTCAAGGTAGACTGCCCCTTGTTAAAGAAAAGCAGAAAAAAGCTGAGAAAGAAAGCCATGATGGCAACCTGGAGTAAAAGTGAAGTCTCCAGTTCTGAGGAAGAATAGCAGGAGGTAGCAAACTTCTATCTGATGGCCGATCATGATGAGGTATATTCCGAAACAGAAAATGAATTTACTTTTGATGAGCTTCATGAAGTTTTTGACGAATTAGTCATAGAATTTCAAAAATTAAAATCAAAACATAAAGATGTAAAGAAGCAAAATTTGGATCTAGCCAAAACAAATAACAAGTTTTCAAATGAAAATGAATGCCTTCTTATTCAAAATAAAAAATTAAATGATAAGATTGTAGCACTTGAAAAAGAAAAAGATGTCTTGAAAAAGAAAAGTGACCCACTTTCAAATGAAAATTTGTCAAAACAAAGCAAAGAAATTTTAAATAAAAACAAAAGATATAAAGAAGAAATTAAAAAATTAAAACCTTTTGTAGAAAAACTTACTTATAGTTCTGAAAAATTGAATTTACTTTTAAATAACCAAAGAGCAGTATTTGATAAAGCAGGTTTAGGATTCAGAACTCATAAGAAACAAAAACTTTTTAAAAACTTCTTTGTGCCTGCATCTTCATCCATTACTTGCTATACTTGTGGTACTAAAGGACACAAATCTTATATGTGCAACAAAAGAAGACTAAGTAACACTAAGAAAGTTTGGGTTCCGAAAGGAACCAATGCCACTAACCAAAAATGACCCAAGATGGCTTGGGTACCTAAATTCTCCACTTGATCTTTATTGCAGGTATGCCTTGCAACCAATAAGAAAAGGATGTGGTACCTTGATAGCGGTTGCTCAAGGCATATGACAGGAGATGTGGAGCAGTTCTCATCACTTGAATATCAAAATGGTGGCAATGTAACTTTTGGTGATAATGGAAAGGGCAAAATTATCGGTATTGGTAAAGTCCATATCACACCTTCTTCTTATATTGATAATGTCTTATATGTTGATGGTTTGAAACATAACTTGCTTAGCATTAGTCAGTTTTGTGACAAAAACTTTAAAGTTGTTTTTGAATCTTGTTTGTGCATTGTTTCTAGTCTAGATGACAATGGCATTAAGTTCATTGGTCATAGGCATGGCAATATTTATATGGTTGATCTTGATGATCTTCCTATTAAAAAAGGTCAATGCCTAGTGGCAATGGAAGCCAAGATCGATGAAACTAGTTGGCTTTGACATCGCAGACTAGGACATGCAAGCATGCATTTAATTTCTAAACTTAGCAAAAAGAACTTGGTAAAAGATTTGCCTAAACTCAATTTTGAAAAAGACAAGATCTGCAGTGCATGTCAACTTGGAAAACAAACCAAATCCTCTTTCAAACCAAAAGGAGTAATCTCTACATCTAGACCTTTGGAATTGCTTCACATGGACCTCTTTGGGCCAACTAGAACATCTAGTTTGGGAGGTAAGAAGTATGATCTAGTCATTGTAGATGGTTTCTCACGATTTACATGAGTCATATTTTTAGCACATAAAGATGAAACTTTTTTGAATTCATTAGATTTCATAAAAGAGTTTTGAATGAAAAAGGTGTTTCAGTCGTATCTCTGAGAAGTAATCATGGAACCGAATTTGAAAATGCTGATTTTGATAAATTTTGTATTGAAAATGGCATTCATCACAATTTTTCTGCACCTAGGACACCTCAACAAAATGGGATAGTAGAAAGAAAAAATAGAACTCTTGAAGAAATGGCACGCACCATGCTTTGTGAAAATGATTTACCTAGATATTTTTAGACGGAAGCCATAAATACTGCATGCTATGTTTTAAATCGAGTTTTAATTCGACCATTTTAAAGAAAACACCTTATGAGCTTTGGAAGGGTAGAAAACCCTCAATTCGTTATTTTCATGTTTTTGGATGCCGTTGTTTCATCTTAAACAATGGTAAAGATAATTTAAGTAAATTTGATGCCAAATCAGATGAGGGAGTCTTTCTAGGCTACTCCACATCTAGTAAGGCATACAGGGTCTTCAACAGAAGAACACTTGTTGAAGAATCAATACATTTGGTATTTGATGAATCTAACCAAAAATCTTCAAGAAAAGAAGATGTACTTTCTGATGAAACAGGTAGCAAAAAAACTGAAGAAATAAACAACAATGAAGGGCTTACCAAGGAACAGAACGATGATCAAAACATTGAAGGATATCAAGCACAAGGTGATGAAAACACATCAACAGTTGACCCATTACCAAAAGAATGGAGGTATGCTCATGGACACCCAAAAGAACTAATTATCGATGATCCATCTAAAGGTGTAAGTACTCGATCATTCCTTAGAAATATCTGTGATTACTTAGCTTTTGTTTCTCAAATTGAACCTAAAACTATTGAGGAAGCTGAATGTGATAGTAATTGGATAAATGCTATGCAAGATGAACTTAATCAATTTAAAAGGAACAATGTTTGGACATTAGTAGATAGGCCTTCAAACACTTCAATTATTGGTACAAAGTGGGTTTTTCGAAATAAACTTGATGAAAATGGAGTAGTTACTAGAAATAAGGCTAGACTAGTTCCAAAGAATACAATCAGGAGGAAGGAATAGATTTTGATGAAACCTTTGCTCCTGTGGCTAGACTTGAGGCAATTAGGCTATTGTTGGCTTTTGGTTGTTTCATGAATTTTAAATTATATCAAATGGATGTTAAAAGTGCCTTTTTAAATGGTCTAATTGAAGAAGAAGTTTACGTTGAGCAACCTCCTGGTTTTGAAAATTCTGAATTTTCAAATCATGTTTACAAACTTCATAAAGCTTTGTATGGATTGAAACAAGCTCCAAGAGCTTGGTATGATCGTTTAAGCTCTTTTTTGCTCAAAAATGATTTTACTAAAGGTAATATAGATAAAACTTTGTTTTTAAAGAAAAAGAATGATGATCTCTTAGTAGTACAAATCTATGTAGATGATATAATATTTGATGCTACTAATGAATCTCTTTGTCAAGATTTTGCAAAGTTAATGTAGGGTGAGTTCGAGATGAGCATGATGGGAGAACTAAATTTTTTCCTCGGACTCCAAATAAAGCAAACCAAAGAGGGGATCTTCATCAACCAAACAAAATACACAAAAAAAATACTCAAGAAGTTTGGGATGGAGAACACTAAGCCTTTAGGTACCCCTATGAGCTCTACTTGTAGACTTGACAAGGATGAATCAGGTAAGTCTATAGACCAAAAATTATATCGTGGCATGATCGGTTCATTGTTATATCATGTTTAGCATCTGTATGTATGCTAGATATCAGTCTAATCCTAAAGAGTCTCATCTTTTGGCTGTTAAACGCATACTTAGATATCTATCTGGTTCAATTGAAATTGGTTTATGGTACTCTAGAGATTCTTCATTTGAATTGATTGCTTATTCTGATGCTGACTTTGCTGGGTATAAACTTGATCGTAAAAGTACTAGTGGAACCTGCCAGTTTCTTGGAGTAAATTTGATCTCTTGGAGTAGCAAAAAACAGAACTCAGTTGCTTTATCTACGGTAGAAGCCGAATATATAGCAGCTGGAAGCTGTTATGCTCAAATCCTCTAGATCAAACAACAACTCGAAGATTTTGGCATTAAACTAACTAAGACACCCATAAGATGTGACAATACTAGTGCAATCAACCTATCTAAAAATCCTGTGCAACATTCAAGAAGTAAACACATTGAAATAAGACATCATTTCATAAGAGATCATGTACAAAACTCTAATGTTATTCTTGATTTTGTATGTACTGATGATCAGTTAGCAGATGTGTTTACCAAGCCTTTGTGTGAGGATAGGTTCTGTCTAATTAGAAGAGAGTTAGGTGTCATTGA
Source organism: Areca catechu (assembly GCA_021397845.1). Taxonomy (NCBI): domain Eukaryota; kingdom Viridiplantae; phylum Streptophyta; class Magnoliopsida; order Arecales; family Arecaceae; genus Areca; species Areca catechu. Next base: position 9,436,922 of record CM038052.1, read on the forward strand.
TCCATTCTCCTAGAACTCTCTTAGTTTTAATTATACCTAAATCCTTTTGCTCAAAACCACTTGCTTAAAGCCCCAAAAATCTGATTAAAACGTTTCCTATTTTTCTAAAAATTTTTTGGATTTTCTCAAATTTTTTGGCCAAGTATCGACACTTGGAAATTGTCAAGTGTCGACACCTGACCAAGTGTCGACACTTGACAAATTCTAAGTGTCGACACTTGCGAAACAGAAACTGTTTTTAAAAAGGGCCGACCAAGGATTTTTGTCATTTTCTCCGCCCGTTGATTTCTTGCAACAGTGGTCCCCTCTGTTCAAATCCTTCCATTTACCCTTTAACCCATCATAAATCAGGTATTTCCTCCTTCTATTTTTACTCTATTTCTCCTCTTTTTCGTTTTATTTTTGATGTTTTCAAACCGTGCAATCATGAATAGGATTTTTTCGGGTATTTTTCAAGATTCTAACCATATTTTTACGTGTTTTAGTGGATTTCTAAAGTTCCATTTGAGGGAATGGTGATTTAAAAGTATTTTTCTTGGATTTCCCATGTTTTTTTGGTCGTTTTCACGCTTATTTCACCAATTTTTTGGAAAAACACTATTTTATTGATTTTGGCCGAAATAATTTGGATTTTCATCTAAACTAAATATACCAAATCCATTTATTGTTGTTTTAGAAAGGTTTTTCATGATGTTTTTGCGACATTTTCACCTCTTTGCTAAAACCCTAAGTAATTTAGACCCAAATTCCATGGGTTTTGATTTTTTGGCCTTACAAAAAGTATTTTCCAAAAACTCAAATTTGTTTTGACGAACAAAAATATTTTCTATAATTATATGTTCGGAATATTGTCATTTAATCAACGTATAAGTTGTAAAAATCTCACCTTTAAACTGATTGACAGTTTTTCCAAATGTTGTTTAAGGTATTTTATAACCCAAAATTGGTTTAATTCTGGTTTTCAAAACCTATCTGAACACTTTTTAAGAAATGAAACTCTCCTTATCACAGCCTGTAGCCAGTCCCATAGTTCTAAACCTTTCTTCCCTCTTCCCTGGTCAGCTTGCTGTAATGGATCCCAGGAAGAGACTTGCAGTTAGGGAGAGGCCTAGTTGTGGTGTGGAGAGGAGGTCGAAGGCCAGATTTGACCCTGCTCAGGCTAGCAGTTCAGCCACACCGAGTTCCCTCCCTATAGAGAGGATGGCAGGGAAGTTAGTAGCCTCTGGGAGGAGAGTCGGCCTAGAGTGTTTCGATAGGCACCATTTCAGTCTACGACAGGTACTCATTGATGCAGGATTAGTACCATTCTGTACTATGTAGGAGAGGTACTATCCTCACCTAGTGAGAGAGTTTTATGGTGCATTGGATTGTCGACTACTTCTATGGACTACGACAGTCAGAGGCGTTCAGATTTCACTGACAGATGAGCTTATGAGCAGAGTATGGGAGATCCCCCGTAGGGGAGTCTGTGTCTTTTTGATAGATGACAGAGAGGCTGCCTTTAGGTGTATTCTTGAGAGAGAGGATGTTCGCGGTATATCCATAGTTACCGCGAACCAGTTATCTTTGGAGATGCGCCTATTGCACCACATCACGGCACGTATACTTCTACCGAAGACTGGGAGATTTGACTTCATCACTAAGAGGGAGTTGATGGTGATGACGAGTCTGATAGAGAGGAGACAGATTGATCTTCCATCCTTGATACTAGCTCAGATGCATGATGCTGCGACACAGCGCCGTCACTGTTTACCTTACGGCATGGCACTGACCAGATTATTCAGAGCTTGTGGAGTATCACTAAAGGAGGTGATCCCCAAGGAGATACTACACACAGATGTTTATGACGAGAGGTCGTTGCACCGTATGGGATACAGATTAGTTGCAGGTCGATGGGTGCGCAGAGAGTCTGGCCAGGAGCCAGATGAGGAGGACGAGATTCGAGAGGCAGAGGCAGGATCATCTGAGCCAGCAGATTTTTCTCCCGTTGATATCCCATCGACACAGGCAGAGCATTTGACTCCTGATACTTCTGCTCCTCCGCCACTTTCTACCGGACTACCATTTGAGGAGCATGCCAGAGAGCAGTTCACCGAGATCAGGGATGAGTTGACTCAGCTACGCAGCGAGGTTGAGCTTCTTCGAGTACATACTACCTTGGAGCATGCTGAGATTCGTAGAGGAGGGATTCTCTCGTATTGAGGATCTGTTGAGATCCCTTATATCTCCTGCAACCCTTGCAGTTGTACCATCTGATGATGATGATGATGATGATGGTGGTGGTGGTGGTGATCACCAGAGTGACCATGCTGATACTGGTGAGGGTGGTGATCGGGCAGATATGGATGACGACAGAGCTACAGAGGTTGTGAGCCGTGACAGTGACAGTGATGACAGTGCTGATGATTATGAGGTGGTCAGTCACGATTCTCCCACTACTCCAGCTGCTCCTACTGCCTTGGTTGATTCCACACCGGACTTTGTTACACCAGCTGATCTTCTTTCCCCCCCTTTTACTAGATCATCTAGGATTGTACCCGCCTTTGGTCCTTCTGACCGTACTAGGAGTCGTCGAGCTTTAGTACCTCCTAGGGCCTTAGCCACTAGATCTAGGATCAGTGCCCCATTTAGTCTTGAGATTCCATCTGATGAGGATTAGCCTCACAGATGTCTGTTATGGTTCATATGTTGTATGTTTCTGATATTTGTATGACTTTGATGATATCTGTATGTTTCAGTTCTTGCTGATGACTCAGCAAATTTTTATACCAAAAACTTGTCTATTATATATATATTTCAGTTTAGTGCTCATTAATTGTGCTTGAATGGTTCAATTTACCTTCTTTAGCTCTGATACTCTTTTATCTTGGTATATCTTTAGCTCTGATACTCTTTTATCTTAGTATATTTTTGGCTCTGATACCTATCTTATGTTCTCTACCATCTTTTTGTCTCCATGCTCATTGTGAGGGGGAGGTTATTCCCCTTTCTAATGATTGACAAAAAGGGGGAGAATTGTATTGATTGTGTTGATGCATATGTGAGAATCTTTGAAATATCTAATTAAGGGGGAGATTGAAATATCTAATTAAGGGGAGATTGATTCTTCCTAACTATGATGTTTTTGCCTCTCATATGGACTTAAATTCATATTCATGAATTATAATAGTTAAAGTTTGAAGTGTATTGCTATTTTACTCAAGGTTTTGTCATCATCAAAAAGGGAGAGATTGTTGGCTCCACCCAGTGATTTTGATGAATAACAAAACATTGAGTGCATATTGTATACTAATGTGGATTTCAAGTTATGAGTTTTCAGGAAGAAAGCACCTCAAAATCTCAAAAACGTATGGTTCATGGCATGTAATGGCACGGAGCATTTCTCACGAATCCGGACATCCTCTTCATTGAAAAAGGGCATCTAAATGATTAAATATTATGTGTTTATGATTTATTTAAATTTCAAGAATTATATTTATGTTTTCGAGGCCATTTATACTTGAATCTGAGCTTTTCAGTCTCAAGTATCGATACTTGGGAAGTCAAGTGTCGACACTTCAGCATTTGGCACAGACAAAAATCCTTGGCATGCCAAGTGTCGATACCCAGAACCAAGTGTCGACACCAAGTGTCGACACTTAGGTCTCCAAGTATCGACTCAAGGCCTTAGAATTTTGAAAATACAGAACTTTTTTATTTAAGGATTTTTGTGTCAAGTGTCGACACCTGTGCATCAAGTGTCGACACTTGAAAGTTCAAGTATCGACACCTAGAAATCAAGTGTCGACACTTGACAGCCTGACAGCTTTAACGGATCTATTTTTCTGACTTGCAGAACTTGCTTTTCAAGCTCCAAACGGCTATTTCGAGGTTCCAACGGTCACAAACCATTTTTTGGAAGGTTCTTGGTGTATTTAACCTCCACCAACCTCATTTTAAAGACAAGGAAGTGTATTGAAGTGCATTCAAGTCTACTCAAAAGCCAAAAAGCCTATATTCTCTTAAATACTTCACATCAAAAGCCTCTTATAGTTTGATTCCTTGAAAAGCTTACAAGCTCATCCTTACTTCATTCCAAAAGAGGCACTTTGAAGGAGATTGCAAGGAAGAGTCAAGACAAAGCATCAACTTGAGCTTCAAAGATTCCATTCTACTTTTGAAGGGAGTTTGTTTTAGTTTTAAAATTGTATATCTATTTTTACATTTTATTTTGACCTTGCTTTCAAGGGTGTCTTGAAAGAAGGTTATTGTGGTTTGTTGGTGAGCCAAAGGGATAAAATCAACTAGGGTTAACTTGTGAGCCCGAAGACAAAACAAGTGTTAAGGTTTGTTGGTAAGCCTAAGTGATAAAACCAACTTAGGTTTTGACTTGTGAGCCTTGTGAAAAACAAGACAACTATAATCTAGTTTGGATTATAGTGAAATTCCCAAGAGTGGCTTGGGGAGTGGATGTAGGTGCTAGGTTTGCACCGAACCACTATAAACCTTGTGTTTGTGTGTGATTGCTCTCTTCCTCTCTTGCTCTTTGATCATTGCTACTACTTTAAATATCTTGCAATGAATTCATCATTTTTCACTAGCACCACTAGTCCCTCTCTTTATTGTCTTAAATTTTTTAAAAGACCCAATTCACCCCCCCTCTTGGGCTCCATTTCTGGGCAATAGTTATGATCAATGCCATGTTCTATGCAAAATTTCTCAAAATATTGATTTTCAAATTCAGTACCGTGATCACTTCTAATTAAAATAATTGAAAGATTTTTCTGATTTAAAATCTTTTTATAAAATTTTTGAAAACTTTGAAAGCTTCATCTTTGTATGCAAGAAACATAACCCAAGTGAATCGTGAAAAATCATCTACTATTCCATACTTCGTACCTCCTATGCTTGTGGTTCTAATTGGTCTAAATAAGTCCATGTGTACTAGTTCTAAGGGTCTTGATGTTGAAATAATATTTTTAGATTTAAAACTTTTTCTAGTTTGTTTACCATATTGACATGCATCACAAATATGATCAAAATCAACTTTAAACTTAGGTAAACCTCTAACTAAATCTTTGAAAATTAATTTTACTAAAGTATGCATGCTAGCATGACCCAATCTTCTATGCCAAAGTAAACTAGATTCCTTGGTTTTAGTATTTATAGCCATTAGACTTGTACTACTTGACATTGCTAGATTATTCAAGTCTATAATATAAATATTTTCAAGTAGATGACCAACAAACCTAATGCTAGAATTAAGAGAGCTAGTTACTATAGACATTGAAGATTCAAATACAACTTTGAAGCCTTCATCACATACTTGACCAATCTCAATAGACTATGCTTCAATTTGTCTACTAGCAGTACATTTTTAATATAAGTAGATTAGATAATTCTGATCTTACCAATTCTAATGATTTTTTCCTTGTCATTGTCACCAAATGTAACCATTCCACCATCTTTCATTTCAAGGATGATGAATTGATCTTTGTCACCCATCATGTATCTTGAATAGTTGCTATCTAGATACCATCTCTTCTTTGAATTTTGGGCTGCAAGACATTCTTTATTTTCTAGACTCATTAAACATACATTTGCAAATTTTGATGTGTCTTCCTCTTCATTTGAAGTAGATTCATCGCTGTCGCTCCATGTAGCCATCATGGATTTTTTTTCTTCTTCTTATAACCCTTTTTCAATATAGGACATTCAGAACGGTAGTACCCCAATTTTTTGCATTCATAACATATGGGTCGTTGCTTTTTTTCTTTGTCTTTATCTTTCTCTTTTTCTTTATTTTGTTCACTTTTGCTAAGGTGCTTCCTCCAATATCTAGACTTTCATTTGCCCATAAATCTTTGGAATCTTCTCATAACTAGAGCTATATCATCATCTCTTAGTTCTTCGTCTGAAGAAGGGCTTTCTTCTTCTTTTTCTCTTCTTGCTTCTTCATCTCTGCTGCAGCCTTGAAAACTATAGATTTCTTTTTTTTGTTGTCATCTTCGCTGCAGCGCTGCATTGTTAGTTCATGTGTAATCAAAGAACCAAGAAGTTCATCAAGTGGAAGTATGTTTAAGTCTTTGATTTCTTGTATTGTAGTGACCTTGGGATCCCATTTATCCAGTAAAGATCTAAGAATCTTTTGGACAAGATCATCATTGAAATATACCCAACCAAGACTTTTCAAACTATCAATAATATCTGTAAATCTAGCAAACATTTCAGATATTGTCTCATTTGGTTCCATTTTAAATAGTTCATAATTGTGCATAATTATATTAATTTTAGAGGTCTTTACTTGTATAGTGCCTTCATGTGTAACTTGTAGTTTATCCCAAATTTTCTTTGCCGAAGTGTAAGTAGAAATCTAGTTAAACTCATTTGCATCCAAAGCACAATAAAAAAGATTCCTGGCTTTGGCATTAAGTTCACCCATTTTCATGTCATATTCATCACATTTCTCTTTCGATTTTGGGATGTCTATTCCATCAACTTTCTTTATGGGTATGTATAGTCCTTTCAAGATTATTTTTTATAATTGAAAATCAATAGCTTGAATTTAAATTTTTATCCTAGCTTTTTAATAGGTGTAATTGGTGCCGATGAAAAGTGGAGGTCTATTGCTTGATTGACCTTCAGCCAAAGATGTACTCATTTGGATTGCCATAGAACTTTTCTCTTAATTGTTAGATTAATGGCACTAAGACATTGCTCTGATACCACTTGTTATCCAGTTGGCCAACCCAAGAGAGGGGATGAATTAGGTTTAAAAAAAATTAAGCAAGTATGTGCCTTTTGAAACCTTATGTGGTGAGTAGAGTGATAGAGTATTACAAGTGGAAGTAAATAAGAATGTAAGAGCAAACACAAACACAACAAGATTTAATGTGGCTCGGAGCAACCCAGCTCCTACATCCACTACCTAAGGTGCACTCTTGGGATTTCTACTATATTCACCCCGAATACAGCCGGATTATTTTTCTACAGGCTCACAATTCAAAACCCAATACAAAGTTAGTTTTTCCAGGCTCACTAACAACTCAACTTGTTTTTCAAGGCTAACCAACAACCTAAAAATAACTTACAAGTTACAGCCACCTGTTGTACTTGTAACAACTCAAAAATAAAGTATCAAAAGAAGCAACACAAAAACAAATCCAATGTATTGAATGGTTGCAGTTGAAGCTCTTAATGAGACATTCTTGAATGTTTCTTCAATGCTCTTCAAGGCTCTCTTAACTTTTCAAAAATTAACTCAGGAATGTTGGTTGGAAGTTGTTGGAAAACTTGAGTTTTCACTTGAAAGCTCTTAGAACATTCAATACTCTCTTTAAAGTTCCATAAAAGTTCTTTTTTCTTGACTTAAATCTTTTATTTATAGCTTCTTGAAGTGTTTCTAGGTGAATATGGCCGTTAGAATTCCTTGGAAGTCGAAAACTAACCATTGGAAGGCTTTAATTTCAAAAAATTTGAATTCTTGAACTAACCGTAACTGTTGAAAACCTAGGATTCGAGTTAGCTCGTGGAGCTCGAGTCGGCTCAGATTGTTAGTGAAGTAAAACTGCAATCTATGAGAGTCGGCTCATTTAAGATTAGAGTCGGCTTAATTGACTGAAGTCTCAGAAGCAACATTCTGTCACTCTGTGAGAGTCGGCTCTAATCTTCATTGAGTCAGCTCGAATGTTGTGTATTGAAAAATTTCTGTGTCATGCCAAGAAATGTATCAGCTCTAATATTGGAGTCGGCTCGAGTGAAACTTTTCCAAATGCTTTCAAACAGCTTCAAACTTCTTCAAAACATCTTCCAAACTACTTCTAAACATATTCTAAGATATTTAAACTTAAAATTCCATAAATTTGGCCCTTTTTCATGAATATACAATTGAATTTACTTAGGACTTTTAAATGATTAAAATATACATGAAATTTTTTCTTGAATACACTGTTACATTTCAATGGTCTTGAGAAACATAGGATTGATGATTGTCCATTAGAAATATCCTACAAAAACTTCTTAAACACTTGAAAAGCATCAATATCAAATGCATGCTCCAATATTTTGTAATCATCAAAATCATTTTAGGGGTCAACACTATCAAAAGTGATGGTGCCAGAGTGCCAAGTGGACACACCTTTCAGAGGCATGTAACTTGCATTAAAGATCTTTTTTCAAATGGCTGGTAAAAAGTAGACTTTTCATCAGAGGTGGAAAGTAGACCTTTCCTTAATTTGATGGTGTTAAAATTTGCTTAAATGCCAGAGTGGGCTGAAGAGAAGATATCAGTGGCTATACCTACAAAAGAAGCCCTGATTGGAGGTGGCTCCAACAAAGATGGATGGTCAAATCAGTATCTCATATCATAGGATGGAATAATGGAATAAGAGTGTAAGCACATACATGCCAGTATTGGGTGTGTCAAGAGTATGTACATCTGGGGGGTCTACTAAGAACCCCTTTTATACTTAAATCATAGGGTTATTCTGGGAATGCTTCGATATGTTAGAGAGTGGGCAGAGAATGATAGAATTTTGACCTCAATCAAGACATTTGAGGAGAAATCATTCTTTGTTATCTGGAATATCTCCTTTTCATTAATGGAAGGTTTTATTTTTCATATCTCACGTCGTTTGCTTTAATGGCTCCAGGAGTTATGGCCTGAAGAGGGGCCACACTTTTTTAATGACTGAGATCTATCCTGGATAATGGGATTTAATAGTTTGTCTATTATGAGAGGTGTATCAGGGTGAATATCAATAGATTTTTTCTTCAGTTATTTGGTGGATGCCCTTATAGAGAGCAACTAGCCGAGCTTGGATTATGTGTTATAGTTCGATAGGCCTAGCAGCCTTTCATTAGAGGATCGAAGGAACCAAGTAGCCAATATACTGAAGGTAGATGGGCTTATGCATCTCGACTGGGGTCTGGGGGACAGTAATTCAACTGACTGAATATTTATTCGGAAGAGGTTTGGGATACTTTGGGCCATATCTGTCAAGAGCCTGGAGGGTCGAAGATTCGTGCCGGGGTGAAGCCATAAAGATTCTTGGTTCGAGAGGGAATCATAAGGCTGATGGTTGGGCCTGCTGGAATCTCAGGGGGTCGAATGTATGTTAATACTATGCCTATAAGATTGAGAATAAAAATATCTCTCTCGACTTTTGCCTTTTGGAAAATGGGACCGGATGACTAGTGAGGTGCTTCGAGAGAGTGCCTCGAGATAGAATTTGTCCTTTTAAGCAATCTAGTAGTGTACTGCTCCAGTCATGTAGATATAGTATGTTTAGATGTTTGCTTTTTTGTTTATGTTCGAAATATTATGGACTCGATACTAGGATTAAAAATAATTAGATGTGGCCTCTCTTTATCCCAAAATAGATTCATTCAAGTTATTCTCGGGCCTGAAACCTTGGAGATCCCAGGGACGGGGTTTCCCCCCACATCAAGTAGAAACAAGATTTTCTAGTTTGGTAGGCAGATTTACTCCCAACATTATTTTGTCTTGAATTATTGTTAATGAGTGAATTTTGGAAGCTAACCTTGGAGCAATGTAATACTTGAGCAAATAAAAGAGTTAATTATTGAAGAAGAAAAATAAAAAGAATATAGAAAACGATAGAAATAGGGGGAAAAAGGAACTATCTTTGAGTAATAGCTTTAGATGGAGGGAAGAGAAGGAATGGTAAAGGTTTTCCAAGACTTAAACATAGTGGCAGACCAAGATCCCCATCCCTAGTAATAGCTAGGGTTTATACACAGGAGAAGGGGGAAGGAAGAAGACCAAGAGATTTAGAAGGATCCAAAGAGCTCTTTGGACCAACAACCCAAAATAACCCACTTATACCAGGTAAATGGATAACGGACAAATCCCAAATCCGATCTGCATCCAAATCCACTTCGATACAGTGGATGGCCCAAGTCCAGTCTAGGTAATTACAGCCAAACAACCCAGGACTAGTGCAATGTAAAATCTAAAAAATCTTTGTGATATTAGCGAGATTTGAAACTATAAATAGAAGGAAGAAGGGATAACATAAATCAATTAATAAAGTAATAAATTTTCCTTCCAAAAACTCAAATTTCCCTCTCTAAGTGTTTCCCTTTGAAATCTCCACTTTCCCTCTCAAATCTCTCTCCTCTTCCCTTCTAATCCCCTTTATTCCTCTATTTCTCTTCCCCAAACTTACTCGAATTCAGTAGATCTGAAGCCCTCTATAGCAGGAATCAACCTCTAAGAGCTGGATCTTGATTTTTCTATAATAGAAATACCATCTGGAAGCTAGATTTGGAGCTTCTCAGCCATAGGCAGCGTTAATTAGGAGAAGGGATATTACATATTGGTATCAAAGTAGCTGAGTCTTTGGATCTAAGAGCATTGACACCACTCATCATAGATCTCCCTCAATTCTGTAGATAGGCAAGAGATACTGAATATGAACTCTAGATCTCTCTTTTTTATCGGTAGTTGTAGCAAATCTAATGTGTACCATGTATGGAAAGGGAGTTATTACTATTCTACTTATCTGAATTGGCAACCTAGTCTCATTGCTCATCACATGCCACCTTAGTTAAGACTTTTGTTGCTAGAAGTAAATAAGATACAAATCCAACAAAATCATATATAAATCACTTAAAATAGTTTCAAAAGAAATCAAAATAGGGATGAAAAATAGAAACAAATTTAAATATCATAACTAATTCACTTGGAAAGAAGAAGAAATGGCTTAGGGAACCAAATTGAGAGAAATTGATACAAATCTTAAGGTTTAAAAAAAATGCAAGTGCTAACCATTGAATGACACAATTAAATAGAAGAAAGAATACATTAAGTAACAAAATAGTATAATACCAAAATTGAAGTTTTGGTAAGGTAGCTAATGAAATATAATAAGAAGAAAAGTTGAGATATGAAGCACTGTAGATTGAAGCTGTAAGGAGGCATGAAATCATGATGCAGGAATAGATTTGTAGACATGAGCAGTTGCTAAAGCTAATTTTTTTCTAGCCATTAGTATCTTCGCTTGTTACTCCAATCACTGCACATAACATCTCAATAGTTATAAGAAATGAAAAAAAATACTAATAAACATCCTATCTCAAGTTCTTTAGCAGTACTAGTTGAATTTGGAGATAAAGGGATACTATCCACTCCATATAAGCCACTAGACAGGATGGAGGACACTCAAGGCAGAGCCAATTTTTACTTACCTTATATAAAGTGGGATTTTCTAACTTTTAGTGAAGAAGAATACAGAGAATAAGATATTAAATATGAGTAATACTTCAAAATAAATCAAATACCAATAAACCATTGGATAGAAATAGCTATAATGTACTTCACTGGAAAGGCACATAGGTGGAAGGAAGGCTACTTCATAGATAAACCAAATCTGAGTTGGAAAGAATTATTAAAAGTAGAATGTAGAAGATTTGATTATAATAATATGATGCAGTTAGTTAGGAAATTTAATAAGCTAGTGCAAACAGGAACTATGGAAAAGTATCAAGAAAAATTTGAAGATTTGAAAGCCAAAGCACTGTACTTTAACCCTGCTATTACTGAATAGCATTTTATAGAGAGCTATATAAGTGGATTGAAGGAGGAATAATTCTCTTTATTGATCTATCTCATCCAACAACACTGGAAGAGGTGTATGAACAAGCCAAACTTCATAAGTAGGTACTAGCAATGATGTGGAGGAAGAGTAAATTGACCACCAGAATAATCCCATCTCATTCAGCAGGGTACCATGCTCTCAAATTGGCTGCACAAGGAGAAACTATTAAACTTCAAAATCTTAGAAATAATAGCTTACCTTAAGGAGTAGGTAGGTAGCAATGGGAGCAAAGAAAGGCAACTGATTTATGTGTCATATATGGTGATAAATACCACTTTGGCCACTAATATTTTCAAAAATCAACACATTCCCTCACTGCTACAATTGAAGCAGATGAAGTAATTGATGAGCAGTTGTTACATGAAGAGAAAGCAGTAGAGGAAACTTTGATAGGGGAAGAAGAGGAGAATGAGCTGAGAACTGTAATTTATGCCTTAGCAGGGCAAAATCAGCATGATATTATTAAGATTCAAAGAGAAGTAGCAAACAAAATAGTAGTTATTCTGATTGATACTGGCAATATCCACAACTTTATTGATTTCTAAGTGGCCAAAGAAGTGAATGCAACCCTTATTCCAGTAATCCCACTGATAGTGACTATGGCTAATAGATATAAGGTCCTAAGCAAAATAAAATGTTCTAATTCTTAGTGGACCATGCAAGGGAAGCTATATCAAGCTGATTTAAAGGTGATTAGACCGGATGGATCAAGTATCATTTTAGGAATTGACTAGCTGAGAATATATGGGAAGGTAACCATTAACTATCGATAAATTCTGTAACATTTATTAAGGATGGGAAACAAATAATACTTAAAGGGATTACAGAAGGATCAAAATTAAAATTTGCAAAAGTTGGACTCAAATCTATTACTGCTATACAGTGGTACAGGACTAGATTAAAAGAAAACTATTGTACCATTGGATGCATTAAGAATCCTGAAAATGGAGGAGCAGAAATTCCTATTATGGTGAAAGCATTATTGGAATAATATTTAGATGTGTTTCAAGAACCTAAAGACTTGCCACCTAGTAGACTTAAGGATCATAGAATACCTTTGATGCCAGGTACCAACCCTATTAATATCAGTCCTTACAAGTAAACCTTTGAATAAAAGGATGAGATAGAGTGACATATCCAACATATGCTTAAATCATCTATAATTTAATCCAACACCAGCCCTCATACCTCATTAGTACCCTTAGTGAGGAAGAAAGATAACAGTTGAAAATTTTGTGTAGATTATAGGCAGTTGAACAAGGCAACTACGAAGGACAAGTATCCAATTCCTCTTATTGATGATCTCTTGGATGAATTGGAGGGATCTCAGTATTTCTCCAAGATTGATTTGAGATTACGGTACCACCAGGTGAAGATGACTCTTGAAGATGTGCATAAGACTACATTTAGGATTCATATAGGGTATTATGAGTTTTTGGTTATGCCTTTTAAACTAACTAATGCACTTGCAACATTGCAAGCCATCATGAATTAGATATTTTTTACTTACCTTAGAAAACTTGTATTAGTTTTCTTTGATGACATGTTGGTGTACAGCCAGACCTTAGAAGAGCATGTAGAACATCTCAATGAGGTACTAACAATATTAAAGAAGAATCAACTATATACAAAAAGGTCTAAAAGCTTCTTTGGGTAACAAGTGGGACATTTAGGCCATATTATTTTAAGAGAAGGTGTAGCCACTGATCTAGATAAGGTAACAGCTATAAAAAATAGCCCACTCTAGCTACACTCAAATAATTGGAGGGTTTTTAGGGCTTACTAGATACTACAGAAGGTTCATTAAAAGGTATAGAGCCATCAGTAAATGCTTAACTAAGCTCCTTAAGAAAGGTAATTTCTATTGGAATGAAAAAGTTCAAGATGTATTTGAGAAATTGAAAGAAGCTATGTCAACAGTATGATTCCTAGCAATGCCCAACTATTCCTTACCTTTCACTTTAGAAGTAGATGCCTGTGGTCATAGAATTGGAGCAGTACTCTCTCAATAATGAAGGCTAATAGCATATCTTAGCAAGGAACTGAGTAAGCAGCAAAAGGGACTATCTACACATGAAAAAATTTTAGCCATACTATTGGCAGTATTAAAATGAAAATATTACATTAATCTCAGACCTTTCATCATCAAGGCCGATCACTAGAGCTTAAAGTACCTATTAGAGCAAAAGATCATTACTGCAGTCCAATAGAAAAGAATGTTGAAACTTATGAGACTAGATTACACGATACAATATAAAAAGGGGAAAGAAAATTTTATAGTTGATGCATTATCAAGATGGGATTCATTGGAATGAAGCATACAAGCTATAACTGTAGTAGCACCAACTTGGAGCAGTGAGATAGTAGATAGCTATGAAGGGGATCAGTAGATCTAGCAAATCATAGCTAATTAAATATGAATCCCAACTTGATTACTCTTATAAACAAGTACTCAGACTTAAAGGAAGAATTTATATCGGGAGTACAAGGAAATTGAGATAGAAATTCTTAGAGATGATGCATGCATCATCCTTGGGGAGACACTCTCGAATGAGCTATACTTATAGAGGAATTAAGCAACTTTCTATTAGCCTGGGATGAAATGAGAAGTAGAGAAAGTGAAGGAATGTGAGGTCTATCTCAGAAACAAGATAATGGGACTCTTCATGTAGGTTATTATAGCCATTACAAATTCCAACCCAGGCTTGGCAGGAAATTAGTATGGACTTCATAGAGACCCTATCCAAATAAGAAGAAAAGATAGTATACTGATAGTAATGGATAGACTCACCAAATTTGCTTATTTTATTTTCCTTACCCCGATTCAACATAAGAGGTGGTAAGAGCTTTCCTTGATACTGTATATAAATTGTATGGGATATCTCAGGGCATTATATCAGATAAGGACAAGAGATTTACATGCTAAGTGTAGCAAGATCTACTCAAACTGAAGGAGATTAAGTTACAGTTGAGCACTGCCTACCACTCACAAACAGACAGATAGATTGATAGGATGAACCAATGTTTAGAAACTTACCTGTGATATCTCTATTTCCAGAATCCCCATAAATGGCACAAGTGGATATTCCTGGCTGAATGGTAGTACAACACCAACCACCACTCCTTAGGAATGATCCCCCATCAAGCCTTATGTAGGCATCCACCTCCAATGTACCCAGCAGTTAACTTAGGAATGGAGATATACTCTACAGTGAAGGACTAGACCAAAAAAAGAAACAAGATAATACAGATACTGAGAGACAAACTCATAGAGGCTTAAAACTATATGAAACAAATTGCAGATAGAAAAAGAGTGAATAAAGAATATCAGGAGGGAGATATGGTATACCTCAAGCTTCAGTCATATAGGCAAAGCACAGTGATTATCTGCAAAAATCTTGAGCTTACCTCATAGTATTACATGCCCTTCGGGATATTAGAAAGGGTCAAACCAATGGCATATAGACTCAAACTCCCTGAAGGATCCCAAATACATCCAGTCTTCCATGCATCCCTATTAAAACGAGGGATTCGAAACCCACAGCAAGCCTCATCAACGGTACCACTTATCGGGGAAGAGAAGCAACTTTTAGTCCAATCGAAGAGGATCTTGGATAGGAGGATGATTTGTAGAGGGAATAAGGTAGCTGCACAATTTCTTGTTAAATGGAGCAACCTCAGTGAGGAAGAAGCCACTTGGGAAGATTATAGGGTCCTTAAGGATCAGTTTCTCCATTTTGATCCTTGAAGACAAGGATCCTCTAGAGCAGGGGATCTAACAACTAAGCAAATAAAAGAGTTAATTTTTGAAGAAAAAAAGGAAAAAATATAAAAAAATAGTAGAACAGGGGAGAAAGGATTTAGCTTTGAGTGATAGCTTTAAAGGTCTTCTAGGACTCAATGACTGACGACCAAGATCTCCATCCCTAGTAATAGCTAGGGTTTGTATAGAGGAGAAGGGAAAAGGAAGAAGACGGAGAGATCTAGAAGGATCTAAAGAGCTCTCTGGACCAACAATCCAAAATTCCAACTTATACCGGGTAAATGGTAATAAGCAAATCCCAAACCTAATTCGCATCCAAATCCATTTCGATATAGTGGATGACCCAGGCCGTCTAGAAAATTGTAACTGAATAGCCCAGGATTAGTCCAATGTAAAATATAAAAAATCTCTGTAATATCAGCAGGAGCTGGATTTAGAAATAGAAGGGAGAAAAGATAACAAAAATCATTAATGAAGTAGCAAATCCTCCTCTTAACTCAAATTTTCCTCTCTAAGTGTTTCTCTCTGAAATCCCCCCTTTCCCTCTCAAATCTCTCCCCTCTTCCCTTCTAATCCTCTTTATTCCTCTCCTTTTCTCTCCAAACTTATCTAAATCCAGCTGATCTAAAGCCCTCTGCATCAAGAATCAACCTTTGGGAGCTGGATTTGATTTTTTTATAGCAAAAATACCATCAAGAAGCTAGATTTGGAGCTTCTTAGCCATAGACTGCTTCATTTGGAAGAAGGGATGTTATAAGATGATAAAAAATTTTGAGCAACTTCTGCATGTGTAAGAAGTATCTCTTATTTTTGGATAGAACCTTAAAGATTTAAAACTAAAATATGAGAGCTTGGCAATGTCTAAGCTTTGCCCTACCCATTGTATATGAGTTTTGAAATATGTTTTTTTAATTTTGTTTTTCATTTTTATTGTAAAATATCTTTGAATCTTTGATAGGGAAAAATCCTCTATTTATTAAAGAGAAAAGAACTTAGTAATTAACAGTGTAACTTGCAAGGTATTCAATTATTTTTATAATTAGAAATCAAGCACATTTTTAGAATATACACTATGTCGTATTTTTATATTGAGCAAGAAATATATTTCCTGGCTTTGCCCTTTAGAATCTCACTGTTCTAAAGTATCCTGAATTTATGTTTTTTTGAAGTTAAGTAGGGCCTTTGCTGATTTTTTTTTAAAAATAATACTATTTTAAAAAATAATTACAAAAATAAGTGTTTTAGTTTATGTTTACCGATTTAGGCATTTTGGCCACATGGTGCAATACATGGCACGCGTGGGACAACACGTGGCATAAGACAGGATAGGTGGCATGAAATTGCATATAGGAATTGTGATTTCTTAGTGAAATTGTAGGTAGAACCTGCGATTTCACTAAGAAATCGTAGGTTCAAGTGACAATTTCTTAGCCGAGCACCCCTTAAAGTCATTTTCTTCCTCTTCGGCCCCATCTCATTCCTCTTCAGCCCCATCTCTTCTTTTTTCTTCCCCCTACACCACTCGGGCTCCCACGATCCCATTTTTCTTCCTTCCTACCCCACTCCGGTCCTTTCCCTTTGATTGTGTTGGTCCTCTTGTTCCCTTGTTATCCGGATCTGATCCAAGTGCACTCGGGTCCGGTCGAAGTAGATCTGATGTTCCCATGTGAAGGCCCGGTCCAAGTACAGTCCTTAGCTCTTCCCTTCCGGTCCAAAAAAAACTTTGTTGTCTTCCATCCGACATAGCAGGTAATTTTTTTAGTTTTCTTTGAATTATTTCAATATTATTATTATGCTTTGTTGCTTGTTATAGTTTTTTTTGTATTTATTAATTTAATATCTGAAATTTAATATTCCAATGTTATGGTATTTTTTTAGCAATGTAATTTTATTTTTCTTTGATGTTTGCATGATATAGTTATTTTTTGTGCTTATATTATAATTTAGTATTTTTAAAATTGATAAAAATGGAATTTTTAATGTCATAAAGGTAGTAATGAAATATTGATAATTTTAGTGGTTATATTGATTTGCTTGTCAAATTTTGTAATGTCATAATATAGTTTTTTTTGGTGCTTATATTATAATTTAGAATTTTTATTAAATTTATTCATATTTAGTAATGGAATTTAGAATTTTTATGTATAAGTTTATATTTTGATTATGTAATAAAAGAAATTTAAAAATATTAATAAGCTCTGAAGAATTATTTGGTTATTAAATATTTAGTATTTATTTTATCAAAATTTTAAAAATAATTTATAGTGTTAAGGTTAAAATAAATAATAATTAAATATAAAATATGTAGATGAAATCATAAAGGTAAAAAAACTTAGTAAATAAATTTAAGCATATATTGAAATGTAGAATTATTTTGTTTTGAATTAAGGATTAAATTTATTTCATAATTTTGAAATGCTTGATAATTAATTAATTACAAAATAGTGTAAAATGATATAAAAGTAAAATATGAATTTATATATAATCAATAAACTTTGGTATTAAAATATTATATTTATTTTGTATAAATAAATGAATATGTTAATACTAAAAAAATAAAATATATAAGTATTTATAGTATGTAATTAATTATTTAAATATAAATGAGTTTCTATATAAGTAAATTATTAAATTTGATGTGACTGGTTCGCTGTCATTGGGCAAGGAGACTGACGTGGAGCCCTCATTGGATGCCATGCGGGATCACCACCACAGGCCCCTTCGCCAGGCTGAGCTCCGATGCCAATGGAGTCGCCCGTCGAAGCTGGGCTTAGTCCTCCGCCAGGTCGGTACCCACTAGGTCGGGACGCCTAGGTCGAGCCGAGCTCAAACCCCACCAGAGGCAGGCCCTTCAAGCCCAAGGTCGGGTCCCGTGGTCCGGAGTCGAGCTCAAGCCTCCTCCAACACGAGGAGCCCCTTCGAGGCTGGGTCCCCTGGCCTGGGCGCACCTCATCCACCTCTGCCACCCTGAGCTCGGTTAAGGCTGGGCCCCCCTGGCTTGGTGCCGAGCTCGGCCCTCCTCCACACAGCCGAGCCACCACGAGACCGGTCCCCTGCAAGTGGGCCCTATCTTTCCAGCTCGGCTTTCAACTCAGATCGGGGCAACAACCACCACGAGAGTGGCACCTTTCCTTCGAGGACAGTGGTGCGCCCCCCAAGGACCGTACGACGACACCCGCCACGTCGCCATTAATGCCCACGGTCGCTATTCATACCAGAAAGAAAGGAAGCTCACATCAAGGCACCATGCCCTCCACCGACCTGCCGTACGACCGGAAAAAAGACCCCACCAGGGAGCACAGTCCCTGAGAACGGTGGCACGACAGTCGAGGTCCCGCTAGGCTTCCAGGAAGGGCAAATAGAAGGAATGCCAGAGGCATATAGAGGCTCCCCCAACTACCCAATAAAGAAGGCATCCTGTTCACGGCACGATACCTTGTTGTACTCGTCTGACAGTATGGGAGAACCCCGAGGCAAGCCAAAGGAAAAGACCCAGCCAGAATGAACAAAAGAAAGGTAACAACACTCGTTCTTCCATTCCAGGTAAGAGCAATATTCCCTCAACAAGGGAGACACCCATTTTTCCAACAACACAACCACCACAAAGAGGAAGAGAAAAAGGGAGAGAGGCCAGAGAGGAGGGCAAGACTTCCTCGGCCACCATACCTCCCAGCTCACACTCACACTCTCATACACTCCACTCACTCCTCCTAGAATGGAGCTCATCCAGAGGGGCTTGACCATGAGGATCTGTTCCCCTGGATCGTCACTGACTTGACCGTCGGAGTGCCCTCGCCAGAATTCCCGGCCCGGGCCACTGACGTTGGCTTTCTTGCAGGTCCCGAGTCACCGGAGGCATCTCCTGCAGGCGGACGCGGAACACCCGACGCCATCAGCAGCTACGGGCCACGGCGATCTGGGCGGCAACAAAATTAATAGTAAAGTTGTTAACATAGATGCTGTGTTAATTAAATTATAAAAAATAATTAAAAAATAATAATAGTATAATAAAATTTATTGTTTAAATAGAATACATTACAAATATTCTAGAATTTAGTTGATATAAATAAATTATCGTACTATTGCTTAATACTTAAAATGTAATAATATTTATAAATTATAAATAATCTTACTATTAATATGAATATGTTGTGATATAAAAATAATTTATTAAATAGTAAATAAAATTAGTAATGTATATCCTACATGAAATGAAATTTTAAATTCTTGTATTAGTTACAAACATTAATTATATGATAAAAGATACTTATAAATAGGAGATCTTGATAAATTTAAATATACTTTACTTTGAATAATAATTATTTAAAGTTTATAAATATTTAGAATATATAAATAATGAAGTAATAAAAATTCATATTTTATGGTACATAAAAAATTATTAATTTATGAATGAAATTGTTAACTTATACGCTACATTAATTATGTTATAAAATTAATTATTAAATAAATGTAATCATAGTATACAAATAAATTATTTGATAAAAAATATTAGAAATATGTAGGCTGCATGTTTGTAATTTTATTTTCTTAATTTATAGATGTATAATTTATGTATTTATAGTATTTAATATATAGAAATTATTATTATTGATGTAATTATGTTTTAGAAAGTACTTGTTAGGTTAATTATTCGATTTTCTATATATATTTTGATAAAATTTATATTGCATAGAACCGTAGACCCATCAATTGATTAATATACATATTTTATGGTATTTATATATTTTTTTAATTTTGTACGAATCTTAGAACTATGCATATTAATCAATTGAATATCCAATTTGGATAGTTTGAAAATTGTAATTAATTTTATGGGTCAATTTACAGTAAACAAACAATATGTAATATAAACCGAATAAAATTTTAAGCAGTATTGTCCTTTAATTCTCTGCATGCATAATTATTTGTGGGTGGAGAACTAAAAAAAATACTACTAAAATTTTATTCGGTCTCTATTACACATTGTTTGTTTACTGTAAATTGACTTGTAATATTAATGTAATTCTTGAATGGGATATGATCTATCTTTACGTAGTAGTTGGTGATAGGATTTATTTTTTATTTAAGTCATTTTAAATTCTATACATAGATATTAATTTGAAAAAATAGTGCAATCTATATCTATGTCTTAATAGAATAATTGCTTTCCTGATTTTAATGTCGGATTAGTTCTTTTATTTAATTGGTTTGTAATGATGTCATTATATATTTTGATGAAGTTATCTCTAAATATATTTTATTTGTTAAACATGTAGGATAAAATGGGAGAAATAATTATAGCCTTATGTTATATTAATAGTTCTATGATTAATAAAAAAATATGATATTGAGTACAACCAGGAACCAAAAAAGATAATTAGAATTAAAAATTGTATGACATTCGAAGAGTTAGAGAATAAAATATGCAGAGTCTTTCATATAGATAGAACTGGACAAAAATATTGATTATTTATAGATATCCATAAGTTGTCCAGCTGATATTTGTAAAGTATGAACCTATTCCACTAATCGATGATGAAGATATAGAGATAATATTTTCAACTGCCAGTTTACATCCATATATATCAGGTGCAGAATTATACATAGATGTCGAAATCATTGAAGCTCCTGAACCTGTTTACGAATAAGATAATTATGAAGTAGTGGTTTGTAATATAGCAACAACTCATATAAGTAAACAGATTATTTTATACCATAGTCTGAACATCATAGATAATGTTCTAAAAAATTATGGTTCAAGATTTATACAAGACCCGTTACATATAGTGGACAGTATCGTGCTAGAGAGTAATATTAGAGAAGCATCAATATACACTGCTGATGATACGACGCATATAGATAATCAATTTTTTCATGAAAATGATGAAGAAAATAAAGATGATGTGGCTAAAGAACCTACTAAAGCTAGTATGTCAGAACCTGTATGAAGTCTACTAGACACCTCTGTTCCAAATTATACTGTATTTGTAGCTCCATCTGAAATATTCACTCAGGTTGATTGGATTGCTGTTAATATGTCCATGTATTCCACATTGCAAGAATAATATGTTATATATTAACGAGATGATAAATTATGTAAAGGACTTCGCTTTACAGATAAGGCAAAATTATAGACTACAGTAAAGCAATATTTTATTAAAAGATATCATGAATTTAAGGTTATTGAGTTCAATCCTAATTTATGGCTTATAAAATATAAGAATAGAGAGTCTAGATGCCAATGGATGGTGAGAGCTATTAAACAGCATGATTATTTTGAGATCTCACGATATATTGGTCATCATACATGCATATCTACAATGATGTCTCAGGATCATTCTAGTCTGGACTCTACATTAATTGCAAATAAAATACGGGACCTGGTGAAAAAAATTTCTACAATTATCATTGCTGGACTTGGTGCACTGATAAAGAACAAATACAATTATACACCTAGTTATAAAAAATTATGGGATGCCAAGCTAAAAGCAATATCCATGCTATTCGAGGATTGGGATCTGTCATATGAATTGTTGTCGAAATGGTTGCGTGCTGTAGAAGAGTTTAATCTCAGCTCTTGGGTGAAATTCATTAATATTCCTACTGGTATTCCAGCTTGTACTCAATTTGATCATGTTTTCTAGGCCTTTGCACTATCGATCGAAGGGTTCAAATACTGTCGATTGGTCAAAGTGTTGATGGCACTTTCCTATATGGAAGGTATAAGGAGAAGTTGATGATTGCAACTACTGTTGATGAAAATAATCAGATATTTTCACTTATATTTGGTATTGTTGATAAAGAGTCAGCTAATACGTGGAGTTGGTTTTTAGCTTGTATCAAAAATTTTATTACATTACATCATGATATTTGTCAAATTTTTGATCGACATGCTAGTATATTAGCTGCAGTGCAAAATGTACATCTAGGATGGCAGCCATCAAATGCTTATCATGTTTATTGTATGCGTCACGTGGCAAGCAATTTGAATATAAGATTTCGTGATCCAAAATTATAAGATATGGTGAAAAAAGCTAGAATGCAAACATAACCTAGAAAATTTTAGAAATATATGAGAAATATTGAAAAATTTAATCCAGAAGCTGTTTAATGGCTGAATGATATTCTTTTAGAAAAATGGACACATGCACATAATGACGATCGATGGTATGTAATGATGACAATAAATATATCTGAGTATTTTAATAAAGTTTTAAAAAATGCTCGATTCCTGCCAATCACTGTATTGATGCAGTCGACTTTCTTTATGCTTGTTTCATACTTTGAAGGTTGACGTGCCCAAGCAAATGAGGCAATGGATATAAATGAAAGGTTTACTCTTTTTGTTATGGGACATGTCATCTCCAAGTAAGCTAAAGTTACATCGCATACAATTGCAAGATTCGATAGAGCTAGTGGCTTGTTTCAAGTCCAAATTGCAAGGCATGGACCAAACATGAATAGAGGCGACAACACACATGTGATTGTATGTTTTCAAATTATCCAAAAAAAATATAGTATGTACTTTATATGTTGACTTATGGTATGTTTATTTATAGGTAGTGTGACTATCATAAAGATATGTACGTGCCAGAAATGACAGTGTTATCATTTACCTTACTCTCATATGATGGCTGCATGTGCATATATTGCAATCAATTTTTATAGATATGTTAATCTGTTGCCCAGAAATGGAGCCCAAGAGGGGGGGTGAATTGGATCTTTTAAAAAATTTAAAACAATAATGTGAAGGACTTGTGGTGCTTGTGAATAATAATAAATTCAATGCAAGAGATTGGAAGCAGCGGAAAATAATAAGTGAGTAGCAATAACCAAAGAGCAAGAGAAGAAGAGGGCAATCACACACAAACACAAGGTTTATAGTGGTTCGGTGCAAACCTAGCACCTACATCCACTCCCCAAGCCACCCTTGGGAATTTCACTATAATCCAAACAAGATTACAGCTGACTTGTTTTTCACAAGGCTCACAAGTCAAAACCTAAGTTGGTTTTGTCACCTCGGATTACCAACAAACCTTAACACTTGTTTTGTCTTTGGGCTCACAAGTTAATCCTAGTTGATTTTTTTCCTTTGGCTCACCAACAAACCACAACAACCTTCTTTCAAGATACCCTTGAAAGCAAGGTCAAATCACAATATAAAAAAGATATACAATTTTAAAACTAAAACAAACTCTCTTCAAGAGTAGAATGGAATCTTTGAAGCTCAAGTTGATACTTTGTCTTGACTCTTGGAATATCCTTCAAAATGTCTCTTTTGGAATGATGTAAGGATGAGCTTGTAGGCTTTTTCAGGGAATCAAACTATAAAAGGCTTTTGATGTGAAGTACTTGAGAGAATATGGGCTTTTTGGCTTTTGAATGGACTTGAATACACTTCAAATGCACTTCTATCTCTTTAGAATGAGGTTGGTGGAGGTTAAATACACCAAGAACCTTCCAAAAAATGGTTTGTGACCGTTGGAACCTTAGATATAGCCGTTTGGAGCTTGAGAAGCAAGTTCTGCAAGTCAGAAAAATAGATCCGTTAGAGCTGTCAGGCTTCAAGTATCGACACTTGGCTGTCAGGTGTCGACACTTGGCTGTCAGGTGTCGATACTTGAACTTTCAAGTGTCGACACTTGGCTGTCAGGTGTCGACACTTGACACAAAAATCCTCAAATGATAAAGTTTTGTATTTTCAAAATTCTCAGGCCTTGAGTCGACACTTGGAAACCTAAGTGTCGACACTTAGTGTCGACACTTGAGTTCTGGGTGTCGATACTTGGCATGCCAAGGATTTTTGTTCGTGCCAAATGCTGTAGTGTCGACACTTGACTTCCCAGGTGTCGACACTTGAGACTGAAAAGCTCAGATTCAAGTGTAAATTATTCCAAAAACATAAATATAAATTTTGAAACTTAAATGAATCGTAAATACATAATAATTAAACATGTAGATGCCCTTTTTTTATGAAGAGGATGTCCAGATTTGCGAAAAATGCTCCGTGCCACGATACATAAGTTTTTGAAATTTTGAGATGCTTTCTCCCTGAAAACTCATAACTTGAAATACACATTAGTATACAATATGCACTCAATATTTTGTTATTCATCAAAATCACTGGGTGGAGCCAACATGATCGATACTACACATTACATGATTATCATCAAACTTATGCACCTCAATTTCAATCAATTATGTACCAAGAATATTGGTCTCAACAAACTCGGATGGTATGATCATACTCGATAAAATAGGTTGAGACAGAAGAGTAGGCCTCGTTCCAACAGAATTAGAATGACATGGATATCATAGAATTTGAAAATAAATGCAGGTATGCAATCTATAAGGAGGAAGGACATGATAGATGGTCTTGTCTAAGAACTTTACATGGAGATTAGTTTCCACTTACAAGCTTATATAGGTATTTTTAGATATATCAGCTTATTCTCTTTTTTATGTGAGATCTTTTTGTTGATTATAACATGTATTAGATTGATATTTTCCTATCTCCTGTTATTGATATGTCAGGATAGGAGGTGCTTGTAGCTTGGGAAAAGCTTTCATGCATTAATGATTTATGTCATGTCTTTTTATTATGTTTGATCGAATGTAGTTCTATTGTATAGATTTTGAAGAATTCTTATTTCAGTCTTGGGATGTAATATTCTTTGTATATATCATGTATTTGTCTATTTTAAGAATTTGTTATTCACATTTATGTTGCACATATTTTAATTATTAATTTTACATGAAAAAAATCGTTATGCACATGGTGGATTTTGTGCTTGCTTATTGGATTTACTTTAACTTATTGCATATTATAGTTATGGATCCCGATCCATCAAATCATTCCATATTATACGATCAGGATACACATAGATCATCTTTACCATGGAATGGGCAGGAGTCCGTTGCACTGTATTATCAACGTAGAGAGCTAGTTATGCACAAGTTGATACCGCTAGATAAACGTATATTGCCTTTATTGATATAATCTAGATTTTACGGTATTGTACATGTAGGATATATACGGTTGGACTGGCACTTGATTACAGCTCTTATTGAACGTTGGTATCTAGAGACACATACATTTTATTTACCACATGAAAAGTATACCATCATATTTCAGGATATTGCTATCCAGTTAGGTTTGCTTGTTGATGGTCTACCGGTGACAGGTACTACACAGTAGACTGGGGATAAATTTATCAGGATTTGTTATGGGTTATCCCATCACAGGGTAGACTCCAGGGATCATGATTGAACATGGTGTAGCTAGCAGACCAGTTTCATGAGCTATCCTTTGATGCTGACGAGATACAGATGAGTGCTATGCTCGAGCATATATTTTGCAGCTGATAGGTAAGTGTTTGCTCATGGATAAGTCTGAAAGCCCGATGCATCTCATGTTCCTACCCCTGCTAGTAGATTTCGAGACCGCTGGACATTATAGTTGAGGAGTGCATGGCTCGCATGGTTGTATAGAAAGTTGTATAGGGCGAGCAGGAGAGATGCCTTGATATAGCTGATCCTTTATTACTACTACAGTTATGAGCGTGGGATAGATTCCCGATTTTGGCACTGCGTAGATTACTTCGATAGGCTATAGATCCTATGATCGATTTAGATGATGGTGAAGTTAGTTTACCACAAGATCCGCTATGGATGCAGTAAGTTTTAAATTTAATCAAATTTTATGATTAATGATATTTACTAATTTATGTAACTTATTTAATCTATTTAATATGCAAATGGAGAGATGATTTTTCTGTTACGGAGGTACCTATACATATTCTTTCTTCGAATCGATATTTGCTAGATCACTTGAGAGCAGATCAGGTGACGACTACAGCTTATCTTTGTTAATAGTTAATATTTTTTATTCTTTTTTATTTAATACAAATGCTTCATATTCTTCATTAACAGGTGATATGGCAGCCATATATAATTGACATTCTTGTACAGCCACTAGATTATTGCCTACATGGTCAGGATATCCGATGTAATTGAGTACCACTCGTATATTTTTATATCATAGAGTGGCACCTTTTTGATAGAGTGATGTGATAGTTCAGTATTTGATAGATCATACTCGAGCGATGTGTTACAGATTCTGCACTACACCATATTAATCTCAGGGGGTGACTTGAGCAGGATTGGAGTACCACTCATCAGTATTATATTCAGTTATGGATGAGTCGACATGATTATATTGTAGATGGTGCTCCTGCTGATGGTGTCATGGATTATCACGATCCATACATGCAGTGGTATCACGACATCACTCGATAATTCATCAGTTATGATGGTGCGGTGTATGATTACCTGATAAAAAAATTTAGTTATACTATTTAACATTGTCAATAGATATTTATTTTATTTTCTATGACTCATTAAATATTTATAACTTTCAGAGCAGTGGCATCGCGACGATACACCAGCTTGGTATCGTGGCATCACTCGATGATTTATTAGTCATGACGGTGCGGTGTATGATTACCTGGTAAGAAGTTTTATTTATACTATTTAATATTGTTAATAGATATTTATTTTATTTTCTATGACTCACTAAATGTTCCCTTATCTTGACTTTGAAAGGTGAGGACTAGCTCATGAAAGAATCGAGGGAGACATAACTTGCAAAATGAAACGTCATTCCTCAAGCTATCAAGTCCAGTTCCGAAGGCGTCAAGTCATGAAGAGCACTTTTCTATATGAATTTCGCACATGACTCCTCATCATGTGTATTCCGAACCACTTTTTGAAAGTTTTTTTGTTTTATCCAATTCCCATAATTTGCAAAACTCGTGATGAAGACTTTCCCTCCTTATTAGGATGTAGATCGAGATCGAGGGTAAGAAGCTCCAACTCAAGTTCGATAATGACATTTTAGTAGCCTGTAACACGTGTTAAACATGGGCGATGGGTGGGAAAGAGAATCAGGAATGAAGACCACAAGGTAGAAATTCTCCTTGCCAAAAGAGATCACTCAGAAGGGCATTTTTCTAACTCCAAAAATAGAGAGTTTTGATCCTGCCCGAGGCAGAAATGGAGCGAAAGTAACAATTCCATGATTAGGGATCAGGCTTGTCAACGATCTTTTGTGGGATCTGGGGAAGCGCTTTTCTTATTGAAAAAAATAGGTAAATCTCCATTTTCGACCCCTGAATAACCCATCTTTGGAGGTACATCGACCGTGCCACATAAAGCACTTAAAAATGGTAATACTAAAGAAATGGTGTAAGACCTATTTGAGTGATCTTTCTTCGAATCTGCTTCTTCTGAGTGCAGTAAACAGAGCGAGCCAGATAGAGAAGGGTGCACGTCAACATGGAAAATCTGTCCGATTTTCAAGCAAGCCTTCGTTTCTTGCTTCCGATGCATCAGGAATCCTAGCTGATAGAGATGCGTCAGATGAGAGAGATGCCACAGCTGAAACGAGCTCTTATCTATGCCTACTTCTCCACTTGGCACCTGAACTTGCACCATAGGTAGTTTGCAGCCCGCTTAGCCTGATAGACATGCCTAAAATTGCCCAACGACGAGTAGAACTTTAGCCGCCAATGGCGAGCAGCGGCAAAAAAAGAAGGGAAGGAAGAAAAAATAGGAACAGAGCAAGAGATTGCACGAAAGGAGGGATCTCCCTCTATAGGTTGTCGTACAATAAAAGGAATAGGGGGAGATAGAAAAAGCAGATAAGTGATCGAGTTAAAAATGAATTGGAAGTTCGTGTTCAGTAATTTTATATGAGGCAATGGAGAAAAAAAAAGAAAAAGGAAATAGGGTATAACCTCATGTAGAAGAAGCAGCACAAAAGATATCTCTTGTTTTTAATAGGAGAAATGAAAAGGAATTCCAATGAATCCATAAATACTTCCAATGATTCTATCAGAACTTGCATATGACTCTTAATCACACCGAATTAAGATCAAGTGTTTCTCCTAAAACGGTAATAGATAGGGTGAAATCCATTTTTTTGTGTAGGGGCATAGCCGTAGAAAAAGAAAAACATGAATCCGGGGGCTTTCATTATAATGTTGGCATTCTAAACAAGAATGCTAGTAGGTATACAGCAACGTCTAAATTCAAGGAAGCTTTCCTTGAATTCGGGGGTGCTCAAATTTATGTTTTGTTCCATAAGTCATGGGGGACGATTTGTGAGTATGTGCTTAAGGAAGACGAAAATCCTATAACTTGAGGAGAAATCTCGAGAGAGAATCTCCGACAGACGGCAAAAGCAAAAAAAGATCACAAAAGAATAGATAGTCAATATTTTGAGGAGCTTTTTCTTTCCAAAATGAAAGAAAAAGTTGATTGGTACCAGATTTACGAAGAGGAAATGTTAGTGAGAGCTTGTTTGTCAAACTACTCCGCTATATGAAATGTTTATGAAGATTTGCAAGTAATAAAAGAAATGCAAACAACGCCTCTAGAGCACATCTACACTTACCTAAATAAGCATGGGCGCCTCGATGAGTATGACATAGAATATTTAAAGGAGAAGTATTTATTCTTAGACTGGCTAGCCTGAAAACTAATCTTCCAAAGGCCAATCAAGACAAAACAACTCTTTATCTATGGCAAACCGAGCACCCAAAAGACTCTTATTATTAATATATTGGCTAGAGTATTGAATGTTTATTTCGCAAGCTCAAGAAAAAACGATTTCTCTGGGGTGCATGATTACTATGACTTGTGGGAAGTAAGTCAAAAGTGAAAAATTAGCCTTCTACTAGTGCTTGCTTTCTCACCTTAGCTCAGTCAAGCGCATTTTATGTTATATAAAAGCTTGCTTTCTTACCTTAGCTCAGTCAAGCTTCCCCTTCATCTTCCTCTCCCTATCTGAGTACCTTGCTAGCCTGACAGCGCTTTTAGAGTCCCTAGGTCATTTCATTAGTCTCTTGATCGAAAAGGGATTCTTTCTACCTATTAGTATATAAGTCGGCTGGTTAGCCTTACGAATCTAAAACTAGAGCTATTAGCACTGGGCTATCCGGACACTATTGCCTATGCTAGCTTGCTGCTTGCTGGTCACTTCATTCCGGTAGCTCTAGTTGGCATCATTGAATCCCGATAGTGGCATCATATAACTTATAATAAGAGCATGCCTGCTTTTATTCTTTCACTTTGCTCTACTTATTAGTTTAGTTGATGCACTGCGTGTTCTCATCTAAGCATGTAGGGCATGTTTTCATCTAAGAAAGATTAGTTATAAGCCACCTTTCTAAGGTCTTTCTTTCATGGTACCATCAAGACAGCTGTGACGTCAATTTCGCACACAAAAAACTTTCTTTCTTTTCGTATCAAAAGAAAGCTTCTCTTCTATCTTGGAAAAGTGACATTTCATATCAAAGGAAAGCCGTTCAAGTCAAGAATAGAGGTGGAAAGTTTCTCTGTATAAAATCGAGATTGGGTGGGTATTCAGTCTACCGCAAATGTGAAAGCTATCGAAAATCATACGCATTGCATGCCATTCTTCCATCAGACTTTCGTTGGAAAAACCAAGGCCAAGTCTCTATAAGATAAGTCTCCTTTTTCTTTTCGGGAGCAGAACAGTAAAAGAATGGAAATTCAAATGATTGAAGTATTTGTAGAATGGCGATTCCTCATAATCGTTCCTTGTGATGCTGCGGAACCATGGCAATTAGGATCTCAAGATGCAGCAACACCTATTATGCAAGGAATCATTGACTTACATCACAATATCTTTTTCTTCCTCATTCTGATTTTAGTTTTTGTATCACAGATCTTGGTTCGTGCTTTATGAGGGATCCTTCTTATGGAAAGGCAAAACCAAGGGGTTGGCGCTGCTGGTCCATCGGCCTCAGATCGAGGCGTTCCTGATTCAGAAGATAAAAGGGAACGCCTCAGGACACGTATTCGCAAAATGATAGCGGA
Organism: Areca catechu; assembly: GCA_021397845.1. Lineage (NCBI taxonomy): Eukaryota > Viridiplantae > Streptophyta > Magnoliopsida > Arecales > Arecaceae > Areca > Areca catechu. The sequence goes on from CM038052.1 coordinate 9,467,189, forward strand.
ATGCCTGAAGAAATATTGTTTCACTTATTGTAAGGGGATGGGATTCTTCGGCAAGTACTGCGCAAGAGGCTAAGAAAGCTTCAACTTTCTTGGGGCGGTGGATGAGATTCCCCGGCATTTTGAATATCAAAACGACGATCTCTCGTCCCTTGTAGACTTGCTAGAATTTATCCGAGAGAATGGTAATCCAGTAAGGTGGGATAAAGATATGAGTTTGCATTGTTTATTTGACTTAGTCCGGCACAATCCCCCATGTTAGCTAAGTCTTCTGATCAGACCAGACAGGTGCAGGTAGCTCGACTGCATTACCCGTTATTGAAACACAAGTTGGAGATGCATCGGCCTATATCCCCACCAATGTGATCCCTATTAATTCTTATGAAGATAGGCAACTTTTATTTCTCATTCACAAATCCATCCTTGTCTATGCTGCTCACTCTCGGTTTGGACCTACTTTTTATTTTTGTTACGAAAAAGGGAGGGGAAAGTTAGTGCCAAATGCTTGGCAATCCTTGGTAGAGCTTATTCATGATTTTGTGCCGAACCCGGTAAACGAACAAATAGATGGTCTTTCCGGAAATGTTAAACAAAAGTTTTCCCCTCGCATCTCGATCACTTTTACTTTTTTGTTATTTCGTAATCCCCAGGGTATGATACCCTTTAGCTTTACAGTGACAAGTCATTTTCTCATTACTTTGGCTCTCTCATTTTCTATTTTTATAGGCATTACAATCGTTGGATTTCAAAGACATTGGGCTTCATTTTTTTAGCTTCTCATTACCTGCAGGAGTCCCACTGCCGTTAGCACCTTTTTTAGTACTCCTTGAGCTAATCCCTCATTGTTTTCGTGCATTAAGCTCAGGAATACGTTTATTTGCTAATATGATGGCCGATCATAGTTCAGTAAAGATTTTAAGTGGGTCTGCTTGGACTATGCTATTTATGAATAACTTTTTTTATTTAATAGGAGATCTTGGTCCTTTATTTATAGTTCTAGCATTAACCAGTCCAGAATTAGGTGTAGCTATATCACAAGCTCATGTTTCTACGATCTCAATATGTATTTACTTGAATGATGCTACAAATCTCCATCAAAAATAGTAATTTCATAATTGAATAAAAACGAGGAGCCGAAGATGTTAGGGGCTACAGCTACGCTTTTGTAGCACTGAACATGGTTTCGGGTACTCAAGATATTGTGTATGGAGAGGTAGATAGATAGGACTACGTCTTGCTCAATCAGGACCCTAGCTTGATTACAAGCCAAAAGACCCTGAAAGAATCACTAAGGAAAGACCATATTTAGAACATAAGCTCATTTACTCTGCTATTTAGACACTTTGTTGACTTTACTTAACGTTGGTTTCGGTTCGATCCACTATCCTTTTTGAAGCGGATAGTTCACAGTGTTCATTCTCAAAAAAATTGGAAAAGAGAAATTAGTATGAGGATTTATGCTGCTGTCAAGGGATTCTGGGGGTGAATGCCATGTTTCCTAAAGACTTTGCTCATTTATCTGCTCCTTTATTTTCTCAATGGGGTTTTACTCTCCTGCTGGGGCATCCAAATTTCTTCATTTTTCATCCACTATCTATGTGACAGTTCAGACAATGAGGATGAAAATGGGGATTGGCTTGCCCAACTCTCAAAGGTCGAACATGCGCCCCATACTCTTCAAGAGATTAAAGAGAGAGCTACGTGTTCTCTTGAATATAGGCTATGAGAGGGAATGAAAGGACTCTTTGATTTCGAATATTTTAGAGACTCTAGCTGTCGATACTTACTTGGAGGATGTTTTGGAGTTTTTATTAAAAAGAATAGAAGAACTCCAAAAGAAACACTTCAACGGGGCCAGCATAAAAGGTTCGCCTTTTCGACTAAAGCACAAAAAGAAAGACTTTATTCAGTGCTTTGGGAGTTTTCAGAAAGAGAAAACAACGATGAATAATATAGAGGTGGGTGACACTAAGTTCAGAACCAATCGTCGAAGTGAATGAATTCTCAAAGATCACAAGGTAGGGCCCCCTCAATTTGATGTCTGGCCTGGCCGGCGTCGAGAAAGATTTTACATTCCATACATAACTCTGTGATTTTTAAAACGGGGGAAATGAAAGCAGAATTCATTATCTCTCCTCCCTCCCACATGTTCAATCTTTTTTTAGCAGTTTCCCCAAAGATCTTTATCATTAACGCAACCTTCATTTTGCTCATTCATGGAGTTGTATTTAGTACCTCTAAGAAAGATAATTATCCACCGTTAATCATTAATGTGGGTTGGCTTGGATTACTTAGTGTTAAGCGCCTAGGAGGGCAGCGCGCTTGGGATGCAGAGGAGCTATTATTGCCCAGCTCCCTAACCTAATGTGGCCGGACCACAAGGAACCGTAGCATGGGGGGACGTCCTAATCCTTTTGCCGTCGCAAGGCTGGCTAATCGTACGCAGCAGGAGCAAGGGAGCTCCCCTAGTTCTAGAAGGCACATGAGTCTGAATGCTATTATGAATGTGCGACCGACACTACACTACGTAGGTACCTGTGCAGGTGAGGCATCGATCGGTCCTAGAAATGGCAGTAGCGGTGCGAGGAGTTAACCTAGGGATCAGCAGGAAGCTCTTTCGCTCTATAAGGATATCGGGGGGGCATAGCACAATTCTTCTTGGAGGAGGGTTGGTTTGCTCAGGTGACTGATCCTGCCATAATGTACTCCTACTTATTCTATTGCACCAGCAACCGAAGTCAAACATACATACGACGATCTTCATGCATGAAGGGACGGGAGGAAAGAAAGGGCAGTATATGATAATGCGAAAGGGCACCGTGTCTGGACGGACGGGCTGAATAGATGAGTGAAAGGTGCCATGGAGTGGGGAATATCTTGAGTATAAAGTTAGACAACTAAATGCACCTCAAGGTGCAGCCGAGGCAGTGGCATCGCAATAATACACCAGCTTGCTCAGCCAGGTTCCATAGCGACATCCTTGCAGACTATACAGGATATATATCACTCTGTTCTTGGTGTTGTCGGTGAGCATGCATATGTCCAGTTACAAGGATTTGCTCAGGAGGACGAGATAGAGGATGAGACATCGGAGCCTTTTTCATATGCATCTACATCGACAGCACCTCCTACAGCTCATCACAAACGAGTTACTTGATGATACAGTATCTTTCCCTATTCGATGCTGGAGTAAGATCCATACATGTCCGTGACTAGTTACTTTCATAAGGATGTGAGATAGCTCACAACTACCGAAGATGCTACTACCGAACTATCCAATGCATCAAAATTACTCGGGACATGGAGGATAGTATATAGGCGAGAGATCGTCGCATCATATATCAGCACCGCTGCATTTCCTGATGTATAGGATCCGACGGAGCATCAGGGATTGAGTGAAGTGGAGCCATTGCCTCGTCGATAGTAGCCTTCATGCAGGAGGAGACAGCCATCATGTGGGACTTAGGATTTTAAAAATATATATTTTTTATTGTTTGTATTTATTAGATTGTATGCTCAAATTTTGTATTTGTTATTATCAATCTAAATGATAATTTATTCAAAATTTTTATGGATGGCATGTGATTTCTTATTTAATATATATTTTAAAAAATATAAAAAATAGTTATAATGAAATATTTAAATTTATTAATTTAAGATATGACATGTGATTTTTTATTCAGTATATATTTTAAAAAATTAAAAAACAGTTACAATGAAATATTTAAATTTATTAATTTTGATTTATTAATTTAATAATATATATTTTAAATTAAGTATATAAAAAATATTTTCAAAATTTATAATCTATATTTTGTAAGAAAAATAAATTTTAAATCTATAATGATTTTTTAAAAACAATTAAATAATAATCAATTTATATATGCAATAGATTAATATTTAATTTTTATTAATATTAATTATTAATTAAAATAATTATAAAATAACTTATTTATAGTTTAACTGATATTATGTCATAATAATTATGAAATAACTTATCTATATTTTGTAATAAAAATAAGCTTTCAATCTATAGTAATTTTATGTTAATAATTATATAATTATCGAATAACTCTATATTGCATAATTAAATTTATGCAATTTTATTATATTACATTGATATTAATATAAATATAAATTTTTTGTTTAATATGTTAAATAATATTAGTCAACCATGATAATAAATATACTGTATTTTACATATATTCAATATAAATATTATTTACAATTAAATAAACAGATTGAACTGGATGGAAAAAAACTTCAAAATTAATATTGTAGGAGACCGGAGACCTTACCCTGCCGTCCTTGACCGATGCACGTGCCTAGTGCTGAAGCATGCCATGGCGGTCGAGACACGTATCTCGCATGCAAGGGATGCGCATTGAGACCCTTTGCGCGTGTAGGCATCGGGCATAGGCATGAGCGGCTGTTAGTAATGGCATGTTCTGCTGTAAGGCATCAGGCATGTGGGCACGGGGCAAGGTACGGTCGGTCGAAGAGCATCGGGTGCATGCTAGCACTGAGCATAGCATGGCCGGGCGCTTGTCGTGCCCTGGCATGCACGGGACATGGCACGACCAGGTGAGGGGCATGCATGTTCGCACGGATGGCATGCCCGAGCACTGGACATGACCTATATTAAAAAATTAAATATAAAATTAATTTAATATAATAATTATTTTACTGTAACAAAAATTATAATATACTAAAATTTTTTATTGATAAATTTTAAAGTACATAAGACTTTTCTAAATAACAAATTTGCCGGGATGAATGGGCTTCCATTGAAATTGTAGGTTCAATCTGCGATTTCGTGAAATCACATGTTCCCACTTGCGATCTCATTTCGTTACCCTACATGGTATTCGAGTGACCGCCGATATCCATTTTGATAAATAAAAATATACTTTCATAAATATTTATTGAAATTATATTATTTTTTAGAAAAACTCCCTTTTGCTTCCTTGGAGAATTGTCCTAGCTGTGATCCACGGGTCAAGCAGCTGGGCTTGGGAATTCGTGCCAGAATCATATGAATTTCAGTTAAAGAGTCTTGCGTATCTTTCATGCACGATTCGGAAAGTCAATTGCTCGATGTTCCACCCGAATCAGTGGATATAAAAGGCCAGCGTGTCCTCGACGATTGCCCCCTGGCGGTGACGTGGCTCGCCGTTATCCCCTACGTGGCGCCGTCGTCTACTCCTACCCGCTCCACCTCTCCCGCCGTAACCGCGACGGCTCCCTAGCTGGCCCCGACACCACCGCCCTCCCCCCGGCTCGAAACTCCCAACCCCCTCCACGTGTCCCCTCACGTGCCCCACGCATATGCGCCTGGGTCGCGTGGCTTGTGAGAAATTCCCAACCCCACCTCCTCCTCCGCCTCCCCCTCTCTTTGCTATATATGGCGTTCGCCGGACCTTTCTGGAGCCGGGGGCCATGTGGTGATGGAGATCAAGGAAGACAAGGAGAAGGTGAAGGCCGCGGCGGTGGCGGAGGTCAACGACCGGCTTCTGGTGCACGCCCAAGTGAAGAGAATACGGGAGGAAGAGATGAGGATCACCTGCGAGGAGGTGCGAAGCGCCAGGAATCGGATCGCGCTACACCATCTGAGCACCCACGTGGACAACGTCCTGTGCTCGCGGTCGCCGCCGATCTTGCCGTCTTCCCCTCTCGGGAATAAGGCGACGATCGGGTCGTCGTTCCGATAATAGCAGAGTCCAGAACTGGTCCGTTCGACCTTTTTTTTTTCGATTTTTTACGTATCGTTTTACTTTAACGATCTATCGTTTCTCTATTATTTCTTTTTTTTTTTCAATTTAAATTTAATAATTTTATCTTTTATTTCAAAGGAAAAAAAAATTGTAGCAATTGCCCATCGTTCCTCTTAATTTCATTATTTCTTTCTTCCTGTCTTTTTAGTTTTTAATTTATTGGTCGGTTTTATTTGAACTATGTATATTATTATTTATTGTATCTTCAACGACGGTGAGTGCATGTCCTGTTCGTTTATCCCCCACTGCCCATCCTCCTGGATTCCGAGCCGCTTCGTGCACCTCACTAAATGACTGATTCTACCCCCGTGATTCTAGCGAATACCCACGCTCATAGGGGCATGACAGTCATTTCAGATTACCATTCTCTTTTCTTCGCTTAAAATTGCGTTATACCCTCATTCGTTAACGGAACCTACCTTAACTTTTCCCCAACTTCCGTTTCGTGCAGGTCCGGACGGGAAGGAAACGCGCTATCGCCGGAAACTCCATTTCAGCCTTCCTCCATTTTTCTTTTCTTCCTTTTCTATCCCTACTCTTATTGTCCAAAATAGACCGTCCATGCTGTAATATTGTCAGTCTTTTAAGGCATACGTGGAAAGTGGATTGCTTTGCTCTTCCTGTGGTAACTTCCATCGCCCTGCGGAACCGTCAGTCAACTTACTTTCTGTCACCGCGGGAGAGAGAAGAGAGTGAGAGAGGTTCACTGATTGGATGGTGGGGGCCACCTTATATATATAATGTGGCCCCGCCGACTTAAGGGTTAAGCCCGCATCACGTTCTGAGGCTGGGAAACTCGGACGCTGACACCTCGCGCCCAATTTGCCGTCATCCGTCGCCGCCAGCCGTCCGATCTCTGACCCTCGATCGGTATCTTCGTGGGGGCCAGTCCCCGTTCCGTTGCTCCGCCGGAACCACTTTATCCACATCGCTGATGTCCCCCATCACTTCTGTCGGCGCCCATCGGTCACCAGGCCACCACCCTACACCCCCACCCCCCCCTCGCCCGGCGGGCCCATCGGTCACCACGCCACCACCCTACCCCCCCCCCCCGCCGCCCGCCCGGCGGATGAATGGGAGGTTCGTTCGAAGTTTTTTGAGATCTATGCACGATGGGCGCGTCGCGAAAGAACGCGAAGTCTCTCGCGATCGAGCCCGAATCCACTGCCACGGCGGTGGGACCATATGCCGTCCATTCTTTACGTGGCTCCGGTGGTACACCGGAACGGTCTGAACGCTGAGGAAAGTCCAATTTATCTTTTTTTTCTTTTTTTTTTTTAAGTAGTTGGATAGAAAAACTTTCGCACATGAGGTACGGATAGAATTGGAAAGTTGGAAGGAGCCACGAAGGTGAGAACTAGAATAAAATAAAAAAGGAAGACGCATTACATGAGATTCGGATTTCTCAGCAGTAGTTGCTGGTCGGTTGCCAGGGGAAACAACTCGAGCCTCAAAGGAATGTACATGAAAATGAAAGAAAAAAAAAAAAGAAAAAAAAAAAGAAAAGAAAAGAAGAAGAGCTAATGCTGCTCCTGGTCTGGTCCTAAGCTTATAAATAGTTGGACATTAGGATATAGTAATGGTAAGATTAACTTCCATATTTAAGACTGAAGAAGACTACGGACAATCTCGGCGTGGGGGCTGTTGGTGTCCATGGTGGCCAAGAGATCGGAGAGGCGGTCGCTGAGGTCGTCGACCTCCCGGTGGAGACTCTTGATGTAGTTGCACGTCTCCTTCAGTAGCTTCGACGCCGAAGCCTGCTTCAGTATATAAATATTGTGAGAGCTCTAATTAGACGTACCTCACATCCGGCTCAACATGGAAATAGGAAAATGGCCTAGGTTGGAAGCTTACCCTGCTGGTACCTCGTCGGCGGGTCTCAGGGAGTATAGACTGGAGCTTGGAGATGAGCTCACTGATCTCCTCCTCCGTGATCCTGGACCTTCTGCTGGACATTCTTGAGGGGTTTGGATGGAGAACGAGGAAGAAGTCGGAAGGAAGGAGGGGAGGCGTGGGGTGGTGATGTGAGAGAGACGGAAAGGGAGAGAAAGGAAGGGAACTTTATAGCGAGGGGAGAGGAGTTGGGAGAGGGAGAAAGAGATGGAGAGGCATGTAAAAAGGGAAACTAAATGAGAACATATATTGAGAAAGTTTCATGGACCTACATGTCCCTTCCTGTTTTCCGCCATGGGCCCACCTTGCTCATCCCGCTCCACTCATCGCTTTCCTTGCATCCTAACCTGGCAATAAATTTCTTCTCCGGATTTTTGAATAATACGGGAATATTTATAATTCTTTTTTTTACCAGGCCGTACTATAATATCGTATGATTAGATAGTTGATCGAGTCACGATGAACTCTACGATGATATCATCACCATCATCATCATTATTAATTTTGATAAGAATGATAATATTATTGTTAGAGCCGAACTTTTTTAAGTAATTTCCCTCTTCAGCTCTTGTTGTTTGTAAAATAGTAATATTTTTAATTCTAATTTTTCAGCTTGTTTCTTTCTAAATTTTATTCCTTCCACTACCTTATAGACTCGTGTTAAATCTTTTTCCATTTTTTTAATAAATACTAAATCGGCAAATTAACTCATGCCATATGTCGAACATGTTAAAGTACTCTTGCTGCTTGATATCTTTCTCCCAGTCGACTGTGAACTAGGATTAATATAAACTAATTGGGACTTCTGAACTCCATCAACCAGAGGTTTTAGTCTTCTATTAATAACTTTTACACTAAACCCGAAAGATGCCTGGTCTCCCTTGTCATTGAGAATAGCACCACCGCTCGTCCTTTGCATTGTCTTATCATCCGGAGACCTCTCAAGTAAGCATAAACTCCATTTCACCATCTTCACTTAGGATTCCAATTATTTATTTTAATTAAAGTTAAGGTTTAATTATATATATTACTGAATTAGAAAATATAATAGGGGAAAGAAATAGAACAAAAATCTGAAAAAAAATCATAAAATAGTTCTATTTGATAAACTATATAAATCGTCATCCAATTAACAGCATTATTAACTGTTCTAAAAACATAAATCATCTCATAAGGAAGGAAAGTACAAGCCGATCTCCAATAACATATGCTAATGCATGGAAAGCCTCAGAATTTAATGAATTTGTTGACCAACTGATCACTGTCAATTAATTTCCTTCGAAAACAATATGAGAAGCCTTAAGATGTTTTATCCTTCGTTAAAAGAAAAGAAGGTATTTGTAGTAAATATTCCCAGTAGACCACATATTATGCGTAGGAAAGGAGTTTTTTTCTGACAAATATTTATTTGGAGAATATATTGTTATGTGTGATATTTTCCAATGGATGAGAAATGGCTGAGGGGAATTTTTTTTTTTTTTTTGCTGACGAACTGCAAGCTAGTAAAACTCAATGGAATTGAGCTTTACCTTGTTGGCTGGCCTGAAAGTGGGGTGAAAAAAAAAAAAATCCATAATTAGAATAATTGGTTGTCGGGAATGCTAAGTAGGTGGAGTCCCACGGCAACCAAAGAGGTGTAACTGTCTTTTTCCTTAGCTTCTTCGTTTCCTTTAAAAAGAAAAAAATGTTTTCCATCCTTAGTGTCTTCATTTTATATATATATATATATATATATATAAATCTCCAAGTTCTAATCTTCCCATGACATCTAAAAAGACATCCGGCAGTTGCAACGCACATAATTTTTACCCAAACTTTCAATTATTTCCTGCAGCAAAAAAAATATAGTAAAAAAGTTTATTCTTTTATGGCAGATAAATTTTCATCGTAAATACAATTTTCCTTGATGGAGCTATGGTTATCATAAAAAAATTGATTTTTCTTGATGGACTTTCGTATCCATCATGTTTTTTTTGCCGACAAGACTTAATAACTTTGGATCTTGACTAATGGCTTTATATAGATTGACTCAAAATCTGTCGACAAAAGCTTTCCCAATGATTTCTATTATTATTATTATTATTATTATTATTTGGATTCCACCGCCCCAACCCCCCCCCCCCCCCCCCCCCTCTCTCTCTTTTCCTTGTACTACTTTAAATTATAATTAATTATCAGAGGCCGTGCTTGGAGATTAAGGTACGCAGCTGAGCGGGGTGGGAGAGGGAGGTTCTCAGCGTTTAAGGCATGAACATATATATATATATATATATATATATATATATATATATATATATATATATATATATATATATATATATATATATATGACAACATTAGTTTGAGATATGGCTGCGTTTACCAGAGCCGGCAACTACGCTTCCTCCAACTACTTGCTTCAGTGTGACACATGGTGGCCCCCGGATGGGAGGCGACGGAGCCCTGAGAGCACGGCCGGCATGGTTGGCTCCGGTCCCGCCGACGTGGAGTAGCACAGCCACGTGGGGCCACTCAGGCATGCCGGACAGCCACGTGAGCCATGGCCCCATTTATGGCGATCATGTGATGCAGGTTCCGAAGGGGTAGCATGTATATACTACTACACTTCGCCTCCGATGCATCGGATCAAGACCTCCAGTTTGGGCGTAAAAGTGGGCGCCTCACCTACCCAACCCCTAGAACCCTAGCGGGACCCTCCTGTCCTTGAGAACTAATTGGCAGTTAGGCGAAGCCCACCTGGAATTAGTATAGCACAACATGTGAGGAATTCCTCTATCTGTGAGGCACCTACGCGGAGCTGCTTTAATTTCCACCCTATCATGTTCAATGCCAATTGGCAAGAGAACTCAGTTCAACCGGAGGCTTTAAGGGTGCTTCTAGGGGTGGCCATCAGTCCCATGTGACCAAAAGGAAACATGACATTGAACTAGATGTTGAGATAAAGAATAGGGTTGGCCTCCTCTCACCAACATGTGTGTTACAGGGGCTATCCACCACGTATATCCCGGATGCTCACATGCAGCATTAACTCCCATTTTTTATGTGAGTATCTGGCCCATGGATATATAAAACAAACGTCTGATAGATCCACCACTAGCTTCTATGTACGTAAGGAGATCATTCTGCCCATTTTTATATCAGGAGCTAGCCTAGTCCCCTAGCTCATACCTAATGTTCGTTGATGTTTTGTTGCTTTCTCTAGTATTAATATATATTATTGGTCCCATAACTAATGGGGTGCAGGTGGCCACTACAAGAAAAATAAGTCTTAGCAACCGATTTTTTTTAAAAAAATTGTGACCGATTTTGCCACCGATAATTTTTCTGAATAATTTAGCAACCTATTTAAATCGGATGTAAATTCAGTTGCAAAAATTTTATTTTGCAACCGATTTTGTAACCGAAACAGAAATTATTTTTAATTTTTTTAAAATTATTATTTAAAAATTTAGCAACCAAAAAATTCGGTTGCAAATTTAAAAAAAAAAATAAATTTAAATAATAATTTTGCAACCGATATTTAGGTTTGCAAATTTTATTTAAAATTATTTTTTTTTTAAAATTTGCAACCGAATTTTTCGATTGTTAAATTTTTTTTGAAAATAAATTTTATAATTTTTGAAATTTGCAACCGATTTTTTCGGTTGCAAAAAAATTATAAATATATAAATTTTAAATTTTTTTATAAAAAAATATTTAAAATTTTGCAACCAAAATCGGTTGCAATTTTTTTTTTAAAATTTTATTTTTTTTAAAACTTGCAACCCAATTTTTCGGTTGCTAAAATTTTTTTGAAAATAAATTTTACAATTTTTGAAATTTGCAACCGATTTTTTCGGTTGCAAAAAAAATTATAAATATATAAAATTTAAATTTTTTATAAAAAAATAATTAAAATTTTGTAACCGATTTTTCAGTTGCAAAATTTTATTTAAATTTAATTTTTTTATTTTTGAAATTTGCAACCGAATTTTTCGGTTGCTAAATTTTTTTTTAAAAATAAATCTTATAATTTTTGATTTTTGCAACCGATTTTTTCGGTTGCAAAAAAAATTATAAATATATAAATTTTCAATTTTGTTTAAAAAATTTATTTAAAATATTGCAACCAATTTTTCGGTTGCAAACTTTTATTTAAATTTAATTTTTTAATTTTTGAAATTTGCAACCAATTTTTTCGGTCGCTAATTTTTAAAAAAATATATTTTATAATTTTTGATTTTTGCAATCGATTTTTTCGGTTGCTAATTTTTTTAAAAATAAATTTTATAATTTTTTAAATTTTGCAACTGATATTTTCTGTTGCAAAAAAAAAAAATGGTTTTTTTTTAAATTTCATTTTTTAGAAATTGAGGGGTATTAAAAAAAATAAAAACCCGATGCCCTGGCCCCCCATTTTTTTCTCTCGCTTCTCCCAAATCATCGGTTCCGTAATCTCCCTCTACCGTCGATTCCGGATCTCCCTCCGTCCGGACGCCTCCCTCAATGGCCGACGCATCGCTCCCCTCGACGGCCGACTCTAGGTACCGACTACCCCATTGGCTCCCTCTTCCTCCGCTCCAAGCCTCGTCGGCTCCGGATCCGGGTATCTCATACGCCACCGGCTCACCCTTCCTCATCTCCAAGCCCCGCCGGTCGTCGGGTACCGGCTACCCCTCTGGCTTTCCCTTCCTCGGCTCCGAGCCCCGCCGGCCACCACCTCCGGCTCTCCCTTCCTCCGCTCCGAGCCTCGCCGGCTCGGGTATCTCCTACGCCACCGGCTCTCCCTCCCTCATTTCCGAGCCTCGCCGATCGTCGGGTTCCGGCTACCCCTCCGGCTCTCCCTTCCTCAGGTCCGAGCCCCGCCGGCCACCGCCTCCGGCTCTCCCTTCCTCCGCTCCGAGCCTCCGGTTCCGGGTATCTCCTACGCCACCGGCACTCCCTTCCTCATCTCTGAGCCCCGCCAGTCATTGGGTACCGACTACCCCTCCGGCTGTCCCTTCCTCATCTCCGAGCTCCGCCGGCCGCCGCCTCCGGCTCCCTTCCTTAGCTCCGAGCCCCATCGGATTCTGGTATCACCGTCTACATTATTTCATTTTTTTTTTAAAGCTTTTGTTCAGATATCTCCAGATCTCATGCAGGTAATTACTATAGTCTATGTTATATTTTTGTATCATCTGGCAGCGTCCATGGTCCATCAGCCTTGTCAATTCTCATGCAACTAATATTGTCTTTTTTAAGTATTTTGCATCATTGTATAAAGGGTTTAAGTATTTTGTAATTGTTATGCTTGCCATCTTGTTTGTTATAAAATTTTAAGAATGTAGATCTACCTTTTACTGGAAACTATCATTTGTCATGGTCTCACGAATGAATACTTGCTATAATTTATAGTTTGAGTAGGCAACCTTAGTTAATGACAATACTATTTTTTGACTTGTGGATTTAGTTTCTTGATGTCCATTGACACTATAAGATTGTTTTGTTTTTTACTAAGTATTGTTAATATAAATTGTTTTATCTGCAAAACTTGAGTGTTTAGATTGTGGTATGATATTCTTTTTCTCAGTTCTTTCAAAGTCTAGGCAAAACTTGGATTGCTACTTTCTGATTGTGGGAACTAAAAATGTTTTCAATGTTTGATTGATGAAACCTTGATTTAAACCAACCGTATAGATGAGATAATACTTCTTAGTTATTGTACTGCTCTGAATTTTTCTTTTCCACTACTTTGTTCTCTTCTACAAATGATCATTACTTCTAAAACTGATTTCCTACTTAGAAGATTAGTTGATGTCATTAGGAACATAATATAAGTAGAGTCTGAATTGTTTGCTATCATTTTTGTTTAAATTTATATTCTATTTTCTTTGATGAATCATTGCACTGATGACAGAATTCATTATATGATTTCTTAATCATTTTATTTTAAACTTGCCTTTAGCTGGTTCACTTTAATTACATGTCTAAGCATGAGTCTTTTATAGATTGAAGTGGAATAACACTTGTGAACATGGTTTAGAATCTTTAGATGCAAATGATTTCATAAATCCTTCTCTATGTGATCCAAACCCCAACCATAATCAGAATGCATCTTCAATCAATGGAGGTGGTCATCCACTAGCTAACCCAAGTGCTATCAACTGTTGAACTGATTCTAATGTGGTTAATGATAGGTTTAACTCAGGAAAGATGATCGTAGGGGACCTTAGATGAACTTGCTTTCAAAGTGTTAGTGAACCCAATTACGTATATGTTGGAAAAAATGAATAGAAATTCTTTATTCCTAAACTATCCTTTGTGATGGAAACTATCCTGTGGGATGGAAACTTTTAGTCCCACATGGAAAGATTGAAAAAAGAGAAGGCTCTTTATAAGAAAACCTTTTCCTAAGCTCTTACTTCTAGGCTCACCATAGGTGGAGAGCTTGAGGGTGATTCGCATCACCCGCACGCGCGTGTGCGACGGGCAACAAGGGTGCAATGGGTTCGCATCACCCGCATGCGCGTGTGCGACGGGCGACAAGGGCGCAATGGGCGCTTTGTAAGCGTCGTCGCGAGGAGCTTGAGGAGCCTTTAAATTTTTCCTGATCAAACAGATCAGACGGTCGAGATTGATTGGCACCAGATCAAGGTTGCTAGGAGACGAGCCAGCTGAATGACTGGCCGAGTTGGCTGGATCCGCGAAACGGAAATACAGACGAGTTGACTCGAGTGGTTCGAGTCAGCTGGATGACTGGTCGAGTCAGCTGAATCTGCAGAACGGAAATACACGGTTGGACGAGTCGATTCGAGGAATTCGAGCTGACTCTTGTTAATAAGGTAGCCATTGTTCATACACATCCAACCACTAAAAGTATGCTATATGGACATTCTACCATTGTATGATCATATTTTTGATGCAACTCCTCTTCTTTAACAATGCTTAGTCCAACCTCATTTGATTTTTCTGTATGACATGTTTTGATATGGTATAGACTATGGATATATTTCGACTTCGTAGTTGGATGTATAATAGACTTTTACCGGGTCGAAAGGGATATACCGAAGAATTTTTAAAGGGCGTGGAAGATTTTGTACTCTTTGCATGCCAGCAACCTAACTTTCAAAGTAAAGGAAAACTCAGATGCCCTTGTTGCAAGTGCAAAAATCTAAGGTTCCTAACTACCGATGAAGTAAAGCTTCATCTTTAAAAAAAAGGATTTGTACCGAATTACTGGTATTGGACATCTCATGGGGAGAGTGATCCTCATGTCGGTGGGGTACCTGATTTGCATGCAAATGATCCTGCTTTTGCACCAATGGATAATGATCCACAGAACACATATCAATGCATGATATTCGATACATTTGGAACGGAGTATGTACCTGACCATTCGTCTAATGAAGAGGAGACACCGAATTTGGATGATCAAAGATTTTATGACTTGTTGCATTCAGTCCAAAAACCATTATGGCCGGGATGAACAGATCATTCTGAGTTATCGGTAGCTATATGGTTGCTTAGCATCAAATCTGAAGGTAATATTTCACAATGATGCTTTGATCAAATTGCGGATCTTATGAAAGAGACCCTTCTAGCCAATAATACCATACCTCATGAATTTTATAGGACAAAAAAATTGGTGTCCAAACTCGGACTTACTGCTGAGAAGATTGATTGTTGTATCAATGATTGCATGCTATATTATGGTCAACAATCTGAAGAAAAGCAATGTAAATTTTGTGGGGTTGGTAGATATAAACCTCGACCTCGTGCAGACGGTAAATATAAAGAGGTGCCGATGAAGAGAATGCATTATTTACCTCTAATTCCTAGATTAAAAAGATTATATGCTTCAATGAGTTCTGCACCACATATGACATGGCATTATGAGAACAGGCGTAAGCCAGGGATATTGTGTCATCCATCAGATGGAGAAGCCTGGAAACATTTTGACCGAAGCTATCCTGATTTTGCAGTTGAACCACGCAATGTCAGGCTAGGCCTATGTGCTGATGGTTTTACTCCTTACAATCAGTCATCAGCCCCATATTCTTGCTGGCCAGTAATTGTTACCCCCTACAATCTGCCACCTGAATTGTGCATGACAATTCCTTATATGTTCTTGACAATAATTATTCCGGGTCCACATAATCCAAAGAGCAGGATAGATGTGTATCTACAGCCTTTGATAGATGACTTGAAATATTTGTGGGAGGAGGGTGTCCTAACATATAATATAGCAAGAAAGCAAAATTTTGTGATGAGGGCTGCATTGATGTAGACCATCAATGACTTTCCTGTATATGGAATGCTGTCCGGATGGAGTACAGTTGGAAAATTGGCTTGTCCGTATTGTATGGGCTGATCAAAGGCATTTACTTTGAAACATGGTCGGAAGAATTCTTGGTTTGATTGCCATCGATAATTTCTGCCTATTGATCATGTAATGAGAAGAAATAAGGATGCATTCTATAAAAATCGGATTGAAAAAGATCAACCTCCATGAAGTTTGATTGGAGAGGAAATATGGGAAGCTGTATCTTCCATTCCAAATGTAATCGAGCATGGTTCATGCAGAGTTGAAGAATATGGGGTTACACATAATTGGTTAAAACAGAGCATATTTTGGAATTTACCATATTGGAAGACTAATTTGATCAGACACAATCTGGATGTGATGCACATAGAAAAAAATGTATTTGATAATGTTTTTAACACTGTAATGGATATCAAAGGCAAAACCAAAGATAACATCAAAGCACAAATGGATCTAAAGGAATACTACAAGCATAGGGAACTTGAGTTGCAAGAGTTGGCTAACGGAAAATTATTGAAACCAAAAGCAACATATTCTTTCAACCTGGAGCAGAAAAGAGGTGTATTTAAATGGATGAAGGAATTAAAAATGCCTGACGGTTATGCATCTAACTTAAACAGATGTGTTAATATGAATGAGGGAAAATTAACTGGAATGAAAAGTCATGACTGGCATGTTTTCTTTGAGCATTTGTTGCCAGTTGCATTTAAAGATCTACCAGATCATGTATGGAAACCTATAGCAGAGCTAAGTATGTTTTTTAAGGATTTGTGTTCAACAATGTTACGGATCGACATTTTGTTACTAATGGAACAGAATATTGCTTTGATTATATGCAAATTGGAATGGATTTTTCTACCCGATTTTTTTGACTCAATGGAGCACTTATCGATTCATTTACCATATGAAGCAATAGTTGGTGGTCCAGTTCAATATTGTTGGATGTATCCGTTTGAGAGGTAAATATATCACATATCAATTCAACAAACCTATTCTTCTGCAACAAATCTATATCATGTACGTAATACAGTAACCATATTTTAATGCTTCAATGATGTAGGTTTCTTAACAAAATAAAACGGATGATCAAGAACAAAGCTTGTATTGAAGGATCCATATGCGAGGCATACCTGTGTCAAGAGACAACTTCTTTTTGTTCATATTATTTTGAACCACATGTGCAGTCATCAAGAAATTGAATTGGAAGAAATGATGTTGTGGGTCAGGATATGACACGTGAATTTACTCTGTAAATATTTAATAAACCTGGCCGATCTGCTGGTAGATGTCAAAGTCGATATCTGAATGACAGGAAATTAGCTGCTGCGCATTTACATATATTGCTCAACTGTGAAGAGGTTCAACCATTTATTGAGTAAGCTTAAATAATCGTTGATGCATAATTATTCAAACCCTATATCGATTATTGAGATACTAACTCTGAAAAAATCTTGGTTTCAGAATTTTTAGCGAGTAATTACGGCTTTCGACACCAAATATAAGCACCACAGAAATTGATTCTAGGATTGCATCTGACTTTCCATATTGGTTTAGGTCTTTTGTAAGTACTTCTTCGAATTGTGGTATATGTCTATCGAATTATGTAATATCGATGCGTAATGGCATTCATGCATTTTCGTTATATCATGTGTAGGTTCATAATCCACAGAGTCAAGTAAACAATCGATATTTTCATGATTTGGCATGGGGTCCAAAAAGAAAGGTTCTTGCATGGCAGACATATTTTGTCAACCATTATAAGTTTCACACAGATGAATGGAGTAGCTATAAAAAAATAATTAATAGTGGAGTGTGCGTCAAAGGTTCAAAACAAGCTGTAGAATACAATTATTACTACGGCATAATTAAGGAAATAATTTAAGTAGAATATCCTGGCCATCCAATGAAATAGGTAGTGTTATTTAATTGTGAATGGTTTGATATGGTATTGAATAGTGGCATGAAAGTGCTTAAGGATTACGGGATCGTTGAGATCCGGCACAGTAGAAGGTATTCAAGATACGATCCCTTCATAGTTGCACAAAAAGTGATTCAGGTATACTATATACTATATCCTGAGAAGTTAAGGGACAAGGAACATTCGTGGGTTGTAATTATGACTAGACCGAGACGTATTGTGGATGATCGATATACAATTGAGATTGCTTACCAAGAGGACACAATATCTCATGTGAATAGTATACCGCATGATAATACAGTTGAAAATTTGGTCGATAACGACTGTATTTTTGAATAAGTTGACAAAATCGTCGATACGGATTTGAACATAGACGATGAAGATGAAGAACAGAATGACGATTTTGGTTCTAGCCAAGAGGATGATACCGAGCATGACCAACATTAAAGTTCTTCTGATGATGAATAGTAATCGTATAAGCAGACCCTTAATGTTATATGTACGGACTGTATTAACTGCTTTATCATATTATTCATGAAGTTGACTTAAATTCTTTATGCTTGTTTGTAGATGGCAGATCAATATGGAAACAGTCCTGCATCATCATCTAGGGGTCGTGGGAGGAGGCATCGTCTCTCTGTTACTATCCCATCCCCATCATCCACTATCCCAACTGCATTTTTCACTTTTCCTGCGTCTCCACTCATTAGTCCACCACATACTACTACTACGCCATGTTCACCAGGAGGCACGATGTCACCTCCATTATATTCAGGGCCTCCTATTCATGCTCTATGCCCTATCATGTATACTATACCACCCCCTACTTATTCTACATCTCCTACAGTCCATTCATCATCTCCTCAGTTAGGATCGGCCGCTATTTGTTTATCATCTCCTCATTCATCCACTGGCGCAGTTCATTTAGCATCTCCTCATTCATCCAGCGATGGCAGGGCTGTACTGATCCTAGATGGAGAGGGGTAATAGTCTTATGTCCCATATTAGAAAATTTTTAAGTTATATCATATTTGTGGATTGTATCAGATTTGTTGATTGACTTAAATTTTGTAGGTTTTTACCATCTCATCCATGCTGCCAATGCCATTACAACATAATGAGAAGCCATTTTGAGGAGCCGTGGGTATCATGGAAAAGAATATCTCACGGTGTAAAGGATATGTGGTTTGATGAGTTCAAGGCAAGTAATTTTGCTTTGATAGATGTAAATGAATTTTGAATTATTATTGTCATTTAACCGATTGTTGAATTTGCAATAGAGGAGATATCAGTTTTAGCAACCGATTTTTTTTTTTTTTTTTGGATTTTTTTTTTAGCAATCGATTTAGCAACCGATTTTTTTTTTTATTTTTTCTGGAATTTTTTATAGCAACCGATTTAGCGACCGATTTTTTAAATTTTTTCTGGATTTTTTTTAGCAACCGATTTAGCAACCGATTTTTTTTTTTTTTTCAGAATTTGTTTTATATTTCTTTGATTTTTTTTTTCAAAAAAAATATGTCAAATTCGGTTGCTAAATTTAGCAACCGAAAAAAATCGGTCACAAATTTTAGCAACCTATTTTTTTACAACCGACTAATTTCGGTTACAAAATCGATTATAAATTAATTTAGCAACCAAATTTTAATTATTAATAAAATTTGATTTTTTTTTTTGTAGCGTGGGTGGAGTGAGGTAGCAGGAATTGTGCGGGTGGGAGTATCAAACGGGAACGGGGGCCATAGGGGTTGAGAGATTGTGGAAATGGGGTGATGTCAGAAGCGTGGTGGTCAAGTTGGTCGCACACCGAATGCACGTCCCCGTCGGACGTCATTGCATGGGGCGGGCGGGGCTGCATGGGATGCTTCCCCGGGGTGGGCACCCACACGTGGTCGTGCTTCTGGATGCCCTACGCGTCTGGCTATAAGATGGCCAACTTTTAAAAAGCTTAGGCGAGAGAGAGAGAGAGAGAGAGAGAGAGAGAGAGAGAGAGTTAATTTGGGGCCATTTTGAGTTTGGACCCTACCAACTGTAAAAGCAAACAACCGCCACCACATGTTTGGTTTATCTACTGGTGTGGCTCTGCACAGGGGAAGCCTAAGTTTGACCAATGAGAGGTCGCCAAGTAAGCTGAGTAATCATAATCCACGGGCATGGGCTTAAATTGGATCCTACGTTTCAACATGGAATGCGTAGCCGGTGTTATTTTGGTTTATGACAACGATTTACTTTAGTTGTAACTTGCTCAAAACATTGAATGAGACTTGAACAGTATTAATTAACTCCTTAATTTACCATGCATCCTCATCTAACTTTATTAAGGGATATTTAATCTTCTCGACTTGCTTGACCTTTGGCAGTACATTCCTTTGGCGTGATTGAACTAGTTCGATTTGTTGCAATTCTTCTAAACTTATTTTTGGTGAGAAATATATGGGAGGATCGGTACCAATCATTTCATTAAAATTATGGAATGAGTTATTGCACAATGCTGTGTTACTACTTGTCGGCCACATGGAGTCTGATGATGCTCGGTCGGAAAAGAATGGAGTCCATTCTTTATCTAGTATTTTTTTCTTATCAAAAAGAGAAAATAAAAGTAGAAGAAAAGAAAATATACATACTTTTCAAGCTTGACCCTCTTCTCAATTGAAGAAAAGCACAACAATGGACTATAGCTTTTTTGGCTTCTCTGATTTGTCATACCGCGCAACGTTACCCTTGGCAACATTAATTCATGGTAGGTGTACGTACGACTCGTAGTTCATCACCACTCCGTATATTACATGAGGTACTTATAATTTTGGACTGGAGCAAGAAAAGACTTGGAAACCGGCCAAACAGTTCTAGCTAGGAAAAACATGAAAACTTAAAAAAAAAAAAATCCAATTAAACCTGCTTATTCTAGAATAGCCATTCCAAGGGATGATTGGAACAACTTTATTCACGGAAGAAGGCCATTTTTTTCTTCCCACTTCCTTTATATTAAAAAAAAGCACCCCCGGTCCTCCGATCCAGTTATTCCAACCTTCGATCAGTTCCAATCGGTTGTTACTATCACGATGACCAGCTTTTATAGCCTCACACGCAATCATCGGCAATAGTTAATTTTTGGATGTCATGCGTTTCACTTATATGCTCGAAATATATAAAATGTTATTAGTGCCCAACATATATATTTAGGTTCAAATTTATACTTTTTGCATGAAAGACTTATTATTATTATTATTATTATTATTATTATTTTTGCAATGTCAACCATTGTATCGTAGGTGCATTGCATAGTTCTCAAAGCACTCCAACCTTTTTCTGTAACTGCCCGTATAAATATCTAGGAGCGACTACCGTGCGATTCAATGGTTGATGTCATGATGAAGATGAATAATTCTTCCGTGCGAAAAAAGATAGCTAGAATCCAACATATCTACCCTTATTCTACTTTAATCTTGAAGCTCTAGAAGAAGAAAAGAACAAGGGTTATGTCACAGCTGGCTATATATGATCCTTACTATAGCCATGATGCACACCTTACATGATGCGAGAATATTGACCAACTACAGACCCTCGTGAATCACGATGGTGGTCCTCCCAAGTAGATCATGCCCCTTACAAAGCAAAATTAAGAATTCCAATTCCCACAAATAACCTTTGCCCAACTACTCTCTCTAGCTTCATGTGTGTGCTGGGTCCGATCCTTTTTCTTTTTTAGCCTTCTTTAAGGGAAAGATGGGTCCGATCTTGGACTCCATTTTGCGGGCACTTACACCTTTGGTACCCTTTATATTGTAAAAAGAGTGCAGTGCCAGTTTAGTTGTTTGTCGATGGTGATCGACTACCGTAACAGTTGCATTATAGCAATGGGTGGCCAAACCCTGTTACAATAAGGAATGATATTAAGGAATGCGTAAGTCTAATCGTAATAGCCGATGCCGACCGTTACATGACATTTTATTTGTATCTTTAATCATGAACCATCATGATTATAAAGTTGGTCTTCTAAACAGTTGTAGTGAAACTGACTAATTTGTAGTGCTGCTAGAAGTTCTAACATGTTATAAATATGTTTCATCATTCCCTTCCAATTTTTAGGAACAATGTTGTTGCTTTTCACACCGGCAAAAATGGAACAATGGCATCCAATTATTAAGAGAGACTGTAAAACCAGTGATTTATTACATATTAACCGGTAGAACAAACAACCGGCCGCCACCCAAATGGAAGGATCTAGACCTGATACTGACCAATGAGATCAAGTCACAAGGTCTTCGTCATTGTTAATTATCAGTGTATAGGATCACTAACGCAATGCAGATGTCATCTAAAATATGCGTAAAATTAAGTTATGCTTGTTTGAAAATAAATCTTGTCGCTTAGAAACAATAAGTTTCTACTTCTTGTTTAAATAGTAAAGGAGGATTTCATGTTGCAACACTGTGAGAACCCAACGATCATTTTGAAATGCATAAAATTAAGCTTGGCTTAGTTAAATCGCTGATTAGATAATACAATTAAGCGAAGAAAAACATGCAAACACACACACACACAAAGGATTTATCAGATTGTATTTATGGTGTCAGGGAGATCATTAGCCTTCCGGTAATTGTACAATTTACAATTGACATCATTAATCATTGTTCAGAGATCCTAACTTGCTTTCATGTTTTACATGTGTTGACGCTGAATCTTCGTCGATCGGATAGAATGATTCTTTCGATGGGCCGCCGCGAATCAGAACCTGCAAAACAGATCCCTGACCGGAGGTTTTTCGGCGGGGGACACTCCGATGCTAAAGTCAGAAGAGACCCAAGCAACAGCAGAATGGAAAGCTTATAGAAGCAAGGATGGAGAAGAAAGAAATCAAAAAAATGTCCAAGAAAAGAGTCCGGATCCCCTGAGTGTCCCCTCTTACCAGTATTTATAGGCTCCAACGTAACTACTTACGGTTATGGAGGTTGACAAGCGCAACCACTTCTTAACTGCAAGTAGTGGCTATCGGAAAAGCTATCATACCCGATGTTTGTTTAATCTGAGGTTTCAGACTACGTGGGCGGTTGCAACAACCTAAACAGATTTCAACTGTTTGTCCAAGAACCCCACGTGCTCCAGAATCCTTCTTCTTTAAGCATAGATTCGAAGTGATCTTTACATTATCTTTAGTAGCACTCCTGAAGGAAATGTTAGCTTCACACTTCGGATCTTTTTAGACGTGATAAAAATAAACACTTACAATCTTTAGGTTGAAGAAATAAAGTCGAAGATATTTGCCCGAGAGATCAAGTCTTCGGATCAAGATAATTGTACGAAGCTGAAGACATTCAACATCGTCTTCGAACTGAGATAAAAATACGAAGCCGAAGACCCAGAGTATAATATCCTTTAGACAATAGGTCAAAGATAATAAGCATGGTCTCCGGACAAAAATAATAATATGAAGCTGAAGACATAGAGAAAGCATCATAGATCATAGATACGAAACCGTATATTTTAGGCATAGTCTTCGGATTAATGTGGATGCACGAAACCGAAGATAATAAATAGTTTGCTTCCCAGAAAATCAAGCATGGTCTTCGGGTCGAGATAATGATACGAAGCCGAAGACTTAGGGTTAATAACGAGAAGACAACAGTGTGAAGCCGAAGACTCATCTTGCCATATGATATAACTTATAAAATAAAGAATGATTAATTAATTAGAATAAAATAGGGATATCATAACAACTGTCCCCCACTCCCAGTTTCGAAATGATTATATTTCAAAAAATGGGAGTAATTCAATTTTGTCTTCTAGCGATAACCGTTAAATAATGATGACAGAATCCTGACGCGTCTTTCTGCCATAACTACCTGGTGGCGCAACAAAACATGGCAAGGACACGCGTCATCCTACCACATGCGGCCTCAAAAGAAAACACATCGATTCTGAAAAAATCTCAGAAAATTCCTAGAAAAGGGGTTTAAATTTGACAGGGATTGGACACGTGGTGGTCATCCTGAACGTGGAGATCTCGTTGGCATGATCTCAGCCAATACCACGATTTCACGCGGATCGCCACAACTTGTCCCATTGATGAACCGTACCCATGATCGAAACCGCCAATACGGCGCACAACCGTTTAGTCTTCCGAACCGTCTCGAAGACCCCCTATTCTTCACCTATAAAAAGAGATGAGAACTTGAGAGAAACTTTTTTTTGCGCCCATGCTCTTGGATTTCCAGTTCTTTCTGCAGTCTTTCGTTTTCTCCAGTGGTCCGGTCCACCATTTTTGTTCTTTTACAGGTTAGAGGTCCTTCATCCCTCTTGTTTCCTCATTCCTTTCAATGTCGGGGCCCTCTTGGAGTTCTTCTCCCACTTTCGGCAATGGTTCACCGGTAGGTGAAGCGGATAGGGCTTTACCCGAGCGAGAGGCCGCTAGGTTCCCATTGGGAGGTGGTGTTAGTAGGAACCTTCAGGGTGAAATCAGTAGGGGGATAAGTTCCCGTAGGAAACGGAGACCGGAACAGTTACCGGATTCTGTTCAAAGCTCCTTTACCCTTGCCAAAATAGAAGAAATAAAACAGTGTTACCACATTCCACGCACCTTCAACATGATTCTTCCACAACCCGAAGAGAGGGTAGATAAGCTTCCTATTCGATCCATAGCCATATACGAAGACCATCTCAAAGCGGGTCTTCGGCTTTCCCTTCACCCTTTTTTCGTGAAAATTTTTAACTTGTATCAGATAGTCCCGGCTCAGCTAACCCCCAATAGTTTTAGGAACATCTGCGGGTTCTTAGTACTTTGCAAACTTAGGAACGTAGAGCCAAAGACATCCCTGTTCACTTCCCTATTTATATTGAAAAGAGACTTTCACGGCAAAGGGTGGTGGGTCATAGGTCCTCGGCCAGGCCGAAGACTGCTGAAGGGAACCCCCAGTGCGATACATGGATGGAAGCCTTGCTTCGTTTTGGTGTATTATACTCACTGGGGTTTCAATACTGAGTGGTCGGCTTCGCATTTGGATGCGAACGCTGGTAAGAGGATATTAAAGGCCGATGCCAAAGATTTTGAGACCTTGTCAGAACTAGAGATCCCTTTCCTTAAGGAGCTGCTGAGGGAAGAGAATCTTCATCGCGCTCATATCAACGAAGTTCCAATATTAGGTATAAAATAATTGGTCTTCGGATTTTTTTTGCTTTTCTTCTCTATACGTATATGCATTACAATCTTCTTGTTTCCAATTGCAGGTAAGAAAATGAAGCCTCAACTTGACAAGGTTAGGTAAGCTTCTAGAAAAAGGACGGTAGCCGCTCCCGTAACAACCGAAGTCCGAAAGAAAAGAAGGACGGAAGAGGGTTCTAGCGCGACTCCGATGAGGCTCGTACTAGATGAAGACACTCCCTCGACTTCTCCGGTGCCAGCTGGTTCCGCCAGAAGCTCGCCTCCGAGGACATCCCCTCCAAGGAGCCCTCAACATGCGCCATCCATGGGCCAGCGAGACATAAACTTCAACAAAGAATTTGTGATTGCCCTTCCAGAAGACAGAAGTCAAGAGAGATCAAAATATCGATCCGAAGAGGACCCTAGGTGGAACGCCACTTCGGAGGGAGGGTGCAACGTAGATTTCACTACCTTTTCGGATCGAGAAGGTTTAAAAAATCCTGAACTGGTGAGAGAGTTATTAAATCGCACTCTTCTCCCAAAGGACTGGGATAACGTCAAGTCCCGATGCATCGAAGAAATCTTGGACTCGGTGTTCTCCTCTGCTTTGAAGGTAAATACTCATACTGTGTTATACTTAGGTTTACAATTACTAAGCTTTCTCTTTGTTATTGCAGATGATGCACGACATTACTCACATAGAGGAGAGCATCTTCGATTTTCGAATAACTTATAGGAAGATGAAAGAAGAGATGAAAACGGTCAAAGCTGAAAAGACCATAGCCGAGGAGCAAAGACAAGTTATGGAGGAGAAACTCGTCTAAAATAATGCTTCGGTTCAAAGTTTGAAAATCGAAGTGGATAAACTCCGATCAGAACGTGCTGAATAAGAGGCGAGATCCAAGAAGAAGAAGGCCAAGATTCGGTCCTTGGAGGTCTCACTTAAGGAAGCGAACAAACGTTCCGAAGAAGCTTCCAAAAGAAAGGAAGAGGCCATTGAGGAAAACCAATCTCTAAAAGATCGATTAGAGAAAGTCGTAAAAAACTATAAAGCATCTCTGACCTTCGAAGCTGAAATGGTTGAGGCCGGGACTCATGGCTATCGAGGAGGCTTCAATGACGGAGTAGAGAAGGTACAAAAGCTTTACCGAGACTTGGACATTTCAAGCATCTAGCTATTTGATCTTGAGAGTCCAACTACACCTGAACTCCAGGCAGACTCCGAAGCACCAACAATGGCCGAAGAAACAACGGGTCCGATAGATTTAGCCGATGAAGCTCCCTCAGGAAATTTGTAAATTTTTTTTTAAAGGAATGTAAGAGAATCGTTATCAATGAAAACTTTTGGAATTTTCACTTGCATGTGATAGAACAGAAATTTTCTTAAGTATAAAGTCTTCAGACGAATAAGAACCCTGAAGCACATAATGCGAGAAATTATTTTTTACACAGTCTTCGAACTTAGTACGCGAAATCCAGATAATAATTTTCTCGAACTTGAATTTGTACTAGGTCTTCGATCTTAAGATAAAAGAAATCCAAAGAATAATCAAGTCTCTTGGACTTGAATTTACACTAAGTCTTCGAACTTAGGATATAAGAAATTTAAAGAATAATCAAGTCTCTTGGACTTGAATTTACACTAAGTCTTCGGACTTAGGATATAAGAAATCCAAAGAATAATCAAGTCTCTTGGACTTGAATTTACACAGTCTTCGGACTTAGGATATAAGAAATCCAAAGAATAATCAAATCTCTTGGACTTGAATTTACACCAAGTCTTCGGACTTAGGATATAAGATTTCCTTGAATCATTTGGAGGTTAAGATAGGCTGATTAGACCTATCTCAGCAATTTGTAAGGTAGATCCAAAGATCATCCTTATGCCATTTTGTATTAGAGTTAAGACATGCTGATCATGCCCACCTCGGCATTTCGGGAAGTAGATATGGAGATCATCTTCATGCCTTTTTTGATTAAGATGGACTATTTTGAGCCCAACTCGGTACTTTGTCAAGTAGATCCGGAGATCATCTTCATGCCTTTTAGATTAAGATGGACTATTTTGAGCCCAACTCAGCACTTCGTGAGGTAGATCCGGAGACCATCCTCATGCCTTTAAGAAAAATAGAGTGAAGAGAAATAGATTGAATCTGTATTAATGAACTTGAATGAAACCTTTATTGATAATACTTTCGAAGGTTCTGTACATTCCATGGTCGAGGTAATAAAATCCCTTCTAAAGTTTCAAGCTGATAGGTCCCAGGTCTAATGACCTCTTTGATCCGGTATGGACCTTCCCAGGTAGGAGAAAGCTTACCTTATTCTGTTGGCTTTGATACTTCAGACTTTCGTAGAACTAAATCTTATGGGAGAAAGACCCGTTCTTTTACACGAGAATTATAGTATCCTGCAACTTTTTGTTGGTACATAGCCATTTTTAACTGTGTCCGAAGCCGTGTGCCTTGCAATAAATCCAGGTCAATTCTTCAGTGTTTAAAATTTTCGGGCTCTTTAAACTGATCAATCCGAAGAGAATGTAAAGAAACCTCTAAGGGAAGAACCGCTTCGGTGCCATAAGACAGGTGAAAGGGAGATTTACCAGTGGCTGTTCGAGAAGCGGTCCGATACGCCTAGAGAACTGAGTTCAACTCATCAGCCACGATTCCTTGGTATCATTTAGTCTGGTTTTCAGACCATGAAGGATAGTCCTGTTTGTTACTTCAGCCTCTCCGTTGCACTAAGGATGCCCCACCGAAGTAAGTTTATGATGAATATGATATTGAGTGCAAAATCCTTTGAACTTTGGATTATCAAACTGCCTTCCATTGTCAGTTATGATAGAATATGAAATTCCGAAACAGAAGATAATAAAGTTCATTACAAAATTTTTAACTTTTGCCTATGTAATTTGTGCTAATGCTTCGGCCTCGACCCATTTTGTGAAATAATCAATAGCCACAATAAGAAACTTCCGTTGTCCAGAGGCTGGAGGAAATGGACCAAAATATCCATTCCCCACTGTGCAAAAGGCCAAGGAGCTGTCAACAGAGTCAATTGACTAGCAGGCTGTCTTTGTACATTGGCATATCTCTGGCAATGATCACATCTTCGCACAAATTCTGCAGAATCCTTCTGGATAGTTGGCCAATAATAACCTTGACGGATTATTTTGTATGTCAAAGACCTATCCCCCAGATGATCTCCACATATCCCTTCATGCACTTCCCTGAGTGCATAATCCGTATCAGATGGGTCTAAGCATTTTAGCAAAGGTTGTGTAAAAGACCTTTTATACAATGCTTCATTCAGGATGACATATTGAGAGACTATCCACCGAAACCGTTTAGCTTCTAACATGTCTTCAGGCAAGACGCCGTCCTTTAAGAATTTGAGGATCGGATCCATCCATGAAGGTTCATGTTCAACTTGACAAACTTCAGCTAGGGATTCCGATATACTGGGATCTTCAAAATATTCCACATAGGTTCTCCCAAGAGAATCCAGTGCGGTAGTTGCAAGTCTTGAAAGAGCGTCTGCCCGAGAATTCTCTGTTCTTGGCACATGAACAATTTCAAAGTGCTCCAATTTAGATATCAGGCTTCGGACCTTTTTTAGGTATTGAATCATATTTGGATTTCGGGCTTCAAAATCATCTTTCACTTGATTCACTACCAGCTGTGAATCGGAAAAAACTTTAATTCTTTTGATCTCCAATTTTTTGGAGATTCTAAGCCCAGCAATGAGTGCTTCATACTCTGCCTGATTATTCGATGCTTGAAAAGAAAACCAAAGAGCATATTCAATAACCTGCCCATTCGGACCAGCAAGAATTAAACCTACATCACAACCATCGACGTTTGAGGCACCATCAACATGTAACATCCAAATGAACTCTGGACTGTCTTCGACTTTTTCTTCTTCGGCCTTTGATTGATCCTCTTCAGATCCCCATGTGCACTCAGCTATAAAATCAGCCAAAACTTGTGCTTTCATTGCTGATTTAAGTTGATAATTAATATCAAACTCCCCCAATTTAATAGCCCACTTGGCTATCCTCCCAGAAGTATCAAGACAATGAAGAATGGCCTTCAAAGGCTGATCCGTCAAAACTACGATAGAATGAGCTTGAAAATAAGGCTGAAGACGCTTTGCTGCTACCACAAGCGAAAAGATAATCTTTTGCACTCTAGGATATCGGACCTCTGCCTCATGTAACACTTTACCAGTGTAGTAGATTGGTTTTTGCACATGCTTGGTGTCTTTCTGTACCAAAACTGAACTAACTGCCTCATCAGTGGCGAATAGATATAAGTAGAGTGTTTCTCCTTCACAGGGCTTAGAAAGCAACGGTGGGCTTTCTAAATATTCCTTCAATTTGTCAAATGCGACTCTGCTATCTTCTGTCCACTCAAAATTCTGAGTCTGGCGTAGAACTTTGAAGAAGGGTAAACACCTTTCTACAGAGCGAGAAATAAAACGACTCAAAGAGGCAATTCTTCCTGTCAGCCTTTGAACTTCTTTCTTGTAAGTAGGATGCCTCATAGTCCGAAGTGCCTGTATCTTTTCTAGGTTAGCCTCTATTCCTCGCTTGGTAACCAAGTATCCTAGGAACTTTCCTGAGGTCACACCGAAGACGCATTTGGCTGGGTTTAGTCTCATCTGATGACGTCTGAGAGCATCGAAAGACTCTTTTAGATCTGAAATATGATCGGATTCGTGAAGACTTTTCACAATCATATCATCAACATAAGCTTCCATATTTCTTCCAATCTGGTTCTTGAAAACTTTGTTGATGAGCCTTTGAAAAGTTGCCCCAGCATTCTTCAAGCCGAATGACATTACCTTATAGCAGTAAAGTCCCTTTTCAGTGATAAAAGTCATCTTCTCTTCATCTTCAAGGTTCATTTGGATCTGATTATAACCTGAGAAAGCATCCATGAAGCTCAATAACTGATGACCGGCAGTAGCATCAACCAGCTGATCAATTTTTGGCAATAGAAAACTATCCTTCGGGCATGCTTTATTGAGATCAGTGTAATCTATGCAAATTCTCCACTTGCCATTTGACTTCTTCACCATGACTACATTAGCAAGCCAATTTGGGTACTGAACTTCTCTTATAAAGTTAGCTTTTAATAATTTGTCAACCTGTTCATCAATAACCCTCTGCTTTTCTGGAGCAAAATTTCTCTTCTTCTGCCGAACGGGTTTATAATTAGGAGAGACTTCTAGACAATGTGTAATTATATTGGATGGGATTCCGGGCATATCCGAAGCTGTCCAAGCAAAAATATCAGCATTATCTCAAAGAAAGGCAATTAATTTTACATTCGATTCTTCATTGAGCAAACTGCCAATTTGTAGCTGCTTGGTAGGATCGTCATCGGATAAAGGTCTGAAGAGTATTTTTTCCACCGGTTCTCCACCGTCTTCGGACTCATCTCGAGGATCTAGCTGATCAAGTGTTAGAGATTTGGCCAGTTGTTTGTCTTGAATTGTCAAACATTGATGAGCAATACTTTGATCTCCTCTTGCTTCCCCGATGCCCGTTCTGGTAGGAAATCATACCAAGAGATGGTATGTGGAAACAATAGCTCGGAATTTATTTAGTGCCGGATGCCCCAATATTGCATTATAGGTCGAAGAGGTTCTAGCCATAATAAAATTGATGGGAAGGGTTCTTTGATGTGGTTCAGACCCAAAAGTCATAGGTAAAATTGTTTCTCCTTCTACCCCAACTTGATTTCCGTCGAAGCCCGTAATTGGAATAAGATAGTTTCGCAATCTATGCCCATATAACCCCATTCGAACAAATGCATCATACAACAAAACATCAACCGAGCTTCCATTATCAATCAAAATTCGTTTTACATCAAAGTTGGCAATGACTGCCGAGACTTCTACAGGGTCATCATGGGGGAGTTGAAACTCCCTGAATATTCTCATCAGAAAATGTGATGGAGTTCTTTCCCTTCAATCTCTTCATAACATTCTCTTCAACTTCGGTACTCCAGGTTGATGGCCGATGGAGCATTCTAACATCTCCACCAGTTGGCTTCTGATGTGGCAGGTCAGCTTCATCGAATATTCTAGGAATAGTTTTGGCTTCAGCTTGAGGCTCAGGGCGGTTGACATACTTTCCAAATAGCCCTCTTTATGAGATCTTCAATGGCATCCCGAAGCTAAAAGCAATTCTCAGTGTTATGGCCATGATCCTGGTGGAATCTACAGTATTTGCTTTTGTCCCTTGTTTTTGCTAGTGTCTTCAGGGGACGTGGCCTTCGGAAATACTTTTCTTTTTCTATTTCCACCAGAATCTTCTTCCTAGGTAAGTTAAGAGGAGTATAAGTATCAAAGCGATTGTTCTGCTGCCTGGGCCTAGGACTACGCCTAGGAGCCGAAGAGTTATTAAAGGAACTGGGCATATTTGGTCCTTTAGTATTCTTCTTCTTAGAAGGGAATCTCCCTTCTGCCATTCTTCGGCACGCCGCCTTCTCCTCAGCGGCTGCATGCTTTTGAGCTCTTGCCAATAGTTCGGCATAGCTTTGTAGAAACCTCTTATCCAGAGAAAAAGTAAACTTGGATGATTTCAAGCCTTTTTTCAAGGCAAACATTGCCACATGCTCATTCAGATTAGGGATTTCCAATTTGAATGAGTTGAAACGACGAACAAAGTCCTTCAAATTTTCTCCCTCCTGTTGCTAGAGAAGAAACAAGCTGTCGGTATTCCGCGGTATTTTCTGGCACGTCCTGAAGTGCGAGACGAACTGCCATTCTAACTCAGTGAAATAATGAATTATCTTTGGCGGGAGGCTTGAATACCACATTCGAGCAGACCTCTTTAAAGTAGCAGGAAAGGCAAGGCAATAAAGAGTATCCGTAGCTCCTTGAACCATCATATGAGCCTTATAGCTCTCCAAATGGTCAAGAGGATCTGAGGTCCCATCGTAAGCTTCCAACTATGGAATCTTAAAGTGCCTTGGGATAACTTCCGCCATTATATGATCAGAAAAAGGGGGTTGTGAGTTGAAAGATGTGACCTCATCGCTTCTTCTTAGATCTATGACTCTTGCAATCTATGCTTGCATGGATTTAAACCTCTCCTCAAATTCGTAATTGATCTCCTTCTGCCTATCCTCCTTCAAAGCAAGATTTCTAGAAGAAACAGAGGGAGATCGCTGAACTCTTTTCTTCCCATTATGATCCCAGTCTTGTCAATCTGATGGAGAAGCATGACGACCACGGGATGACCGGACTTGTGAAAAGCTGGGAGTGATTTCCTGATGTCGACCCTCTTTCAAAGATTGATGGCCGGAGGGTGAAACTACTGGAGGTGGTGGCTGCCTTTAAGCTGCAGCCTCATGTAGATGTTGAACAAAAGCTGTCAGGGCTTCAATTTTGTTATGAAGATCCTCAAACTGTTGCTGGCCCACCATTATCATGGGAGGCCCTCCTTGATCTGCCGGGAAATTACCTATTGGAAGGTTATTTCCTGGTTGCTCCTGGCTTGTAGAAGCATTTCGGGCTTTCCCTTTCACCATTTTTGCTTCGAGTAAAGCTTTCCTTTGATCAAGAGAAAAATCCTTCCCCTACCTGGCGCGCCAATCTGTTGACGCTGAATCTCCGTCGACCGGATGGAGTGATCCTTTCGCTGGGCCGCCACGAACCAGAACCTGCAAAACAGATCCTTGACCGGAGGTTTTCTGGCGGGGGACACTCCGATGCTAAAGTCAGAAGAGACCCAAGCAACAGCAGAATGGAAAGCTTATAGAAGCAAGGATGGGGAAGAAAGAAATCGAAAAAATGTCCAAGAAAAGAGTCCGGATCCCCTGAGTGTCCCCTCTTACCAGTATTTATAGGCTCCAATGTAACTACTTACGGTTATGGAGGTTGACAAGCGCAACCACTTCTTAACTGCAAGTAGTGGCTGTCGGAAAAGCCGTTACACCCGGGGTTTGTTTAATCTGAGGTTTCAGACCACGTGGGCGGTTGCAACAACCCAAACAGATTTCAACTGTTTGTCCAAGAATCCCACGTGCTCCAGAATCCTCATTCTTTAAGCATAGATCCGAAGTGATCTTTACATTCTCTTTAGTAGCATTTCTGAAGGGAATGTTAGCTTCACACTTCGGATCTTTTTTAGACGTGATAAAAATAAACACTTACAATCTTTAGGTTGAAAAAATAAAGTCGAAGATATTTGCCCGTGAGATCAAGTCTTCGGATCAAGACAATTGCACGAAGCTGAAGACATTCAACATCGTCTTCGATCTGAGATAAAAATACGAAGCGAAGACCCAGAGTATAATATCCTTTAGATAATAGGCCAAAGATAATAAGCATGGTCTCCGAACAAAAATAATAATATGAAGCCGAAGACATAGAGAAAGCATCCTGAATCATAGATACGAAACCGTATATTTTAGGCATAGTCTTCGGATTAATGTGGATGCACGAAACCGAAGATAACAAATAGTTTGCTTCCCAGAAAATCAAGCATGGTCTTCGGGTCGCGATAATGATACGAAGCCGAAGACTTAGGGTTAATAACGAGAAAACGACAGTGTGAAGCCGAAGACTCCTCTTGCTATATGATATAACTTATAAAATAAAGAATGATTAATTAATTGGAATAAAATAGGGATACCATAACAATATGTATTTGATTGTTGACAAAGTTTGTTCCGATCCATCGATATCCATCGGGTCCAGCGCTATCCCATCAAAATCTTTTCAAAATTTAACACAACATAAGACATGATCTTCTACGAGATTTAAGATAATATATGTCATAATCTTGAGGTTAATTTGCATCCATAATTCCAAGCAGTAAATTGGTAATCTCGAGATAATTAATTTATAAATATATAATCTTGAATATTATAACCTATTCTGGTGGAAGGATATTATTTAGTTCCATATTAATTGTGAGGCAAGAAGAATTCTAGCTTATATGAAAAGAATTAAATTTTTTTTATACATATATAAATATTTTTTGATTGGAATCTTAAAAATAAAATCATGAAATCCCTGGATCATAGAGGACATGGATCACGGTAAACTTATGATATACTGTACAGGTCATGACCTTTAACATCTATGATGCGAGATAATTTATAATCCGGTGCTTCTATTAACAAGACAATCAACATCGTTTCCTTGATACGGGGTCAAAACTCCAGCAGTAGGATGATGGAAACCTTTTCAGAAATAGTATAACAACCAACTCAATGTTGTCCCACGTGTCAGATATTTGTTACCGAGAGGGAGGGTGAAGTCGTACGTGTCACCATTTTATCGTCGTCACATTATCTAGTGTCGAATGCTGATTCGCAAGGAAAAGTTGGCTGCTGTCCAGTACCGTACAGCCGGGGTCAGAGAGCAGATGATCTCTCGAGGACCAGGGCATTTATCACCTCACAGGCTCGCACCGGTAAAGTAGATGGAAGCCTGTGGATGGTGTCAGGAATGCTTAAACCATGGACATTTCTTCAAATAGTTCCAGGTCAAGTTGCAAATGGTCACTGCTCACATAGCCATGAGGGGGGGGGGGGGGGGGGGGGGGGGGGCTGACCTCACTGCCAATATCTTTGTGATACGGGAACCATCGCCTGCAACACTGTTAAAAAATCTTTGCAAATCCGGCAGTCCTTATCCTGCCCCGTTGAGGGAAAACCTCAGCAAATTTGAAGAGTCTGGATACTATATAATATTTGTTATTGGTCTTAGCTAGTTATTACGGCCAATATCATACGAGTTCGGTGCCAGTTTCTTTACCGGAGAAGCAATAACAAGCGGGGGGACCTTTTACTGTGAGTGGGATTCACGGGTCGATTAGCCATGAAGAAGTACGGTCTCATGCCTCGAGAAAGTTGGACAGGCTTTGCATCCAACCTTTATTAAACATCAATCATTGAAAACCAAGAAATGTGCAATGATTCAATATAATAATTGTTGTATTATGTAAAGTTGGAAGTTTCTCGATCCGATAATTAATGATCTAATCCAGAAAAAAAAAAAAAAAAGGCTTGCCACGTGTCATGTAGATGAGCAATGCTGATCTACATGCTCTGCAAATCCAAATGATAACTAATTATCTAATATCTGGGATATTATTATTATTATTATTATTTTGAGATGGAAGGAAAGCAAAAACCTATCACCTATTTTTATTAAAAAATAAATAAAATATTAAAAATATAAATATAAATAAAAAAAAGTACAGTATTGGAATAGAAGTTTCATTGATTAAAGTTTGATTTAATACTTCAATATACTTTAATAATCTGAATAGAGAGCGAAGAAATTAAGCAATTCTTTCGGTCTGTTTAATTCAGTCTCCAAAAATAGTAAAACAATGAAAAAGCTAGAAAGTTGTCAACGCAGGGTTCTAAGCCCTATTTTCTTTCATTAATTGAATAATATATTCGATTTATCCGGGTGCTTTTATTTCTATAAGTGAGGCCCAAATTGCTAAGTCCATGTTGGATTCCTCTCTTTATCAAAAAGGTTAAATTTTTTTTGTTTGTAATATAAATAACTAATAAGAAAAATCATGAAAAAACTAAAATCATAAAGTAAGAACGTCAAAGGGCCAGGGTTTCATTTTCCCTCGTTGGAAGATACGATTCAGTCAAAAATTACCGCATATGTTAAGAATTGATTTGAACTAGCATTTTCAAAGGCTACATGGCCTTAAAATAGGGTCATTCATAGCCTGGTTGGCTATAAGCAAATTGTTATATTATAAATCTCGAAACTTTATTTGATTCCAAAAAAAAAAAACATTGAAAACAATATATGAAAGTTATACTATATAAAAATATAGGGAGGTTAACTCAGTAGCTGACTGGGTTGCCTTCTACGTCGCCCATCACTCGGGCTCTGTTTTATGGACCGACCTGGGGCATATCCCATGATCATTTCAGGATATTGTATTTTCTGACTTTCTTGATTGTATTCATGTTAGATCCCTGATCTGAATGCAATGATTTACTTAAAATAAAAAAAAAAAGTTATACCACATGGAAGTCTCGATTATGTTAATTGGTCTTGGATGCAGTCGAAGTGAACAACAATAGATCATTGAATCAGCATGAAACATCTTAAATATTAATTTCAACTTCGCTTTATCAATGCATGCTGTATCTCTGCACCAAAACATCCGCTATATTGCCTCAAGTCAGGATTGGTTTTCAAGATATCCTCAAGAACGCAAATATTGGCCGGGTCCATTTTTGAGCTAAAATGGACCAGGTTTGTATTCTGATCGGCCATCAAATGCCCTAAAGTTTGTGTTGGTTGGATCCAACTCGTAGAAAGTAGTCCAGCAAGGATGTACATTATTCACAACAAGCTCACAGGGATCTCAGCCGATTCCTGGTCCCTTAATGACTTCTGAACCAAAATCATCCTTTTAATTTCTTTCTTCTTGCAGTGTCCGGGCGTTGTAGGCACTGCCACAAGTTGTCGGCCACATAATTGCATCAGGACGGCATTCATCTCGGCCACCAGGAGGGACCGCCGTGGACCGAGGACGGGGACCTCACCCTAGGGATCCAACTGCTGCAACTGGGAACTCCGGCGCCGGTGGTCACATGCTCATGTCCTCCGTAGCATGCCATCTTCGAAGGGAGGGACTCCACCCCCCTTTTTTTTTTTTTTTTTTTCCTTTTTTTTCCTTTTTTTTTTTTTTTCCAAGCCGGCACGACGGTCATGGTGGCGGCTCTAAAATATATCTTTCTTAGAATTATTATTTTTTTTTTTAAAAAATGTTAATTTATATTATCTTAGCTGAGTCATATCCAGCCTAGACTTGGCATAATGCGATACAATGTCAAACTTTAGGTCCGACATAAGGCTGCAACTGGATGTTTTAGCTTTGTACAACCACTAAATGCACCACATATGTTGCAGTCTATAATTGATTGGTTTTTTCATTATCCTGTACCAATAACAGTGACATGGTCTGCAACTTGAGTGCACGTTTCTACGACTTGGGTACATGGCCGGCATTATTGCACCGCCGTGGGATGAAAATTATAATGAACCTGCCTTCTAATTTACCCACTCGAAATCCTGCACTCGCCCTTCGAACAACAGTATTTTCTCTTGAATTTCATTTTACCCTTTTTTTTTTTTCTCGTCTGGTCTAGTCAATTAGACTCCAGATAATCGTCTATATATCATTCTCCTCTCGCATGGATTTCGAGCCTCGTCTTAATGTTGGTAAATTAGAGTATATATATAAAGTGAAAGAACATCGACTCCGGTGGACATGTAATCCTAAATTTTCAGTTATAACTGATTTCAGAATGCACATAAGAGGTGATTTATTTCGAAGGATTTGATAAACAAACAGTTCAAGTGGATAGTCTTATGCTCTCTGGTTTGCTTGCAGCACAATCTACTGATACAAGCCCACGCAGGCAGGTAGGCAGAGGCGTAGATGACTGCCTTTTATTTTATTTTCTGGGTAACATATAAAACATTACCTTGACCTTATGGGATAAGCAGGCAATGTGGATGTCCAAATACCATTTTAGCTAGCATTTGACAGCCAGAGAAAGTCTTTGTGCGCCGCATGCAGTGCAGGAAATCCAACGTGCCCCGCATCATTATTTTTTATTAGTCCACATCGATCCTAATTGACTTGATGGGATGGGATAGAAGTTCGTATATCTGGAATTATGTCATCTGAGTATCATCGCGTCTGCAGTCATTTCAAACATGAAAAATAACATTTTTGCCCTCATTTTTCCGGAAGATGATACGCGCTTATGATCTGGAAGCGGTTCTTTTTCTTCTTCTATAAACGGAAAAAAAAAATCCAGGAACAAAACGGCACCCCAAAGTTCCTTACATTATTTTTGTCTACCCACCAATATCAAAATGAAACCCTCAGTTTCCCCTCCATTTCTTGGTTTTCTCTTCTCTTTGGTAGTCGAGTAGCTGCTAGTGAGCTGGAAGCGTTTCTGCTTCTTCTGTAAAGAAAAAAAGAACGGGTTAGCGACACCTCTAGAGTGTTTTCCATTTTTGTATTTTTGCTCTTCTCTTTGGTGGTCGAGTAGCTGCTGGTGAGCTGGAAGTTCTTGAGCATACCACGAAAGATACGTCTTAAAAATCCCGAGTCAATGGAAAAAAGTGGTTTCGTCTTTCAACGCAGACGACGAACACAAAAATATCGTAATAAGGAAATGCAGGAGAAAGGAAGCACTGCACTTGTTGTTTATTCAGGAGAGGATGACATCCCCTTAAGATCCCTTCCAAAAGAAGCTACAGAACCAAAAATAGGTAAGAAAATTATATATTTTAATACAAATTTTTAAAATTTATCTCTGTAGAGGAATGTAACGATATATTTTTAAAAATATTAAATTTTTATAGTATAAAATTATGACACCATGCATAGTTTCATGATACCACAGTTCAGAATTTACGATATCCAAGTCCAAAAACTTTGACATCCTCGTTAAATAACTATGATACCCATGCAGAAAATATAAAACAAAAATTTCTAACCCTCTCAATTTGTAATACATATCATCCGTAATTTGGTTTATGACTCTCAGAGTATTAAAAATTATCATGGATGCTATAAGATTAATCAAAATGATTGAAACATTATTATGACACCCCAATTTAAAATCTACGATACCCTACTTAAAATACGACGACATCCATGCATAAAATATAAAATTAAAGTTTTTAACCCTTTCTACCAGTAATACATGTCATTTATGGGTTGGTTTATTACTTCCAGAGTAATATAAAATTACCACAGATGCTATAACTCAAAATAGCCGAAACAGTTTTAAGATACCCAAGTTAAAAAACTACGACATCCATACAGAAAATATAAAATAAAGGTTTCTAACCCTTTCTACCTAAAATACATGCCATATATGGCTTGGTTTATGACTCACAGATTGTCAGAAACTAGCATGGATGCTATAAGATTAATCAAATAGCTCGAAACAGTATTACGATATCCTAGTTTAAATCTACGATATCCTAGTTAACAAACTACGAATCCATATAGAAATTATAAAATAAAAGTTTCTAATCCTTTCTACCTCTAATACATGTCATCCGTGGCTTGGTTTATGACTCCCAGAGTATCATAAAATTACCACGGATGCTATAAGATTACTCAAAATAGCCGAAATAGTTTTACGACATCCCAGTTTAAAAACTATGATATCCTAGTTAAAAAACTACGACACCTATACAGAAATTATAAAATAAAAGTTTGTAACCCCTTCTACCTATAGTACATGTCATTCGTGGCTTGGTTTATAACTTCCAAAGTGTCAAAATTATCACATATGCTATAAAAATAATCAAAGTTATCGAAATAGTATTACAATATTCCAGTATAAAAACTACAACATCCTAGTTAAAAAACTACGACACCCTTGCAGAAAGTATAAAATATAACTTTCTAACCCCTTGTATATGCAATACATGTCAACCGTGACTTGGTTTGTGACTTTTAGAGTATCATAAAATTATTACGGATGCTATAAGATTACTCAGAATGGCCAAAACAATATTATGACATCTCAGTATAAAAACTACGACATCCTAGTTAAAAATCTACGACACCCTTGCAGAAAGTATAAAATCAAAATTCTGACCTCTTTTACATGTAATACATGTCATCTGTGGTCTGAATTAAAACTCTTACAATCTCAGGATGACACCCCTCATGTCATAACAAGCCTATATGAAAAGAATCAAGAGTAATTAAATTCGAAATAGGATTGTGACATCCTAGTTCAGGATTCATGATATCCTATTTCAAATATTATGACATCCTGTACATTTTTATGCTAGGATGGCTTACATTTTTTATAATAGTTAGAATTTATTATTTAATAACTTACATTTATTTTTATCTTATGTTTCAGATGATCTTGCAATAGTTCGACTACCTAGAGTGAAGGCTTCGCAACTATTTAAAAATCATTGCAAGCCAACAGTGTATGTTGAAAAAATGTGGAAGATGAGTTTTTATAGTCTTCATTTATAAATCATCAGGAAAATTCCATTCGGTACATTCATCGACATGCAGCCGTTTGTAGTCGACGGGCGACTCCTAGCTGAAATTATTAGATATTACAAGGGAGGTAACAAGTTTATTTTTTATGACAAGGAACTTACGTTTAGCGTTGAAGACGTGGCTCTGATTTTGGATCTGTCATGCCATGAAAACAAGATTGCAATGGAAGGCCAAGATAAAAAGGAAAGGTTATTCCAAAGATTTGGTAGGGAATTAAATCTTTAGAATAAGGGGCTAGAGAAGATGATAGCATAACTTCATTCATAGCTGCTCTGGTGGTAAGGATCATTAATATTCAGCAAAAATATAATTACATTTATTTTATATCTTCCATATCTTTAAAGTACATGATTATTATGTACATATTTGGTTCCTCGAGCATAGCACCTTAAGATCCGCAACACATCCAAATAAGCTACCTAGGCTGTTAAAGTGGTATGATAGCCAATTGAAGACACAAAATGTTCAGCTTGCAAACTTGCAGCATCATGAGTTGATAAAATAATCTATTATTTTATAAACGTAATGAACAAAATATCATTATCATTAATATAAAATTATTTTGATATTGTTCTTGGCTTGCAGGTAGAGAAAGCTATTGTGCCTATGATAACGGAATGGTGGCTTATCACTAAAAAAATAGTAGCATCCTCGAAAACCGAAAATAGTTGTGCAAGATGTGTACAGTTGAAGAATGAAGTACAAAATATAAAGAAGATGCTTGCCATAGTTGAAACTCTTCTTAATTCATTGGTAAAAGAAGATAGCAATGCTAATAAAGAAGGGTACAAAGAGGTGGAGGGAGATGATATTGAGGATTAGGTAGAAGTCATGGGACACGATCAACCTTTAATGGAGGAAAAAGTTTATGAGACTCCGTGACTAAGGTTGAACATTGAATAGAAAAAAAATTAAAAAACACTCCTGTGAGTGAGGATGTCTAGGGAAAAAAAGAAAAATCTCTGGTTCTTTCACTTATTAAGAGGGTGAAAAACCAACCTAGGCTTCAGAAGACCTCACAAATGACAGCAGATTCTACTCTTGAAACAGGTCAATCCAAAAAAAAGATGAAAATAATGGGCACATCTCAGTCTATTGAATCAAATTTGAATCTATAATTTAAAGATGATAAAAATTTGATCAAAATCTTTTTGAAAGAAAAGATCAACTCGTAAGTCATATCTATTTTTTTCTATCATGTATGCTACTTTATGATTGAAAATGTATAATATCCTTTATGTTTATTAATTTCAGAGAGATCATCTACACTAATAAATTTGGAGGCACTATCACAAGAAAAAAATATTTTGATCTGCTAAACAATGATATGATAGTTGATGATGTAAGTAATAGAGCATTACTTTATTTTATTCTTATTCTTTATGTATGTTATGATATATTTTTTAATAATTCTTATATTGATTTTCAGAATTGTATGAAATCATATTACTTATAATTAATCAATTTATATTGCATTGCTAGATAATTGATGCTGGGCAAGAGTTTATTAGAAATAACTGGATAGAGCATCCGATTAGATATTATAAGTGTATAATTGTACCTGTAATGACCTCCAGCATGTGCCTGACATCAGTAATATCATTTCAAGAATTTATTGGAATAGTCGAAACTATGATATTTGATGGAGTCAGTGAACAAGATAAGAAGAAATTTCAGTTTTTGTTTACCATCATCAACTCAGACAATTCTCACTGGCACCTGGTTGCGGTTGACATGCAAACAAAGGTATTGAAGCATCAGAATTCAATAAAATATAATTCTAGGTACAAAGCGAATGCAAGAAAATAGCAAAAGATACTCGAGCCAATGTTTAATATATTTTATGACAATATTGAGGTGAATAATTGGTCCATGCTAGAGATTGCTGAATGCCCTTTCCAATCTACAGGATCATTAGACTGTGGATTGTATTGCTTGAAATATATAAAATTCTTTGCTCGTAGGGATAAGCCTAATAGTTAAGATTTCACAGAAAAAGATATACGTGTCTACTTATGCCAGTTAGCAGCAAGATTATTAAGAGAGAGCCTAAATCAGAAGATTGATAGTGCTGTTAAAATTTAGCATATAAAAGCAAATTTTATTTAATGTACTTATTCTCTTCAATTCATGCACTTCTGTAATATGTTACAGAAATTTGTAAGTTCATTGATGTTTATATTTTAAGCATCATTTTCAAAGAAATATTTTATAATTCATTCAAACAGTAATATTTTAAATATCATTTTTTATTACATGAATTTTTTGTAGTTTTGATGTTATATTTACTTCCAGAATATCAAATTTTTTCATTGATGTGATGATGTTATAAAGGAATATTATGTTTCTTGATAAGGTGTCATAGTTTTCCAATTTAAATATCATAATTATAGATCTAGGGTGTCGTTATCATGTTTCCAACATTTACTTAAACTTTATTTGTTAGAAGTCTATCATGACATTGTAAGAGTTTTAATTCAGATCACAGGTGATATGCATTACAAGCATAAGAAGTTAGAAACTTTGATTTTATATTTTCTACAAGGATGTCGTAGTTTTTTAACTAGGATATCATAAATTTTAAATTAGAATGTCGTAATATTATTTCGGCTAATTTGAGTAATCTTCTAATATCCGTGATAATTTTTGATACTCTGGAAGTTATAAACCAAGAAACGGATGATATGTATTATAGGTAGAAGGGGTTAGAATATTTTATTTTATATTTTCTAAAGGGTGTCATAGTTTTTTTATCAAGGATGTCATAGTTTTTGAATTTGGATATCGTAATACTGTTTTGGACTATTTGATTAATCTTATAGCATCAGTGGCATATTTTTACACTATTGGAGTTATAAACCAAGCTACGGATAATATGTATTATAGGTAGAAGGGGTTAGAAAGTTTTATTTTATATTTTATGCATGGGTATCATAGTTTTTTAATTAGGGTATCGTAATTTTTGAACTTGGATATCGTAATATTGTTTAGAGATATTTGATTAACTTATAACATCCGTGGCAATTTTTGACACTCTAGGAGTTATAAACCAAGACACGGATGACATGTATTACAGGTAGAAGGGGTTAAAAACTTTTATTATATATTTTTTGCATGGATATCATAGTTTTTTAATTAAGATATCATAGTTTTTGAATTGGGATGTCGTAACACTGTTTCAGCCAATTTGAGTAATCTTCTAGTATCCGTGGTATTTTTTGATACTCTAGGAGTCATAAACCAAGCCACCGATGACATGTATTGCAGGTAGAAATAGTTATAAAGTTTTATTTTATATTTTGTGCATGGGTGCCATAGTTTTTTTATTTAGAGTGTCGTAGTTTTTAAACTAGAGTGTTGTATTACAGTTTCGGCCAATATGAGTAATCTTTCAGTATTCATGATAATTTTTAACAATTTAGGAGTCATAAACTAAGCAATGGATGACATGTATTATAGATAGAAATTGTTAAAAACTTTGATTTTATATTTTTTGTATTGATGTTGTATTTTTTTAACTAAGATATCGTAGTTTATGAACTTGGATGTCGTAATACTATTTTGGGCTATTTGATTAATCTTATAGCATCCGTGATAATTTTTGACATTCTAAGAGTCATAAACCAAGCTATGGATGATATGTATTACAAGTAGAAGGGATTAGAAAGTTTTATTTTATATTTTATGCATAGATGTTGTAGTTTTTTAATTAGGTTGTAGTTTTTATATTGGGATGTCGTAATATTGTTTTGGCAATTTTGAGTAATCTTATAGTATTCGTGATAATTGTTTGATACTATGGAAGTTATAATTCAGAACATGGATGATAGGAAATCCTGTTAGGAGCAGTTATTTGCTTTACCTTCTTGTTTCATGCTAGGATATTCTAATTTTGTAAATGGATGACATCCATTATATCAAGGGGTGTTATAATTTTATTATCCCTGTTTTAGTCTTTGGGCACTTAAAGTAGTACTAAAATTCATATTTGAAATAAATAGATTCAATTACATGTCCAATACATCCTATTTTAAATTTCTCCAGATAATATAAAATATACACAGGACTATACAAAAATTCAGTATTTTATATCCTCTCCTATGTTAGTTGACTGCATACATAAGTATCAAATTCATCTAAAAAGGATTGAAAGATGATACAATGGGTTCAATTACTTGTTCTGGTACTTCCACTATATTATGGAAAGTCTGTCTCTTGCTTATACTACATTTTCTTTCATTTTATACAGGAGTGTCAACAGAAGCCTTTTCCATATTTTTTCTTGATCTCTTTGACTTCTTCTCGACTCTACTCTTAATTATATTCTCTCTTGGATAACCTTTTGTAGTAAGTTGGTCAGGATCTTGAATTAGAAGTTATCTGCTTTACTTAGCTGCATAGTTAGCATCTACAACTCTTCTGAATAATGGTATAAGATCTTTCATTACTAAATTAAATACATCTTCATCTTCAGACATGGAGGCTATCTCTACAAGCTTCATCATCCGATAACTCATCAAAGCATATCTATGATTAATAAAATATAACATTTATATTAAGATTTCATGACATATGATAGGTTTATATAAACATAAAGTAAGATATCTAAATTTAAATTATTCATTGACTACGTACTATGATTTTTGTA
This sequence comes from Areca catechu, assembly GCA_021397845.1. Lineage (NCBI taxonomy): Eukaryota > Viridiplantae > Streptophyta > Magnoliopsida > Arecales > Arecaceae > Areca > Areca catechu. The sequence continues at coordinate 9,511,905 of CM038052.1, forward strand.
TGCTTTTATCACAAAATTGAGTGTTGCTTTCAAAATTGTCAAATTGGTATTTCATGTCCTTGCACCATCTATTCAAAAAGTACTTATCTGGGATATGAAATATGTCGCTTTGATGAAGAACTAATAAGGTATGCCTATAAAGGTAACTCTTGTACTGAAAGGATCCACACTGGCATTGAACATCCTCTAAAACTTTGTTATATGAAATCACATAATTTTTTATAATCTCCTTCACTCCATCAATTTCAATTTTTTCAAATGATTTAACAGAATATACATCATAATTATCAACTTTTTTAACTAATTTAGCATTTGATGCATCCATTTCAAGGACCTTATTCTGAAATTTCTTGAATATGCACATTGTATATTTTTCTACTGCTTGCCTCTCAAAAGAGAGGATGTCATTAAGAAAGCATTTGTTTACAATATTATATTATATTCCTCATTTTCTGCTTCATATTTTTTTTCTAAGATATCTTTGTACTTATCGATGAATTCCTTGAGTATAGTCTTTGAGTTTATAAACCCATCAAAGAAGTGATTGATACTCTCGCTCTTTTATGAATTTGACATTCCTGTTCATAAATACTCAAAAAATAGAAGTATTAAAGATACAAAGTTTATTAAAAATTTACAAACATGAACATTAATCAATCATAATATTTTACAAACTTGCGAAGAATATATTCTTAAGGTAAACTGGAAACCATTTATCCCAATATTTATAAATATCATTTGACCAATATATAGCCTTACATTCTTCATATTTCTCTATTAAATGTGTCCATCTTTTTTCGAAAGACACTATGGTAACTAAATCATATAACATCTCTTCAAACTTAACCATAAATTTGAGATTTGCAGTATAAATATGACCAATCTTTTCAGGAATCTTTTTCAATATATGCCAAAAATAAAATCTATATCGCACATTTAAAAAAGCATCCCTAATAGTAGCCTCGATTACCTTATCTTGGTCAGTTATAATGGCATTAGGTGGTTGACTACCATTTACATCCAACCATGATTAGAATATCCATTTAAATATTTTAGTCATCTCATCTAAAATCAATGCACAACCAAACAATATGGACTGTCCATGATGATTGACTCTGATAAATGGACAAAAATGTATTTTATATGTATTTATCAAATATGTTGAATCAAAGGTCAGTACATCACTAAAATAAGTGCTTGTCAATCTTAGCCTAGGATGGATCCAGAAGACAGATCTAAGCTGTCCATTATCATTCTGTCCAAAGTATAAAAGAATTTTAAATTTTTTACTTACATTTGTGTGAAATGAATTACCATTGACTGTGCATCTCCTTTTAACTAACTCTGACATTTCTGACAGATAAAATTATGAGCATCCTTCTCTGTGAAATCTAATTATCTTCTATCCCTTTTCTTCTAGCCATGGTAGAGTATAATTGAGTTATAAAAATATTCACGGTATGTAAATTACTATTTCTAGCTTTTCTGGTATATTGATCCTCCTATGGGACCATAGATAACTAGCTGATGATATGGATAACTCATGGTTATGTTATAGAAAAATATCATCCAATATCCACTTACCATTTTTAGAATTTAGTCTTACATTTATCAAAGCCTTACAATCAATTTTACCTGTATCCCTAGGATTCATGGAGCTATCGATTTTTCTAGATTTTCCTTGCCTCCAACATGCCAGGTGCTTGAAGTATATTTCTTTGTTGTTGTTGGACCTATTACACATTGTTATGATTCCAAAATCTACTTTTCTTGCATATCTATTGTAAAAATTATATACATCATTTGCAGAATTGAACTCTATTCCAATTTCAGATCAACATACTCGTTCTCTGCATTCGGGGTGATAGGAGAAAGTATATTCTTGTAAACAACACCAACAACCTCATCTAAATGATCATCTTCAATTTTTTTAAATTTCTAATTTTAATACAAAATATAGAAATATTTGCAAAAAAAATTCATAAACATTGATATATATAGTTTTAGGTGATATTTTATCTATAGCATAATAAATAATGTGTTATGCATTAGATAGAATATGACACGACAGTGTGATAATATTGGTGTTGCTGCGTCAACTCCTGGACCAGGAACCGGGATGGCTGGATGGGCTGGAGCGCGCTCTTCTTCCGGGCGAACCTGCAATAAAGTTCCCAAGGGTGTCGGTGGTGTTCCAGCGGGGGACCCTCCGATGCTTAAGTTAGCAGGAGATTGAAGGCAACAGAATGGAGGAATCAAGGAATGAACCATCTTTGGAGAGGGAAGAGTTGTTCTCCTTTCGAATGGGGTCCCCCAAGTACCTTATATAGGCACGGAACAGTCTAAAATCTGTTAGGGGAGAGGCTGAGAAAGATCAATCTGCCCCTAGGAGAATCTGGAGAGTGGCCACGTGGCACGCAGATACGGCGACATCATGGAAGTAGTGGAGCAGGGCCGTTGGGATAGCAGGATTCCGTAGTAACAGAAAGGTGCTTCTAGAATATCCTGGATGCCAAGACTCGCCTGTCGGACGTCGGTCGTGAGACAGTCGGTCGGTCGGACCAAAGGTCAAGCCTCCGAAGGAGAGCGATGGGACGAACCCCAGCAGGAGAGGGTCGTTCAGACCTCAGCTCCGGTGGGTCGGACCTTCGAAGGAGAGCGATGGGCCAGACCCCAGCAGGAGAGGGTCGTTCGGACCTCATCTCCGGTGGCCGGACCTCCGAAGGAGAACGATGGGCTGGACCCTAGCAAGAGAGGGTCGTTCGGACCTCAGCTCTAGTGGGTCGGACCTCCAAAGGAGAGCGATGGGAAGGGCGGCCGGGTCGGACCACAAGACTGGGCCGGTTCTTGCTGAGGGTGAGCCGTCATGGTACAACAGTTGTCCCCCTTGCCCTTGTGCTTCGAGCGAGTCCGTAGGCTCGAAGGGCGAGGGCATTAAATGGCAGTAAATGCTCCAGCCTTTCAAATGATGGCGAATCTGATTCGGCATGCTGCGTCCGGCTGCCTCCTGCCCCGATTTTTATCCCGGGACAAGCGTCAGTGCCTGGTTGGCGAGGATAAGGGGAGCAGTTATGGCCGATACGGTGCCTGGCAATTGCCCATTTGGATTCTTGATGCAACGTGGGACACGTGGCGCCATCAGGGTGGTTGGTGCACTTGCCAGAGCGCCCCATCCACCGTTGCTGTGTTTTTGCTGGAAGAGAAAGTTGCCTCCTCCCTCCCCGCGCTGCTTTTAGGCTCCTTTAGAGACCCAAAGAATTAGGTTTTCATCTTCCCCCACCTCCTTCCTTCTCTGCAACCCATTTTAGGATGGCTGTGGCTCGCGGTCATAGGGAACCTGGTCCCTTTGACATCCCGTCGGTCATGACTCGAGAGAGGGTCGAGAACCTTATGATCATATATAACATCCCTTCCACCTTACACCTGACCATCCCTAGCCGCGAGGGTAGGGTGAACGGACCTCTGAACTTAGGAGCCCTCCTCATGTATGAAGACCACTTGAAAGCTGGTCTTCGTTTCCCAATTCATAGCTTTTTCGTCCAGGTCTTCAATACTTATAGGATCACACCTTCCCAGCTGATGCCGAACAGCATTAGGATCCCGTGCGGCTTTGTATTCCTCTATCGGGAGGCCGACATAGAGCTTAGGGATTCCTATTTTCAAATTTCTTTCTACTGAAGCAGGACTTCCGAAGTCAGGAGTAGTGGATGTTCAGTCCACGCCCTGGCCGGAAGATTCTAGGGAGACTTCCGTCCGCAATTCATGGATGGAAGTCCCGATACTTCCTTGTAGACAGCCTTGAGCCATGGGGCTTTGAGGTGACCTGGAGGGAGCCAAGGCCGAATGCTTTGAATGGAAGGAAAGTCTCGAGGGCCGACGAGGCTGACTTCCACAAATTGGAGGGAGAGGATCCAAAGTTCGTCGGCTTTATGCTTCTTGAGGAGAGCCTCCACCAGGCCGGACTCAGCCGGCAGCCGATGCTAGGTAGGATGAGATCACGTAGAGAGAGATCAGCTTCTCTTTTCTATTTTCTGTCAGCTTGGCGACTGCAGCTAACTTTGACTTTGGTTGTTGACAAGCGGAAAGATGAAGCCAGATCGGGCGGTCCTCTCAGCACGATCCGCTCAACGGAGAGCCGTCCGCATTGCGGAGCCGACACCGCAAGAGCGGAAGAAGCGGGCGACTGAACCGCCACCCGAAAGGTCGAAGAAACGTTGGACGGCAGAACCGTCTGTCGTAGTGGTGTCAGTCGAGTCAGGGGATGACATGCCCCTGACCGAACGCCAAAGGCTGATCACTTCCGAGAGATCTTCTTCGGTCGGACAGCCGAGCGCCCAGATAGAAGAAAGGCGCTCGATGTCGACAGGGGTAGGAGCGGCCCCTGTGTCCCCATCGTTGGAGACGATTGCACCGATCCCCCTGATGACCCGGGGAGCCCCTATGGGGGAAGGGTCGTCGGCTGTTGACAAGAGGGCAGGCAGTGCCCTGGGGGAAGAGTAGAAGTGCCTACTATGGCGCGCTGCTGAGGAAGCAAAGGAACTGCTTCAGAGGGCCGCCCCCGACACTGACGGGTGGTCAGTGAACGAGGCTGCCAGGAGTTCTCTCCATCATCTTATGGGGGTAAGTTTCGCTCTTCCTGTCTTTACTTCGAGTTTATAAGTGGCAATTCTTTAACCATGAGCATCTGTTGGTAGCTTGTCAAGGACAATCTTCTGATGGATGAGGGACTGGATGAGCTGCTCTATATAAAAGAGCAGTTAACCCATAGAGCCAAGTGGCCGGCTAGCGAGGGACATAGCCTGAGAGGCGCTGACGGCTTCCATGGAAGAGGTGCTTGGTTTGAGGGCCACAGCAGTAGAAATGTCCCCCCTGCGGGCCGAACTAGAGGCCCAAAAGAAACAGGTGGAAGACTTGTTTACCCAGAAGGCGGATCGGGAGGCAAGGCTGAAGGACAAGAAGAAGAAGGTTAAGACCCTGGCCCGTCGGCTGGCCGTCGAGGAGGGTTGTCTGACCGATCTTGACATCCGCGCGAAGGGATATCAGGCATCGGCAGAGAGATACAAGGGCTTGCTGGAGACATCCCAAGATCTGCTGAAGATGGCCGGTGAGAAGGCCGTTGCAGAGTACAAGGCCTTCAAGGACTTCATAGAGGAGATGAACGAAGCCGGGACAGTTGGCTTCGAGTGTGGGTACGATGAGTGCCTGGGAAAGGTTAGTGCCGCCTTCCCAGAACTCGATCTGGCATTCCTTCAACCATCGAAGCCGGCGAAAGCAGAAGCTTTGGGTGGGACAGACCCGACTGCCCAAGCGGTCGACGCCCCGGTGAAGGTCGTTGCGGAAGTAGCCAGAGCGGACGCCCCAGCTAGAGTCGAGGCGAAGGCAGCCGAAGGGGCCGAGGAGGTCGGAGCGACTGCTGTTGCTAAGGGAGCTGAAGTGGCCGTGAATGTAATTCCCGAGGGTCAGACCTAGTTATTTGTAAAGGTCTAACCTTCAGTTTTGTAAAGACATCTTTTGAAGTAATGAAAAATTTCTTTCTCAATGTCTTGTCTTTTTTCCTTTGAAATTTTGCTAAGTGTAGATTAGTCGGCTGATCTGAGCAAACGGTCCGACCTCCAAGGCAAGTGTTGAATAGTAGCTCAGGCCGAACTAGATTCTCTTAGAATTTCCACTCTAAGTACTGGCCCGCCGGCCTTCCGGACCGAGAATAGACTAGGACGGTGGTCAGATTTTAGCTCAGGCCGGAGCAACAAACTTAAGAAATTTATTCTGAGTGTTGGTCCATCGGCTTTCCGGACCCAGAAGTGGTTGGAGCAGCGGTCGGATTTCAACTCAGTCCGGAGCAACAAGCTTGGAGAATTTATCCTAAGTATTGGTCCGTCGGCTTTCCGGACCCAGAAGCAGTTGAGGCAGCGATCAGATTTCAGCTCAGGCCGGAGCAACAAGCTTAGAAAATTTATCCTAAGTGTTGGTCCATCGGCTTTCCGGACCCATAAGTAGTTGAGGCAGCAGTCGGATTTCAGCTCAGGTCGGAGCAACAAGCTTAGGAAATTTATCCTAAGTGTTGGTCTGTCGATTTTTCGGACCCAGAAGCAGTTGAGGCAATGGTCGGATTTCAGCTCAGGCCAGAGCAACAAGCTTAGGGAATTTATCCTAATTGTTGGTCCGTCGGCTTTCTGGACCCAGAAGCAGTTGAGGCAGCGGTCGGATTTCAGCTCAGGCCGGAGCAACAAGCTTAGGGAATTCATCCTAAGTGTTGGTCCGTCGGCTTTCCAGACCCAGAAGCAGTTGAGGTAGCGATCAGATTTTAGCTCAGGCCGGAGCAACAAGCTTAGAAAATTTATCCTAAGTGTTGGTCCGTCGGCTTTCCGGATTGGACCACCCTAGAGCCTTTACCGATCGGAGTCGAACTTTTGAAAGTGGGATGCCCTAGAGCTTTTGTCAACCGGAGTCGGACTTTCGGAAGTGGGCTGCCTTAGAGCCTTTGCCGACCGGAGTCGGACTTTCGGAAGTGGGCTGCCCTAGAGCCTTTGCCAACCAGAGTCGGACTTTTGGAAGTGGGCTGCCCTAGAGCTTTTGCCGACTGAAGTCGGACTTTTGGAAGTGGGCTGCCCTAGAGCCTTTGCCGATCGAAGTCGGACTTTCGAAAGTGGGCTGTCCTAGAGCCTTTGCCGACCGGAGTCGGACTTTCGGAAGTGGGCTGCCCTAGAGCCTTTACCGATCGAAGTCAGCCTTTTAGAAGTGGGCTGCCCCAGAGCCTTTGCCGACCGGAGTCGGACTTTCGAAAGTGGGATGCCCTAGAGCCTTTGCCGACCGGAGTCAGATTTTTGAAAGTGGGCTACCCTAGAGCCTTTGCTGACCGGAGTCAGACTTTTGGAAGTGGGCTGCCCTAGAGCCTTTGCCGACCGAAGTCAGACTTTTGGAAGTAGGCTGCCCTAGAGCCTTAGCCGACCAGAGTCAGACTTTCGGAAGTGGTTCATAGAATAAAGATGAACTTCATTGATAGTATTTGCGGAGGTTGTCTACATTCCATGGAGGCGCCAACTACCGTTCATCCAAAAACTCAAGTCGATAGGTGCCGACTCGAACCACTTCGGTGACCTGATAAGGTTTCTCCCAATTTGGGAAAAGCTTGCCTTGCTCGATCGGCCTCGATATTTCGGCCCTCCGCAGGACCAAGTATCCGACTTGGAAAGCTCACGCCTTGACTCGTGAGTTGTAATATTTCACCATCTTTTGGCAGCATACCGCCATTTTCATGCTTGCCCGAAGTCTAGTTTCCTCAAGCAAGTCCAGGTCAGCCCTTCGCCACTCGGAGTTGGCCGGTTTGGCGTAGTGGTCAATCCGGAGAGATTGAAGAGAAGTCTCAATAGGAATGACAGCTTCACTTCCGTAAGTGAGGTTGAACAGAGTTTTGCTGGTCGACGCTTTGGCAGTCGTCCGATATGCCCATAATACTGAATGGAGTTCCTCCGCCCAAAGTCTCTTTGCTTCATTGAGCCGGGTCTTCAGCCCATGCAAGATTGTTCGGTTGGTGACTTCAGCCTCTCCGTTGCATTGAGGGTGGCCGATTGAAGTAAGTCGGTGAGAGACATGATATTGCTGACAAAAATCCTGAAACTTAGAGTTATCAAATTATCTTCCGTTGTCAGTAATAATCATCCGGGGAATGCCGAATCGAAAGATGATATTGTTCCGGATAAAGTTCTCCACCTTAGCCTCCGTTATCTGTGCTAGTGGTTCAGCTTCCACCCACTTGGTGAAATAGTCGATAGCCATAAGCAAAAATTTTTATTGCCTGGAGGCCGGGGGAAAGGGTCCTAGGATATCCATCCTCCACTATGTGAACGGCCATGGGGCGGTGATCGGAGTCAGCTCACTGGCAGGTCTCCTTTGAATGACGGAGTACCTTTGACATGTGTCGCACCTTCGGACGAAGTCCGACGCATCCTTCTGAATGGCGGGCTAGTAATATCTCTGCCGGATGATCTTGTAAGCTAGGGATCTCCCTCCGAGGTGGTTACCGCAAATGCCTTCATGGACCTCTCTGAGGACGTAGTCGACGTCCGCCGGCCCTAAGCACTTCAATTGCGGCTGCGAGAATGACCACTTATAAAGGACGCCGTCAAGGACGACGTACTTAGAGGCTGTCAGGCGCACCCGCTTGGCCTCCACCAGATCTTCCGGAAGAGTTCCCTTGGCCAGGAAAGTAAGGATCGGATCCATCCAAGAAGCTTCACGTTCCACCTGGTGGACCTCGGTCAGCTCTTCGGCATTGCTAGGGTGCCGCAAATACTCTACAAAGGTTCGGTCAGAAGTCCCGCTGGCAGCCGTAGCCAACCTTGACAGAGCATCCGCCCGAGAGTTCTGCAGACGAGGTATGTGGAGGATTTCAAAAAATTTGAACCGAGGAATGAGGTTTTGTACCTTGTTTAAATATTTAGCCAAGGTCGAATCCCTGGTTTCAAATTCCCCCTTCACTTGATTGACCACCAGCTGGGAGTCGGAGAAAACTCTGAGTCGGCTGATGCCCAGTTCGTTGGCGATCCGTAGCCCCGCGAGGAGGGCTTCGTACTCTGCTTGATTATTTGACACATGAAATAAAAAATATAATGCATACTCCAGGTTCTCCCGGTCCGGGTCGGCCAGAATCAGTCCGGCCCCACAGCCTACGAGGTTGGACGCTCCATCCACATGGAGAGTCCAGGTTGGTTCTACTTCATAGACAGCATCAGCTTCAGGTACTTCGGCCATTGGAGGAGGCATCTCCTATCTCCACGTGCACTCTACAATGAAGTCAGCAATTACCTGGACCTTCAAAGCAGAACATGGCTGGAAAGAGATGTCGAACTCCCCCAACTTGATGGCCCACTTGGCGAGCCGATCGGATGTATCTGGGCTCCGAAGGACTGCCTTGAGGGGTTGGTCCGTCAGCACTACAATCGGATGCGCTTGGAAGTAAAATCGGAGCCGCTTGGCAGATGTGACCAAGGAGTGTATTAACTTTTGCATCTTGGGGTACCTTGTTTCGGCGTCGTGGAGGACTTTGCTGATATAACAGATAGGCTTTTGCTGTCCGTCCTCTATAACTCGCACAAGGACGGTGCAGATCACTTCGTCTGACGCCAAAAGGTAGAGGTACAAAGGCTTCCCCTCTATCGGCTTGGCCAGCAACGGAGGGTTCTTCAAGTACTCCTTCAATGTTTCGAAAGCCGATTGACACTCATCAGTCCAAACAAAACCGTCCGACCGATGCAGGGTCTTAAAGAATGGCAGGGACCTCTCAACCGAACGGGAGATAAAACGATTGAGAGAGGCGATTCGGTTGGTAAGCTCTTGGACCTGCTTTTTGTTGGTTGGGTGTGCCATCTCCATGATGGCTTTTATCTTGTCGGGATTCACTTCAATTCCCCTCTGTGTAACCAGAAAACCAAGGAATTTGCCAGACATTACCCCAAAAGTGTATTTCGTGGGGTTTAGCTTCATCCAATGGTGCCTGAGTGCATCAAAGAATTCCTGCAGGTCCTTGATGTGGTTAGCCTTATGGAGACTCTTCACTATCATGTCGTCCACATAAGCCTCCATGTTCCTGCCCAGCTGACCTTCGAACACCTGGTTGATCAACATTTGAAAAGTGGTGCCGGCATTCTTCAAGCTGAAGGGCATCATCCGATAACAGTACAGACCCTTGTCAGTGACGAAGGCGGTCTTCTCCTCATTTTCTGGATGCATCTTTATTTGATTGTAGCTAGAAAAGGCATCCATAAAGCTGAGAAGTTGGTGGCCGGCTGTGGCATCCACCAGCTGATCAATTTTGGGTACTGGGAAGCTATCCTTCGGACAGGCCTTGTTGAGGTCGGTGTAATCTACACAGATCCTCCACTTCCCGTTGGACTTCTTCACCATGACCATATTCGCTAGCCACTCAAGGTAGTGGACTTCCTTGATGAAGCCAGCATCACGGAGCTTCTTTACTTCCTCATCAATGGCTTTTTGTCTTTCGACAGCGAAGCTCCTCTTCTTCTGTCGGACAGGTCGGTAGGTTGGATCGACCTTGAGTTGGTGAGTGATGACCTCCGACGGTATTCCAGGAATGTCCGACGCCGACCAAGCAAAGATGTCGGCGTTACTCCTAAGAAAGCCGATCAACTCCGACTTAAGGTCTTCACTGAGGGAGCCTCCAATCTGAAGGACTTTGGTGGGATCATCCTCTCGAAGGGGAACAAATAGAATCCTTTCCCCTGGCTGACCGAGGCCATCGGCCTTAACCCTTGGGCCAAGTTGCTCCAGGGTGGGATGGCCTTCTGACTATTGATTCATAATGGTTAGACACTGTCTGGCCATCCGACGGTCTCCCCTCATCACTCCGACCCCGCTCCTGGTCGAAAATTTTGCCAACAGGTAGTAAGTGGATACGATGGCTCTGAATTTGTTGAGGGCCGGTCGGTCCAGGATAGCATTGTAAGGCGAGGTCGTCCGAACGACCACAAAATTGATGAGGAGGATTTTTTGGAGAGGCTCCATCCCAATTGTCACAAGGAGAATTATTTATCCTTCCACTTTGACGGAGTTCCCCGAAGCCTGTCAGCGACGTGGGGGATTCCCGTAGCATGGATCTGGATAGATTAATTCTTACAAAAGCATCATACAACAACACCTCTGTCGAGCTTCCATTATTAACAAGTATTCTCCATACATTGTGTTGTACCATGATGGCTCACCCTCGGCCAGAATCGGCCCAACCGCTCCAACCAAGGAGGTCCGACCCATCAGAGCTTAGATTCGAACGACCCTCTCCTGCTGGGGTCCGGCCCACCACTCTCCGTCAGAGTTCCGACCCACCGGAGCTAAGGTCTGAACGACCCTCTCCTACTGGGGTCCGGCCCACTACTCTCCATCAGAGGTCCGACCCACTGGAGCTGAGGTCCGAACGACCCTCTCTTGATGGGGTTCGGTGCATTACTCTCCTCTGGAGGCTTGTTCTTTGGTCTGACCGATCGACTACCTCATGGCCGACGTCTGACAGCCTTAGCATCCAGGGTGTTCCAGAAGCACCTTTCTATTACTGTGGGATCTTGCTATCCCAATGGCCCTGCTCTACTACTTCCACGGTGCCATCGCATCTACGCGCCACGTGGCCACTCTCCAGATTTTCCTAGGGACAGATCGGTCTTTCCCAGCCTCTCCCTAATGAATTTTGGACTGTTTCGCGCCTATATAAGGTACTTGGGGGATCCCATTTGAAGGTAAAAGAACTCTTCTCTTACCAGAGACTGTTCATCCCTTGATTCCTCCATTATGTTGCTTTCAATCTCTTGCTAACTTAAGCATCGGAGGGTCCCCCGTCGGAACACCACCGGTGCCCTTGGGGACTTTTCTGCAAGTTCGCCCGGGAGAGGAGCGCTCCAGCCCATCCAGCCATCCCGGTTCTCGATCTAGGAGTTGACACGGCAACACATCGTAATTGGCAATCATTGCCGACATGACTACAGGATCGTTCTCAAAAACATGAGTTTCCAGGAGATCTTCATCAGAGAAGGTATGGCATTGGAGCCCCGGGACCTTTTAGCAATATCGGTCCTGGCCTCATAACTTCCTCCGGATCGTCGATGCAGCATGCCGACATCCCCACCAGTTGGCCTCTGATTGGGGAGCTCCATCTCCTCCGGAGGGTTTCGGGCATTTGATACTTCTGCCCGATCCTGATGGGGTCGGGCATACTTGCACAGGTATCCCCTCTAAATGAGGTCTTCAATGGTATTCCTCAGCTGCAGGCACTCTTTAGTACTGTGCCCATGATCCCTATGGAAACGATAGAATTTATCTTTGTTCCTTAGGGCAGGAGGGCCCCTCATCGACCGAGGCCTTTGCAGAAAGGTCTCGTTCTCGATCTTCATCAGGATCTTCTCTCTTGGCAGGGACAGAGGTGTGTAAGTCTCGAACCTTCGGGGAAAGTCCCTCGGCTTCGGCCTTCAGCGTTGGGCCGACTGCCGACTATCACTCGGAGGTCGGACTTCGGGAGCTTTATCGCTCCGCTTCTTGGGGGCCGGCCTTCCTTCAGCTTGATGTCGGCCGGCTGCTTGTTCTTCCGCCAGGGCATACTTCTGTGCTCTGGCCAGGAGTTCACTGTAGCTTGTCGGATGTTTCTTGTCCAGGGAGAAGGTCAGCCTGGACGAGCGAAGCCCTCACTTGAAGGCTGACATCGCTACAGCCTCATTCAAATTGGGACTTCCATGGCCGCTGAGTTGAAATGGGCCATGAAATCTCGAAGGGTCTCTCCCTCCTTTTGCTGCACGAGGAAGAGGTAGTCGGTGTTCCTCGGGGTCCGACTGCAAGTCCTGAAATGGAAAAGAAAAAGTGATTCGAGTTGAGAGAAGGAGTGGATCATACCTGACCGGATGGTGGAGAACCACATCTGGGTGGTCTTCTTGAGGGTTGCAGGGAAGGCGATGTAATGGAGAGCATCGGAGGCGCCTTAGACCATCATATGGGCTTCGTACGTGCCCAAATAGTCCATCAGATCAGTGGTACCGTCGTAGGGGTCCACCTATGGGATCTTGAAGTGGCGGGAGATCATCTTCGCCAGAATCTCCTCAGAGAATAGGGGACGGGACCTGTCCCCCTTCAACCTTCTGCCGGAGGACGATTTCAGTAATGCGCTCCTCCATGCGCATGATCTTACTGGCATAGTCCTTTGGAGGTTCGGCGGCAAGCCGGCCGCCGAACGGGATGGATTCAGCGTAGGAGGGCGAAGCAGACCTCGCCCTCTTGCCATCGGCGCAGTCACCCAAGGACCTCTAGGGCCCCGCGATAGCATGAGAACCATGCTGAGGGATCTCTGGTTGTCGGCCACCCTCAGCAGCAGTCGGAGGATTGGTGCAGGAAGTGGCTGGTAGTTGCTGTCAGTTATCGGTTGCTTCCTGGAAACGCTAAACCGCAGCCGTAAGTGTTTCAATGCGATTCACTAAGGTTTGAAATTGTTGCAACTCCAAAGTGATTGTAGGTTTTGCAGCAGTAGGGGTGGTGGCAGCAAAATCATTCTCCCTGAGAGGCTCCTCTGACCTGGAAGGAGAGATATCCCTCCTGGTGGTGGCATTTGGAGCTCTTCCTTTAGCCATTTTCTTGCTGGGATGACAGATTCCTCCTTTTAGAAAAAAGAGCACGACCGCCCTTCCTCTAGAGCCAATCTGTTGCTGCATCAACTCCTGGACCGGGAACCGAGATGGCTGGATGGGCTGGAGTGCTCTTCTCCTGGGTGACCTGCAACAAAGTCCCCAAGGGCATTGGTGGTGTTCCGACGGGGGACCCTTCGATGCTTAAGTTAGCAGGAGATTGAAGGCAACAGAATGGAGGAATCAAGGAATGAATCATCTCTGGAGAGGGAAGAGTTATTCTCCTTTCGAACGGGATCCCCCAGGTACCTTATATAGGCACGGAACAGTCCAAAATCTGTTAGGAGAGAGGCTGAGAAAGATCGATCTGCCCCTAGGAGAATCTGGAGAGTGGCCACGTGGTGCGCAGATATGGCGGCATCGTGGAAGTAGTGGAGCAGGGCCGTTGGGATAGCAGGATCCCGCAGTAATAGAAAGGTGCTTCTAGAATATCCTGGATGCCAAGACTCGCCTGTCGGACGTCGACCGTGAGATAGTAGGTCGGTCGGACCAAGGCCAAGCCTCGGAAGGAGAGCGATGGGCCGGACCCCAGCAGGAGAGGGTCGTTCGGACCTCAGCTCCGGTGGGTCAGGCCTCCGAAGGAGAGCGATGGACCGGACTCTAGCAGGAGAGGGCGTTCGGACCTCAGCTCTGGTGGATCGGACCTCCGAAGGAGAGCGATGGGCTGGAACCCAGCAGGAGAGGGTCGTTCGGACCTCAGCTCCGGTGGGTCGGGCCTCCGAAGGAGAACGATGGGCCGGACCCCAGTAGGAGAGGGTCGTTCGGACCTCAGCTTCGGAGGGTTAGACCTCCGAAGGAGAGCGATGGGAAGGGCGGCCGGGTCGGACCACAGGACTGGATCGGTTCTTGCTGAGGGTGAGCCATCATGGTACAACAATGGGCATAGAACCAAATATTTCTAAAAAAATATTTAAACTTATGACATCCTAGTTCAGAAATTATGATATCCTAGTTCAAAGATTATGATACCGGATCATAAAATATGAAACTAAATATATTAACCCCTCCTACCAGGAGAACCTATCACTTATAGACTGAGTTATGACTCCTAGAATGTCATAACATGCTACGGATACAGAAAGATCACAAATATATGCTGAATTAGTATTACAATATTCCAGTTTAAAAACTACGATATCCTAGTTAAAAAACTATGACATCCTTGTACAAAATCATAAACCGAATGTTTTGATCCTCTGTAACAAAAGTGTTTCAGTATGCATTATTGATATATGACACCCATATTACGATAAAATGCTTATGAGAAAACTTTCAGTATTAAAAACTTTGAAACATGAACAACTCGGTACAAAATAGAAAATGAAAACTTTTATCCTCCATCATAGAACATTTCAACCATGCATTGGCTTGAATAAGATTGTTAGATTGTAATAAAAAAATTAGAAGGAAAAAATATTTCTAAAAAAAAAGTTTTCAAGAAACGACATCCTAGTTCAGAAGTTATGACATCCTAGTTAAAATATTATAATACCCGATCATAAAATATAAAACTTGTTACAGTAGTAAAAAAATCCATTCTGCCATGACACAGCATCCTCCTTGGTGGCTGACGTGGCCACGTGCATCACGAGTATCTCCAAGTCTCCCATCAAAAGAAGACGGTGGCTTTGCTTGTTCTAAGAGGAGATCGGTCCCTTGTGGTGGCCAGGTCGGCACCTCGGCTATGTACTTCGCCACCTCGGCCAACGCACTCCGGCTCCGCCCAGATCGGCACGCCAATGCCTAGGTCAGCTTCAGTTCGAGCCCAGGTTGGCTCCAGTCCAGGCCCAGGTCAGCTTCAGTTCGAGCCTAGGTCACTCCAGTCTGGGCTCAGGTCAGCTACAGTCCGGTGCCAGGGTCACGCCTGCGGCAAGACCTCACCCAGTCGCCTCTGCCTCCGTGCCAGTCTGACTTCGTCCATGGTGCACCCCATCTCCAGTCGCCCGCAGAGGCATGGAACGGTTCAGCTCTAGTCCACCCGAAGTTCGGCCATGCCCGGCACGAGTGCCACACTCCGCCCTGCCCGCCCCAAGTTCGGCACGCCTGTGCCAGTCCGGTGCGCCTGCGCAGGTCCTACGCTCCCACACCCCCGGTCCGGCTCAGCCCGTCATGCAGATGGGTGGGTCCAGCTCCGTCCCAGCTATTGAATTCTCCTAGGAATGGAAAGTATGTTGCATAAAATCAGGCATCAAAAGCCTGACTAGCAAAAGCAGATATAAAAACGATTTTATATCTAATCATGCAAATCATAAATAAATCTAGTTTATTTATTATAAATTCCTAACATGCTAAATAACATGAAAAAAATATTAGATTTGAATTAAAAATTATTTTAAGCATAAAATACTTATCTGGATCGCTATCCGAGCTTGCTCTAAAAAGCGTGCAGATCCGCTATTGAAAAGTTGGGATTCTGTCGAAGCCGTGAAATTGCCCGGTCTCTACTGATATCCACACGAAGCTCTCGCAACCGAGTCAAAGAGGGCACTGGACTGCTAGATCCTTGCAGCCCTCTCCTCTTTCAACAAATCGCCCGCTTTAAAAATTGTGCCGATCCGAATCCGGATCGACTTTCGGCTTCTGTCTTGCAATCTTAGATTTACGTCATAGAGGGCATTGGATTGCTAGATCCTTGTAGCCATCTCATCTTTCAACAAATCATCCGCTTTAAAAACTGTGCCGATCTGAATCCGGACCGACTTTTGGCTTATATCTTGCAATCTTAGATCTATAAGTCCTTGAACCCTTTTCCCTCTTCTTTCTTTTATGTAGAAGACCTCTCAACACTCTTGAAGATCTCAAGGAAGAAATAAACTAAAAGGGAGAGGAATACTATATGCTAGGAGAGAGACTCCCAGGAGAAAAGACGCTCAAGAGAGATGACGCCCAAAAGGAAATCATGCCAAAAACAAAAACATGTGTTCGGCCACCCCTTTCTCCCTTCTTTTATTTCTTTCATGATAAATCTCCCCAATTCTACACGCCATAAATAAAGGAGTTTGGTCTAATCTAGTTTAGGTTTGAATTTTAAGAGGGGAAGAGAAAGACTCTTCCCTCTCTTAATTTCTCCATGCCTAAACTCTATTACCACCTACCTAATCATGCCCCATCCTTCATTTGTCACACAAAATAATTGGGGGCCCACTTTGGCATGTGGAGGGAAGGGGAGACAAAGAGAGAGAGTCCTAGTCTAACTAGACTCTAGGTCTCGATCCAAATGTAATAATTTTACAGTCAAATTGAAGCTGTTTTTAAATTTGATCGAACCATTTCGAAGCGGACAGTGATCCGAATCAATTAGGATTAATTAATTGAGTCTAACTCAATTAAATTAAATCTAATTTAAATTAATTAACAATTAATCTATAATCAATTAATTGTAACATTTATAATTAGGTCAAATATTAATTGTAACACTTACAATTAGGTCCAAATTGATTTGCTGATTGGTTACTTGAGCTCTTAATGCGTGTGACCCCTCAGGTCCTATCATGTCTAGTAATGAGACATGCTATAATCTTTATTATACATCATCGAAACTTCTTTCGATGGACTGAAACAATTTCAGCTCAACCCTAATTAGGATCATCGATCCAAGAATGATCCTAACGGGCTCTCATAATCTACCAGTGACACCTAGCAGTATGTAGCGACAACCTAGTAGAATAAGATTGGAATCCCTAGGTGTAGTTACCATGTGATTCGGTTCCTCTATCAAAATCCCGACATGATGTTGGTTACGAATACTCGTCAAACCCATCAGTCATATGCTTAACCTAATCAACTCAAGTCCAATTGTGATACTAATGAAAACACCTTTTCATTATCACCCTGCTATGGCCATAGACTTCTAGATTTAGTCTCATTAAGCTTGCATAGGATTATACCTTACTACTAAGGCTGATAGATCTCTACAAGTGAACACCCTACTCCTATAATAAACTTACTGCAGCCAACGAACACCGCAAGGTCCCATATGGATAGGAACCATGTGATTGTGCTGTCAAACTATAGCAACCTTATTGTGAGTAGCCGAGATACTCTAGGCCAAGAAACTATTCACACAACTACAGCATCAGGAAGTTATCGACGAGTGAATAGTCATCCATATAACTTCCTGTACTTGATCACGCTCGGTACCATTGATCTCTATCAACTACCTGCACTCTCACTCCAGTGTCACCACACTGTAGGTTAGAGACTCATCTATCCAGAAAGGAAAGTGATCTGTGCACCGATTTTAACAGATCAATCACAGTCCTCATAATATTCCAACAATTGGGCGCCTTTAGGAGTTAATCTATAAAGACACATGCCTCAGATTCTCAACTCTTGAGAATATGTGTCATTGTCCATTAACTCCATGGACAATTCATAGACACAACAATATGAATAAAACTAATGCCCTTTTAATTAATATAGAAAATTAAGTACAAAGTTCATGCCCTAAAATTAAAATGTGTCAAGCCAACATGGCTTTCAAGGTATACATCTAACAATCTCCCACTTGTACTAAAACCAATTGGCTACATATCTAAGTCCCATTTTTTCAAAATAGACTTCAGCCTTCTGTTGGCTCAGAGTCTTAGTCAGTCGGTCAGCCACGTTGTCCGTGGAGTCTACTCTTTGCACCTCAACATATTTCTTCTTGAGGTAGTCGCGTATGATATGAAATCATCGCTCAATATGCTTAGACTTTTGGTGAGACTTAGGCTCCTTAGCAAGAGCTATTGCACCATTATTGTCACAATATATGGGGATGGCATCACTCAAAGCTCTGCAACGAATTTTTTGTATCATAAGACTTCTTTTGCAGCTTCAGAGGCAGCGATGTACTCTGCTTCCATTATTGAATTTGCTATGATGGGCTACTTGGAACTTTTCCAACTAGTTGCCCCACCATAGTACAAAAACACAGACCCTGATGTAGACTTTCTATCATCAGGATTAGACATAAAGTCTGAGTCTGTATATTCCTTTATCCCTAATTTTGAACTCCCTCCAAAGACTAAGAACAAATCTTTAGTCCTTCTCAAGTACTTAAGAATGTTCTTCACAGCTATCTACTGTTCTTCACTTGGATTCGACTGATATCTGCTCGTGACACTCATAGCAAGAGCTATATCAGGTCGAGTACAGAACATGACATACATAAGGCTTCCATTTGCCGAAGCATAAGGAATCTTGCTCATGCATTGAATCTCTTCAGATGTGTTAGGATACATTTTCTTGGAGAGATTAATGCCATGCCGAAGAGGTAACAATCCTCTTATAGAGTTCTCCATGCTGAACCTTTTCAACACTTCCTCTATGTACAATTTTTGTGAAAGGCCAAGCATCCGATTAGATCTATCTCTATAGATCTTAATTTCCAAAATATAAGATGCTTCACCTAAGTGTTTTATAGAGAATTCCTTAGATACCAACTTTTGACCGAAGTCAACATGGGAATATCATTCCCAATAAGGAGGATGTCATCCATGTACAATACGAGGAATGTCACTGCCCTCCTACTGGCCTTCCAGTAAACACATGGCTCATCCTCATTCTTGATAAAATCAAATGATTTGATTGCATCATCAAAATGAGTATTCTAACTTTGAGAAGCTTGCTTCAATCCATATATTGATTTATGCAGCTTGCAGACCTTATGATCTTCATCATTGGAAGTGAAATTCAAAGGCTGCTCCATATAGATATCTTTCTCAAGATATCCATTCAGGAATATAGTTTTCACATCCATCTACCATATCTCATAATCATGATATGCTACAATTGCAAGCAATGTACAGATGGATTTCAGCATAGCTACTGGTGAAAAGGTATCATGATAGTCAATGCCTTCATGTTGACTATACCCTTTCGCCACCAACCTAGCTTTAAAGGTCTCTACCTTACCATCTGCACCTATTTTTCTTTTATGGATCCATTTACAACCAATAGGTACAATACCCTCTGGTGGATCTACTAAGGACTAAACTTGGTTAGAATGCATTTCTAACTTCATAGCATTCATCCATTTCTTGGAGTCGATGTCTGACATCGCCTCATCATAAGTCTTAAGATCAATCAATTGATCCTTATCCCCAATAAGAAACATTTCCTTTATATCCTCTATAAGCATACCCAAGTATCTTTCAGGAGGTATGGAGACTCTAATAAACCTACGAGGTGGAAGAGCATTTATGTGTAATGGTTGATTAGGTTCGATCTGTTCTACAGTTGGCTGCTGTTCAAAGACTTTCTCATTGAGCTCAATTAACCTCCCACTACCACTGTTAGCTCCACCCAGTGATTTTGATGAATAACAAAACATTGAGTGCATATTGTATTCTAATGAGGATTTCAAGTTGTGAGTTTTCAGGAAGAAAGCATCTCAAAATCTCAAAAACTTATGGTTTATGGCACGTAATGGCATGGAGCATTCTCATAAATCCGGACATCCTCTTCATTGAAAAAGGGCATCTAAATATTTAAATATTATGTGTTTATGTTTTCAAGAATTATATTTATATTTTCGAGGCATATACACTTGAATCTGAGATTTTTCAGTCTCAAGTGTCGACACCTGGACAGTCAAGTGTCGACACTTCAGCATTTGGCACAGACAAAAATCCTTGGCATGCCAAGTGTCGACACCTACAACCAAGTGTCGACACCAAGTGTCGACACTTAGGTTTCCAAGTGTCGACTCAAGGCCTGAGAATTTTGAAAATACAGAACTTAGTAATTTGAGGATTTTTGTGTCAAGTGTCGATACCTGTGCATCAAGTGTCGACACTTGAAAGTTTAAGTGTCGACACCTAGAGATCAAGTATCGACACTTGACAGCTAAGTGTCGATACCTGACAGCTAAGTGTCGACACTTGCAGCCTGACAGCTCTAACGGATCTATTTTTCTGGCTTGCAGAATTTACTTTTCAAGCTCTAAACGGCTATTTCTGAGGTTCCAACGGTCACAAACCATTTTTTTGAAGGTTCTTGGTATATTTAACCTCCACCAACCTCATTTTAAAGAAAAGAAAGGGTATTGAAGTGCATTGAAGTATACTCAAAAGCCAAAAAACCAATATTCTCTCAAATACTTCACATCAAAAGTCTTTTATAGTTTGATTCCTTGAAAAGCCTACAAGTTCATCCTTACTTCATTCCAAAAGAGGCACTTTGAAGGAGATTCCAATGAAGAGTGAAGACAAAGCATCTACTTGAGCTTCAAAGATTCCAATCTACTCTTGAAGAGAGTTTGTTTTAGTTTTAAATTGTATATCTGTTTTTACATTGTGATTTGACCTTACTTTCAAGGGTGTCTTGAAAGAAGGTTATTGTGGTTTGTTGGTGAGCCAAAGGGATAAACCAACTAGGGTTAACTTGTAAGCCTGAAGACAAAACAAGTGTTAAGGTTTGTTGGTAAGCCTAAGTGATAAAACCAACTTAGGTTTTGACTTATGAGCCTTGTGAAAAATAAGTCAACTGTAATCTAGTTTGGATTATAGTAAAATCCCCAAGGGTGGCTTGGGGAGTGGATGTATGTGCTAGATTTGCACTGAACCACTATAAACCTTATATTTGTGTGTGATTGCTCTCTTCCTCTCTGCTCTTTAATTATTGCTACCGCTTTAAATATCTTGCATTGAATTCATCATTGTTCACATGCACCACTAGTCCCTCATATTATTGTTTTAAATTTTTTAAAAGACCCAATTCACCCCCCCTCTTGGGCTCCATTTCTGGGCAACAAGTGGTATCAGAGCACCGGTACTCTCTTGTAGGTCCAAGAATCTTGAGTAAAAGATCATGGCAGCCCCAATAGGAATGGATATTGTTGAAGGTCAAGCTTCAAATCGTCCCCCACTTTTTAATGGCACAAATTACACATATTGGAAGACACGCATGCACATATTTATTCAAGCTCTTGACTATAATTTGTGGAGGACAATTGTAAAAGGTCCTCATCAGCCTACAATGTTGATTAATGACATTCTCACTCCAAAGATGGAAGATGATTGGGATGAGAATGACATTAAGCAAATCGAGCTTAATGCTAAGGCTATGAACCTTTTATTTTATTCTCTTGATCCAAGTAAATTTAATAGAATATCTAATTGTCTCTCCGCTAAGAAGATTTGGGATACAGTTGAGGTTACCCATGAGGGTACACACCAAGTGAAAACTACCAAGGTCAACATGCTTATTCACACATATGAATGTTTAAAATGGAACCTACCGAGTCTATTAGTGAGATGTACACTAGGTTCACAAATATTGTGAATGGCATGAGAAGCCTAGGAAAAATTATTTCTAACGGTGAACTTGTGAATAAACTTCTCATGTCTCTACCAGCTTCGTGGGATGCAAAAGTCACAGCTATTGAAGAAGCTAAGGATGTCAACACTCTCCCGCTGGAACAACTGTTAGGTTCTTTATTGACCTATGAGCTCTCCCTCAAATAAAAGAATGGAAAGGTCGACAAAAAGAAGAAGGCAATCGCGTTCAAATCTACTGCTAGAGAAGACTCAAGCGAAGACTCCGAAGAAGATGATGAAGAAGATGAGACGGCTCTATTAGCAAGAAAATTCAGAAGGTTCGTGAGGAAGAAAAAGTTTAACTACAAAAAGAAACCTCTGAAAGGTGAGCCGAGTAAAGAGAAGGACAAAGATAAGGAGAAGGTGCAGCCTACGTATTTTGAGTGCAAAAAACCCAGGCATTTCAAGGTAGACTGCCCCTTGTTAAAGAAAAGCAGAAGAAAGCTGAGAAAGAAAGCCATGATGACAACCTGGAGTGAAAGTGAAGACTCCAGTTCTGAGGAAGAATAGCAGGAGGTAGCAAACCTCTGTCTGATGGCCGATCATGATGAGGTATATTCCGAAACCG
Source organism: Areca catechu (assembly GCA_021397845.1). Lineage (NCBI taxonomy): Eukaryota > Viridiplantae > Streptophyta > Magnoliopsida > Arecales > Arecaceae > Areca > Areca catechu. Next base: position 9,533,945 of record CM038052.1, read on the forward strand.
AAAATGAATTTACTTTTGATGAGCTTCATGAAGTTTTTGACGAATTAGTCATAGAATTTCAAAAGTTAAAATCAAAACATAAAGATTTAAAGAAGCAAAATTTGGATTTAGCCAAAACAAATAACAAGCTTTCAAATGAAAATGAATGCCTTCTTATTCAAAATAAAAAATTAAATGATAAGTTATGGCACTTGAAAAAGAAAATGATGTCTTTAAAAAGAAAAGTGACTTACTTTCAAATAAAAATTTGTCAAAACAAAGCAAAGAAATTTTAAATGAAAATAAAAGATATAAAGAAGAAATTGAAAAACTAAAACCTTTTGTAGAAAAATTTACTTACAGTTCTGAAAAATTGAATTTACTCTTAAATAACCAAAGAGCAGTATTTGACAAAGCAGGTTTAGGATTCAGAACTCATAAGAAACAAAAACTCTTTAAAAATTTCTTTGTGCCTGCATCTTCATCCATTACTTGCTATACTTGTGGTATCAAAGGACATGAATCTTATATGTGCAACAAAAGAAAGTTAAATAACACTAAGAAAGTTTGGGTTCCGAAAGGCACCAATGCCACTAACCAAAAAGGACCCATGATGGCTTGGGTGCCTAAAGTCTCCACTTGATCTTTATTGCAGGTATGCCTTGCAACCAATAAGAAAAGGATGTGGTACCTTGATAGCGGTTGCTCAAGGCATATGACAGGAGATGTGAAGCATTTCTCATCACTCGTATATCAAAATGGTGGCAATGTGACTTTTGGTGATAATGGAAAGGACAAAATTATCGGTATTGGTAAAGTCCATATCACCCCTACCTCTTATATTGATAATGTATTATATGTTGATGGCTTAAAACATAACTTGCTTAGCATTAGTCAGTTTTGTGACAAAAATTTTAAAGTTATTTTTGAATCTTCTTTGTGCATTGTTTCTAGTCTAGATGATAATGGCATTAAGTTTATTGGTCATAGGCATGTCAATATTTATATGGTTGATCTTGATGATCTCCCTATTCAAAAAGGTCAATACCTAGTGGCAATGGAAGCCAAGATCGATGAAACTAGCTGGCTTTGGCATCGTAGACTAGGACATGCAAGCATGCATTTAATTTCAAAACTTAGCAAAAAGAACTTGATAAAGGATTTGCCTAAACTCAATTTTGAAAAAGATAAGATTTGCAGTGCATGTCAACTTGGAAAACAAACAAAATCCTCTTTCAAACCAAAAGGAGTAATCTCTACATCTAGACCTATGGAATTGCTTCACATGGACCTCTTTGGGCCAACTAAAACATCTAGTTTGGGAGGTAAGAAGTATGGTTTAGTCATTGTAGATGATTTCTCACGATTTACATGGGTCATGTTTTTAGCACATAAAGATGAAACTTTTTCTGAATTCATTAGATTTCATAAAAGAGTTTTGAATGAAAAAGGTGTTTCAGTAGTATCTTTGAGAAGTGATCATGGAACCGAATTTGAAAATGCTGATTTTGATAAATTTTGTATTGAAAATGGAATTCATCATAATTTTTCTGCACCTAGGACACCTCAACAAAATGGGGTAGTAGAAAGAAAAAATAGAACTCTTGAAGAAATGGCACGCACCATGCTTTGTGAAAATGATTTACTTAGATATTTTTGGACGGAAGCCATAAATACTGCTTGCTATATTTTAAATCGAGTTTTAATTCGACCGATTTTAAAGAAAACACCTTATGAGCTTTGGAAGGGTAGAAAACTCTCAATTCGTTATTTTCATATTTTTGGATGCCGTTGTTTCATCTTAAACAATGGTAAAGATAATTTAAGTAAATTTGATGCCAAATCAGATGAGGGAGTCTTTCTAGGCTACTCCATATCTAGTAAGGTATACATGATCTTCAACAGAAGAACACTTGTTGTTGAAGAATCCATACATGTGGTATTTGATGAAACTAACCAAAAATCTTCAAGAAAAGAAGATGTACTTTCTGATGAAACAGGTAGCAAGAAAACTGAAAAAATAAAAAACAATGAAGGGCTTACCAAGGAACAGAACGATAATCAAAATACTGAAGGAGATCAAGCACAAGGTGATGAAAATACATCAACTGTTGATCCATTACCAAAAGAATGGAGGTATGCTCATGGACACCCAAAAGAACTAATTATCGGTAATTCATCTAAAGTTGTAAGTACTCGATCATCCCTTAGAAATATCTGTGATTATTTAGCTTTTGTTTCTTAAATTGAACCTAAAACTATTGAAGAAGCTGAATGTGATAGTAATTAGATAAATGAGATGCAAGATGAACTTAATCAATTTAAAAGGAACAATGTTTGGACTTTAGTAGATAGGCCTTCAAACACTTCAATTATTGGTACAAAATGGGTTTTTCGAAATAAACTTGATGAAAATGGAGTAGTAACTAGAAATAAAGCTAGACTAGTTGCCAAAGAATACAATTAGGAGGAAGGAATAGATTTTGATGAAACATTTGCTCTTGTGGCTAGACTTGATGTAATTAGGCTATTGTTGGATTTTGTTTGCTTCATGAATTTTAAACTATATCAAATGGATGTTAAAAGTGCTTTTTTAAATGGTTTAATTGAAGAAGTTTACGTTGAGCAACCCCCTGATTTTGAAAATTCTGAATTTCCAAATCATGTTTACAAACTTCATAAAGCTTTATATGGTTTAAAACAAGCTCCAAGAGCTTGGTATGATCGTTTAAGCTCCTTTTTGCTCAAAAATGATTTTACTAGAGGTAATGTAGATAAAACTTTGTTTTTAAAGAAAAAGAATGATGATCTCTTAGTAGTACAAATCTATGTAGATGATATAATATTAGGTGCTACTAATGAATCTCTTTGTCAAGATTTTGCAAAGTTAATGCAGGGTGAGTTCGAGATGAGCATGATGGGAGAACTGAATTTTTTCCTTGGACTCCAAATAAAGCAAACCAAAGAGGGGATCTTCATCAACCAAATGAAATACACAAGAAATACTCAAGAAGTTTGGGATGGAGAACACTAAGCCTTTAGGTACCCCTATGAGCTCTACTTGTAGACTTGACAAGGATGAATCAAGTAAGTCTATAAACCAAAAATTATATCGTGGCATGATCGGTTCATTATTATATCTTACTGCCAGTATGCCAGATATCATGTTTAGCGTCTGTATGTGTACTAGATATCAGTCTAATCCTAAAGAGTCTCATCTTTTGGCTGTTAAACGCATACTTAGATATCTATCTGGTTCAATTGAAATTGGTTTATGGTACTCTAGAGATTCTTCATTTGAATTGATTGCTTATTCTGATGCTGACTTTGCTGGGTATAAACTTGATCATAAAAGTACTAGTGAAACCTGTCAGTTTCTTGGAGTAAATTTGATCTCTTGGAGTAGCAAGAAACAGAACTCAGTTGCTTTATCTACGGCGGAAGCCGAATATATAACAGCTGAAACTGTTGTGCTCAAATCCTCTGGATCAAACAACAACTCGAAGATTTTGGCATTAAACTAACTAAGACACCCATAAGATGTGACAATACTAGTGCAATCAATTTATCTAAAAATCCTGTGCAACATTCAAGAAGTAAACACATTGAAATAAGACATCATTTCATAAGAGATCATGTACAAAACTCTAATGTTATTCTTGATTTTGTATGTACTGATGATCAATTAGCAGATGTGTTTACCAAGCCTTTGAGTGATGATAGGTTCTGTCTGATTAGAAGAGAGTTAGGTGTCATTTATCCATTCTCCTAGAACTCTCTTAGTTTTAATTATACTTAAATCCTAGAGCTCAAAACCACTTCCTAAAAGTCCCAAAAATCTAATTGAATTATTTCCTATTTTTTCTAAAAGATTTTTGGATTTTATCAAATTTTTTGGCCAAGTGTTGACACTTGGAAATTGTCAAGTGTCGACACCTGACCAAGTGTCGACACTTGACACTTCTAAGTGTCGACACTTGCGAAACTGAAATAGTTTTTAAAAAAAAGGCCGAACGAGGGTTTTTGCTATTTTCTTCCCCCGCTGATTTCTTGCAACAGTGGTCCTCTCTGTCGAAATCCATCCATTTACCCTTTAATCCATCAAAAATCAGGTATTTCCCCCTTCCATTTTTATTTTATTTTCCCTCTTTTTCGCTCTATTTTTGACATTTTCAAACCGTGCAACAGTGAATAGGGTTTTTCCAGATATTTTTCAAGATTCTAATCGGATTTTTACGTGTTTTAGTGGATTTCTAAAACTCCATTTGAGGGAATAGTGATTTAAACATATTTTTCTCGGATTTTTCTCGTTTTTTGGTCGTTTTCACGCTTATTTCACCCATTTTTCGGAAAAACACTGTTCTATTGATTTTTGGCCAAAATAATTTGGGTTTTCATCTCAATTAAGTATGCTAAATCCATTTATTGTTGTTTTGGAAATGTTTTTCATGATATATTTGCGACATTTTCACCTATTTGCTAAAACCCTAAGTGTTTAGACCCAAATTCCATGGGTTTTGATTTTTAGGCCTTACAAAAAAAAATATTTTCCAAAGATTCAAATGTGTTTTAACGAACAAAAATATTTTCTATAAATATATGTTCAGAATATTATCATTTAATCAAAGTATAAGTTGTAAAAATTCCACTTTAAATTGATTGACAGTTTTTCAAACGTTGTTTGAGGTATTTTACAATCCAAAATTGGTTTAATACTGGTTTTCAAAATCTATCTAAGAAATGAAACTCTCCTTATCTCAGCCTGTAGCCAGTCCCTAGTTCTAAACCTATCTTCCTTCTTCCCTGGTCAGCTTGCTGTAATGGGTCCCAGGAAGAGACTTGCAGTTAGGGAGAGGCCCAGTCATGGTGTTGAGAAGAGGTCGAAGGCCAGATTTGACACAGCACAGCCTAGCAGTTCAACCACACCGAGCTCCCCCCTGTAGAGAGGATGGCAGGAAAGTTAGTAGCCTCAAGGAGGAGAGTCGACTTAAAGTGTTTCGACATGCACCATTTCGGTATTCGACAGGTACTCACTGATGCAGGATTAGTACCATTCTGCACTATGTAGGAGAGGTACTATCCTCACCTAGTGAGAGAGTTTTATGGTGCATTAGATTGTTGACGACTTCTGTGGACTACTTCAGTCAGAGGTATTCAGATTTCACTGACAGATGAGCTTTTGGGCAGAGTATGGGAGATCCCCCGTAGGGGAGTCTGTCTTTTCGGTAGATGACAGAGAGGCTGCGTTTAGGTGCATTCTTGAGAGAGAGGATGTTCACGGTATATCCGTAGTTACCGCGAACCAGTTGTCATTGGAGATGCGCCTATTGCACCACATCATCGCACGCATACTTCTACCGAAGACTGGGAGATTTGACTTCATCACTGAGAGGGAGTTGATGGTGATGATGAGCCTGATTGAGAGGAGACAGATTGATCTTCCATCCTTGATGCTTACTCAGATGCATGATGCTACGACACAGCACCGTCACTATTTACCGTACGTCATGGCACTGACCAGACTATTCAGAGCGTGTGGAGTGTCACTGGAGGGGGATATCCTCAAGGAGATACTACACATAGATGTGTACGACGAGAGGTCTTTGCAGCGCATGGGATACAGATTAGTTGGAGGTCGATGGGTTCGCAGAGAGTCTGGTCAGGAGCCAGATGAGGAGGACGAGATTCGAGAGGCAGAGGCTGGACCATCTGAGCCAGCAGTTTTTCCTCCAGTTGATATCCCATCGACACAGGCAAAGCATTTGTCTCCTGACACTTCAGCTCCTCCGCCACCTTCTACTGGACTATCTTTTGAGGAGCATGCCAGAGAGCAGTTCACAGAGATCAGGGGTGAGATGACTCAGCTACGTAGCGAGGTTGAGCTTCTTCGAGCACATACTACCTCGGAGTATGCTGAGATTCGCAGATCTATGGAGGAGGGATTCTCTCGTATTGAGGATCTGTTGAGATCCCTTATACCTCCTGCAGCCCCTGCAGTTGTACCATCAGATGATGATGATGATGATGATGATGATGATGATGATGGCGGCGATCACCAGAGCGACCATGCTGATTCTGTTGAGGGTGGTGATCGGGATGACGATCGAGCTACAGAGGTTGTGGGCCGTGACAGTGATAGTGATGACAGTGATGATGATTTTGAGGTGGTCAGTCACGATCCTCCCACTACACCAGCTCCTCCTACTGCCTTGGTTGATTCCACACCGGACCTTGTTACACCAGCTGATCTTCTTTTATCCCCTTCCACTAGATCATCTAGGGTTGTACCCATCTTTGGTCCTTCTGGCTGCACTAGGAGTCGTCGAGCTTTAGCACCTCCTAGGGCATTAGCCACTAGATCTAGGATCTGTGCTCCATTCAGTCTTGAGGCTCCATCTGATAAGGATTAGCCTCACAGATGTCTGTTATAGTTCATATGTTGTATGTTTCTGATATTTGTATGACTCTGATGATATCTGTATGTTTCAGCTCTTGCTGATGACTCAGCAAATTTTGTACTGAAAACTTATCTATTATATATATTTCAGTTCAGTGCTCATTATTTGTGTTTGAATGGTTCAATTTACCATTTTTTTGGCTCTGATACTATTTTATATTGATATAATTTTGGCTCTAACTTCTATCTTATTTGATTCTCTACCATCTTTTAGACTCAATGCTCATTATGAGGGAAAGGTTATTCCCCTTTCTAATGATTGACAAAAAGGGGAAGAAATTGTATTGATTTTGTTGATTATATAGATGCATAAATTTGTTGAGAAAAAGTATTGATTGTGATTTCACCGTGTAAGAATCCTTGAAGTTTACCTTAATAAGAAGTATCTAATTAAGGGAGAGATTGATTCTTCCTAACTATGAAGTTTTTGCCTCTCTTATGGACTTAAATTCATATTCATAAATTATAATAGCTAAAGTCTAAAATGTATTGCCATTTTACTCAAGGTTTTGTCATTATCAAAAAGGGAGAGATTGTTGGCTCCACCCAGTGATTTTGATGAATAACAAAACATTGAGTGCATATTGTATACTAATGAGGATTTCAAGTTGTGAGTTTTCAGGAAGAAAGCACCTCAAAATCTCAAAAACTTATGGTTTATGGCACGTAATGGCACGGAGCATTTCTCACGAATCCGGACATCCTCTTCATTGAAAAAGGGCATCTAAATGTTTAAATATTATGTGTTTATGTTTTCAAGAATTATATTTATGTTTTCGAGGCATTTATACTTGAATCTGAGATTTTTCAGTCTCAAGTGTCGACACCTGGACAGTCAAGTGTCGACACTTCAGCATTTGGCATAGAAAAAAATTCTTGGCACGCCAAGTATCAACACCTACAACCAAGTGTCGACACCAAGTGTCGATACTTAGGTTTCCAAGTGTCGACTCAAGGCCTGAGAATTTTGAAAATACAGAATTTTATAATTTGAAGATTTTTGTGTCAAGTGTCGACACCTGTGCATCAAGTGTCGACACTTGAAAGTTTAAGTGTCGACACCTAGAGATCAAGTGTCGATACTTGACAGCCAAGTGTCGACACCTGACAGCCAAGTGTCGACACTTGCAGCCTGACAGCTCTAACGGATCTATTTTTCTGGCTTGCAGAACTTGCTTTTCAAGCTCTAAATGACTATTTCCAAGGTTCCAACGGTCACAAACCATTTTTTGGAAGGTTCTTGGTGTATTTAACCTCCACCAACCTCATTTTAAAGAAAAGGAAGGGTATTGAAGTGCATTGAAGTCTACTCAAAAGCCAAAAAGCCAATATTCTCTCAAATACTTCACATCAAAAGCCTCTTATAGTTTGATTCCTTGAAAAGCCTACAAGCTCATCCTTACTTCATTCCAAAAGAGGCACTTTAAAGGAGATTCCAAGGAAGAGTGAAGACAAAGCATCTACTTGAGCTTCAAAGATTCCAATCTACTCTTGAAGAGAGTTTGTTTTAGTTTTAAATTGCATATCTGTTTTTACATTGTGATTTGACCTTGCTTTCAAGGGTGTCTTGAAAGAAGGTTATTGTGGTTTGTTGGTGAGCCAAAGGGATAAAACCAACTAGGGTTAACTTGTGAGCCCCAAGACAAAACAAGTGTTAAGGTTTGTTGGTAAGCCTAAGTGATAAAACCAACTTAGGTTTTGACTTGTGAGCCTTGTGAAAAACAAGTCAACTGTAATCTCGTTTGGATTATAGTGAAATTCCCAAGGGTGGCTTGGGGAGTGGATGTAGGTGCTAGGTTTGCACCGAACCACTATAAACCTTGTATTTGTGTGTGATTGCTCTCTTCCTCTCTTGCTCTTTAATTATTGCTACCGCTTTAAATATCTTGCATTGAATTCATCATTGTTCACAAGCACCACTAGTCCCTCACATTATTGTTTTAAATTTTTAAAAGACACAATTCACCCCCAATCTTGGGCTCCATTTCTGGGCAACAACCACCTTCCTGAATAAACTATTTTTCAAGAAATGTGGCATGTCTGCTCACAATCACATTATGATCTTCTGAAAGGTAAAATAATATCTTAAAGTTTCTTTAGGATATCCTATAAACCGAGCTTTCACAGATCTAGATTCCAACTTGTTCGTCATTAGTCTTTTGACATAAGCTGGACATCCCCAAATCTTAAAATGAGCAAGACTTGGTTTCTTACCATGCCAAATCTCATATGGTGTGGTAGGAACATATTTAGATGGAACCCTATTTAGAATATAAATTGAAGTTTGTAGGGCATCTCCCCAAAGAAATAAAGGCAAGTTAGTGAAGCTCATCATGGATCGGACCATATCTAATAATGTCATGTTTCTCCTCTCAAACACCCCGTTAAACTGAGGCATACCTGGTGGAGTCCACTATGAGACTATGCCATTGTCCTTAAGGTAACCTAAAAATTCCCTACTAAGGTATTCTCCTCCCCGATCTGATCGAAGAACCTTAAGGGTTTTATCTATTTGTTTTTCTATCTCATGTCTGAATTCCTTAAAGTTTTCAAAAGCTTCAGATTTGTATAACCATACCATAAACAATCATCAGTAAAGGTTATGAAGTAGTAAAAATCACCCCTGCATTGCACATTAAATGGACCATACACATCAGTGTGTACCAGGGCAAGTAATTCTATGACCCTCTTCCCATATCCTACAAAGGGTAACTTGGTCATTTTGCCTTGAAACATGACTCACAAGGTATGTATGACTCAGAATTAACTGAATCCAGGATCCCATCCCTTTCCAGTTTATTAATTTTATCATCACCTATAAGACCGAACTTTAGATGTCACATAAATTTATCATTTAGGTCATCTCTAGGATGTTTATATCCTATGGCATTCACTTTAATTTTTTCGTTAATGTTCAAAGATGCATCGGCATGCAAATGATAGAGATTGTCTATTAAAATAGCTTTTGCAACTAATTTATTTCTGAAATAAATACTACAAAAGTCTTTATTGAGTATAAATTCAAATCCTTCCTATGCTAGCACAAAGACATAATTCAAATTTCTACTAGATCCAGGCACAAAATAAAAGTCACTAAGAACTAATATAAACCCTAAAGGTAACACCAGAGAATATGATCCAACAGTTTGAGCAGCAACTTTTGCTCCATTTCTGACATGTAGGACCATCTCACCTTCTCTCAGCATTCTACTTCTTTCCAGACCGTGCATTGAAATGCATATATGAGCACTAGAGCTAGACCAGCTAGAAGTAGATGAAACCGTTAGGTTAGATTCAATAACGAGTATAGGCTTACCTTCAGAAGGCACATCCTCCTTCTATTTCTTTAGGCTTTCCAGGCAGAGAGGACAATTCATTTTCAAGTGGCCATCTGTGTTGCAGTGGAAACATTTTTCTTTGCTAACCTTGGCTTTCTTGGGAGTGTCCTTCTTTTGTTTGTTCTCCTTCTTCTGCTTCTTCGTAGGTTTCTTCTTCTTTCAAGTAGACTTTCTTTTGAAGAAAGACGCTCCATAGAGTAAACAGAGCCCCTTGAACTCTTCAGGGTCCCCTCATTACTTACCAACATGTTCAATAATTCAGGTAAAGTGTAATTTAACTTGTTCATGCTATAGTTCATTACAAACTGAGCATATGAACTAGTCAAGGACTGGAGAATCAAATCTACTTAAAGCTCCTTGTGAATAGGAATGCCCAGCTTCTCAAGCTGTTCAATATCCTTGATCATTGTCAAACAATGATCGTGCATTGACTGTCCTTCATGCATCTTGTTGTTGAAAAGCCTTTTCGACACTTCAAAGCATGTAATCTGACTTTGTTCACCATATAACTCTTGTAGGTGAATCAAAATCGATTTAGTAGTTGGCATATCCTCATGTTAGCTCTGCAATTCATTTGACATTGAGGCCAACATATAACACTTAACCTTATTATCATCTTCCATCCATTTCTTATATGCAGTCATTTGACGAGTATTTGGATGGTCAAGTAAGACAGGGGGTTCCTGGTCAAGTACATAGTCCAACTTCTCAGAACTCAAAATAATTTTGAAGTTTCTCAACCAATCTTTAAAATTGTAGCCTACTAGTCGATTTATCTTTAGAATACGGACTAAGGGATTTGAAGCAGGCATGGTTAACTGCAAGAGTAGAAGATTCAAATTAGATGTTTTATACTTAATTATAAAAATTATTCTTGGGTCTTTAAGAAATAATTTTAGAACTCCCACTATTTTCTCTGATCTCTCACACTCTCCGTGGAGATGAGAAAACCCTACGACTCTAGGTTTCTAGTGGATGCTACGGTCCCATCGATGTGCAGCACCTCACCGTATCCGGTTATTGGTAACATGCTACACCAATAAGTGGCCAACTCTTGTCTAATGTATCTAATACAAATTGTAGCTCTTGGTCTCTAAATCATGGAACCTCAACATGCCCGTTTATTGGTCCAATCATTAGTTAAGTCAGACCCACCATTCCTGCTAGACAAAGCCATCATTGAGTCCCTCAATGTGCCCGTTTATTGGGCCCAACTCCATCAGTGCCTAGCAACATCTCATGCCTAATAGGGTGGTTTGTCTTCCCGATGCAACTAGACCACTGTAACCAGCCAAGAATAATCAACACCAGTAGGACACCCGCACACCTACAATGGTGGAAGACCTATGACTTAATTTTTATTGGGAGCTTAGGTTCAGGTCTCTTCTAAATTGATTAGCGAAATCATGACTAACAAATTACATTAAGTCAAAATAATCTCATGTCTGACTAATTACATTCAGTCAGCACAATCTCATGTCTGACTAAAAATAGTTAGCATGGGTGAACTCAAATCAAAAGTGACCCTTTTGAAAACTTAATCAACCAAATTGGCCAGGTCAGTTTGATCCATGGGAGGGTTCTGCCAATATACCCTCTTTCCGCCAAACTAGTTGGTTAAGAAAGAGTTAGCCCCAATTAGCAAACCATGATCGAAATCTTCCTTAGACACCAATTGACTAATAAGATTTAATTAGGTCATCTAATGATCTGGGCTCATCACTAAGCCAAATTAGGTCTTAACTTATCGATTCACTATCGTGAATCGATCTGACTAGACTATATCTAAAAATAATTTTGAGCACACTTGACCTAATCCTAATCATTATCTGATTAGGTTAAGTCACTTGCTCGAAATCATATTAGGGTTACTAGTTGATCTAATCAAGCCCTAATCACCAAGCCCAATATCTGGACCTAATTTGTTCAACCCAAACACTCATGCACCTAATTTGATTTTCTAGATCAAATCAATTTTAAAATTAGGTTCAAGTGCATGATTTTAATGACTTATAATCATGAATCATATTTAAGATCTAAACCCTAAATTGGTGCATCGCATACATCAATATCAATAATCATAAACCGATCAAAATCCTTTTGAAAATCCTTTTTCAAAACCGGTATACATCAAAGTAGGACAACCTTTGCACTATAGGGGGTAAACCCTATAGCAGGACAACCTTATGTCACTTTGTGCAACCTTTGATCAATTTAATTTCAGATCTGAAAATTATAATTTTAATTTCGAAAATAATTTTTCAAAACATAAATTTTTTTGCCAGAACAATCTCATGTTCAACATAGATCTAATACAATCATAATTATCTATATGATCTGATTATTTTTCAGATCAGATTCTCATGCATGCATGTTAAAGAGAGAACTGCGGCTCTGATACCGCTGTTGGAATTCTCCCAGGAACAGAAAAATATGTTGCATAAAATCAAGCATCAAAAGCTTGACCAGCGAAAGCAGATATAAAAATGATTTTATATCTAATCATGCAAATCATAAATAAATCTAATTTATTTATTATAAATTTCTAACATGCTGAATAACATAAAAAAAATATTAGATCTGAAATAAAAATTATTTTAAGCATAAAATACTTACTTGGATCGCTATCCGGGCTTGCTCTGAAATGCATGCAGATCCGTTACTAAAAAGCCGGGATTCTGTCGGAGCCACGCAATTGCCCGACCTCTGCTGGCATCCACACAAAGCTCTCGCAATCGAGTCATAGAGGGCGCCGGACTGCTAGATCCTTGCAGCCCTCTCTTCTTTCAGCAAATCGCCTGCTTTAAAAATTGTGCCGATCCGAATCCGGACCAACTTTCGGTTTCTGTCTTGCAATCTTAGATCTGCAAGACCTTGGACCCTTTTCCCTCTTCTTTCTTTTATGTAGAAGACCTCTCAATACTCTTGAAGATCTCAAGAAAGAAATAAACTAGAAGGGAGAAGAATACTATGCGCCAAGAAAGAGACTCTCAGGAGAAAAGATGCCCAAGAGAGATGATGCCCAAAAAGAAATCACGCCAAAAACAAAAACATGTGTTCGACCACCCCTTTCTCCCTTCTTTTACTTCTTTCATGGTAAATCTTCCCAATTCTATACGCCATAAATAAAGGAGTTTGGTCTAATCTGGTTTAGGTTTGAATTTTAAGAGGAGTGGAAGAGAAGGACTCTTCCCTCTCTTAATTTCTCCATGCCTAAACTCTATTACCGCCCACCTAATCATGCCTCATCTTTCATTTGTCGTACAAAATAAATGGGGGCCCACTTTGGCGTGTGGAGGGAAGGGGAGACTGAGAAAGAGTCCCAGTTTAATTGGACTCTAGGTCTTGGTCCAAATGTAATGATTTTATAATCAAACTGAAGATATTTTTAAATCCGATCGAACCATTTCGAAGCAGACATTGACCCGAATCAATTAGGATTAATTAATTGAGTCTAACTCAATTAAATTAAATCTAATTTAAATTAATTAACAATTAATCCGTAATCAATTAATTGCAAAATTTATAATTAAGTCAAATATTAATTGTAACACTTATAATTAGGTCCAAATTGATTTGCTGATTGGTTACTTGAGCTCCTAATGTGTATGACCTCTCAGGTCCTATCCGTCTGGTAATGAGACATGCTATAATCTCCATTATACATCATCGAAACTCCTTTTGATGGACTGAAATAATTTCAACTCAACCCTAATTAGGATCATCGATCTGAGAATGATCCTAACGGGCTCTCATAATCCACCATCGACACTTAGCAATATGTAGTGGCAACCCAGCAGAATAAAATTGGAACTCCTAGGTGTAGTTACCATGTGATTTGGTTCCTCTATCAAAATCCCAACATGATGTTGGTTACGAATACTCGTCAAACCCATCAGCCATATGCTTAACCTAATCGACTCAAGTTCAATTATGATACTAATGAAAACACCTTTTCATTATCACTCTGCTTTGGCCATAGACTTCTGGACTTAGTCTCATTAAGCTTGCATAGGATTATACCTTACTACTAAGGCTGATAGATACCTACAAGTGAACATCCTACTCCTACAATAAACTTACTGCAGCCAACGAACATCGCAAGGTCCCGTATGGATAGGAACCATGTGATTGTGCTATCAAACTACAGCAACCTTATTGTAAGTAGCCGAGACACTCTAAATCAAGAAACTATTTACACAACTACAGGATCAGGAAGTTATCGACGAGTGAGTAGTCATCCGTATAACTTCCTATACTTGGTCACGCTCGATACCGTTGATCTCTATCAACTACCTGGACTCTCACTCCAATGTCACCACACTGTAGGTCAGAGACTCATCTACCCAGAAAGAGAAGTAATCTGTGCATCAATTTTAACAGATCAATCACCGTCCTCATGATATTCCAACAATCAAGAGCCTTTAGGAGTTAATCTATAAAGACACATACCTTAGATTCTCAACTCTTGAGAATATGTGTCATTGTCCATTAACTCCATGGACGATTCATAGACACAACAATATGAATGAAACTAATGCCCTTTTAATAAATAAGGAAAATTAAGTCCAAGATCATGCCCTAAAATTAAAATGTGTCAAGCCAACATGGCTTTCAGGGCATACATCTAACACTAGCACCGTCCGCACGGCTCCGCCAGTGTGAAGGCTAGCCCAGTCTGGCATGCTCTGGCATGGAGTCCTCCCCATGGGTATCCAACGTGGCATCCTCCACCCGTGCCCAGTCGAATCTGCCTCCGTGCTAGTTCGGCTCCGTCCGCGTCACACCCCAGCTATAGACATCCGGGCCCAGGTCAGCTCTGGCTTCGCCTCCATGCCAGTCCGGCATGTCTGGGCCCATGTCAAATTCGGCTCCGCCTCCATGCCAGTCCGGCTCCATCCGTGGTGCACCCCAACTCCAGACGTCTGGGCCCAGGTCAGCTTCGGCTCCATCTCCATGCCAGTCCGGCACATCCGGGCCTAGGTCAGCTCCGCTTTGCCCTCTCTGGTCCAGCCATGCCCGTCGAGGTGTGGCACGGGTCAACTCCAGTCGCTCGAGCCTGATGCGGCACCCCGCCAAGCCCAGCTCCGGCCAGGAGTGGTGCACTTCGGCTTCGCCCGTCTCTATCGCAGCCCGCACGGCCATCAGCACTAGCGAGAGGTCTGCCTTGATCCAGTGCCCTGTGGCTGCTTCAGCCCCTGAGAAGGAGCCCTTCGGCAATTCCTACTTTCGACCATCATGACTGAGATGAAGCTCGTCTCAGTCCGCCCGCTCCAGTCAACTTCGCCCGCATGGAGTCCAACACCAGAACCGATCTAGCACGGCTTTGTGTCCAGCCTCATGCCCATCTCAGTCTGTTTCCTCCTAGGAACGGCCTATCTGGCTCGCCTCTTTTCATGCGCTGGGGGCTTCTGCATGCCTCATCTTGATCCGCGTGCATGAAAGACTTTACATCCCTAGCCTCGCATCGTGCACCTCGAACTGTGTGCACGAAGATCCTCCACCTGCCTCATCTCGGTCTATGTGCCATGGTCCGTCTAACTCCATCCCAAGTATGCTTCTCAAAGTGCAGGTACAGAGGAAGACTGGATGGCAGCCCCGACACGTAAAATCACCATCCCTGCCAGCCTTGTTACAAGTGCTGTGGCGCGCCGCCTGCAAGGAGGGCCATATTAAAGCCCCCATGTCACAGTTTACACCAATCAGGAAGGAGTGCTCCATCCGAGGCACTGTGCTCCTTTACCAACCTCCTGAACCATCCAGAAGGAGAAGATTCGTCAACCTATCCTAGCCTCAGGCCTACTAAGCCTCGCAGGCCTATGCCAAGAAGAGCGCGCCTCCCCAAATGACAGGAATCGCTCGTCTACATAAGACCAACATGAAAAGGTAAGGGGAGGTGAGAGAGGACAAACTCTCTTCAGTCCTATATTATCTTCCATTCTTATCACCCTCTGGGAGCGGAGAGTCTCCCAAGCTCTCCACCTCAGAGGTCTTCTGTTCCCCTCGATCGTCCCACTGACTTGATCTTTGGAGTGTCTTTGCTGGAATCCTCGACCCAAGTCTTACCTGTTTTGCAGGTCCGCCCGATGAAGGGAGCCGATTCACGAGGTCGGAGGTTGAGCATCCGGCAGGAGGGACTCGATGTGCCGGAGCTACGGGCCATGACGATCCAAGCAGCAACATATTGGCACGCCAGGAAGGGGGGCAGATCAAAGCTCCTCAACTGGTGGATAACAGTAGCCACCTTCGTCCTCTACCCGCAGGGGGCAGACTGGGGGCACGGAAGATCCCCTCTCTATCGGGACTCAAGGGAGTGGTCTTGAGAAAAGGTTCTGAGCTGAAAAGGGGCATCGTCATCCCCGTCAAGATCAGACAAGGAATGTCCAAACCCACGTCAATGCCATGGGTGGCTAACTGCATGGGTTCCAAAAAAAAAAAAGAGAGAGAGAGAAAAGAGAAAAAGAAAAAAAAGGGGAGATGAAAAAAAAGGAAGAAAAAGAAAAAAAGGGAGAAGAAAAGAGGGAAAAAGGGTCTGACCACTGTGGCGAGGGAAGAAATTCATGCTCGTGGTCTTTTTAAACGCCCGTCACTTCTCAGGAGTCCTTCTATCCCATGCAAAGGAGTCCTCTTCTCCCATGCAAGGGAGCCTCAAGCTCCCATGCAACGGAGCCTCATCTCTCCTGCGCAACGGGGCCTCAAGCTCCCATGCAATGGGGCCTTATGCTCCCATGCAATGGAGCCTCATCTCTCCCGTGCAACGGAGCCTCAAGCTCCCATGCAACAAGGCCTTATGCTCCCATGCAACGGAGCTCTCTCCCATGAATGGAGCCTCAAGCTCCGATGCAAAGGATTCCTCTTCTCCCACGCAATGGAGCCCTGCTCTTCCATGCAAAGGAGCTCTATTCTCCCATGCAACGGAGTCCTATTCTTTCTTAAGGAAACTCCTTTCTCCACTATCTTTATAACATAAAAAACTGTGTTTCAGTTTTACAGGAAAAGCTCCAATACTACCATCAAGGGTAAGCGCTACAGTCCACCAAAGCCTGTCACTGCCAGCAAGGTTTCTTGACAAGAGCTAAAGCCCGGAAACTTCCGAAGCCCGGCACCTCAAGACCGAAAGCTTTCGAAGCCCGGCACCTCAAGCCCGGAAACTTTTGAAGCCCGGCATCCAAGCTGCGAAACTTCCGGAGCCCCGCATCTACTGCTTGATTCTCAGTTCAGCTCTTACCTTACTCACAGTCCGGAGATGTCCGTGAAGACTCCAAGAAGTCCCGCCATCTACCAAGAAGCGCACAGTTTGGCATCTGCTGTACTAACAGTCCGGGGATGTCCATGGGAAGCTCCGAAGGTCCCACCTCCTACAGCTCGACTCCTGACATGGCGAACCAACGGGTTTGCCACCTTATCAAGGATGTAAGAATCCATTCTCAATGATTAAAGTTCCTCTTTGGTGCAACTTTGTTCTTCACCAGTACAGAACTCGTCAGCCCGGAGTCCAACCCTCCGGCATAAAAGCCCGGAGTCCAGCCCAGCAACTTAAGACCGGAAACCCTGGTACTTCAAGACCGGAAACCCCGGCACTTCAAGACCGGAAACCTCGGCGCCTCAAGACGAGAAAAGCCAGAAGTCCCGCACCAAAGTCAGGAAGCTTTCGAAGCTCCTTAATAAAGCAAAGAGCTGAAGTCAGGCTCCTTAATGAAGCTCCTCAATCAAGTCGAACTGAAGTCAAGCTCCTTCTCAAGACAAGCTGGGGCCAAGCTCCTCACTGAAGCCAAGCTCCTTACTAAAGTCAAGCTTTTCACTGAGACCAAGCTCCCTGCTGAGGTCAAACTCCCGTCTGAAATGAAGAGTGACAACTCCCCACCATGATCAGGGAGGGTAACGATGAGGTGCGATTCCCAAAAGGTGGAAGAAGGGAAGGCCCTGTCACCTCACGCATACCATGCAAGACTGCGGAGTGGGATTTTGTCCTCCACTCCATGCAAACATGACGCAAACTGTGATCCTGTTCCTCCATACAACATGGGCATTGGATGGTACAAAGCTCATAAGTACATGCACTGTACTGCTCCCCTCCTGAGGGCTTCTGCAACACCATCGTCACCAACCTTATTAAACATTCTCTGCCGCTGGAATGCACAAGGCCAACTACCGTGGAAGCTTGTGATGGCTGCACCTCCATCAACTGGAGTTTGTGATGGCCGCGCTGCGCTAGCAGGCTACCGCTCCTTGAGTTCCTTCGCTGAGATGGCTCCCCCGAGATCGAGCATCTGGCCAGAGTCGAACTCCTGCTCCTTGAGTTCCTCCGCCAGGATGGCTCTCTCGAGGTCGAGCATCTGGCCGGAGTCGAACTCCTGCTCCTTGAGTTCCTCCGCCAGGATGGCTCTCTCGAGGTCGAGCATCTGGCCGGAGTCGAACTCCTGCTCCTTGAGTTCCTCCGCCAGGATGGCTCCCCCGAGGTCGAGCATCTGGCTGGATTCGAACTCTCTCTCCTTGAGTTCTTTAGCCATGGTGGCTTCCATCTTCCAGCAACTTCAACGTCTCCATCAAAGGTTCCGAGAGGTACTCTATACTCGGCCATGTCAACTATATGCCCGGTCATATATGTGTACACCCAAGTTGTGCACCTCATCAACCTCTTCCTCCTCGGCACCACCTTCTATCCGGTCAAAGAGGAGTCATACTGAAGTTCTAGCACCATCACAATGCAACTAACCTTCGATCGAAGTACCTACAGGTAAGTAAGTTTCAGAAACACCACCTTCTACTCTGTTTTGCAGGCCACTCCCTTTTCATGAAGAGGACAGCCAGACTCGATGCCTTCATCTAGGCCTTCAAAGACTAACGACAAATCTCCAGTAAGTTCAATTCCATCTAGTGCAACCAATACAAAGCCCGCTATGGTGCAGAGCCGAATGAATAATGGTACTCCCTTTATCCAAAACGTTGACGTTTTGGACTCAGGGAGTGGGGGCATCTGTTACAGTAGTAAAAAAAATCCATTCAGCCCTGACACAGCATCTTCCTTGGTGGCTGACGTGGCCACATGCTTCACAGGTATCTCCAAGTCTCCCATCAAAAGAAGACGGTGGGTCTGCTTGTTCTAAGAGGAGATCGGCCCCTTGTGGCGGCCAGGTTGGCACCTCGACCGGTCCACCTCGACCGGTCCACCTCGGTCATGCACTTTGCCACCTTGGCCAGCGCACTCCGGCTCCGCCCAGAATGGCACGCTTGCGCCCAGGTCAGCTCCAGCTCGGGCCCAGGTTGGCTCCAGTCCGAGCTCAGGTCAGCTCCAGTCCATGGCAAGACCGAGCCCAGTCCAAACGCCCGTGCCCGGTCACCTCTACCTCCGTGCCAGTATGGCTCCGTCCGCGGTGCACCCCATCTCCAGTCGCTCGCAGAGGTGTGGAACGGTTCAGCTCCAATCCGCCCGAAGTTCGGCCATGCCTGGCACGAGTGGCACACTTCGCCCTGCGCGCCCCAAGTTCAACATGCATGTGTGCTAGTCTGGCATGCCTGCACAGGTCCGGTGCTCCCGCGCCCCCGATCCGCCTCAGCCCAGCATGCGGATGGGTGGGTCCAGCTCCGTCCCAGCACCCTCCGCACGGCTCCGCCAGCGTGAAGGCCGGCCTAGTCCGATGCGCTCTAGCATGGAGTCCTCCCCACGGGCATCCAGCATGGCATCCTCCACCTGCTTGGAGTCCATTCGCCCGCGCCCGGTCGAATCCGCCTCCGTGCTAGTCCGGCTCCGTCCGCGTCGCACCCTAGCTCCAGACGTCCGGGCCCAGGTCAGCTCCACCTCCACCACCGCGCCAGTTCTGCTCCATCCGCGGTGCACCCCAGCTCCAGATGTCCGGGCCCGGGTCAACTCCGGCTCCACCTCAGTGCCAGTTCGGCACGACCGGGCCCAGGTCAACTCCGGCCCCACCCTCTCTGGTCTGGCCAGGCACGTCGAGGTGTGGCATGGGTCGGCTCCAATCGCCCGCGCCCGATGCGGCACCTCGCCAAGCCTGGCTCCGGCTGGGAGTGGCGCACTTCGGCTTCGCCCGCCTCTGTCGCAGCCCGCACGGCCATCAGTGCCAGCGAGAGGTCCGCCTTGATCCAGAGCCCTATGGCTTCTTTGGCCCCTGAGAAGGAGACCTTCGGCTCTTCCTGCTTTCAACCACCATGACTAAGATGAAGCCCATCTCAGTTTGCCCGCTCCAGTCGACTCCGCCCGCATGGAGTCCAACACCAGAACCGGTCCAGCACGGCTCTGTGTCCAGCCTCATGCCCATCTCAGTCCATTTTTGCTTGGGAACGGCCCATCTGGCTCGCCTCTTTCCATGCACGGGGGGCTTTTGCATGCCTCATCTCGATCCGCGTGCATGCAAGACTCTGCAAAGAGCCTCTACCTTCCTCATCTTGGTCCACGTGCCATGGTCCGTCTAACTCCATTACAGGTATGATTCTCAAAGTGCAAGTACGGAGGAATCCTGGATGGTAGCCCCGACATGTAAAATCACTGTCCCTGCCAGACTTGCTACAGGTGCTGTAGCACGCCGCCTACAAGGAGGGCCATATTAAAGCCCCCATGTCACAGTTTACACCAATCAGTATGGAGTGCCCCACCCGAGGCACTGTGCTCCACCAACCTCCTGAACCACCTAGAAGGAGAAGATTCGTCAACCTATCCCAGTCTCAGGCCTACATAAGCCTCGCAGGCCTATGCCAAGAAGAGCGCGCCTCCCAAATGACACGAATCACTCATCTACATAAGATTAGCATGAAAAGGTAAAGGGAGGTAAGAGAGGACAGACTCTCTTCAGTCCTATATTATCTTCTATTCTTATCACCCTCTGGAAGGGGAGAGTCCCCCAAGCTCTCCACCTTAGAAGTCTTCTGTTCCCTGCAATCGTCCCACTGACTTGATCATCGGAGTGTCTTCACCGGAATCTCCGGCTCAGGTCTTTCATGTTTTGCAGATCCGCCCGACGGAGGGAGCCGATTCACGAGGCCGAAGGCCGAGCGCTCGGCGGGAGGGACCCGACGCGCCGAAGCTACATGCCACGACGATCTAGGCGACAACAAAACTAAATATATTAACCCTTCATACCAGAAAAACCGACCACTTGTGAATTGAGTTATGACTCCTAGGATGTCATAATATGCTACGAATGCTAAAGAATCATAAATATATGCTGAAATAGTATTACGACATCCCAGTTTAAAAACTACGATATCTTAGTTAAAAAACTACATCCCTACACAAAATCATAAACTGGACGTTTTGATCCTCTGTAATATAAGTATTTCAGTATACATTACTAATTTATGATATCCACTTTGTAATAAAATACTTTTGAAAAAATTTTAATATCAAAAACTTTGGAACATGAACAACTCAGTACAAAATAGAAAATGAAGACTTTTATCCTCCATCATAGGACATTTCAATTGTACATTGCTTGAATAAGATTGTTAGATTGTGATAAAAAGACCAGGAAAAAAATATTCCTAAAAACAAAAGTTTTCAAGGAATGATATCCTAATTCACTAATTAAAAGATTATGATACCCGATCATAAAACATGAAACTAAATATATTAACTCCTCCTACTAGGAGAACCTATCATTTGTGGACTCAGTTATGACTTTTAGAATGTCATAACATGCTACAGATATTAAATGATCAAAAATATATGTTGAAACAATATTACGATATCCCAGTTCAAAAACTACGACATCTTAGTTAAAAAACTACGACATCCCTGCATAAAATCATAAACTGGATGTTTTGATCCTTCATAATAGAAATGTTTCAGTATATATTGTTGATATATGACACCCATATTGTAATAAAAATGTTTCTTAGAAAACTTCAGTTTTAAAAACCTCAAAACTTTAATAACTTGGTACAAAACAAAAAATAAAGATTTTTGTCCTGCATCATAGGACATTTCAACCATGCATTGACTTGAATAAGATTGTTAAATTGTGATAAAAAGACCAAAAAAAAAAATATTTTCAAAAAAAAGTTTTCAAGGAACAACACCCTAGCTCTGAAATTACGATACCCTCGTTAAAAGTTTATGACACCCGATTGTAAAACATGAAGCTATATTAACCCCTACTACCAGGAGAATCTATCACTTGTAAATTGAGTTATGATTCCTAGAATGTCATAACATGCTATGGATGTTAAAGGATGATAATAATATATTGAAACAGTATTACGATATTTCAGTTCAAAAACTACATCCTAGTTATAAAACTACATCCATACAGAAAATATGAAAGTATATTTATTATCCTCTCCTATCAAGAATACCTATCATTTATGAACTGAGTTATGACTTCCAGAGTGTCATAAAATTTTATGGATGCTAAAAAAATATTATATGATTTTCTACATCATTAACTTTCGCTAGCTACCAAAATAGTTGGTGTAATAAAGAAACTATAAAAAAAAATTGAATAAGATTCTATAAAGGCTTGGTTTACTTTCTATTAGAGATGACATAATATCTTGAAATTATAGAAAAAGTCTTGGTGACTTATTCCAACCTCGAAACAAAACAGAATACTTTTTCAAAACGAATAAGAAGCTTATATTAACATTCGAAAGTTGATTCCTATAACAGGACTCTCAAAGTACATTTCTAAATGAGGGAGATTCTTCATTTAACCTTTTGATTGATTCCTTGAACCAAAGCTAGAACATGTTTCAAACTGAAACATTTAGCTAGAAGTAGTATGAATAATGTTTTAGGTTCACTAAAATCCAAACAATATGATAAAAAAAAATAGCTAAAAAAAAATTATTTTGATCTACACAAAAAAATTTAAAAAAAGTCAAACGGTAATTAATGAACATTACACTCAACTTTTAACCTGTTACTTACCAATGATATGAACTCCCGTCCTATCCCATCAAACCATGTAGGATAGATATGGATCAATAAAAAATAACGATGCGTGTGATGTTGAATTTCTTGTACCGCATGCGATGCACCAAGACTCTCTTAATAACCCATGGTGAGAAAAATCAAAGCCCAGCTACGCATGCTTTAATGGTGGATTCGACCGGGAATCCCACAGCAAATGCTGATAACCTTATCCATGCTGGCTGTGTTTGGTTCTGCTTCTCTGTCTCCTGGTTGTGTTGTCATGAGGAGTCCAATGTTTCGTTTTGGTTGAGATGTTTGGTTTTGGGTTCAACCTGTAACCTGAGATAGAATCTAATGGCATCAAGCTTAAAAAATTTGAAAACTTAGAAACAAGAATCAGAAGAAAAGTCGTATTTGGGAAGCCATAGACCCATGTACACCGACTTCCCAGGTGAACATTTCAAACTTATAACACTGCTATCAGCTTATTCTGCTCTTACCTGAATGAATGATGTAATCCCACGGGAACTTCCTCCATTTTCCCTCCCAAAAAAAAATATATATATATATATATATATATATATATATATATATATATATATATATATATATATATATATCATCCCACATAGACCCTATTCTTCAGTATTTTATCTGCCTCTGACCCTGTTAAATGCCTAATACCATTCTCCCTCAACCATCTCTCCCTTCCATTTGGCGTCTCAACCTTGAGTTGCCTCTCCATCTTTAACAGCCTCGTACCCTCGCACAGCCTTCGAAAGAAGCCTTCAGGCCTCAAACACCATGCAGCAAACACCCGGAACAAGACCTCCAAGTCAACACCAAGTCTCTCAACACCACTATTGTAGAACTTTGCATTGCTTACGAAAACTCCACTTAAAATCAGTTTATCCACCCCGCCAGCAAGACCTCTCCATACTGCAACAAAGTCCATCGCATTTAAACTCTCCTCGAGTTTGGAAATTTTCCCTTCGAGATAGTCCAGAGCACCAATAAAGGTCCTAGATACAGCCAGTCCTTCTGTCTTCTCCTGCCACTGCTTCTTATTTTTAAAATAGTCCTGACAGCGCGCATCAAATCCTCTTAGAATGACGGTTGACATTTTCTCAACCCATTCTGTTCTGAACTCTTTTAAACTGTTCATCTCCTCCTCAAAAATACATCCTCCACTGGTATCCTGATTGGATACAGCTTCCATTTCAAGAAAGAATGCATCCTCGCACCATTCTGTCAATTTAAATTCAGTATATTGAGCTGCATTGATGGATTGGGAAACCCTTAGTATGGCATCATCATCAGCCAAAGCACTGAGACCCTCAGCTTCCTGGCACCTGTGAAGCAAGCGATCAAGAAATTCCTGCACAAGCGGAGCTCCAGCCAATCTCAGAAACCTTGCTCTAAGAGAGATGCTTGGCAATGACCGGGACCTATCAATCAGCAAAGATAGAGAATGGAGAATAGCACCAGAAACTGCAGGAGATCTGTAATCTTCTGACCCAGGTACCAGAACTGCCCCTTCAAAACTTATTTTCCAATTTTTCTCATCCTGCATCATCGGTTTCAACTTATCTAGCATTTCCCCAAGCTCAATCTGTGACCATACCTCAAGCCAGTCTGGACGATCACAAAAGACACACAGAATTGTGACCCTCTGCAAATTCTCATCTTCCCTAAGAGATAGCAATAGTCCCGCATTTGTGATTAAGGACTGCATTCGTTTATCAAAAGAAATCATTGAATCAACAAGATGAAGCCATGACATTCTAGCCTGTGATGAAACATCACTTGAATTGCCTTCCTGTAGAAGAGCAACATATTTTGGAAATATTTCTTTCGACAAATAAGTAGATAATGCAGTCACCATTGTTGAAATCCACTCCTCTCTGCAACCATAACCCAGAAGCTTGGCCTTGTCTACTAGCGGTTGCAATATCTCATCCATAGAATCTACAAAATCCAGCGTAATCTTATAAACAAGTGCAAAAATGAACTCAGGCTTCTCAACCCACTTTGAGAAATGGCATTCCCATGTGACGGATATTGGATTCGCTAGCTCTTCCATGACCCATAGTGGTTGATGCAATGCAATCTCCAAATTACGTCCTTCCAGTTGTCGAGATTTTCTCCGTCTCTGCAACTCCTGCAAATTGCATAGAGAGAGGAAACTCTCACAGTACTTGCCCTTCAAGTCCCCCTTCATTGAGATAAGAGGATTGGCAGACTCAGCTGATTTTCCTGTCTCAGGATTTGCAAGAATTGAAATACCAAGCAGAGGAGGCCACCCAAGGGATGCTAAAAGAGATCGATGATCAGCAATTGTTTGAGGTCGAAGAACAGCTAAAGCTCGGTCGACTCTGTGATCTACAGCTGAGACAAGGCGAGCCCACTCAGACCTTGTTTTTATAACAGATGCTAGGATATCCTCTATTTGGTTGAGAGAGTTGATGACCCTCAGACAAATTTCCTACAGTATGAATTTTTTTATAAAGGCAAAAAAAAATTGTGAAGAAGGTTTAGCAGCTTAAAATTTGATAAAGCATACCCCTCTCTACTCAAGAACATGAATCTCACCTCTGAGTTAACTGCATGAGGAGATCTAAGTTTTGCTGTCAGAGAAGAAGAAACTGCATCTTCAACATCAACAATCAGACTGTCGAGCTTTAATGCAGTCTCTGTTAAATAAAAACAAAACTCCAATCAATACCTCATCAAAATAATTAATGGAAAACAAATTAGTAATATAATCAGCTAGAACTTTAATTACAGGCAAATTTTGATTTTTTATTTTTTCACATAAAGGCACTACTTATAAAATTATAAGAACTTAAAAATGCAATAATCAACTCAAGTTATACAATGGTTGCGAAACTTCAATGATCTTTGTTAAAGAGATTAAATAGAAGTATAGACTACAGAATCATTTCCAGCTCAACTCAGTCTCAATTCTTGTTATTAGGATTCTCACAATAATGCCCATCCAGAATAGTTCCACGGTCTCCAGAGTGTGCATTCTTCCTTACAAGTTGAACACATTGAGCAGACTTTACATCCATTGATGCCCAGGGTAAAATTTACAAAACCTAGACCTATCATTCACCTCATTTGAATTTCAGTATGTCGTAACCTTCTCTCTGCAAGACCATCAAACAGCTTCCACATGGCATGTAAACTATTTATCAATTAATCAAGATGCAATTGTACAATTTCTTGAATGCATTTAATTGTTAAATATCTGTAGTTTTATCTTATAATGAGAAATATGATGTACGGTTGTGCAGGTTATACCATGAGCACATAAGATACCTCTGTTGTATCTTCGATATAGGAGGTCAGACCTTAGAGTAAGGGTATTTTTTAACAAGTCCAGTCAAGAGATAACCGATGTTGTAACATGTCAACCAAGTTGGGAATGAGTTTCAAGAGCAACCCAACCAAAAATTGGGTAGCTCCAACTACCCAAACCCTGCCAAATATTTTAAGTAGGCCATAACAACTTTGGGCCAAACAAATTATTAACATGGATATGTGGCATGTAATAACGTAAGCTGCCACAACTTGGCTAATCTAAGTCCTTCAAACCTAAAGATTAGATATCAAATCTTTGTTTTACATCAGATGACACATCAAAGCAAAAAAAAATAAAAAGAACTTAGAATTGAAATTAGACTTTTTTTAAAAAAAAAAAATCCACTACTGTTTCAATCCTTAAAATCCTGATAGCAACACATTTTGATCAGAAAGCACCATATTAGATGGCAACAATCTAAACTCCTAGAGAGAGTGCCATTGCACGAATCTTATATGCAACCTTCCCACCATTGGGTCACAATTGTGCACTCTATGTTTGCATATAACAAATGGTAGAGATGCATAAAATATGAGATATACATAAATTACAAAGAAAACTACCATGTGAATCGAGGGTTAAAAAGGTGATCAAAAGTACTGTTTCCAAAATTGGCATAGAATAAAGTGTATACAACAAGGTTTTCAAAAACCAAGGTATCAATCATCTTGCTGGCTAACTGAGACTGACATAAACTCAAATCTCAGCTTATCCCGATAAAGAAAAAAGCTGAGGAAATTTAGAACGTAACAAGATGTTCTGAGATCTCAACACAGTTTTGGACCACAATGTCAAAATCTTGGTTGATATGGAAAAATTATTATTAGCAATTACTTTAAGGAAAGGTTTTAGGTTTACTAATTAAATATCTGTTTAAGTAAAAAGGTGATGGGAAAATATCAGCGGATATACCGATATCATATTCGCCTGTATCTCAAACTTAATCAGTTTATATACACCGAGATAATAAGGGGAAAGAATTTGCGGCATATTGGGGGGGTGTCCATTACTGATATAAACTGAAATCTCAACCAAGATGAAAATCTTGGCATACAAAAATCTTTAAAAAACCATTAAAAAATGAAAACAAAAGCTATGCAGTAGATATTGCACCCACGGGAATGTGATTAAGGAAAAAGAACATCACAAAAAAATGCATGACATGAAGAGACATGCAACATAAAGATAGTGATTACTTTTTGTGTATTGAGTAATCATCAAAAAATTTAGGTGAAACCACAAAATTTAGGAATTCATACAAAAACTATTATATGAGTAATTTGCATGGGGTGGTGTGTATTTACATTTTTGTGTTTAAACTTTAAGCATATAGAGAGGATCATTTGAAACACACTTCTCATTCAATCAACTAACTAGATGATAGATTACACCATAGTCCAATAATACCACCAACACGTCAATGGCACCATCTATCATCACATATCAAATCTTACAATAATATGAAGATATGCTAATTCCTCACTAATGTGCAATCTAAGGCTACACTCGAAAGTTTTTAATTTCTAAAGCATTATTTCTATCCTTTCTTTGGATTCAAAACTCATTGAATTTTAAAATACAAGATTTTCTATGTGCATAGTGTTTATAAAGAGAACAATTGAAAATGGAAAGAATGTAAGATGATGAAGAGAGGAAAACATGAAAATAGATAATTCTATTCAGTGATGTCAAAAAAGCATCAAGGCATCAACTTCGCACCTCACCAACCCAAGGTGAGGCAGCTTCACTCGGGCACTCAAAAAGTGTAACTTTTCTATTTAGGGAGAAAAAAACGTGCCTTTGTTATATTTAATCCCAACTATCCATCGTATAGTTTGGATTGATGCTTTGGGACTTAAGAGGCAAAAAAAAGAAAAGAAAAGAAAGCAAAGAAAGAGGTGGATAGAAAGAGAAAAAGGTACTCCTTAAGAAGATATTATAATCCTCCCATCCAGGATTCCCGATATCAGTACTGGGATCTGTACCGATCGCTGGCCGGTACGGTACGGTACCGGACCGTACCATATAGATACATGGTACAGGTGGGCCCTTTTTTTTGGTTGATGAATTTTGGCCTTTTTGGATTTTTATTTTATTTTTTTAGGGTTTATGGTTTAGAATTTAGTGTTTAGGGCATTCAAGATTTGGAATTTAAAGTTTAAGATTTAAAACTTCAAGGTTTATGATTTAGAATTTTAAAAATGCTAATACCTTAATTCTAATTAAAATAAGATATAAAATGATAATTAAACTAAAACTATTAGCAATTAATGAAAGTGAAAGGTAATATATAAATATAATTACATACCAATGTCTAAAATTGGGTAGAATGTCGATGTCCATAAATATAAGGATCATTTATATATAGTGTAGAAAGATCAGTATATCCCTCTAGCCAGACAGCATGATACTCCTTTAAGGTCATCTCAGAAGGTATGCGTAATGGATCGTAACTTATCGCAGATCCCTCGCTGAGTTCCCGACTATGAGAGCTATCCAGAAACTGATGATATGGTAGTACAGGAATCCATCCAAATATATCAACAGCAAAATCAGATCGATAAAATGCTCCGAGCTGCATGAGATAATAACCACTGGAAGACATCTCAAATGCATCATATGGACCAGAAGCTGCTGATAACTGCGGGTAAGAGGATCCTGAATATGAGGATGACCCTGATACATCCATAGATCCTACTCCACGTGCAAGAGCTGCGGCTATATCGTGTTCCGAACGACCTCGCAGAGCCCGTCGCCTATATGAAATCGTATCATCATGGGGTCTACTAGATAGTAGTCCATGGTCTCTATCCTATGTGGCATGGTTAAACTGCAACTTTCCAGTGAATCGAAGATGAATAGGTAGCTGCGACTTCTGTCCTCCGATCCCTCCCTGATCACTAGATCCTTCACAATCTAAAGAAGCACTAACACCACTCTATCTGGTATCTGAATCTGAATGGACTGAGTGCTCCGATGGAAGTGCAACTGCCTTTCCTTTTTCTTTGTCTTCGGGCTGAATAGATAGCAGGAAAGGATAATGTGTTATAACTGCTGGAGCCCTGTGAGGAATATTGCTTGTTGCCCATTATCCAGCATTCATCCCAGCCTCGCTAGCTATAAAACTGGCTGGTCGAGGAGGTGATCCTGGCTCATCAAACTCTGGCTCCTATTGCTGACTCATGACCTATCCAATTATTGGATCTTCATTCTCATCAACATATAAACTTACAGTGAAATCGAAATATTTCAATTCAACTTCCTTCTGAATGCACTTTAGCCTTAGCTTTAAATTATAATGTATAAGACGTTGGCATTTCTGTTTCAGACGGTTCCTCTGCTTGGAGTGAATAAGGCCAAATATAGACCAGTTGCACTCATATCCACTGGATGATACCATCTAGAAGAAGATCTTGACTTCAAGAACCTTCAAATTTTTTACAGATCCAACAAAATACACCCACCATTCAGCTGCAAAAGACATTACATCATTTAGAATTTTAGATTTGGCAAAATAAAAATTCAATGTGAATATAATATTACACTTACTGCTTAGCAGTACCTACCAGAATTCATCTTTGATTTACTTCTGATTGCTACAGTGGATCTAAATGAACCTGTGCCCTTCCTAAAAAAACTTCATTTGCCAAAAAAAATTTGTTATCATGCGCTACTTGTTAAAATTAATGCTAATAAAAATCACTCAATAATTTCAACCTAACTTACTTTTTCTAGGCACATAGCAGCGACATCTAAATTGGGCTCCATCTTGCAGATAACATTGATAGGACAGACATAAACTCTTCATCCATGGCAATGTCCAGTATGAGTATTGGAATCTCAGATTCAGATAGTAAGCTGTACATATATTTTAAAAAATAGTCAAAAGTACTTGTACAAATCTAATTGAATTTAAATTTTTAGAGACTTCATAAATTACTGCGTACCTGTTACATGCAAATCCAAACTCAATTGATAACTCCATCATCCATCAATGATCCGGATATACTCAGTAGCATGTGATGGATCTGTCTCCTGAATCTTTTCCTTTATCCTTTACATCATGTAATACAAGAAGCCATCTAAGCATACCTCTCAAATCCACGACGCGAAATATCTCATATAGAGGCTTGATAGTCCCCACTATCCTCTCAACCCACTGCCAGAATGTCTGTCTCGTCACTAAATTCTCCACATTGCTTTTCTTAGTATTTGTCCTAGCATATCTACTTTGCTGCCACTCTTGACTGACAAATATCTGATGCAGTTCTACTTTCTTGCTAAGAAAATTATCAAGTGCTATGTAATTAGTAGTAAACCGTGTAATTCCTGGTCTCGAATATTTTTTTCCTGTAAAACCTCATGTGTTAGTTATACATGAATCTGGTGATCGACTGTGCTAGCTCAACTATCTTCTGCACCCTATAATTTTTTAATATCCATCAACATGAGATCTATACAATATGCAGCATAAGGAATCTAGAAAATATGTGGTCGCCGCTGCATCAAGATCTACCCTGCAGTCCTGTATTGTGGTCCATTATCTATGATGACCTGCACGACATTATGCTTTCCTACCTGATCAATCACCTTCTCCATCAATCTGAGAATATAACTGGCATCGTGCATCTGATCTGAAGCATCAACAAACTTCTGAAAAAAATCTTTCTATCATAATAAGTCAAAAAATTGACGATGCTCTATCTAGTAGGACCAGTCCAACCATCACACATCACTGTTAACCCATACATGGGCCATTTGCTCTAATAGGAGGCTATCCATCCTTCTATCTCCTTATTGCTGTTCAGAAGCTGATCATAGATATCCCTCGATCTTGGAGGATCTATACCTGCACCAGCAACCTATGTAGATGAAATAGCAGAGCGATAATATGAATTGTCTGCTACGTGCGCTGAGATATGATTGAAATGAAACCAGGAGGAGATGGCCCACCATATATCCTTCTTTTTATCCTTTTTCAGCATGGTGTCAATCATTTCTTGCTTGGAATCTCTGCTGGGAAGAGCATGTAAATCGACATCATGGA